>CM040927.1:5027066-6227066 GCA_023029165.1 Gobiocypris rarus
TAGCCTTCAGAACTGCCTTAATTCTGCGTGGCATTGATTCAACAAGGTGTTGAAAGCATTCTTTAGAAATGTTGGCCCATATTGATAGGATAGCATCTTGCAGTTGATGGAGATTTGTGGAATTGTGCACACTCAGGGCACGAAGCTCTCGTTCCACCACATCCCAAAGATGGTCTATTGGGTTGAGATCTGGTGACTGTGGGGGCCATTTTAGTACAGTGAACTCATTGTCATGTTCAAGAAACCAATTTGAAATGATTCGAGCTTTGTGACATGGTGCATTATCCTGCTGGAAGTAGCCATCAGAGGATGGGTACATGATGGTCACAAAGGGATGGACATGGTCAGAAACAATGCTCAGGTAGGCCGTGGCATTTAAACCATGCCCAATTGGCACTAAGGGGCCTAAAGTGTGCTAAGAAAACATCCCCCACACCATTACACCACCACCACCAGCCTGCACAGTGATAACAAGGCATGATGGATCCATGTTCTCATTCTGTTTACGCCAAATTCTGACTCTACGATCTGAATGTCTCAACAGAAATCAAGACTCATCAGACCAGGCAACATTTTTCCAGTCTTCAACTGTCCAATTTTGGTGCGCTTGTGCAAATTGTAGCCTCTTTTTCCTATTTGTAGTGGAGATGAGTGGTACCCGGTGGGGTCTTCTGCTGTTGTAGCCCATCCGCCTCAAGGTTGTGCGTGTTGTGGCTTCACAAATGCTTTGCTGCATACCTCAAGTTGTAACGGTTGTATTTCAGTCAAAGTTGCTCTTCTATCAGCTTGAATCAGTCGGCCCATTCTCCTCTGACCTCTAGCATCAACAAGGCATTTTCGCCCACAGGACTGCCGCATACTGGATGTTTTTCTCTTTTCACGCCATTCTTTGTAAACCCTAGAAATGGTTGTGCGTGAAAATCCCAGTAACTGAGCAGATTGTGAAATACTCAGACCGGCCTGTCTGGCACCAACAACCATGCCATGCTCAAAATTGCTTAAATCACCTTTCTTTCCCATTCTGACATTCGGTTTGGAGTTCAGGAGATTGTCTTGACCAGGACCACACCCCTAAATGCATTGAAGCAACTGCCATGTGATTGGTTGATTAGATAATTGCATTAATGAGAAATTGAACAGGTGTTATATATAATAATCCTTTAGGTGAGTGTATTTCAGGATAAACATACATCTTTAGACAGGTAAATGAACACAATCTAGCTAACATTTATAATTTATTTACGTCTGAAATATATATATAACACATATATAACAATCAAAGTATTTATCATAATGTACTTTAAATAACATTACAAGTGATGTCAGAAATATATCACTTGAATGAGAAAACAGGCATTCTTTTATTATTGTATAGTTTTTTTTTCTTCCTTTTTCTTGTTATATTGTTTATAATGAATTGATTGAGGAATACTAAGAAGGTTGATGTCTAACTTAAAAAAATGAATGAGGTGGAGGGTAGTGAATGACGTCCCGGGTCACTAGAGACCCGAGGTGTGCGTTTAAGGGTGAAATAAAGTGTTGTTGGAAGCTTAAAGTCATGCGACCGTAATGTAGTTTAGCCTACCTTTGGGATTTATATTTATGCTTCAAAATTTTGTAAATAATAATCCAAAAGCAAGTGGCTTTTTATCAAATTTTTGACGCCAACTCATGGGTTGGCCTACAAAAATATGTCATCACTGCATCGTTACCAAAATTGTGTTACAAAACCCAGTTGTAAGTCCGTTCCCTACTTTAAAATTAAGTTGTTTTGCAAAAACGTATGAGTAAGGAGGTGTTTCAACTTTAGAAAATACTGTTTACCACCACAAGGTGCTTTGTTTTGCAATCCTGTTACCAAGATTGTGTCTTAAATCCAAGCTTTCTGTGTTTTGCTGGCGATCAACACTACATTTTTGCTGGTTTGGAATCAACTTCATTAATAAAATTAATTCTCAAAAAAAAAAAAATGTAGCCTGGTCTAATGCTCATCTACAGCTCAAAACCACTGTCCATGATCACAGAAGGATTTGAGGTGGCACTCTGTGACGCAGGTCAACGGCTGCACCTTTGACAGAGACAGACAGAAGCAGATAGAGGGGTTTCCTCCCACTGGAATGATGTTTGTGTTTGCAAACATGCAATCAGTCAGTGCTAATGGCAGCTGAACTGCACCCTAATCTTTAATCGACTGGCTAATTAGAAAACATCATGCAAATTGTGTGGTAATTACATCTTAATCGTGCCGTGATTGGACGAGTGGAGTATGCAAGCGATAGAGGGCAAGGATGACAAAAAACGTCGTCTCACACGTAAAAATGCAGATCATTGTCATTTCAGGCTGACTGCTGTGAGTAACTTTATAATTATGGGCAACACAACGCATACTAAAGGTGAAATGTGCCCTTTCTGAGCCGCTACACTCTTAGAAGAAAAGTTCTATATATGACAGGAAATAAAGCGAGTCTGTGAGGGGTAGACTTACTGTGTCTTCAATGGCATCCGCTGTAAAAAGCTGTATAAAGCTCCTAGATCGCTTATAACTTTCCACAGTTCATGTTGCCAAAAGTTTTTAATCTACTGACATTTCTTGGAAAATATATTTTTGCAGTGTTTCGTCAGCAGAACAATCCAAAAACACATTAAATAACAGTACAATCCACTGAAGAGATGTATATCTATCCCTCACAGCCTCGCTGTCTTTCAAAGATTATCAACAAAGATGGCGCAGCTGGGAATAATGTTTAAAGAACGTTAAAGGCCCCAATATACTCATGACAAAGTTCTTCATTTAGGGGTAAAATGAAGTTCAAAATATGGGAGCAGTGATATACTGTTATTAAAAATCCAACGCCATCCATACTGCTGTTTAGATGTTTAGATGAATATGTAAATACACTATATTGCCAGAAGTATTGGGACACCCCTCCAAATCATTCAATCACTTCCATGGCCACAGGTGTATAAAACTAGGCATGCAGACGCTTCTACAAACATTTGTGAAAGAATGGGTCGCTCTCAGGAGCTCAGTGAACTCAAGCGTGGTACCATGATAGGTTGCCCCTTTGCAATAAGTCCATTCATCAAATTTCCTCACTACTAAATATTCCACGCTCAACTGTTAGTGGTATTATAACAAAGTGGAAGCAACTCAGCAACGGAGTGGTAGGCCACGTAAAATCACAGAGCGGGGTCAGCACATGCTGAGGGTCACAGTGCACAGAAGTCGAAAACTTTCTGCAGAGTCAATAGCTACAGACCTCTAAACTTCATGTGGTCTTCAGATTAGCTCAGGAACAGTGCGTATAGAGCTTCATGAAAGTGCAATCGGTGCAATCAGACGTGTTCTCTAGACTGACCAATCACGCTTCTCTATCTGGCAATCCAATGGACGAGTCTGGGTTTGGCGGTTGCCAGGAGAACGGTACTTTGCTGACTGCATTGTGCCAAGTGTATAGTTTGGTGGAGGGGGTTATGGTGTGGGGTTGCTTTTCAGGGGTTGGGCTTAGCCCCTTAGTTCCATTGAAAGGAAGTCTTAATGCTTCAGCATACCAAGACATTTTGGACAATTTCATGCTCCCAACTTTGTGGGAACAGTTTGGGGATGGTCCCTTCCTGTTCCAACATGACTGCCCACCAGTGCACAAAGCAAGGTCCATAAAGACGTGGATGAGCGAGTTTTGAGTGGAGGAACAGAGTCCTGACCTCAACCCGATAGAACACCTTTGGGATGAATTAGAGTGGAGACTGCGAGCCAGGCCTTCTTGTCCAACATCAGTGCCTGCCCTCACAAACGTTCTAGAAGAATGGTCAAAAATTCCCATGAACACACTCCTAAACCTTGTGGAAATCCTTTCCAGAAGAGTGGAAGCTGTTATAGCTGCAAAGAGTGGGCCAACTACATATTGTTACATTCCACGCCTGTACCTGACTCCATTTCCCAGAATCCTCCCTGCCTCACACCTGAATTCACTTCCTCATCATCTTTGCCGCTCTCCCTGGATTCCCTGCACCTGGCGTTCGTCATCAGCATTCCCTTTATTTTGGACTCACTTCCCTGCACTCCTTGTCCGATCTTCTAGTTGTTATGTTCTGTTTGGTCGGTTAGTGTCGCTTGTTTTCTCATGTTTATTATTAAACCCGTCTATTATTTAAAGTCCTGTTCAGTCTCTTACCTGCCGCACCACAGACTGTAACACATATTAAACCCTACAGATTAAGAATGGGATGTCATTAAAGTTCATGTGCATTTAAAGGCAGGTGTCACAAAACTTTTGGCAATATGATTTATGCACAACAAATGTGAGATAACAGCAAGCATTTTTTAAATAAAGCATAAAAAAGCATCTGATTGTAGCAACGTGGATATGTTTGCACAAGCTCTGCAACTGTAATGTCACATCACGTTATGTAAATAGCACTTTATATAATAGATTGCTTAAAATCAAGCAGCTTTACTGTATTAAACATGAAAAACAGTGTGAGTGTCTTGTTTTATCAGAAGTACAACTTCATTTTCTACACTAAGACAGCTCTCTAGACAGTTTTCACTCGTGGACATCTGACCTTGATGGACTGGATGGCAAAAGATTTCCACGTGAAAAAAGGCGGAGCCTCCACGCACACCTACCTATTGCGTCATCGCCATGGTCCACTGGTATTACATGGTCTAATGGTTTACCAGCTATAGCAGACTTTTCTGGAAACTCCAAACACAGTTTGTTTTGGCCTAATTATGTTCAAAATGACATCACATCGATTCGTTCTTAGATTTCTATTATATATTTAAAAGGGTTTTAAATATATATATATATATATATATATATATATATATATATATATATATATATATATATATATATATATATATATATATATATATATATATATATATATACAGGACCTTCTAAAAAAATTAGCATATTGAGATAAAAGTTAATTATTTTCCTTAATGTAATGATAAAATTAAACTTTCATATATTTTAGATTCATTGCACACCAACTGAAATATTTCAGGTCTTTTATTGTTTTAATACTGATGATTTTGGCATACAGCTCATGAAAACCCCAAATCTCAAAAAATGTGCATATTTCATCCGACCAATAAAAGAAAAATATTTTTAATACAAAAAAAGTCAACCTTTTTGAATCCTTTTGCAGAAATGACTGCTTGAATGCGGCGTGGCATGGAGGCAATCAGCCTGTGGCACTGCTGAGGTGTTATGGAGGCCCAGGATGCTTCGACACCGCCTTAAGCTCATCCAGAGTGTTGGGTCTTGCCTCTCAACTTTCTCTTCACAATATCCCAAAGATTCTCTATGGGGTTCAGGTCAGGAGAGTTGGCAGGCCAATTGAGCACAGTAATACCATGGTCAGTAAACCATTTACCAGTGGTTTTGGCACTGTGAGCAGGTGCCAGGTCGTGCTGAAAAACAAAATCTTCATCTCCATAAAGCTTTTCAGCAGATGGAAGCATGAAGTGCTCCAAAATCTCCTGATAGCTAGCTGCATTGACCCTGCCCTTGATAAAACACAGTGGACCAACACCAGCAGCTGACATGGCACCCCAGACCATCACTGACTGTGGGTACTTGACACTGGACTTCAGGCATTTTGGCATTTCCTTCTCCCCAGTCTTCCTCCAGACTCTGGCACCTTGATTTCGAATGACATGCAAAATTTGAGCGACAGTCCAGTGCTGCTTCTCTGTAGCCCAGGTCAGGCGCTTCTGCCGCTGTTTCTGGTTCACAAGTGGCTTGACCTGGGAATGCGGCACCTGTAGCCCATTTCCTGCACACGCCTGTGCACGGTGGCTCTGGATGTTTCTACTCCAGACTCAGTCCACTGCTTCCGCAGGTCCCCCATGGTCTGGAATCGGTCCTTCTCCACAATCTTCCTCAGGGTCCGGTCACCTCTTCTCAGCAGCGCTTTTTGCCACACTTTTTCCTTCCCACAGACTTCCCACTGAGGTGCCTTGAGACAGCACTCTGGGAACAGCCTATTGGTTCAGAAATGTCTTTCTGTGTCTTACCCTCTCGCTTGAGGGTGTCAATGATGGCCTTCTGGACAGCAGTCAGGTCGGCAGTCTTACCCATGATTGTGGTTTTGAGTAATGAACCAGGCTGGGAGTTTTTAAAAGCCTCAGGAATCTTTTGCAGGTGTTCACAGTTAATTAGTTGATTCAGATGATTAGGTTAATAGCTCGTTTAGAGAACCTTTTCATGATATGCTAATTTTTTGAGATTTTGGGGGTTTTCATGAGCTGTATGCCAAAATCATCAGTATTAAAACAATAAAAGACCTGAAATATTTTAAAAAGTTTAATTTTTATCATTACATTATGGAAAATAATGAACTTTTATCACAATATTTATTTTATGAATAGAACAGCTCATAAAAATTTTAATAACCCATTATAAACTAACAATTTGAAGACATTTCTCTTATATAGAACCTTTTTGGCATAAAGGGTTTTTTAAAGACCCCCTGTGGTGAAAATCAAGTTTTTATGTTGTTTATATGTTTATGTGGTGTTTCTAATATGCTTTAAGACAAACCAATGCGCAAATTCATCAGTAAAAATCATTATTAAAAAGACGCAGACCTCCCCTGCTGCCTATCTGTCAGTCATTTTGATGTGGTGTCGATGACCGACACTAGGAGTCATACTTGGGAGCCCCAATCACCTTGAATCACAATGAAAATTAGCGACTCCCCAAGACATGGGTGTAAAAGGAGCCGGGTGCATCCACTCATTCAATGAAGTGTCTTCTATACACAAGCTCATTTACATTCACCTCGTTGAGAAGGATTGCTGATGTTACGGCACTGTATCATGCCATAAGTGCAGAGAGAGCTTCCCCTGGGCTGAAGAAGCGGTCGTCTGCAGCATAATAAACGCTGTAAGTCGCGCTTATCTCTCATTAGCAATCACTCCAATGGCGTCGTTACGCTCCACCGGCTTCATACTACAGTAACGTTAATAAATCTTTAATATCTTAGCTCATCCATGAATATGATTTCTGCCCGAGTCCCAATGGAAATTTTTTCCAATGATGAGTCAAGATGAGTTTTAAGGGATAAAGCTATTGACTGCAGGGGGACTTTAAAACTGAGTCAAGAAACCTAGGGTTCTATATAGAACCTTTTTTTCTGAGAATGTAGTGTCACAAAATGGAATAGACCTATTTTGTGTTTGCAAACAGCGATGACGTTTTTATGGGCGGAGCCTACCTGGTAGTAGAAAATGACAGTTCTGCGGAAGCAATCTATGGAAGCCACGGAATAAAAGACAAAAAAAAAGCTAATTTCGAGTTTATATCTCACAATTCTGACTGTCTTTCCTCGCAAATCCGAGTTTATATCAAGTGACGTAACTGTGACGTCTCCTCCAAATGGGTCTATAACAATGGGACAAACAAACAAACAATTTTCAGATTCAATGTTTTAATAGCAGCACAGAGGAAGAAGGGGTAAACCTACAAACGGCTTACTGACAGTTGTCTCGGCAAAATGATAGTAAAAGCTGTTTTGAGGTCAGTGAATTGGTATTCAGGAGGTCTTACCCCACAGCCAAGTCCATTCCCCAGCTCACAGCAGACTCTCCTCCCATCATCCAAAGGAAGCAGCCCGGCACCACATCCTGGAGCGGGACACAGAACTCCACCCATCTGAAGAACACACTCCTCCGCTGCATATCGCTGGTAGCGCTCATACTGGAAAACAGAGATGGACTGAGACTAAAAAACAGCTCGGCAGTGTTAAAAAGAGATGATCCTAAAATGACTCAACCTCATGCCGTTCCAAACCTGTATGACTAGCTTTCCTCTGCAGAATTAAAAGAAAGAAGAAGCAACTAAACAACTGACTTCCATTTTATGGACAATATATATATATATATATATATATATATATATATATATATTTTTTTTTTTTCATAATTTCTCAAAATACACAGAAGAGAGAATATCATACCAATTTGGAATGACATGAGTAAATGATGTCATAATTTGTATTTTAGGTTGAACTATCCCTTCAAGTGT
The DNA here is from genome assembly GCA_023029165.1 of Gobiocypris rarus. Lineage (NCBI taxonomy): Eukaryota > Metazoa > Chordata > Actinopteri > Cypriniformes > Gobionidae > Gobiocypris > Gobiocypris rarus. The sequence goes on from CM040927.1 coordinate 5,035,109, forward strand.
GTCAAAGATTCTTGCAAAAAAAAAAGTCAAACACAGGTTCAAACACTGGATAGTTATACTTCACTTTTAAATAAAATAAGCCCCATAAGACCTGACATATAAAATAAGAGTCAGTAAATGTCTGTTTTTAAAAGGAACAATTTATTAAATAAATAAAATAAATAAAAATAAAAAAGATTGCATATGTGTTTTTGTTGAGTATCACATTTGATACATCAGGCTTTTATGCTTACTATATGATATGATATAGGAGAATATAGAGCTCCAACTCAAGAAAAAAAACCACACCTGCATTTTAAACACAAACATAAGCAAAAATATGCAATTTGGTGCAGTCGATGGTGTTTATATGGACAAAAAGTCAAATGAAATTCTGATAGCTTGTAATCATTGAGATCTTTAACAGTCCAGCAGACTTCTTACATAAAATGCATATAAATATCAATTTAAATGTCTTAACAATGTCTTGGTAAGATGATTTTTAAATGCTTAGTTTTACGATCAAAGTTTTAAAACAAACTTTGTTTTTGCTCTGTAGTTTTAAAACAAATAATGCAATGCAATACAAGGATGATCGAGACATGAATAAGTAAAAACGTTCCTCAAAAGCCTGATGGATCATATTTAATACAAACATTATAGCATGATTTTTCTAAAAACATTGTAGATGTGGACAGAATTATTGGCCTTGCCAATAAGATGGCTGTAAAAATTCATGCCCAGAAGGTGAAATGGGGATTTTCAATGCTTTAGCTGTTACAGCCACTTTCTATTTTGTGAAGCTCAACAATCTTTTGCTGCACATCAGAACTATATTCTGTGGTTTTACTCATTGTGATTGATGATTAAGGGAATTTGGCCTTTGTGCTTCCTCATATTTATACTCCTGTGGAACAGGAAGTCATGGCTGGACAATTTCATGTTCCTAGTCACCCTGGTATGCTAAAAAAAAGGGAAAATTAATGGGAATAGCCTATACTTCAGCGATATTTACTCATACAAATTTCTATGGGTGCCAATAATTATGGCCAACATGTTTCGGAGAAAAATATTTATGTCATAATGTGATTTTCTCCCCACTTTCTAGTCTTTTGATTCAATGAAAGGTTAGATTTTTGCTTTTTTTTTGAAAGATCAAAAGGATAAGGCGGATTTATTTTCACAGCCATCTTTGATCATATTTACCAGGGGTGCCAATAATAACTGTATGGATCATCAAGAAAACTGAAGTTGCTTCAGTCCAGTAAGTGTTCATCTTGAAATATTACTAACAATATAAAAGTCATTCTTACATTCACATAAAAATCGGTAAAGATTTCACAGCAAAAAGACACGTGAACCGCGACCTGAAGGTGGATGTTTTTACTTGCTAAAAACAGAAGGCATGTAGAAGATTGTGCATAACAGTTTTTCAGCAAATTTTGATCCTGTTGATCATTTAGAGATTTTGGAAATTTGTCAAATATGATACAGTAGGTTTTAATAAAACGTTGATCAAATCATTATTATTATTATTTTATGATCCCTGAAATGAGATTCAGATGGCAAAAGTATTGTTATGAAAGCAACCCAGTGTTCATCCGGCATAAATGTGGTTGTGACATCTGGCCCACAAGCCGACCGTCCCAACAGGACAGGAGCGAGTGAGATGAACAAGATGCACACATATGTCAGGAGAGGCCACTTGCCACAGCAACATGTTCTGAAGCAACTGCACAAACATCCCTAATGGTGCTTTGCAAAGGTGTCACATAACAGCTCCAATTGGTGTGAAAACTTCAGACAGAAACTTGGTGAAGATGGAGAGAAGAATGAGGAAACCCGTTGAGAGGATCCTTTTTCACACTGCAAGGATGGCTGGTGAGACGGTACGGTACGGAGGTGAGGTCTTGTTGCGTGCGGAGGGCTTAGTGAATGGCATGAAACAGCAGATGGGCCAATTAAGAGCCTCTCGCATGTGACGATCTGACGATCGGGATGAACTTGGATTTCTCATGAGCCGTGATCAGGACAAGGTTCTGAGAAGGTGTGTGCATGAGGTCAAACCTACCTGCTCATCTCCCAGGACTCGGAAATGATGAACCTCTTTAATGAGTGAATCAGGACAGCCGGCTAGAGACAGAGAAAGACAGAAAGTAACACAGTCAGGAAGATTAGCATGGGCCGAAACAGCTGTGCAAAGCAGATCCTTCACCCAAAACTAAAAAAATCTATCATCATTTACTCACCCCATGTTATTCCAAACCTAAATGATTTTATTTCTTCTGTGGAACATAAAAGAAAAGAGTTTGAAGAGTTTTGGGGTTGAAACTACATTGGAACCCATTTGATTGTGTGGACAGTCATTTTCCTGAATATCTTCTTTTGTGTTTCACAGAAGAAATAAAGTCATTGGGCCCTATTTTAACGATCTGAGCACATGGTGCAGGTGCACTTAGGGCATGTCCGAACCCACTTTTGCTAGTTTAACGATGGATAAAAAGGTCGGAGCTTTAGGTGCATGGTCTAAAAGGGTAAAAATAGTCCCTTATTGAGGATGTGTTTTGGGCGTAACGTGCAATAAACCAATCAGAGTCTCATCTCCCATTCCCTTTAAAAGCCAGGTGCACTCGCACCATCACGGATTTGCTATTTACATGTGAGCGGAAAGACTGAACGCTTCTCTAGAGAGGAATCCTTTTATTCAAAATGTTTGAAAGCTGCGTGTGTGTAAAAAGCAGAATGTACGAACGTTGTGCACCCACCTATAGGCGCATATTACTAATGCGCATATCACTAATTGAGTTTAGAGCAGGTTTTTATTGGTCAATGGTGCAGTCGTTTTCAGTTCCTCGAAATAGCAACACGCCAACAATGCGCCTGAACACACCTGGTGTTCAGACCAGCACGCCCATGGGTGAACAGATGGGCACCAGTGCATTTACTATTTAAACAACAGGACGTGAAAATGATCACTGCGTCGGGCTGAAACTAGCAAAAAAAACACTTGAGTCCGCCTGGCGTCACATTGCACCGGGTGTATGATATGGCTCTTACTGCTTTGGAAGTATAAGAGAGTGATTAAATGATGAGTGCATTTTCATTTTGAATATTTACATCTGGTATGAATAGGCCTTTATACCAGCATGAAATCCCATCCTGGTCCATGTTATATGCTAGTGTTGGTTCTGTAGTGGTCTGACTGGGGAAGTCAATCCAGGTCAATGACATGACACTCTTTTTTGAGTAAATCTATTAATTTATTCAAAAATACGGTGCTGGCATCTAGGAGTCTGGGCCTGGATTTATTTTCCAAGAGGACAATGACCCGAAACATTCTTCTAACTATTGCCGGAACAACCTGTGACGGATGAAATCTGCTGGAACACTGAAAATGATGGACTGGCCCCCTCAAAGTCCAGACCTCAACCCCATCGAGCACATTTGGGGTGAGTTAGAAAATAAACTTGACAGATTTATTGTGCATTCGAAGGAAAGCCTTTGTCTTCAGTTGCAGAAGGCATGGGATAACATCAGTGTTGAAGTTCACAGAGGAAATATATTGACACTATGCCAGAGAGATGTGCTGATGTAAGTGCTGCAAAAGGTGGACATACCAAATATTAAAGTTGAAAGTGGATAAAAACAGAACGACTCACTTCATCTGATATTTGATGGTCAGAGCAACCATCTGTGTGTTTCATGAAATATTATGAAATGAAATCATGTTTTGGAGGCAACAATATTACATACATACATTTTAATTGATGGTTATACCACATGACATTTTTTGAGTCATTCAATTTAAACTTTTGTTTTTGTATAAAAGTTGCTTTGTTCCTGTTAGCCTGAGTTCCTTGTTAGTTTCTCTGGCTCTTAATTCGTTTCCATACACCTGTTTCTGTTCTTCTTGATTTGTTTAAGCTTTGAGTTCTTCTTGGTTAACATGGTTTTTAAGCTCTTTTAAAGGAACTGTATGTAGGAATGTGGCCAAAACAAGGATTGTGGTGCTATCACTTTCAAATGACTGTAGAGAGGTGTATCCCCTCTCCCCCTCCCCCCTGACCCGAGGTTGCCAGATAGGCTACATGATCCAGCAGGAACGTAGGCTGCTACAAGGAGCGTCCAATGGCAAGTGACGAGTCCTACACAGTACGTTTTTTTTTTTGTTAATTATGTTTATGTTTCATGAGAGGTCTTTTAGGTTTCGTAAAGTTAGACATTTTTTATCCAAAAAGTTTGTAGCTGCAACTGTGGTAACTAGAGCAGAGCTGGCAACCCAGATGCCGAAACACTATGGACTTCGTGATTGGTAGATCAGTGGAGGGTGGCGCTTCAGGCCAAAACACAACATGTCAACATCAACATCAGTTGAGGGCTGCAACTTCACTTTGAAATGACAATATCCTGGCCGGACTACTGTTGTCAGTGATATAAGTATTTGAAACTAGTGACATATCAGGGCCATTTTATGATTAATTGAAATCTTACATACAGTTCCTTTAAGTTAACATTGTTATATCATTTATTCTCCTGCGATCTCCTTAGTGTTCCTTGTTTATTTTATCGAGGCTGATTTTGTTCCTACAGCCACAATGTGACAACATGAATCAAACATAAGTTTTAATTTGTTCTAAAATAGATTAGCCACTTATTCATCACTGACCCATAGCAAAACATAGCTGTCGAATCTACATGAGCTTTCTAGTCCCGCCAGTTGACCATTGAAGTCTTGCACATCAAGCTAGCCAAGCATCCTGATTGTCATGCCACCATCCAAATCACAACATGCAGTATGCTGGTAATTTCAGCAGGGCGTTCCTTATCAAAATGCAACATGAAATGACAAGTGCATGTATTAACATATATTACGCTCCATATCCCGTACTCGGGCGCACACAAGTGCTAATGAGCCGTGGTCTTCAGGAGATCCACCACTTGCCATGCTGATACACACCCAAAAGCCACCTCAGAGTCACCCTCTGAGAGGAGACGCCTTTCATTTGAGCCACCTAATCTCCAGGAGGAGAGGAGAAGCACCTTAATGGGGAACTGAGCCAAAGAGGTCCCTCGTATCCCTGGCCAGCAGAAAAAAACTCGCCGTTAAATCCACATTGGATAATTATGGACGACAAATGAGTGAAGATGAATGTGTGTGAGCTTAGGCAGGGGTCCGACCCCGAAGTGGCAGTCCAATCCTCTCCTCTAACAACCGTGGTGTAATGATGTGGTCCCTTTTGTAAGGAAACGTTTTGCTTTGGCCCAAAGATCCTTGCTACACACCAATTATCCCTTGGGAGACTAATGACTACTCTAATCTGCATGTGATGGCGCGCACACACACACACACACACACACACACACACACACACACACACACACACACACACACACACACACACACACACACACACACACACACACACACACACACACACACACACACACACACACACACACACACACACACACACACACACACACACACACACACACACACACACACACACACACACACACACACACACACACACACACACACACACACACACACACACAGTCTCCATACACCTAAGCAGAGTGGAACTTTAAATTACAAGAGTGAAATGCAGTGATCTCTAAAGATGAATGTAGATACAAAGGCTGATAGCGTCTGAGTGAGTGCATACAGAACAAAACACACGCTTATCAAAACGGCAAGAAGGAATTTCACATCATAGATGTTCTGCTCCCCACCGATTCGCTTTTATGCGAATAGATAGAGAAAATATGAAATCTGTCAGGGTTTATTTGTAGCTACTAAGTAACATCTTCAAAGTCACAAAAGACAGTAAATTTGAACCCTGAACATCAATTTGAATCTTAATCAGTTATTTACTTTATCATTCTACTTTATTATCCAAAGGCATTAAAAAGTTAATCTTAAAGGGTTAGTTCATCTAAACATGACGGGGGTATCCAGGGAAGCAGAAGGAGCCATGGATATATATGCAGCAGTTTATATATATATATAAAAAATAAAAATAAAAATCCAGGGAAAACATTTACAGGTGCTGGTCATATAATTAGAATATCATCAAAAAGTTGATTTATTTCACGAATTCCGTTCAAAAAGTGAAACTTGTATATTATATTCATTCATTACACACAGACTGATATATTTCAAATGTTTATTTCTTTTCATTTTGATGATTATATAGGAAAATCCCAAATTTAGTATATCAGAAAATTAGAATATTGTGAAAAGGTTCAATATTGAAGACACCTGGTGCCACACTCGAATCATCTAATTAACTCAAACACCTGCAAAGGCCTTTAAATGGTCTCTCAGTCTAGTTCTGTAGGCTACACAATCATGGGGAAGACTGCTGACTTGACAGTTGTCTAAAAGACGACCATTGACACCTTGCACAAGGAGGGCAAGACACAAAAGGTCATTGTAAAAGAGGCTGGCTGTTCACAGAGCTCTGTGTCCAAGCATATTAATAGAGAGGCGAAGGGAAGGAAAAGATGTGGTAGAAAAAACGTGTACAGGCAATAGGGATAACCGCACCCTGGAGAGGATTGTGAAACAAAACCCATTAAAAAATGTGGGGGAGTTTCACAAAGAGTAGACTGCAGATGGAGTCAGTGCTTCAAGAACCACTACGCACAGATGTGTGCAAGACATGGGTTTCAGCTGTCGCATTCCTTGTGTCAAGCCACTCTTGAACAACAGACAGCGTCAGAAGCGTCTCGCCTGGGCTAAAGACAAAAACTACTGGACTGCTGCTGAGTGGTCCAAAGTTATGTTCTCTGCTGAAAGTACATTTTGCATTTCCTTTGGAAACCAGGGTCCCAGAGTCTGGAGGAAGAGAGGAGAGGCACACAATCCACGTTGCTCGAGGTCCGGTGTGAAGTTTCCACAGTCAGTGATGGTTTGGGGTGTCATGTCATCTGCTGGTGTTGGTCCACTGTGTTTTCTGAAGTCAGAGGTCAACGCAGCCATATATCAGGAAGTTTTAGAGCACTTCATGCTTCCTGCTGCTGACCAACTTTATGGAGATGCAGATTTGATTTTCCAACAGGACCTGCACACAGTGCCAAAGCAACCAGTACCTGGTTTAAGGACCATGGTATCATAATTGGCCAGCAAACTCACCTGACCTTAGCCCCATAGAAAATCTATGGGGTATTGTGAGAAGGAAGATCCGATATGCCAGACCCAACAATGCAGAAGAGCTGAAGGCCACTATCAGAGCAACCTGGGCTCTCATAAGACCTGAGCAGTGCCACAGACTGATCGACTCTTATCGCCATGCCGCATTGCTGCAGTAATTCAGGCAAAAGGAGTCCCAACTAAGTATTGAGTGCTGCACATTGTGTAATTTGACCTCACTTACAGGCAGTGAAGGCACTGGGGACGGCTGATGTACATAGTGTTGTATTAGAGGAAAAAAAATGATATAAATACTGTTCGGTTTCTCACACAAACCGATCGTTTCGTATCTTAAGACATCAATGTATCGTCACGAGCCACAGGGTTTAATATGGATTCGTATGTCTATGTTTTTTTACTGTCATACTCTCATCTGTTACCATTGACATGCATTACACAACTGGCCCACTGCAACGGATGGAGTTAAAAATCTTCATTAGTGTTCTACTGAAGAAAAAAAAGACACCTACATCTTGGATGCCCTGGGGGTAAGCAGATAAACATAACATTTTCATTTTTGGGTTAACTATCCCTTTAAATACACACTTCTCCATTGAAAGTCCAAAACATCCATAAGTTTATAGAAACTTAGTAATCCATATGAACTGAAAGACTTCTGGAGAGATACTTCCTCCGCTTCTTATGATGAACACAGTAAATCTAGACTTTTATTAAACATTGATCGATGAATATACAGTGCCCTCCACTAATATTGGCCCCCTTGGTATGAGCAATAAATCTGCATTGTTTATCCTTTTTTATAGTTAATTTAAAATGCACAAAATTCTAACTTTTCATAAAATAATTGTAAAATAAGTAAAATAATTAAAAGAAAAAAAAATCCTATTATGAAATAAATGTTTTTCTCCAATGCATGTTGGCCATACTTTTTGGCACCCCTAGACATTCTTTTGCTCAAAATATCTCTGAAATATATTCCCATTAATGTTTCACAGGAGTATAAATATGAGGAAACACTCCACAGGAGTATAAATATGAGGAAACACAAAGGCCAAATTCCCTTAATCATCAATCATAATGAGTAAAACCACTGAATATAGTTCTGATGTGCAGCAAAAGATTGTTGAACTTCACAAAATAGAAAGTGGCTGTAAGAAAACAGCTAAAGCATTGAAAATCCTAATTTCACCATCAAGGCGATAATTTAGAAGTTCGATCAACTAAAGATGTTAGGAATCTGCCTGGAAGAGGAGCGTTTGAGTGGACAAAGACTCTCCAAGATCACAGATGGAGAATTGGCGAGATTAGTTGAGTCTTGGGCTCAGAAAGACTAAAAAGCAACCCCTACGTCAGGACAATGATCAAAAACAAACATTAAACTCAACATAAAAATGTGCCACTGAGCACAAAATGAAGCTTCTGCCATGGCTGTCCCAGTCCCCTGACCTGACCCCTATATAAAACGTGTGGGGTGAACTGAAGAGAAGGGCTGGGAATCTGAAGGATCTGGAGAGATTCTGTATGGAGGAATGGTCTCTGATCTCCAAAATCATCAGGCATTATAGGAAAACATTCTAAATGATGTTGCAAAAGGGTGCCAATAATTGTGGCCAAAGTGAACTGGAGAAAAACAATTATTTTATAAATGATGTTTTCCCCCACTTTGAATTGTTTTACTTCAATGAAAGGTTTAGGCAGGTTAGAATTTAGAGAATTTTTTTAATGATCAAAAGGATAAACAATGCAGATTTATTTCTACTGCTGTCTATGCACTTATTTACCAAGGGTGCCAATATTAGTGGCCTTAAGGCTCTCTACACACCAAACTGACGGACAGTCGTCAGTCAACATTGGGCTGTCATTGTTTGCCTGTCCTCTTAGTTTTTGCCTTGTGTTCTGCACTGTTCGGCCCTAGTCTGACCATGTCTGAAGTTTTTTGGACAAATTAGCATGTTGAATTGTGTCGGGCAGTCAGTGAGACGGTTCTTCCAAATATACATCTACATGTTACCTGAGCACTACAATACATGAATATATTCAAATATGAATCATATACATGATTTTAATTTCCAAATGATAAGCAAGTGTTGCTTTGTTTACGGGTTGTATATCTGCAGTCCTAATGCCGGTGTTGCTACCTATCAGTTTGTTCTACCAACACTATATTTGCCTTCACTATATAAACCTCAAACCACATGAATATGATATTGGCAGTACAATCTGATAAAACTTTTCACATAGTGCTATCTACTGTTTTAATGGGAGGTATCAACACTGGCTTTCTTTTTTAATGGAAAAATAGAGACTAAACCTTTAGAATGGCTTGTGTGTCTTTTTTCTTTCCTATTTAAAAAAAGTGCAGACACAACTATGGCTGGTTTCCATGCTGCCTTAGGCCTGGGACACACAAGACGATTTTTAAGTCTTAACTGATTTTAAAACTGTGGGAGACCACAGACATAAGGGCAGTTTCAACCAATTTTTCACACTAGATGATTCGTCCGGACCGTGAGACCACACACCTGTTGACTGTAGTAACATTTCCACAGCGAGGCAAGATCTCTCTGAGACTCGCGAGATCAAATGTGACTTGAGAAGAAAAACAAATGGAGGACGATCAATGTCGTCAGCTGGTTCTCCTGGCGTGAGTTTTGTTCTATGGGAAGAAAAAAAAAGTTAAAAAAAAGAATAGAGGGAAGAATCTTCTTACTCAATACTCTACTTTCGAGACATGTTTGTGGCTGCCAAGCTTCAGCTATAGAAGCATGCAACATCTGGTTGGTGAAGCTCGCTCACTCTCATTGGCTTTCGCGGGTATCACGTGAAGAGGCAATATCAAATCTGAATCATAAATATCAAACATGTTTGATATTTATGATTTGGGATTGTGCAAAATAATCTTAATGACAACCACACAATTGACCCTTCGCTAAGCCTCGCCCTCCTTAGTTACTGTTGCTACGCCTGTCAAGCTTTCGCGCCTGGCCCATCTATTACAGTATGTGTGTGCCAGTGTCAGACATTCCCAAGGAGATAATTAGTCATTCTTGGTGAACGGGTGAAATATCTGAGAGAGTTGTCACGACCCCCTTTTTCGTCTAGGGGTTGGAAAGGGGAAGTAACACAGAAAAAAGAAAAAAAAATGAGTGATAATTATTGGTAATAAAAATAAGAGGCAACACACTTCAGTCTCCGGTCCCAGAGTGAAGGAATTCACACAAGTCTGCGTAATTGCAGGAAAAAGTAAGCATTTATTTACAAAAAAGAAACAATAAGTTTTACAGAGGATAATCTGGGAGCACTGGCTCAGGGAAGAGCAAGGCCTAAAATAACAAACAAAACGATCAACTAACTAAATTTTGGAGCAGCTAACTTACCTCAATTACTCAAAAGAAAAGGAGCAAATAAACAAGATAAAACTTCCCTTAACTCCTTAACTGCGCCAAAAACAGGGATGAAAGGACAATCAAAGTAAAAAGGCACTCTCCCCCTACGCTTCCCTTTTAAGTTTCCACCAATATTTAGCAAGAAACAGAAAGATGCAAAAAAAAGAATAAAAAAAAGGTTAAACTCTTGATCACCACAGCACACTTAGCCACTTGCTAACTTCTCAGAAGAAACCCTCAAACTCTCAACCAACAATTTCACCAAGGTTCAGTCTGGAGCAGGAGAGAAGTGTGTTCCTCCGCAGCACACCTCCAAATGTCCTTATAAGCTCCACTCTCAGCCTCAAACACACTGACATAACGAGCTACAGGTGCAGGTCATTCTGTCTGTGAGGAGCAGAGAGGAAAAGACACGAACACAAAGCATTACACAGGTTCACGGCATATCGCCACGCCCACACAGGTATAAACACACAAATGAATACAACCAACTTCAGAGCAATGGAAAAATACGTCCAAGGACGTAACACAAGACAAAAGGGACTGCAGTATGCATCCGAGGGATATCCTCGGCATAATATGCAACCGATTGGAGAATAATTTCATCAAAACTTAAGGTAAAGCCTTTAGGTCCCAGCACAAGCGCAGCCGCCTCATATGCTGACCATTCAAAGGGGAAACACACAAATTGAGGATCAGCTATGTTCATGCACAGCAGGGTAAGTGAAATTAGAAAACGATTGAATAATTATAAATCAAACAGCTTATCCATAAATTATCCATAAGACTTGTGGAAAAAACACAATACATTAGCCTGAGCACTTTGCAATGATAACATTCTTCCGCTTATATTTTGTATATTTATTCTCCCACACTGATTGATCCACGACAGTCTGATAAGGTATTTTGCACTGTAAAGTCGTTTTCCCCAATAAGAATTTTCAGTAAAGTTACACTGAATTATTTAACGTAAATTAGTCACAAACGCTAACATGCAGTCAGATTTTTCGATAAGGTAGCATGGATTGATAGATATAGCTATAATTTTGCGCTACGGTAGGAATATCTGACATGGTAGGACAAATCGACAGAACAGCGTCATTTCTCCCCTTGGGTTTTGGGGAAGGAAAAATTTTCCACCCCCTGTCCAAATTTATAGGATTCCGGGTATCAGATTTGCACAATCCAAAAGCACAATGCTTCGGCATGTTCCGCTCGCTCGAAAGCTCGACAGACCTTCCGAGCATAGTTACGGTTGCTAAGCCACGATTGGCCAGAGGCGGTTTTCGGGCGTGGCTTAGCGAAGGGTCAATTGAGAATTGTTTGGACAAAAAGTCGGTTTCAAAATCTGGCTTAACAAAAAAAATAATTCAAAAAGTGTGTGGCCAACGTAAGACATTCACTGATTTCCCTAAAAACACTCCCCCTTTACAACATTACATTTCCTACCCAGACAGTATCTGGATATTTACTCCCATATTGCATTTACACCGTCATTCTAATGTGTCTCCAGTGTGATTGAATAGAAGCAAATAGCCACATATTAAACTGATATTTCCACAACAAAAATGGAAAGTTCTAAAGGTCACACAGTCGTAACCTGTAGCAGCTGAAGTCTCGAGCGCACACACCGTCCTGTGAACTGCAGAATGCTAATGTTGCTAATCCTCCTCCAGGGCTGCTAGCGCAAACGCCGGCTCACTTTTCTTATGCAAATGGAGGCGAGCACACTAATCGCACTGGACCCGCCGGGGGACTCGCAGGCTGCCAGCAAATATTAGAATTATAAAGAAAAAAGGCTCACATTTGTCTAAAAATAATTAAAGATAAAGACTACAGAGGGATGACATGTTGTTTCCATGGCAATGAAGGAGTGTAGCATACTGAGAGGTGAACTTTTCAGGACACGCACACAGAGAGAGACATATGGAAAGAGACCGGTTAATCTAGCATATCTCCTGTGGAGTTACCTAAGGTCAGAGCTGTGGCACAGCTGTTAGCGCACATCAGCTTGAAACACTGGAGAAGTGGCACTCACAGTTTGAATCTGCCCATCCCATACTCACATTATCTATACAATAAAGAGGCCACATGCAGGTAGTGCATGTGCGTGGGACTGGAGTTCATCATCATCTGCCCTCCCTCATGCTACACAAAACTCACATGACTTCTCGTGGAACACATAAGGTGTTATTATAAAATATGAGATCTGGGGAGTTTGGAGGCCAAGTCAACACCTCAATCTCGTTGTTGTGCTCCTCAAACCATTCCTGAACCATTTGTGCTTTGTAGCAGGCGCATTATCCTGCTGAGAGTGCCACAGCCACCAGGGAATACCATTTCCATGAAAGGGTGTACATGGCCCAAGGTTTCTCAGCAGAGCATTGCCCAAAGCATCACACTGCCTCCGCTGGCTTGCCTTCTTCCCATAGTGCATCCTGGTGCTATGTGATCCCCAGGTAAGCCACGCACCTGGCCATCCACGTGATGTAAAAGAAAACGTGATTCCTCAGACCAGGCCATCTTCTTCCATTTCTCCGTGGTCCAGTTCTGATGCTCACGTGCCACTGTTGGCGCTTTCCGTTGGTGGACAGGGGCCTTATTTAATTTGTCTTTATACATTAAAATATACTGTATTAGCTACCTTTATATTTTAGAGAAGTGGTTCCTTACAAGGGGATCATTATACCTGGAGATTTATAAACTGACATAGCATGATGCCACCAAAAAAATAGGTGGCTGAAAGCCCTGTAGGGCAAGTTATCGTATAAGACAGTGGCGTGCCCCTTTGAAAGAGAAAGCGAAAGTGCCCTTTTCGATCGCACCACAGGAAATCTGACCAAGCGTCAATATGTGACGAGTTGGGTGTGAGACTGTGTTGGAAATGAATAGGCTCTGAGAAGTACTGAAGTGATCTAACATTGCAGGCATCTGGCAAAAGCAGATACTGTATATGTTGATGTAATACAGTACTGTTCATTTGACATGGTCAACTTAGAATCATGCAGCATAATAAAACCTGAAATGGCAAATTCAATTTGAACTGGAATACTGCATTGAGAGGAAAAATCACACAGTGAGACAAAGAAACTTCCATCGGTTTTATTTTGTCATGCTGGAGGATCTACCATCTGCCAGGCACAACTATGATAAAATGTCTTCTAAAGAAACAGCAAAAAAAGCCTTTAAATCTCATGCTTGGCTGGTCAATATCTGTTTAGTCTCCTGTGCAATTAAATTGATCAGTTGTGCAGTGTTGTACAATTCAATTTTACTTACAAAAGAAAATGTATTACAACATAATGAAATCAATACAGACACACGCTAATGACTGCCTTTGCCTCAAAACAGACATCTTTTGTTCGCTGTGTAAACGTGTGGTGTCATGACAATTTGACTAGTCGAACTATAGCACTTCAAATCCTCAGAGCTCAAACAGTTTCTCCTGTGTATGGACCATTTGGGAGGGATCAAAAGATGCAAACATGAGGAGGAAGATCAAAGTTTAACTCCCACCCTTCTTTCTGATCTTTATCAAAAGATGTTTGATGCACTCACAAAGAGTTACAAAGACGGCATCATAAGCCTGGCACGACTGTTAAAGCCTCATTTAGCTACTTTCATAGCTTAATTACTATTCGCAGTTTGCCAGCAGGGAGGCGGCTTAATGTATAGTGCCTCCTGCTGACTGACGCAGCTGTTTGAGTCACGCTCGAGAAACGTTTTAGGAAATGAAACCAGCGGGTCCACGGCAACTCTAAATTTAATCCAACCGCAGGGGTTAGTTAGCTACTTAATGTGGATCTTATGGTTCTAGCACACTGCAATCCTGATAAAAGCTTGTGTTACAAGTACAATAACACTCCCCGCCACAGGAGATAATGAGCCAATGAATGTTTCCAACTTAAATTAACGTACCTTTTTCTGCATATTAAAAGTTTGAGTACACGTGTTTACTTATCTTGATGTCGTACTAAACCCATCTTTCTTCCGTGGAACACAACAGGAGAAATTCTGAATTCTGAGTCCGGTTTTGTGTTCAAACTCAAACTGTGCAACATTCCCTTTGACAGTCTGAGGCGTTTAAAGACTCCATTTGTCGATTGTTTATTTCTTAAGAAACACAATTAACCCCTTAATTAAAAAATATAAATATAATAAATAATGTGTTAATTTTCCTGGTAGTTACCCCTTTTTTCCCCCAATAATCGATATTGTTCCCTTATACACGTACTTACTTTATAGTTACACTTTAATTACCAAAAGTTATGCTGTAAATTCTCTTCAATCATGCAGTACATTCCGGGCCGTAATATAAAGCGTTACCAAATTATGTTATTATTTACTCACATTCATGCCTTAAAAAAAAAAAAAATATATATATATATATATATATATATATATATATATATATATATATATATATATATATATATATATATATATATATAAATAAATTGCTGCAAAAAACAAAAGAGGATATTTTAAAGAAAGTTGGGAACCACACAACATTGGAGCCCATCGACATTTATATAGACAAATCAACAACAAAAACACTGAATCTCAACTTTTATGTTCTACAGAAGAAAGAAAATAATTTGTTTTGGATAAATAAATAATGACATAATTTTCACTTTTGAGTGAACTATTACTTTAAAAACATTCTGGAATGTACAGTATTGGACGCTCTTTTACAATCCAATCTTCTCCTGATGGATTCAGTCAATGAGTTGCGAGTGGCAGTTCATATTGACTATACATTTTAGCCTGTTTAACAAATGAGTATCAATTGTTTAATATCAATTCACAATTAGAAATTATACACAATTATTTACAATTTAATACCGTCTCAATTTCTATACATTGTTATGAGCAATATTGGGAATATTGTACTAATTATGATTGTTAAAAAATATTAATGGATTTATTATATTAATCATTTTAGTAACACTTTACAATAAGATTCCATTTGTTATAGTTAACAACATATGAACTAAAAATGAAAAATACTTCTAAAGCGTTTA
The DNA here is from genome assembly GCA_023029165.1 of Gobiocypris rarus. Classification (NCBI taxonomy): domain Eukaryota; kingdom Metazoa; phylum Chordata; class Actinopteri; order Cypriniformes; family Gobionidae; genus Gobiocypris; species Gobiocypris rarus. The sequence continues at coordinate 5,050,657 of CM040927.1, forward strand.
TTAATTGTATTATTTTAAGTTCTATATACTTAAACATTATTCAAATTAAAATATGTCTCTGTTAATATTATTTAATGGACCTGAGTTAACATGAATTCATAATGAAGAACTGTATTTTTATTAGCTAACATTAACAAAAAATAATGAATACTGGGCCCCACTTTATATTAGGTGGACTTAACTACTATGTACTTACATAAAAAAATAAGTACAATGTAATTACTGTGTTCATATTGTGTTGCAAAACACCTTTGCTGATATTGAGGTGGGATACGGGTGGGGTTAGGGACAGGTGTGGTGGGATGGGTAAGTTTAAGGGTAGGGTTAGGGACAGGTGTGGTGGGATGGGTAAGTTTAAGGGTAGGGTTAGGGACAGGTGTGGTGGTATGGGTAAGTTTAAGGGTAGGGTTAGGGACAGGTGTGGTGGGATGGGTAAGTTTAAGGGTTGGGTTAGGGACAGGTGTGGTGGTGTGGGTCAGTTTTTGGGTAGGGTTAGGGACAGGTGTGGCGGTATGGGTCAGTTTTTGGGTAGGGTTAGGGACAGGTGTGGTGGTATGGGTAAGTTTAAGGGTAGGGTTAGGGACAGGTGTGGTGGTGTGGGTAAGTTTAAGGGTAGGGTTAGTGACAGGTGTGGTGGTATGGGTAAGTTTAAGGGTAGGGTTAGGGACAGGTGTGGTGGTATGGGTCAGTTTAAGGGTAGGGTTAGGGACAGGTGTGGTGGTATGGGTAAGTTTAAGGGTAGGGTTAGGGACAGGTGTGGTGGTGTGGGTCAGTTTAAGGGTAGGGTTAGGGACAGGTGTGGTGGTATGGGTAAGTTTAAGGGTAGGGTTAGGGACAGGTGTGGTGGGATGGGTAAGTTTAAGGGTAAAGTTAGGGACAGGTGTGGTGGTATGGGTAAGTTTAAGGGTTGGGTTAGGGACAGGTGTGGTGGTGTGGGTCAGTTTAAGGGTTGGGTTAGGGACAGGTGTGGTGTGGGTAAGTTTAAGGGTAGGGTTAGGGACAGGTGTGGTGGGATCGGTAAGTTTAAGGGTAGGGTTAGGGACAGGTGTGGTGGGATGGGTAAGTTTAAGGGTAGGGTTAGGGACAGGTGTGGTGGTGTGGGTCAGTTTAAGGGTAGGGTTAGGGACAGGTGTGGTGGTGTGGGCAAGTTTAAGGGTAGGGTTAGGGACAGGTGTGGTGGTATGGGTGAGTTTAAGGGTAGGGTTAGGGACAGGTGTGGTGGTGTGGGTCAGTTTAAGGGTAGGGTTAGGGACAGGTGTGGTGGTGTGGGTCAGTTTAAGGGTAGGGTTAGGGACAGGTGTGGTGGGATGTGTTAGTTTAAGGGTAGGGTTAGGGACAGGTGTGGTGGGATGTGTTAGTTTAAGGGTAGGGTTAGGGACAGGTGTGGTGGCATGGGTAAGTTTAAGGGTAGGGTTAGGGACAGGTGTGGTGGGATGGGTTAGTTTAAGGGTAGGGTTAGGGACAGGTGTGGTGGTATGGGTAAGTTTAAGGGTAGGGTTAGGGACAGGTGTGGTGGGATGGGTAAGTTTAAGGGTAGGGTAAGGTGTAATGGATGTGTCAACTGTGTAATTACCAATGTAACTACATAAATTAATTACAGATGTAATTACATGCAGGTATTTTTAAAATGTAAGTACAATGTAAAAACATGTATGTACACAATAAGTGCAATGTATCAAATTATTAATTAAAATGTTAGTACATAGTAGTTAAGGACACCTAATATAAAGTGGGTCCGAATACTGTAACAATGTATTGCTCATTGTTCATTAATGTTAGTTAATGCAAGTTCATACAATTTTAAAGGGTAAATAACACACATGTTAATCTTGAGTACCTATGAGTATTGCATCCTTCACCCTTGCTCTGGGTGATGTGTGTGTGTGTGTGTATGTGTGTGTGTGTGTGTGTGTGTCTGTGATCAACCGGGAGAAGTGCCCAAACAAGTAATTCCGCCCTTATGACATCATACAGGGCCATACTTTACATTTACATTTAGGTATTTAGCAGACGCTTTTATCCAAAGCGACTTACAACTGAGGAGTACAGGAAGCGATCGGTCATGAATAGGTGAAGAAACGCAAAAAGTGCCTTAAATACCAAGTTTTGGACATTACATAGAGTAACCTTAAGCTAAAATAGGGAGGGAATAAAAGAGAAATAGAGGAAGAGAAGAGTTTTTTTTTAATGATAAGATTAAGTGTTCACAGAAGAGATGAGATGTCTTTTGAATGATGACAGTGGTTCTGCCATCCGGATGGAGGTAGGAAGATCGTTCCACCAGCCAGGAACGGTGAAAGAAAAAGTTCTGGAGAGGGATTTCATGCCTTTCTGTGATGGTACCATAAGCGAAGGCTTACCTGAGCGAAGGCTTCTGGTCGGGGTGTAGACTCGAGCGAGTCGAAGTATGCTGGTGCCTCCATAAGCGAGTGTCAAGGCCTTGAACTTGATGCGGGCAGTGAGTGGCAGCCAGTGCAGAGAGATGAAGAGAGGTGTGACATGGGCCCTTTTGGGCTCATTGAATACAAGACGTGCCGCAGCGTTCTGAATCATTTGAAGAGTTTTGATTGCACATGATGGAAGACCTGCCAGAAGCGCATTGCAGTAGTCAAGCCTAGACATGACAAGGGCCTGGACGAGAAGTTGTGTTGCATGCTCTGTAAGGAACGGTCTGATCTTCCTGATGTTGTGCAGAGCAAACCTGCATGATCGAGCTGTCTTTGAAATGTGGTCTTTGAAGGAGAGCTGGTCGTCAAAGATTACTCCAAGATTTCTGACCGACCCTGAAGGGGTAATCAGAGATGAACCTTGCTGGATAGTGAAGTTGTGTTGTAGAGTCGGATTGGCAGGGAAGATGAAAAAAAAAAAAAACTTTCTGAAACTTATTTGAATCCTGTAGGAGTTTATTTGGCGCAGAAATACTCTGTCATACGTCCAACTTATTTTTATTTTTTTTGGCCATGAGAATCAACTCTTTAACAGTGTAAATAAATAGACCCCCTCCCCTTTAAAAAAAAAAAAAAAAATCTACATTAATGGCAGCTTAAAATAACAGTACGAATCAAATCAAATGCTTTTCATACATTCATTAAAAGTTCATTCACCACACAAAGCTTTTTATGGTGTCTGTTCTTTTTGGAGTTTGATAGTTGAGATGGTCATTGTATGCTTTCATCAGTATGGACATTCTTCAAAACGTCTTCTTTAGTGTTTAACAAAAGAACAAAGTCATAACTTTGAATGACATGAAGGTGAGTAACTGATGTCGGATAAAGTGGGTAATCATTCTCATTATGCAAGTTGTTATGAATGCCTGATAATCTGCCTCGACCCTAAAGAGCAAGCAGAGGTCACGCTGACGCCACAAAGTGAGACAGGACTGAAGACCCTGAAGAAGTCTGGATCCGCAGTGATCCATTATCGATAAGACTTGGGCTACATCCAAAAACATCGGCAGTGACTTGTTGCCTCGCTGCCTTATCAGGCAATGACTAATAAGGCAGCGTTTGCGCACAAAAGCACCTCACGAAACTGATTTCAGACAGACTTCTGAGGCAGCGTAATAGTTTGACGATCTACAGCAAAATAGAGTGAGCTTTGGCAATAACTATAGAGGAAAATTTGGTGAAAAACATACTTTTACACACAAACTGCAACTTTCTTTCTATTTCTAGCTCAGAATGGAACGCACAGGATTGTGGGATATCATAGGCAGCAAAGGATACATCTATGCTGCCTTCAAAAATCCATCAGATGAAGGCATCTCAGGAGGCAGGAAGTGAAGCTAACATTGGATTCGGACGTGCCTTGATGCCTTAGTGCCTTGAAATGTGTCCTCCGAAGGCTGCATTTTCCAGTTTTCTGACACAGCCTTAGTCATGACCCTCGAGTCTGTCTATGAGCTAAACCGACTACAGCTGAGCAGATATGATTTCGACCTTAAATGCAATCTATTGTTGCTCCAAGAAGATTTTCTTGGCAAAGCCTGCCTTGGGGACATAATAAAGTTATGACAAGTGCTGAGTTTTCAGACCCATAAGAAGTGTTTGGAAATAAAACACACATGTACAAATACGCTAGCAAACAGGTGCTGATGGAGGTGGGCTGTGGATGATGCTATGACACACTGATGACTTCACTCATGAATATTAATAAAGTCAGGATGACGCTGCTGTGTAACTATCCTGAACTGCACAGTATTTAATTCATATTCATGCTATTTATGTGTAAGCAAAATTGAAAATATATTACTGCTAGTCTAAAGCATTTTCTTTTCTTTGAAAAATCAAAGTTGTATGTCAACAGATTAATACCAGTTTGATTAGAAACTATGTTAATTATTTACAATTTTGCACTGTCATTGTCATTTTTTTTAAACATAAATATACACTTAATTTCCTTACATTTGCCAGGGTTCTGTCACTTCGGTCTGGTTTATTCTTTTTTGGTGACAGAAACATGACACTCCTTCGCTTTTAGCTATGTTTCCATCCAAAGTTGCAAATATAAATTGCAAAATTGGAATATCGCATAAGCACAGTTTCCAGTCAGTTGAAGAATACAAAATGGTCAATTCCTGATAAACTGGCGATAAATAGCACTAAGAAAAATGGAAGTTGATGCAGTAGGAGAAGCCAATAATGTACTATAATGTACAATTATACTGTACTTATGATCATATATAAGGCCTATAATATATTACTTCTCAGAGTGCTCAGACAAAACGCAATAAACACGGTCATGTTAACTTGCTTTCGGAGGCGTATGCCTACGGTTTGGGAACGCAACAATCCCAGTTCTGGGAGGTAATTATAGCATACCACTTGGATGACAGATTTTGCTCAGGCATTTCAGAATGACCAAAACAGCATTTCAGACACTGTACAAAGAGATCTGGTTAGTCCAGTTATGCCATCCCATCCCAAAGTCACGTGACTTTTTTGATGCGCATAAAAGATTTGATTCGGCAAATGTGTTTCCATCGTAGTTTATGCGCATGTTTTCTTTGGATACAAAAATGATCAGGCTCTTTTTTTCCATCTAGTGTTTTTTATGCAATATCCCAAAATGCACATCAAAATAGGTGGATGGAAACACAGCTAAAGTGAGCGTGCGGTTCTGTGTTCGCTTGGGCCGCACGCTCTGTGGTCTGCGGTGGCGGGAGGTTTTGTGTGTGAAGTGTGGTGTTCAGATCCCGGCAGTTCGGTCTAGTTTGGTAGTGGTTCTGTGTCAGGGTTCGGACATTCATGTTCTGTTGTTCTCTGTTTTGTTGAGTGAGTGTGCGGTTTTCATAAATTTCAAACATTATAATGATTAAAGTTTGTCATGTTTTATTCTATTTGAGTTAATGTTATTTTAGTTGTATATATATATATATATATATATATATATATATATATATATATATATATATATATATATATATATATATATATATATATATATATATATATATATATATATATGTTTAGCATCGTTTAATTTTAGTTACATTTTTGGTCATTTTGTGATGTACTTTTGTCATTGTATTATTTATTTTTTTATTTGTTAAGCCTGGAACACACCAAGCCAACGGTCGGCAGTTTTCTCAGTGTGTTCCACACCATCGGCTGACGCTGGTCCTTGTTGGCTATTTTTCAGCCGATTCGACATGATGAATCACTGTTGCCGCTTGTAGGTTTAGTGCTTCAACTTCAAACGTATTTCAGTTTTTTTGACAAGGCAACATTTCTAATTTTCATTTAGTTAATATTAACTTATATTTTATTTCAGCTTTATTTCAATTAACAGAAATGTTATTAATAGTTTTAGGTGATGATAATAACCCTGATTTGAGTTAATTAATTTTACTTTAATTAATTTTTTTTTTCTTACATTAATGACACTTTAAAATAAGAGTACACATTACCATATCTAAAATGTTTCTTATTCTGTAAAAAAAATATAATGATGAATGGCACAGGTGAATTATATAGACTAAATTAAAACCAGTCCTAAATTACCAGTGAACGGAAAACATATTTTAATATCAACAAATGTACAGGTTTTTGCATCACTTCTCTTGACCTATCACATGTGGCTCATTGAGCTCTTCACTGCAGATTTTACACTCTGGGACCCCTGACAAAGGCTCATTATCTAGTCTCTATCATCATGGCCTGCAGCCTCATAACCTTTGATAGCCGGGTGCAGGGGCCAAGGTCACTGTCGGTGTCTGATACCTCACATCTGACAGGCCTTTGTTGCATTACCCTCCTTTCTCTCTCTCATTTTTGGACACTGGCTAAACTGCAAGAGGTCACCCTTGCAACTCTGCCATACTCCATTAATATCACCTTATCCCAACAAATCAAGCTCTGATTGTTCTGCGTTCTGAGACAAGCGGCCAGAATTAGCATTTGAAAGCCCAATCAAAAGCCAAGTACTTAAAGAATGCTTAATTATGTAGATAATCAATACCCCCTGCACCCCTCCCCACCGCACCGTGAACCCATGACATTTCCAATAAAGAGCATGCATAAGAAATAACAGACAAGTCAGCCTTCTTCCCCTGTTCTCAAATCAAATCTCTCTGCAGTCACTGCTTACTGATGTCCAAAAAAAACAACAATAACAGGCCGAGCTTCATCTAGCAGGTTTTTAGTACACAGGCACATTTGCACATTTGAAAACACTGTGTTTATGTACACACTTTAGCTAAATATACTTTTTTCTTTTCTTTTCTTTTCTTTTCTTTTCTTTTCTTTTCTTTTCTTTTCTGACTCTTTAAATGTTCCATGGTCAACTGTTAGTGGTATTATAACAAAGTGGAAGCAACTCAGTCATGAAGTGGTAGGCCACGTAAAATCACAGAGCGGGGTCAGCGCATGCTGAGGCGCACCGTGTGCAGAAGTCACCAATTTCTGCAGACTCAATAGCTGCAGACCTCCAAACTTCATGTGGCCTTCAGATTATCTCATGAACAGTGCGTAGAGAGCTTCATGGAATGGGTTTCCATGGAGGAGCTGCACCAAGTGCAATGCAAAGTGTGGGATGCAGTGGTGTAAAGCACGCCGCCACTGGACTCTAGATCAGTTGAGACATGTTCTCAGGAGTGACCAATCACGCTTCTCTGTCTGGCAATCTGATGAATGATTCTGGGTTTGGCGGTTGCCAGGGGAACGGTACTTTGCTGACTGCATTGTGCCAAGTGTAAAGTTTTGTGGAGGGGTGATTATGGTGTGGGGTTGTTTTTCAGGGGTTGGGCTTGGCCCCTTAGTTCCAGTGAAAGGAACTCTTAATGCTTCAGCATACCAAGACAATTTGGACAATTCATGCTCCCAACAAGTCACAAATCAATTTATTTATATGCAGGAATGTGAAGAAAATGAAGCAGCTCAACTGTTTTCAACATTGATAATAATCAGAAATGTTTCATGAGCAGCAAATCCTCATATCTGAATGATTTCTGAAGGATCATGTGACACTGAAGACTGGAGTAATGATGCTGAAAATTCAGCTTTGATCACAGGAATATATTATGTTTTTAAATGTATTAAAATGGAAAACAGTTATTTTAAATTGTAACGATTCACAATATTATGGTTTTATTTTTTTGACTAAATCAATGCACCGTTGGTAATCATAAGATATTTAAAAGAAAAGCACAAAAAAACCCAACCTTTGAAGAATTACTGTAAATGGGTTTTGATTGATGAAGGTCTTGCCTCTCTTGTTACTAAAAGGTCTAAAGGTGTGACTGAATCAATGATAGATATAATGCGTCTCTGAGGTGAATTTACCCTTTAAATGACTCTTTAAGGTGCACTTTAGGTGTAAGACGTGTGATTAGCATGACAGGTGTTTACCTGTCGATAACCAAACCAGATGTGTATCTGGTCAGTGGGAAGCTGCCCTGCATGCTGTTCTTTTGTGATAGCAAAGAAAGACGCCACAGACAACTTTAAGAGGAAGGTTTTGGCGAGTCAGATGAGTCTCACACACTCACACTCAGGTAAACCTGATGACACAGCTCAGTATGGCAGACCTCTGCCGTCGGCTTTAAAAGACTGAATTATGAAAATATGAGAGAGATAACGAGAAAGCATGAGATTACAGGAAGAGTATCAGTAATGACCCAATAGACCCGTTAATACGCATTCAGGCAGAGATGAATCGTGTAAATCAGACTGCACGAAAAGAAACAAAGAGACGAGATTAACCCGTTCCCACAGATAATACACGGCTCATTCATGTTCTGCTGAACCCTTTGAACTCTGTACGGTTTTAAAAAGAAATATGCTTGTGTGTGTTTTAAGGGGGTAATTCTATAAAAGGTTATTTCAGACTTTCAGTAATATGCTCTTATTTTGAACAACTTTAGTAATTTACTTTCAAAAAACATAAAAAAATCTTGCCCAAACTTTTATATGGTAGTGTATATTTTCTATTTGATCCAGCACATTAGAACTTTTATGATGAGGAGATGAAATGTACTGCATGGTAGGAAGCATCAATATAACACATAAAAAAGTGATAGACTGAAATCAATATACTCATATATTAAGATACACAAAAGATAGAGCAGGCACCCTCAAATTGTGGACCGGAAAGTTCAAAGCAAACCGTCAACTATTTCTACAATTTAAAGTGAGCAGCGCATCAAAACAACAGAGCGGTTCACACAAACACTTTATGGCAATAATCGGCACTATATATTCTAATATTTTCATATAGAGCCAAACGCACTTCCACATTTTTTTTATTATCTACATTTAGCCTAGGACTATTAATCAGCATGTTAAGAGCATTTCATAATAAACAATTGGTAACACTTTAGTAAAAGGGAACACATATTCACGTTATGACTTTTGCCTCAATAAACTACTAATTTACTGCATATTAATAGTTAGTAAGGTAGTTTTTGTAGAGTTTAAGTTTAGGTATTAGGTAGGAATAAGGGATGTAGAATAAGGTCATGCAGAATAATGGCCGTTTCACACCGCAAGTGAGACCAACTTCTAAAAAACTAATTTATAGTTGTCTTTGTAAAGAAATGCTCACTTATATGTATCTTTGGAGCCGCTGTGATGCTGTACAAACGCTTTCAGTGTGAATACTCTCACGAGTCTGCAGCTGCAGTGACGGTGACGGTGAAGTTATGCTAACATGAAGCTGACGCAAAGCTCAAGCTCGCGGTGGGAAACAGTCGCAAGGCATTAATATGTGCTTTATAAGTACTAATAAACAGACAATATCATAGTTATATGCATGATAATGAGCAACTAGTTAATGTGAGAATTAAACCCTAAAATTACAGGTCCTTCTCAAAAAATTTGCATATTGTGATAAAAGTTCATTATTTTCCATAATGTAATGATAAAAATCCATAATGTAATGACCAACTGTCATATATATTAGATTCATTGCACACCAACTGAAATATTTCAGGTCTTTTATTGTTTTAATACTGATGATTTTGGCATACAGCTCATGAAAACCCAAAATTCCTATCTCAAAAAATTAGCATATTTCATTCGACCAATAAAAGAAAAGTGTTTCTAATACAAAAAAAGTCAACCTTCAAATAATTATGTTCAGTTATGCACTCAATACTTGGTCGGGAATCCTTTTGCAGGTGCCAGGTCGTGCTGAAAAACGAAATCTTCATCTCCATAAAGCTTTTCAGCAGATGGAAGCATGAAGTGCTCCAAAATCTCCCGATAGCTAGCTGCATTGACCCTGCCCTTGATAAAACACAGTGGACCAACACCAGCAGCTGACATGGCACCCCAGACCATCACTGACTGTGGGTACTTGACACTGGACTTCAGACATTTTGGAATTTCCTTCTCCCCAGTCTTCCTCCTGACTCTGGCACCTTGATTTCCGAATGACATGCAAAATTTGCTTTCATCTGAAAAGAGTACTTTGGACCAGGCGCTTCTGCCGCTGTTTCTGGTTCACAAGTGGCTTGACCTGGGGAATGCGGCACCTGTAGCCCATTTCCTGCACACGCCTGTGCACGGTGGCTCTGGATGTTTCTACTCCAGACTCAGTCCACTGCTTCCGCAGGTCCCCCAAGGTCTGGAATCGGTCCTTCTCCACAATCTTCCTCAGGGTCCGGTCACCTCTTCTCGCAGCGTTTTTGCCACACTTTTCCTTCCTTCCCACAGACTTCCCACTGAGGTGCCTTGAGACAGCACTCTGGGAACAGCCTATTGGTTCAGAAATGTCTTTCTGTGTCTTACCCTCTCGCTTGAGGGTGTCAATGATGGCCTTCTGGACAGCAGTCAGGTCGGCAGTCTTACCCATGATTGCGGTTTTGAGTAATAAACCAGGCTGGGAGTTTTTAAAAGCCTCAGGAATCTTTTGCAGGTGTTTAGAGTTAATTAGTTGATTCAGATGATTAGGTTAATAGCTCGTTTAGAGAACCTTTTATGATATGCTAACTTTTTGAGATAGGAATTTTGGGTTTTCGTGAGCTGTATGCCAAAATCATCAGTATTAAAACAATAAAAGACCTGAAATATTTCAGTTGGTGTGCAATGAATCTAAAATATATGAAAGTTAAATTTTTATCATTACATTATGGAAAATAATGAACTTTTGTCACAATATGCTATTTTTTTGAGAAGGGCCTGTATTTGAGGATGGCAAGGAAAGTTTGAACTTTGACCAAAAAAAAAAAAAAAAATCTGTTAAAATGGGAAATATCTCCGCTATAGGCGATTTAACTTGCGGTTTGCCTCAGGGTTCTATTTTAGCACCTGCTACATTTACTTCCGCTGGGGACGTATTACAGACACATCTTAACTTAGGAATCCTATCTTATCTGTTTGGTAACCATGGCAATTTCAGTTAGGACCGCATTTAGGACAAAGGCTATTACAGAAGTACATTTCTTAAATACATAATCTTATCTTAACTATGGATAGGAAACAAGTATTACTGAAGCATCCTAACTCGAAAAAAAATCCTAAAAGCTGTCTTAACTTTAGGACAACCCCACTGGTGTCCTAACTTCAAATATTATTGAAAAACAACGGTACAAATCACAGTACAAAAACCCTTTTTCAAGAGAGCGATTTATTAATTATATAAGTTTAAGATGTAGAGCAGCGAGGTTTTGATGTTGGAGAGACTTTTGGAGGACCCAGAGGATGTGCTGTGTTTTGATTATAAAATGCTTGTAAATAATTACAGACTCCCACGACACATGACTTTGCAGTTAGTTGATGAATTGCGACCAACATTACAGAGGCCAACGAGCCGTCACGGAGCATTACCGGTCGTTCCTCACTGTCTAGCACAGTTTGACGCTGGACGTTAGATATTCGCAATTTAAGGACCCGTCTCTAAAGTTGCATACGACATTAGTATACCTACACATTTCTAACTTCAATAGCATTAGAACGGAATATGTAAAAGGTGTGCATCATAGCTGACACCTAGATGAACACTTTACAGTTGGTTTTGATACTGTCTGTAAGTCATTCCGCTCAAATGCTATTGAAGTTAGGAATGTGTACAAATGTATGTAACATTAGAGACGGTCCCTAAATTTGCAAATTTCAAACGTCAAACAACTCCATGCCAGTTCATTTACTCAAGTGACTAAGGCCTTATACTTTTTTATTTTTAAAACAGGCTTTAACTTTTCAACGGAGCTTATCAAAATGTCATTTTCTGCCGCACTGGAATTAAAAGCACGCCGTGGTTTCTCCATTTTGATTTTAGGTTTACCTCAGAAGCAGTTTGCGCATTGTTGGTTGCTTGTTAACAGACTTGACAGTTGATAACCGAACTCAATGGAGTGTTTTAAGATTTCCTAAATACAGATAAGATGAGATTTTGTTAGATAGGATAAGAATCCTAAATCAAGTTAAGATTTGCTTATGTAATACGAAATTGTGAAAAATCCTAAATTAACTTATCCTATCTTAAGTTAAGACCTAAGATAGAACGTTTCTGTAATACGCCCCCTGGGCTCTATTTTTAGGAAACATGGCGTTTCCTTCTATTGTTATTCCGATGATATGCAAATTTACTTGCCTGTGACTGGAAACAATGAGTTCTCTTAATACTCTATCAGTGTGTCTTCATGACGTCAAATCATGGCTTTCCAAAAACGTTCACCTTTTGAACACAGATAAGACAGAAGTTATTGTCTTCGGCCCCTCAGGGCAAGACATCAACATGACCTTGAGTATCTTAATTATTTTGATTCTCTATAAGTGCAGAATTTGGGTGTGGAGTTTGACAGTTGTCTGAAATTTGACAAACAATCAGTTCTGTTTTTTTCTTATCTTCGCTTTAAAAAAATCAAACCCTTGCTTTCGGAGAGTTCTGAAGAGGTTGCAATCCATGCTTTCATCACATCTCGACTGGATTATTGCTACTCCTTCTATTACGGCATATCAAAGACTCAAATCTCCTCCCTACAAGTAGTTCAAAATGCAGCAGCTGAGTTCCTGAAGGGACAATTTGACCATGTCACTCTCCTTCGGAAATCCCAACATTGGCGGGTTGCTGGAAGTGGGGGGTCCCACTCTTTGGAATAACCTACCAAATCACATTAGAACGGCTTCCACTCTCTCTGAGTTCAAATCCTGTCTTAAATCTTTTTACTTTGGCTTCTAATGTTTAGTTCTGTCTGGTTCTTATGGCAATTCTAATTGTTATGATGCTCATTTATTGTGCACCCTTATGCTTTTATTGTACAGCACTTCGGCCGACCCGTGGCTGTTTTTAAATGTGCTTTAGAAATAAACCGAAATTGAACTTATTTTAAGCAAAATATAAAAATGCAAGAGGAAAATCCTGAATCCCCATACAGTATCTTTTATCAGTCACATGGCCTTCTGACATACACAGGTATATAAATGTAAAAGTAATAGTAGCCTGATAAAACATCTGATCTTATCTATTATATTCATTTGGGCTCAACTATATATATATATTTTTAAATCTCAGATGCCACTGCTTTGGGTTTCGGGACCCAATATCCTCATTTTTGATGACTATTTAGGATTTTTCTTTTACTACTGCTTCTCCCAAAAGTGTATTGTCTGGACCTCCGATGGGAAGGAAATATAGAGACCGGACCTCTCAGAGCCTTAATTAAATATACCCCTGTTCTAGAGACTGGTGGAATAACACCATCACATTTAGTCTCAAGGACATTCCCCCCTGGAGGAACCTGAGGTGCTCAAGGGCACAGCTGTGATAGCTATCAGTTGAAGGATTGTCCCATGGGGTTTTAACCTTTATAGACCCAATAAAATCAATAGGTTTTGTGGCTTTCAGTCCATGTCTATTAGCTTTGAGCCATCTTTATGTTAGTGTACTTCTAAAATTTGACAAAAATAACTCATCTTGTTAACAAGGGTGAATTTTTGACCAATAAAATGCTCTATAAAAATGTCCCCACATACTAAATTTTAAATACGACTGTCATAAATATGACATAAATATGACATATCATGGGTCAGTTGAGCCTCTTTGTTTGGTGCCAAAATCTATGCGCTAAAAACAGACAACTTCCTGTTTCAATAGGAAATATACTATAACTGAAAATAAAACTCCTTGTGAAAGTATTTCAGAGGATTTTTACATCTAAGCTGCACCAGCAAATTTCCGCAAATTCAAAACAATATTTGTTTGCTGTTTGTTTCAGGAGTCTGAAAAAAAGTTTGCTTTCTGGAAAAGTTTGCTCCCATTGGTAAACACCTTCAAATTATCATTGGTCAATGGTGATTATGTAATAGGTGGGCGTGGCAATGAGGCTCCACCTTCTTTGACTTGGAAAACTATTTCTTCTGTTAATTATTGTAAGTGTGTAATAGAGCTGTTTGTGAATGTAAATGTTCTGAAAAGTTGTAAAGTTTTAAGTGCACGGTAAATAAAGTTATTGTCTGCTGAAAGAAATAATTGACTTTGAACCGTCTTAACAAGTAGTTTTTTTAATTTGAATCCCACTGTGTTACGGTTCTACATCACTAGAAAAGACATCCGCATAATGCCCGCCATGCTGTACGTTGTCCGCCCGCAAACAACTTGACCCGCCCTCATCGCGTCATTTTACTGACGACTGCTTCTCAAATCAACACGGGATTCTTAAAAGAATCACACTTGCTCTTAAAAGATCAGTCAGTACTCAGTTTATTTGGACCAGCTGCTCCTCAGAATCACAATCTGTAAGTATGAGTAATTATTGATATATATATTTTCTACTGAGTGTTCAAAATATATATAGTTTTGTGTTTTTATTGTACGTTATATTGTTTACGTTTGCGGCTAACTCCCGTTATTACTGTCTTACTGAAATATCATCAGCTGTGGGCTGCAGTATTCCCTAAAACTATTAACAAGTCTATTAATGCAGATTGTCTGTCGTTCTTACTACTTTGAGTAAATATAAAGGATGGAGCAAAATTTGCTTTGCAAACTTTAATGTTCCATCAGTCATTGATGTTAGGGCTGGGCTAACGTATGCGCTGTTATTGATGATTATAGTGCATGTGCACTGTAATAAATCAGAAATACACCGATGGGTTTGTTGATGGACGCACACTTGTTAATGCTGATGGTGAGGAATTACAGCTGCAACATCTCATAATGAACCTCAAACTGAGTTGCGCCTCACTGAGAAACGTCCTGCTCAAGTCATTCTTGTGATGGAGGTTCGGGTTGAATAACTAGTTATTCCAATGTATCATCATTCATTGTCGCATAGCTTTAGGAAGCAGAGCTGAAGTTTATGGTAATGAGCCTTTAGCATGGTTGCAAGTGGTTGACCAATCACAATAAACTGGGTCATCTGGCCAATCAGAGCAGAGCAAGCTCACGGAAAGGAGGGATTTAGAGACTGATTGAGAATCATTGAAAAATGAGGTGATGTGCAGTGTATATTATGAGAAAATTAAAGTGTATTTTGACCTTTGATGCATGTAAACCTCTTGTAGGAGACCTTAAATACAAAATTAGGAACCTTTAAAATAGCATAATAGGGGCACTTTAACTGTTGTTTTCTTACCGCTGTTATTGTTATTGTGCATTTATTTTGTTATTGAGAGGAAAGCACTATTTACATATTCATCTAAAAGCCACTCAGCAGCGTGGAGGGCGTCGTGATGTTGGCTAACAGTGTTCACGGGATGTTCGCTAAATGCACAACAAAAATAACAGCGGTAAGAAAACACTGAAAAGGTATTTTAAACTTCTTTTTACCTCCAAGCAAAGAATGAAAAAGAACTTTGATGTGAGAATATCAGGGTCTTTATGGAAAGTTTCTAACTTGACATCAATAATTGAAATTGAGAAGGGGGTGTAAATGTTCTGAAGGTTGCATTATAAGAACTCAATGTGAAAGTTTCATAAAAAATATTTTACATGGGCCTCTAGTCTGACAAACATCAATTCCATCTTTTCTCTATATAAAAAATAACATTATGTTTTTTTCAACAGACAGCGGCCAGTCTAGACAAGGTCAAGACTTTGACAAATGACCTCAATTACACCCACATCTCCCTCCTGACTAACAGCAGCGAAGCTCCAGAAAGCCTGTCCACGGCCATCAGTTAATCTCTAACACACACAAACATCGGTGAACAGAACCACTGACAGGACGAGATCACACACATTCGCACTAGTTCCCCAGTTCCCAATGTTGTCTACACCAGCTTTGAAGTAGCAACTGAGTCAGTGGAGGTAAACAAACGAGCACAGAAGATGTTTCTGCGGTGGTTTTATCAAATCAAATCCTTCTGCTGCCGAAAGACAGCGAAGAGTGAGAGGCTCCTGGGATGAGAGCGTGGAAACACCAGCCAGCTTCGAAATGAGATTATTTCTGGAGGAAATAGGTGCAGAACAAACGCGAGCACATTGGCGGCACACACACGTGCCTGCCTGAGAGGAAAATGTACTTGTAGGCTTTTGAGCGGCAGAGATGTACAGAAACAAAAAGTCAGAAGCACCTTTGAGAGGGAATATAACATTACGAGTAGATTTGAGTTTGTTAGAAAACATCCATAGATATCAGTGGGACATGCTTATGACAAAGAAACTGACAGCCAGAAATGGTGATGGATGACTTTCATCCTTCCACAAAACACATATACTTGTACAACAAAGAAGGAGATATACCTGCACGATATATACTGAAATAAAACCAATATCATGATATGGCAAAGTGTGATTGTCAAACGTTGATGTTTTAATTAAGAATAAAACATATACTGTATTACTCATTATTTTATTTTACAGTAGTTTAATAGTATTACTGCAATATATTTCTTAATTTGTTTATTATATTTAATATTTTATAATTATTTTCATACTGAATTGGTTAATAACAGTGTGAATGTGGCCTATGAAAACTCAAATGAAAAGATATTTGTTTGGTGGTTTGAGTTTGTTCTTGTAAAAAGCAAGCCCATGTACAGTATGAACACTCAAATTGTTCACGTTTTTCCCAAATCATTTAACCCAAAAATCATTTCACAATAGCTATTCAAGTTATCTGGTGACACTTCCTGCATTTTTTCAAATCGCAGTATACATTGCAGACAAACAAAATCACAATGTCAGGGATTTTTTTCAACATTGTTCAGCCCTAAACTGAGACTCGCACACCTCTCACACTTACAGGACGAACCCCAACTGGCTTCCAAAGACGCTCTCATATTACAGGGGTCTCTTTGTGGATGGCAGAGTCAAATCGTTTCCATGGCGATACATGCAGCAAGAACCAATTGCCTCCACTTCAAAGGCTGAAGCACTTAAAAGCGCTGCAGCCAGAGAGGGAGAGAAATACAGAAAGTAAGAGAACACCTTATCTCCTCTCCTGATGGCAAAACCCTTTACCAAGCATTACTTTCACGGCCGCTTCCAGTGCAGAAAAACGCCCAGCTCATCAGCCCAAACACAAAGCCTGCGCAGACTTTAACGCTCGCTGACAGGATACACTCTCTCTCCCTGATACCTTTGTAGGTGAGTTAAACTCTGGTCATCATGATATTATCCAGAGCTATAACAAGAAATGTGTCTTATGAAAACTCTAGAAAAAGGCTTGAGATCATATGTGGTAATTTAAGGCCAGAAACTCTTCACGCAAATATGCAAACACATTAAGTGCACACCTGCACTCTTGCAGTAACCAACCTCCATACTGAAGGGGCGATACAGAGTAGGGTAAGAAATAGTCGAATGGGGAAAAATGGCACCAAAATGAACAGAATTGCCTCCTAATTCAAGATAAGGTGGAAAAAAGACCCCTGCACAAATACACTATAAATGTATGTATGTAAGATACATCGTCTTGATGCACTGGGATGCATCAGTGATGTTCCCTGGAATCATTGTTTTTTTTAAAACGACGTTCAGCACATCAGACACCCTCTTCCAGGTGACCAGGCCCCAACATGCGTCCCAGTAGCAACTGCCCATGGATCAGCCCTCTTTTTCTGCAGCTTCACATATGTATTGGATGACTGTTCTCTTTGCCACCCTTATGATCCCAAGCCAGCTGAAGACTTTGCAAAGTGATCGCCCTGCAAAGCCCCTATGGGCCATCTCTATGGGCTCTCAGTATGTCCTACAGCCTTCGTCCCGGCAAGTCTCCACCAGATCCCGGTACATTGCATACTTCTGCTCATTTGCCTCTTCCATCTGCTATTCCCAGGGCACTGTAAGTTCCAGCATAATCAGCTGTTTTGTGGCCTCAGAGCTAATTATCATGTCTGAACAGAGTGATGTTATTGTAATGTGTGGTGGGAACTGTTTACCCAGGTCAACTTTCAACAGCCAGTCCGAGGCTGTGTAGAGGAGGCACAACCTTGTTTTAGCATGTGCCTGGTGTCTCTCCAGATTTCACAAAACAGATTGACTTTATGAGGCACAGTGGTATTTATGGATTTAGCTATACTAACACAAACTGCCCTGAGCACCTGGTCTTGGTGCCAGTGGCCTTCCCCCAAGGCCTTTTCTCTCTTTGGCTTGGCTGCATGATGTTTGTCCAGGTGATCTTGTGCTGAGATATGCCTTCCAATTTCGTCCATGCTCACTGTTGCCTTAGCCCCACCACGAAAAAAACTTGCTCCTCTTCTACACCTGCTCGGACATCCTGCTAGATCGGGTGGTCTTTGCCCGAGCCTTGCCAACTTGGACTTATGGGAAATATCCCAAACCATTTCCCACCAATACCTTCTGCCTAAGGCAGGACTCCGCCAACCTCCACTGTCCTCACCTCTATACTGGCTGATGACACCTTTAAATCTTTGTACTGTAGGGCTTCTCTCGTTCATGCCACCATAAACTCTTCAGTGAGAGCAGTGAATGGGAGCTGCAGAACATTACTGGTTTCATATTGTGCTACACACCTCAACTCTTGGGGAAAACCCACCCTACAGAGATATCTGCTGATCTACCTCTCTAGAGATTCAACTGTTGACAGTGGTGCCACATAGACCAGCAAAGGCCACAGGCCACAGATTTTTGCCCAAGTGAAATGTTTCTCCAGGCCTTTTAGAATCCACCTATTCTCCAGGAAAGATGTTGTTGAAATTGTCAGGTCATCCATGAATGCCCTTATTGTGGACTGTTGTACACCAGACTTTGTCAATGGCTCTGCACTCTACCTTGGCTGAATTGACCACCATGTTCATAGCAAGAGTGAAAGTCTTTTCTGACCCAGGTATGACCTTCACCTTGAATTTGCTGTAATAATCCAAGATCAGGTCCTTGATCTTCCCGGGAACATGGTGGAGCTATCTATGTGGTATTATTCCATTAGCATTTGCCAGGTCTGGAATACTTATTTTCTGCACTGAAGGGTCAAAGTAGCTGAGTCAAGCCTTTGGGAAACAATGTTCTAAAAAACCTCCTCAGCACACCTCCACTGGTCCACTATGACCTCTATGCCAATTACCCTCAAGATCTTCCACAGGTGTTGGTGAAGCTTGGGGCAATGCTTATCAATGATGTAGGGTACTCCACTCTACCTCCTCAGTTGGACACATGGATTTTAAGATTACGTTCTTACACATCTTTCAGCATATACAATTTATACTCATACTTGGTAGATCATTTGCGTGTGTTGATAACCTTGTAAGAGATACATTTTGCAGTGTAGACAGCTTCAGTAATTGTAACTGGAGTTTACATAAGAGTGTATAACTCACGGTAGACTGAAATAACTGACGATTCAGTGATAGGGAACGTACTTTGTTCGCTTTCTGTATATAACTTAATCCCAGTTTGAATAAACATTTTGTTTCGTGCTACTAAAATAACCAATGTAAAGTCCTGATTTTATAACACCTAAAAAGAATTTAACTAATTCATAAATGGTTTGTATCGCTATTTCTTGTAAATGTGTGCAATTTCAGATTGATTTGCTGTTATAGGTAAATAACTAGAAGAATACCAAAGCAGAGTAAATGCTAAAACTATTTGTGCCAAAAAACAGTGTGTTTATGATTAGAACAATGAGGTAAAAGAATATTATAACATATCAATTGACAGAATAAAGCAGTATAACTGACTGCTTGTGTACAGCTAAAATAACTGGAACAAATGGCCCACTCTTACGTCAAAAATAGGTTTGATAAATATGTCGACTTTGACTGAATTGCTCAGCAGAATTCTCTTCAAACTATTTAAATTTAAGTGAGAAAACTGACGGTTACTAAAAGTTACCAGTATAATCAATATGGCACCCCTTGAGGTGACACTGAGAATGCAACATGTACTTTAAAAAGATAGTTCACCTAAAAATGAAAAATGTATCATAATTTACTTACCCTCAACCAATGACTTCCATTGTATTTATTTTTCCCTAATATGGACGTCAGTGGCTTCCATCAACTGTCTGGTTACCAACATTCTTCAAAATAACTTTGTGTTCAGCAGAAGAAAGAAGTGAGTAAATGACAGAATTTTAATTTTTTGGCCGAACTTTAACGGCATTGTGTACTATGAATTGCAGTCTGACACATTTCAGAGTGCTATGATGCACAAAATCAATCAATGAAACCATAAGCGCCTATTTTTTATTTTACATAGCGTTATGTGCCATGATAAAACCTTACCACAAACAGCTTGAGGTCATCTATACTGCATTGTCATCGTTATTACTGGGATTTACACTTTGTAATCGTAGTGTGAGTTTGGTATGCTTTAAAGGGCGATTCAATAAGTACTCACTCATTCAAATAAACCACTCTGAGAACCCTGAAAAAGTGTGCAATGTCTTGTCCTTGTTAATCAATGAAAATTATATTTAGGTAATGACTGATTTGTGAACGGAGTCTGATGTAAAAGGGTGAGTGGTTTACCATTTTACTTTAAATACTTAAGTACATTAAATAAAGTAGCCTGCTTTTGTACTTTTACTCAAGTAAAATTAAAAAAAGATGAGTGCTTATACTTTTATTGGAGTAATATTTCATTAGGGTATGTGTACTTTTCTTCAAGTACTTCATCCATCACTGTATATTCTGCATTATGTGAATTGAGACAAAATTGTCCATTAATTAAGAAGCTTACTTTATTTAACCACATGACACATGCAGGATAACTGTGAATAAAGACATGTAAAGGAATGGACGAGGTGGAACAGAGAGAAAAAGAGACTGAAATAAGGAAAAGTGCAAAATGGGCCCAAACATGCTGCAAAAATCCATCAGAATTATAACTCAATTTCCTCTTTAATAACTCGCTGAAACAGATAACAAAAAAGTGTTTTTTTCATAAAGAGAAGGGCCAGTGAATCAATACCCATATAAAAGCGTGGTTAGAGTCTCCTCAGCAGATAGATGCGCTATATTTCACTGCGCCCTCCCGCCCGCCGCCGTGCCTCCGGCATGCCGTCCAGCAATGATAAAGGGACCTCCAAATCTCATTTTTAATGTCCTTCTCCAGCATGAAGGGCAACTGACCAGACAAAAGGGCCGAGCTGTTGCGTTCGGCATGAGAATAACGAGAAACGGAAATGTCGTCTGATACGAGAGAGTGTGTAGATTTGAAGAACAAGAAAGTTTGAATTAAAATTCAAGGCTCACACTCTCCATTAGAGATAACAACAATCTAACGCGAGCTACTCCTTCTTTAAATGGACTAAATTGTGATTTAATATAGTAGAGTGTGCACTAATGGACTAAATTATGATTCAATAGACTGCGTTTATGAATCCTCCTCCACTGTTACTGACAATTTTATCTTGCTGTCGCTACACTTGTGATAGTTACCATGAACTTAGTTTCATGTAGCCAGATTTTGATCAACTAGCTTTTCCTAGTAGAGAACCATCCACTTAGACAGGAGTCGGAATGACTTGTAAAGCGACCAGTTAGTTTTAGTTTTTTTGTACCTATTAAATAGCTGAAACTACTTTAACACATTGTTTATAATTGTTTTATTCAGTCGCTCTTGCAGTGCCATTATAATACTCTCTCTCTCATGGCCTGTCCCTTCATTCTGATGTGAGATGAGTTGTTTTCTCTGTCGTGTGGAGGTGAACCCACACATACCTCCACACCTTCCCAATTCCCTTGACGGGTGGTGTCTGCCTCCCAGACAGATTGCGCCTCAATCTGGCCTCTGATGGAGGAAGTAAAACTGTTTAGTCTTTTTTCTTTCCCTTGCCCAAATTTCCAACCCACTAATTATCTCCTAATTATCTCTTTGATTAAGGAGAGCGAGAGTGTGTGTAAATGTGACAGTCACTGTGATGAGGATTAATGGAGCTGTTGTTCCGGTGAATGATGTAACAACGATGCCATTGTGAATTACGTCTGTACACTTTCAGATTTAATATGATTAAAAGCCTGAAATTACAAAATCATTTACTTAATCATTACATTTATCTTTGGGAACAATCCAATCTTGCTTATATCTTACTACAAAATTAAGCAAAAGTGTGAATACTGTGAATATTTTAAGTTAGCTGCACACTTACTCCGCCCACCGACGTCTGGTTGGGCCAGACAAAATTACGGAGGATGCTTGATTGTAAACAGTAGCAACAGTGTTGGGCGCGTGGCAGAAAGTTGT
The DNA here is from genome assembly GCA_023029165.1 of Gobiocypris rarus. Classification (NCBI taxonomy): domain Eukaryota; kingdom Metazoa; phylum Chordata; class Actinopteri; order Cypriniformes; family Gobionidae; genus Gobiocypris; species Gobiocypris rarus. The sequence continues at coordinate 5,072,689 of CM040927.1, forward strand.
GATGCAAATCGACCCAAGTTCAAATCCACCTTTTGCCAAACTTGCTCTACTCCCTTTTACCACAACATATCAAATCGAAAAGGCATTTTTTTTTTCAATTAAAATTATCCAATTTTTCGAAATGTGAAAATAACGGTGTTTGACCGTCTGTTTAAAGGATTAGTTCACTTCATAATAAAAATGTCCTGATATTTTACTCACCTCCATCTCATCCAAGATGTTCATGCCTTTCTTTCTTCGGTCAAAAAGAAATCGACTGAGGAAAACATTCCAAGATTTTTCTCCTCACTATACACTTTGTTGTTTTAACCCAATGTTGGGTCAAATATGGACTAACCCAGCAGTTGGGTTGTTTTAACCCTACGGTTGGATTAAATATTTGCTTAAGACAACCCAACTGCTGGGTTAGTCCATATTTGACCCAATATGGGTTGTTTTTTACCCAGAATTTTTTAGAATGTAGACTTCCATTGCAACCAAAATGTTGAAGGTCCAAATTAATGCAGTTTCAAAGGGCTTTGAAGAGCTTCAGAGGCTCTGCACAATCTCAGCTGAGGAATAGGGTGTTTTTTTGTTTTGTTAAAATGACCGATGGGTTCACTAGATAAGACCGTATTCCTCAGCTGGGATCGTGCAGAGCCTCTGAAGCCCTTCGAAGCCCTTTGAGACTGCATTGATTTGGACCTTCAACATTGGTTGCCATTGTCTATCAAGTCTATAGTGAGGGAAAAAACTTGGAATGTCTTTCTCAAAAAACATAATTTCTTTTCGACTGGAGAAAGAAAGGCATGAACATCTTGGATGAGCAGGGGTGAGTAAAATACTAGTTAATTTTAATTTTGAAGTGAACTAATGAACTAATTCTTTAATAATAAAGTGTTTATCGGACAGGGATGGGTCTAAGGAGGGCTTTATTGTCCGAATAAGGTGCATCCATTTAATAATTATAGTAAATATAATTATTATTATTATTGCACACTGCTCAACACTGAGGTGCAAATGGTATCTGCCATTATTTATAAGTATAAATAGCATTTAACTATTTACACTTATTGCAAAGAAAATGCTATTTTCACTCTCCTTTGAGTGTTCAAGTAAGACTATCTTTAAGATCCGTGACTTTGAGATGTTTTCATATCATCTCGTTTTAGAGTTCAGTGACAACATCAACATTAGATTGAGTACATTTTGAATAATTTCACTTTATTGTTTGCATCCTCAATCATAAATGTTCACAGAAGTATCTTAGTAGCTAAAAATACAATTGTTCAAAATTTTGGTAGCAGTTAGATTTCATGTTTTTTGGATTGCTGTATTGGCACATACATGAAAATAAAATTATTAAAGCTGCATTATCAAAAATGATCCAAAATAAATTTTTGAGCAAGTACATAACCAGCCAGTTTTCAAAACTATCTGCTTACCTTAGCTCAATTTACAACGGTAAGCTTTAATAATGTTTTTAATTCCAGCGGCACTGTTGGATTTCCGCGGGAGATTCGAGCATATCTTTGCGTCATTGCGTCACATCTGTACACATCAATAAGAAGTCCCGGCTAGTAGGCTATATCACGTGTGAGGATGTTGGAGGTGGAGATTTAGTCTTTTCTCACAGCACTTGATATAATTAAACTTATCAATTTGATAGCAGATCCAGAAAGGTTGAAATCTCAATCAGTGACAGGGACATCTGGAGATTCGCCCTTTGTAAAACGCAAAAGACTGCAGACTTTCGGAATGGCTACAGAAAAAAAGAGACTTCAACCGAGCCAAAACAAGGATAAAACCGTGCTTTTGAAAGGTGACGTGAACTCCATGTTTTGAAGGGGTTCAAAACGGATGCAGAGACAGAAATTTCAATGGTTATTATGTAACAGCACACTTCGCTTAAGTCATACAGTTACAGAGTTTTCTTTGTTGTGCCTTTCTCGTGTTGCTATGTGAATTATTATGAAATATCAATTATGTACTAGCTATGAGAGGGAGCAGTTCACCTCTACTCCACATTCATTTCATTTGTTGGTATATATATGACGATTAGAAATTAGACTAAACAGAAATGGAAACTGAACTACAGGTATCCCTAATACACATGACGTGTAGTCACGCAATGCTGATGTTGTTAATATTAACAATTTGAAAACAAAGTATAATTTGCACGGTTTGACGTGATGTAAAGCGATCATTAGATTTAATCATCGCGATTTATTGCAATGCTTTTTCCCCTTAGTTGGTCAGCACAGAAGTGGATGTTAGCTGCTTACTTGTTCAGATGACATTCTTATGTTGGTCATCCGTTCAAACAGTCGAATCTGTGATTCTGAATGACAGTATCCACACCGGCGCAGTGACTGACAGCCCTTCTCCTCTAAACATTGGATTCATACACGCTGAGCCGAGCTGAGGCACAACTCACATAATAATGCCGCAAATAACTGCAATTGCAGATTTCAAACAGAGACGGCGACAGAGAGGACAAACTACGGACTGCAGCTTTAAATATAATTCTTTATTGTCTTATTTCATGGAAACTTAACTAGATTTGCTTCTTTCAAAACATTAAACAGTGCTTGGTTGAAATAATGCTATTCTGAAATAAAGTAAGTGAATAAATAACCAATTTCAGACCAGATGCATAATCAATATATACTGACTGTTATCAAAAGGCTGAATATAGACAGGATACAAATAAGTAAAGCTACTGGACACATTCCAAAATCACCAGAGTTAATGATAAAATAGCCTTTGTTTTAGATTCTAGCAATTTAATAAAACCATTCAACGCTATTCTTGAAATTAGGCTTTCAATATCCCACGAGTCACAAGAAGCACATTAGCAGCAGCGTTTCTGCATAATGTGCCGGGTTTCAGCAAGTGCTACGCATTAGAGTATCAGGTTTTCAGTGTCAGCCACAAGCTTCACGTCAACAGCTCTAGTATTAGCTGGCCCATAATGCCCTGCTGTCAGTGAGTCAGCTTCGTTTTTGTCAGTAATTGGGCCCTGAGTTGGTGTTTAAGAGACCGTACTAAAAACCTTATTGTCACTTCTCTCACATTAATGTTGAAACATTTTCCATTGTGTCCTAATAAGGTCCTTCGAAGTTCAGCAATCTCAACATCTCCGCTATGAAGAAAGTGAAACGGCGCTGATTGGGATGAAGCTATTTCCAAACCAATCGTTCTTTCTGATGGCTCTATTTTAACCTTACCAGTCTTGCATAACTGAAATGTCACACTGTACTGCTGGGAGCCCGACTGTTTCAGTGGACACATTATCATTAATCTCATGTGCCTCTGAAGCCTGCTGTCAGGATGCTGGTGGAAGGGCTCTGGTTCGGTCCCGTCCCTGAAATGTGTGTTTGTCAGGGCACTTATACACACATATACAGGACTGGTCAAAAGTTTGGAAAAACATTACTATTTTTAATGTTTTGGAAATAAGTCTCTTATTCTCATCAAGGGTGCATTTATTTTTTTAATATTCTTTGATGAATAAAAAGAACAAAATGTATTTAAAATAGAGATTATTTTGTCACAATATACACTACCTTTCAAAAGTTTGGGGTCAGTCTTTATATATTTTTTTATAAATTAATACTTTGATTCAACAAGGATGTGTTAAATGTAGCATAAACAAAGTGAATGTTAATATTTATATACAAAATATTTCTATTTTGAATAAATGCTGTTCCTTTTAATCAATAAATCCTGTAAAAAGAATATGAAGCAGCAAAACTGTTTCCAACATTGATAATAATCATCATATCTGAATGATTTCTGAAGGATCATGAGACACTGAAGACTGGAGTAATGATGCTGACAGCTCAGCTTTGATCACAGGAATAAATTGCATTTTGACATTTAATAAAACAGACACCAGTTATTTTAATCGAATAAATGCAGTCTTGGTGAGCAGAAGAGACTTCTTTCAAAAACATTAAAAACAGTAATGTTTCCAAACTTTTGACTGGTACTATATATATATTAAAGTGTGGATTAAGCATTATTATTATTACATTATAGAGAAGACTATAGCCACAAACAGCAAACATCAGGGTTCAAGCACTAATGGCCCATTTGATTGAATGGTGATCTGTAATGATAGTAAAGTCCATCTTGAATCTTCACTGAAACGTGACATTTTGATTATTTGATTGACTATTTTGGTGAAGATTGGACCAACTTTAGAGTCGATACGATTTACACTCTCTGATCACTTTTAGAGCAGAAAAATAAGGAGGAAGAATAAGATGAAGCATTGAATAAGAAAAATTGAAGAATTGAAGATGAAGAATTGAAGAAGAAGAAGAAAATCAGTACAAACAGCTTCATCAGTGCTTGGAGCCCTAATTATCAAACTAATGGCATCTGCAAAATAATTAAAAATAAGTTTGTCTCAGAACTACCTTAATGGCGTTAGTGAACATGTTCAACTAGAAACACTACTTGAAGTCAGACTTCCAACTGTGTAAATTCTAAATTCCGTGATGCGGGTGTATGAGGTCAAGCAAACATGGCGGCACCCAGGGAGATGATTACCAATAAAGAAAAAGCAAATACAAATCATCAAATCACTCAAAGTTTCAACTGTACATGATAATAAAACCTATTTAGAAAGCACTTGCAGCAGCAGGTGTGTGTAAAACAATAAATTATCATCTCTGTTGATAATTATACACCTGCAGAACAAATGCTAGCTTTGCACAGCATTATTTATCTCCCACAATTCGTCTGCTATAGGAGAACTTGTAGACACCTGCAAAGCTAACAGCGATTTAGTTTACTTATAAGACACCTTTCAAGCAGCAGGCAATGGAATGTATTTATGGTCAGAAATGAGAGAAATCGAGTAGGAATCCCCTAAATTCAGCTTTAAATTAAACAGATGGTGAGATTAACAAGCAGAAAATGAAATACCTGACTGATTGTTTAAGAATTTATTTCTGCAGTGGTCAGGATCTATCAAAAGTGCTCCAAGGAAGGAACAGTGGAGAACCGTCCACAGGGTCATGGGCGGCCAAGGCTCATTGATGCACGAGGGGAGCGAAGGCTGGCCCGTGTGGTCCGATCAAACAGACGAGCTACTGGAGCTCAAACTGCTCAGGAAGTTAATGCTGGTTCTGATAGAAAGGTGTCAGAATACACAGAGCATCGCAGTTTGTTGTGTATGGGGCTGTATAGCCACAGACCAGTCAGGGTGCCCATGCTGACCCCTGTCCACCGCCGAAAGCACCAACAGTGGCACGTGAGCATCAGAACTGGACCATGGAGCAATGGAAGAAGGTGGCCTGGTCTGATGAATCACGGTTTCTTTTACATCATGTGGATGGCCGGGTGCGTGTGTGTGTCTAGGATGCACTATGGGATGAAGGCATGAAGGCAGTGTGATGCTTTGGGCAATGTTCTGCTGGGAAACCTTGGGTCCTGCCATCCATGTGGATGTCACTTTGACACGTACCACCTGCCTAAGCATTGTTGCAGACCATGTACACCCTTTCATGGAAACGGTATTCCCTGGTGGCTGTGGCTCTTCCAGCAGGATAATGCGCTGCCACAAAGCAATTTACAGGACTTACTGCTAACATCTTGTCGCCAGATACCACAGCACACCTTAAGGAGTGCATTTTCGGACAATATTAATGAGTTGACTGATGTGGTGTGTAGTTATATTTCATTTTGTGTTGAGAATGTGATTGTTGGTCACCTGCCATTCAAATAATCAGCCCTGGTTTAAAGCAGAATTTAAAAATCTTTTAAAGGTGTCATGAACTGGCTTTTAAATTATTATTTTTTATACTGTTGTCTGAGGTCAACTTATGACGTTTGTGTGGTTTTTACATTCAAAAACATCATGATGAATAAGTAATAGGCTATTTTCTACACTGGTTTTGAGGCTTTCTCCAGAACGCTGGGTTTTGATGGGCGTGCCGCACTGGAGACTTGGAAGTTAAAGCCCACGACTGGGATTGGATAAGATTTGGATATTTAATGAGCTTCAGCTCCCCTGGCAGTTCACATGAGAGATTGTTTTAAAAAGGATCCAATATTGAAAGCACAGCATTGTGTTTTAATCTCAATATGTCTGCAAATCCAGTCTCGACCTGTGTCTTGTTTACAAACGATTCCGCGGTGAAATGAAGCAAACAGACGTGCAATTACGCGTCTTACGCACGCGAGCTGGATCTTCATTAAAAATAAAGTTCACCCATGCATTCCTAATATTAGAATGCGAAGGAAGCTTATGCAGCGACTGTGTTCTTCTGCAACCAGGCACAGAGCCATATATTACTGTCTTTGGCATGTTTACAGTTCGGTAGTGTGATCAGTTTAGCTCCACGAGTCGGTGGGCGGGGCTACAGAAGCAGGCGCACATATGTATCTGTTGAGGCGACGTTCCCCATTTCATTACGTCATTGATCAGTATATATTTGAGAGCTCTCATTTACTGGGCCTGGTGACAATAAAAGCTTTTCTTTGACTAACAAGGACGTTTTCAGCTCCAAAACTTAGAGGATATTCTTATATCACAATGAACTTTTAAATATCAAAGGCTGAATGAAAAGTTTATTTCTCAATTCATCACCCCTTTAAAGAAAAAAGGGTTGTTTTTAAAAATAGTGATAAAGTTGCTTATTCTGTTATTAGGAAGTAAGAGCAGCTATTGCGAAGGCAAAACATAAATACAAAGAAATTCTGATCTAAGGGCAGTGTGGGATGGAATGAAAATAATGACAGGTTTACAGGAATGTAATAGGACTATGGTGTCTTTAAATGGGTATACTTCTAATGTATGTTTAGCTAATGAACTAAACAATTTTTATTTAAGATTTAATGTGGATGATGATAATGTAAAGTTTGACTCTTGACAGAGTAATACAGTGTTTAATGTTGATGCTCGTACAGGGGCTAGGTTTTAAAAAAAGATCAAAGTAAATAAAAGCCCTGGACCAGATAACATTAGTGGCAAGGTGTTGAAAGCATGCAGTTCACAGTTAAGTGGCATATTTACACAGATTTTTCACATTTCTCTTAAAATGCAAATTGTCCCACAAATTTCTAAACATGCCACAGTTGTTCCTGTGGCAAAATGTAGGACCCCAAAGGTTTTAAATGATTTCAGACCAGTAGCCCTCACCTCTCTGGTGATGAAATTATTTGAGTAAATTGTGAGGGGGGAAGTACTGAAGCATGTAGAAGATAAGTAAGATTCCTTTCAGTTTGCATATAGGGCAGGGAGGGGTGTTGAAGATGCTGTAACTACTCTTGTGCATTTAGTAGCTCAACATTTGGAGACTCCAAAAGCAAGGACACGGCTGGCTTTAATTGATTTCTCATGTGCATTCAACACAATCAGGCGCAAAGCTTGTCAAACTATTTAACCTGGATCTTAATTGGGTAAGATGGACAGTATTTTTTTATTTTTTTTACTCAGTGTGTGCTAGTCAATGGTTTGCTATCTTCCAAGTTATGTTCCTCTACAGGTTTCCCTCAAGGGTGTGTACTTTCCCCTCTGCTTTTTATTTTATATACCAATGATTGAAGTAGTACACTGGACAATAGGTATATACTGAAGTTCGCAGATGACACTGTCATTGTGAGCCTCCTAGCAAATAAGGAGACATCTCATGGACATGTAGTGGAGGATTTTGTTTCTTGGTGTGCAAATTGTGGTCTAAATTTAAATATAGCTAAGACCAAAGATATAATTATAGACTTTGGAAAGGCTGCCATGTCTGTCTCTCCTCCTGTAATTAATGGTATAGGCACCTTGAGCTTGTAGATGAGTATATCTGGGTACAGTGATTGATAAAAAAATGAAAGTTTGATGCTAATACTGATGCCATTTGCAAAAAGGTTCAACAACGTTTGTTTTTCTTAAGGAAAATGAATTATTTTAAGGTTTGTAAAGTGTTAATGACACTGTTTTACCTGAGTTTTATTGAATCTGTCATTTCTTACTGTGTCATTGCATGGTTTGATTGTATTAGCTTGACTGGTAGAAACAGAATGAAGAAGTTGATTAAGACTGCATCTAAGGTTGTCGGAGCTCAACAGATATTGCTTCAAGACATTTTTAAAGAATGCGTTGTTAAAAAAGCCTATGCGATAATTCATTGTCATTTCATCTTTTAAAGGATTAGTTCACTTTTAAATAAACTTTTCGCAACTTTTACTCTCCCCCATGTCATCCAAGATGTTCATGTCTTTCTTTTCAGTCGAAAAGAAATGAAAGTTTTTGATGAAAACATTCCAGGATTTTTTTCCATATAATGGACTTCAATGGACCCCGAACGGTTCAAGGTCCAAATGACAGTTTCAGTGCCTTCGCCTTGCTCTGTTCTGTGATATGAGTACGTGACGTCATGTAATACGCAATTACGCTGAAAAGGTCACGCTTGTCGTATAGGCGGAAGTACAGAGTCAAATGTGCGCACATTTGTAAACACTGACTCGCATTTCCGCCTACATCAAGTCGCGTACTCATATCACAGAACAGAGCAAGGCGAAGGCACTGAAACTTTGGGGTCCATTGAAGTTACAGGAAATTCTAAAACAGCTGAGAAAAAAAGTTGAGATGTATGATTTTGGAAAGGGTTACAAAGTAATTTCTGAGGTTCTTGAAGTCCATTAAACTACAGCGTGAACCATCCAAATGGAGAAGTGCCCAACCGGCCAACATTTCTCCCAGGGCAAAATGGCACCTTACCTAGAATGGTTCAAAATATCCTAGAAAAACTTTCAAAGAACTGCAGGACTAGTTAATTCAGTGTTTATGACTATGAGGAAATGCATTTATGGAAGAGTAGCAAGCCAGAAATATCTACTCAAGTCTCATGTTTGCTAAAAAAGCAAATAATCAATTTTTGAAAACTCCCAAAACATACAACTCACTGCAGTTTCCAGTTGAAACAACCAATAGTGTCAGTAAAACAGTTAACACTTGTATTCCTTTTCACACAAATTATTATTAAAGGAACAGATTATCGAAGACTTATTTTTACATGGTTCCTTATGACCTCAAAACACTTACCAGTGCATGATTTGTAAACTAATACATTTAGATGTATTTGACCATTAGGCGCAAAGAGAACTGAATTGGGGATTGTACACAGTCTGAGAGAGCGCCTCTGATGTCTGTCATTGAGAGCGATACCACACTGAGTTCTTTTTTCCACAACTTACTGCGCATAACTTGATAAACGTTTTTTGAAGATCCTTGTTAAATGTACACATGCGCTTATTTGACTTCTTCGTGTTTGATCTTCTCCACACTTTCTAATTTCCTGACTTCACTTTTTAAATGATAATGATTGGATACTAATTTTGTTCTCTAAAATATTGTCACAATCACACAAAAGACAAATGGGTGCGAGGACTCAAGTGCAGATTATAGGGTTTATTACAAAATAAAACATAAACTCAAAAACCCACAAGGGCGAAAAACACATAATAAGAATAACAAATACAAACTTAAACAAACCAACATAGATCACGGGGAACCGGGAGACGTAGACAATACAACGATCCGACCAAGACTGACAAACACTAGGAGTATAAAAATGGGAACAAATCAAGCAGGGAATCAGGGAACACAGGTGGGGCAAATGAAACCAATAATCAGATAACAAGGGGAGGGATCAGACAATGACAGAGGCACATGGCCACACTAACAAAACCTGCATGTGCACACAAGACAGGACAGGCATGTGACAAATATACCATAACGATATTAGATACCTTTGATTAGGCTATTCTCATGTAACAGAGGACTACTACCCACTTTTATATGATCACCTAGCAAATGCAATTTAGAAAATAAGAAATATGGGACAAAGCATGATTTTTTATTAAATCGGGACATTAAAAATAGATCTGAAATACGGGACTGTCCCAGGAAAAACAAGAGTTTTTAGACTTTCGACTAAAATGTCAATAGTTTTATTCATATTTTAGTCATCTGAATTGTTTTAGTCTTAGTCTAGTTTGAGGCGACATAGGCCCAGTTTCACAGACAGGGCTTAGATTAAACCAGGATTAGGCCTTAGTTCAATTAGGATATTTAAGTAGCTTTTGTAAACGTGCATGACTGCTGTGCATCTTGAGACAAAACAATGCATTGACATATTTTAAGATATATCAGTGCACGTTGCTTTCAGTTAAAACAGTTCAAACATGCATTTTAGTCTGTGACTATCTTAAACCTTGTCTGTGAAACCGGGGGACAAATATCAAGATTTTAGTCGACTATAATCTAATGGGTTTAGTTCAATTGTTATACATTAATTAAGCATTTCTCTAAAGTTTCCAAACTTATTATACACTCCTATAGAAAACATCCATTGACCTGTTAATAGGAATGACATTAACTCTTTCCCTGCCAAACACTGAATTTTCCGGGTTTCCATGTTTTCACTGTTAGACGCTAGGAGGCGCTATTATGCAACTTCTGAATGAGTATAGAATCTCCTGATCAAAACACACGCGAGGAATATGCAGTGCAACAATCAATCGCATGTAAGCAGATGCATATGAAAAATAACGTGATCAGCAACATTAAACATCATATCACATCGAAAGTCTAATGGTACTAAATACGCAAAAGAGATCTCACTTCAGTACTTGCGCACAGAAAACCGGACTGAATTGAGTCTGCTCTTTCTCCTAAACGTTTACATTTTTTTAACGTTTTATGAGACAAAGCAAGTGTATGCCAACCTATGTCCTGCCGGGGTAGAACAGCAGAGGATCTCTTCCCAAATCCTCCCACCCTAACGCTAGCCTCATTTTTATTCATTGACATAAATGTCAATAAATGTTGGGGACTGACAGACTGTTGGGACTGTTTCCAAGTTATGTCCATATTTCAGAAATAAACAGTTCTAAGATAATACAAATCATGACCAGACATTTAATTTCTGCTCTGCTGTGATAAGTGCACCAATGTAATAAAACCTTCCCAGGTTTACATTCATCTGCTTTAACAAATTTTTTTTAAATACACTCTATAAATGTTGAAATGTCATGGTGACAGTGCGAATGTATGAGAATATCTTGCTGCCATGTGAACTGAATGACATGTTATCATCAAAGAAAGCATTACTTCTAAATTGCAAGTTATTTCTGAGTTACAGTTATTAGGGGCATTTACTTATTCACAGTGCTGAGTAGTAACTGATTACATGTAATCTAGATAAGATCTAGATAAATAATGAATTTGCAATTAGATTAGCTTATTTTTTTAAATGTTCATAATCAGATTGGTTACTTTATTATTGATTACATGATTACGTATAAGTCATCCAATGGCAGTAAATTATTCATAATTCATTGATTCTCAAAGAGACTCTGGAAGGATTTCTCCATAATTCTTAATTTCTCTCTTGTAAATTTTCCTACCACTACATTCATTCATAATGTCTTCCAGTTTGACAGTCTCTAGTCATGTGGCTATAATTACACATAAAATGGAGAGGCCAGAGAGCATTTGACCACTGCATATTGCCTATCTAATCAACTCCTATCACTCAGTGAGTCAGTTGATCATGTATTACTTTGTCTTTGAAGAGCTTGTGTATTTTAAATGCAAGGAATAAAATAAAACTGTTAATTGCCACATATCTCAGAATTGCAAATTTATATCACACAATTCTTAGAACAAAGTCAGAATTGCTAGATAACTATCGATAAAGAGAAAAAAATAGCCAAAATTGCAACCAATTTTTAGTAATTTTTAGTATTTTAAGTCTGAGAAAAAAATCAGTTTAGACTTTTTTCTGTACATGTATGAATATGAATTATATATGTAATGTTTAATTAACTTGATAAAAAATAATTAAATATATATTTTTTTGTATTTGTATCTCAAAATGGTACGAAATAATGCTTTTCAAATCTATGTGATAAATGAATTAGGTCAAAAGTAATCTAAAAGTAGTCCTAAAATGTACACCTAAAATGTGAAATCCAACAGATTATATTAGTCATGTAATGCATGCAGTAACGGACTACAATTTGAAAGTAACCTACCCAGCACTGCTTATTCACAGGGGCGATACAAGCCAATGGTGGATATTATACTTTTTTTATTATTATTCTTATTTAATAAGACATTTTTCTTTCTTTCTAATAAAATATTTTTTTTTCTATTTTTCTTTTTTTTCTCTCTTGTAAATATTCCTTTCCAAAAAAGCCTACCACTTATATCCCTTTTGAAAGTCTTCCAGCTTGTGGAACTGCACACACAGACCAGACTCTAGTCATGTGGCTATAATTACAGAAAGGAAGTATTGCTGTCTTTGTTCAGTCTTGTACAACATGTTTTGTCACGCTATATTTGACAGTGTCCTTGTTACATGTTACTGTACTACAATTGATGCATAATTACATGCAACTAACCCTAAATCAAACCCCAATCCAAACCATAACCCAATAGTAAGTACATGTAGTTAATTATTATTACTCAGTACTTAAATGTATAATTACACTGTAACACACAGCTTTAAGGGGTCATGAATTGAGAAATCAAATTTTCCTTGAGCTTTTGACATATAAGAGGTCATCATACTATAAGAATATCCTGCAAGTTTCAGAACTTAAAACTTCCTTTTTAGTCCAAAATCAGCTTTTATTGTAACCAAGCCCAGAGAACGACTCATTGTGCAATGTGCCTATTTATAGATGAAGGACCGCCTCAATTCAATGCTTACTTCATCACTGCAACTTTGGCCCCGCCCACTGGCATGTTAGTGAGATGAGCAATACAGGTGGTACTACAAATAACATTACCTTCCGAAGGATCCTAATGCTGGGAATAGGGTTATTTTATTTATTTCTCAACAATGTGAATGTCTCAGTTGAGAATTATTTCTTTGCATTCTGCACATTTCACTGTGGACGCTTGGGTAAATCGTTCACAATTTCTGTGCAGGCTTTGCAAACAGACTTTTACCATACAGACTGGACAGTATATGCCACAACATGTAAGTAACAGTGTTAATTCTAATGCCTGATCTGTGACCAGTGATTTCTGATATGTAGCCTAATGATTCATGTACAGTCAGATGTTCTTCGTCTATGTGTCAGTAAATCTGTAACAGACTGCTCTGAGGCTTGATGGTTGGAGATTCAAACGCAGCTTTAATGAAGAGTAATCCACAATCGTAGTCAACAAACAGGCAAGAGGTCATAACAGGTTATCAGTCCAATAGGGCAAACAAGACAGAAGAGGCAGGCAAACAGGTAACAGAACAGGCAAGAAATAAAACCAGGGAAAACGCTCAGAGGCAACGCTCAGAGGTAAACAAGACTTCGCAATGAATGACTGAGATAACCAGGCTTACATAGGGTGAGGTTAACTGGGTAATGCGACACAGGTGCATGTAATCAGGGATGATGAGGAGCAGTGAGTTATGGGAGATGGAGTTTGTGATGGAGTGACAGTCCGGGGTGGAGTGCCCACAGGGGACAAAATCAAACCAGTGACTAAACGCTTAACTTCACATTGTTGGAAAAAAACACAATTTTTAATTCTTAAAATAGGGCATAATCAAGAATACCACGGTACAGTATGAACACGTGTTAGTAGTGTTTATAAGAGACATTGCGGCAAAGGTCAAAGTCATTAATAATTTTGACATAAGGTCCCTTATATACACTACTTGTTTCACTCTTATTAGAGTGTCACAATGTCATCTAGAATTGCCTGTATGAACCCACAATGAGCTGGATGACTGCCTGCTATAGTCAGCATGTCAGGGTATCATATAAAAGAGCTGCTTTTCTTTCATTCATCTTTCACTGCCATGGATTTTGGAGAAGTCTACATATGTTTTGTATTCTATTATTCAACGTTTGGGTTTGCCCCTCAAAACCCTGCTCGCTTTATCACATTATAGATAAAACACAAAGAACAAGCACCTAGTGCCACAGAGGCCAGGCTTTGAGCTTCACAAGTTCAAAGCCAGTCGACCTACAGAGCCGTGTGTGTGTGTGTGTGTGTAACTGAGAGAAAGCCAAGGAGCACCATAACTCATTTGTCTGAGGGGAAAAAAATGCAAAATATTCAGAGGCGAACTGTAACCTTCAGCCATGAGAGGCGTACCTGAGCACTGCTGCAATTCTAGGGTTTGTTTGTATCAAAGCCCTACCGAGCACTGTGGAAACATGTACTGTACAAAGTTCAAATCCAGAAGATCATTCTATTGACAGCTTGTCCTACTGAGAAAGACAGTGAATGCGAGAGAATCACTGTAGAAGAAAGATATGATTAATTTAGGTCAGCAATTTTCCACTCCATCTTCTCTAAAGAAATTTCCAGGAAATCGGTTCTTCCCCGTCATGTGTTACTCAGCTTTCTGGAGTACTAGGCTGGAACATAAAACTGTGGAAACACACACTGAAATGATGCAGTCCTTATATTGTTTTGTCCAGTTTTTTATGCTATTGCAGACAAAAGAGATTCAAATCAGAGCCGGTCCTCCCATATACGCAAAGTATGCAAGTTGCACAGATCCCCTGAACCACCCCATGCACTCAAAGATTAACCGATTATAACACTTCGAGTTATTTGAGTCTCTTTGGCACTGATAAGAAAAAAAAAGCGAGTTTATCGCGCCAGCGTGGCGGCCGACTCCAGGGGGTTAATGACTAGTGATCCGATAGTTTCAGTTTTGATTTTGGCTTCCAACAATTATGAAAATATGATGCCGCATTACAGTCCTTTCCTTTAAAGCGGTGCGCCGTCGCCATTCCCAACATCCAAATCAGTCGGATCATGTAACATGTCGTATTATAATATCCTGCCAAAAAATTTGAAAAAAGATTTTTGGAAACTTGAATTATACACATTGAGAAACACATTGAGCTGTGAAAGAAATGCTGTTCAAAAATATGTTTATTCTTCTGTATATGCCTGTCAAAGGCACTAAAAAGGATAGTCCATGCTAACCAGCCAAACCTTGACCTCTTGGTGTGGCGTGGGCTTGTGTTTCTCCCTGATTCCATTCTAATAACCCTCCTTCATCCATGAAGTGACACTTTTATTGTTTATTTACTTTTTGTTACATTGTTCCCTTTGTAAGAAAGGAAATTAATCTTCACAAAAAAATCTTCCAGAACACCTTGAGCAGCACAGGCCTTTACAGAGACATACAGATTTACAGATACAGCAAAGAGCTGATAAAAATCCCAACGGGCCTATAAATTTACACCAAATCACACCATCCGTACAGGAATACTGATGCACTGTGCACAACGTTCTAGGATTATTCATCTAAAGCGGTTAGCAGTCTACTGTGGATTATTTATACACCAAAGACATTGATCCTTATATGAATACTAATAAAGGCCAGAAGCAGGATTTCTATGATAATCTCAGAGCATGATGTACACTCCAGTAGAGTAATTAATCAGTTATATACACAGATCAGGCATAATATTATGACTGTTGAAGTGAATAACACTGATAATCTCTTCATCACGGCTCCTGTTAGTGGGTGGGATATATTAGGCAGCAAGTGAACAATTTGTCCTCAAAGTTGATGTGTTAGAAGCAGGAAAAATGGGCAAGTGTAAGGATTTGAGCGAGTTTGACAAGGGCCAAATTGTGATGGCTAGACGACTGGGTCAGAGCATCTCCAAAACTGCAGCTCTTGTGGGGTGTTCCCGGTCTGCAGTGGTCAGGATCTGTCAAAAGTGCTCCAAGGAAGGAACAGTGGTGAACCGGCGACAGGGTCATGGGCGGCCAAGGCTCATTGATGCACGAGGGGAGCGAAGGCTGGCCCGTGTGGTCCGATCAAACAGACTCAAATTGCTCAAGAAGTTAATGCTGGTTCTGATAGAAAGGTGTCAGAATACACAGTGCATCGCAAGGAATGGTTTGAGGAGCACAACAACGAGTTTTAGGTGTTGACTTGGCCTCCAAATTCCCCAGATCTCAATCCAATCGAGCATCTGTGTGCCGCATTCGACACCATAGATCATAAAATACTCTTAGATCGTCTACAAAATTACACTGGTATTAAGGGACAGGCATTAAAGTGGTTTAGATAACAGAACGTTACCAATTTGTCTATTTAAACGGGGAAAAATCTTTGATAACATTGGTAAATTATGGAGTGCCACAAGGATCTGTGTTAGGCCCTCTGTTATTCTCAATATATATGCTGCCACTTGGTAATATTATAAGAAAACGTGGAATTAGTTTCCACTGTTGTGCCGATGATACTCAGTTATATATTTCAGCTCGACCAGAGGAAATCTCTAAATTATCCAAGCTGTCAAAGTGCGTTAAATATATAAAATATTGGATGAGCTGTAATTTTCTCCTATTAAATTCAGATAAGACAGAGGTATTACTCATTGGACCAAAAACCTATACACAGAATACTTTAGATTATAATTTGCATTTAGAAGGCTGTACCATTTCTTCATCCACTACAGTTAAAGACCTGGGTGTTATATTAGACAGCCACTTATCTTTTGCCAATCATATTTCAAACGTTACAAAAACAGCCTTCTTCCACCTGAGAAACATTGCTAAGCTACGTAACATGCTATCTGTCTCTGATGCAGAAAAGTTAGTTCATGCGTTCATGACCTCTAGACTAGATTACTGTAATGCATTACTAGCAGGATGTCCTGCATCCTCAATAAACAAGCTACAGTTAGTCCAAAACGCAGCTGCTAGAGTTCTTACTAGGTCACAAAAATATGATCATATAACACCAATTGTATCATCTCTACACTGGTTACCAATTAAGTTCTGTATCAATAATAAAGTATTGCTACTGAGCTTTAAGGCCCTAAACGGTTTCCTTTGAACATTTCTGAAATGCATAATGTGGACAAATCCCTTTAAATTGTAATGTACACTGTCAGAAAAAAGGTACAGTGCTGTCACTGGGGCGGTACCCTAAGGTACAAAAGTGAAAAGGAACATCTTTGTACCTTACTCACCCCTAAATGGTACATATTAGTACCTTAAAGGTACATATCAGTACTTTAAGAGTGCATATTAGTACCTTAAAGGTACATATAAGTACCTTTTCGGTTTTGTACCTTAGGGTACCGCCCCAGTGACAGCACTGTACCTTTTTTTCTGAGAGTGTAGCCATATGCTTTTTCTGTGAAGCTGCTTTGAAACGATATGTATTGTGAAAAACGCCATACAAAATAAATGTGAATTGAATTGAATTGAATCTGTGGATGTGCTGAACAAACAAGTCCGATCCATGGAGGCCTCACCTCACAACTTACAGGACTTAAAGAATCTGCTACTAACATCTTAGTACCAACACTTCACATATGTATAATGTGAGCTAATGTGAACTGAGCAGAGTGGCAAAGAAGTTTCAGTTGGATTTTTTCAGGGTTGACTCTGACTGGTGTTAGAAGTGGCTGCAGGCAGTCTATGGTATTTAAGGATATTTTTTGAGCTGATAAAATGTCAAGGTTGCCCCAACAGGTGTTGCAGCAATTCCACCTTATCTAGCGTTTCACTAGCAATTGGCGGCCGAGCCCAGTTAACATGCAACTCCCCTCATATCACTGTCTGATAAGTGTGCCCAAACAGAAACAAGCAGACAACCCTTCACTTGCTCACATTTACTCAAATCAGTAATTGGTATGAGTGTGTGTGTGTGTGTGTGTGTGTGTGTGTGAGTTTTTTTAGAAGTACAATGATCAGATGTTTTAACTCAAATCGGGACCTGCAGGTGGTGGAGTGCATCCCTGTGATTTTTTTATGGGAGATGACCATGTCTGAAATAATGACAGGAATAATAATAAATGTAGATGTAAAAGATACTGTATAAAAGGTGTAATTTCATCAAAAATGTGAGAAAGGTTTGTACAGTGTAGCTAGAGCATGAGATCTTTTTTTCTGTATTGTGACATATAACTGTGTGAAACATTATTAAAATAGAAAAAAAAAATGTAGGGCGGGTTTTGATTCAGTTCATCATTAATTTTGTTGATTGGATGACAGATCTGAATTTGAGCAATGCCATCACTGACTCTAATGTTGTTCCAAACCCATTTGACTTTTTCTTCATAGTTTCATATTAAACTTGAGAACCGGATCAGTCAACCTTTTCTCACTGCTAACTCTTCATATATGGATGCTTCCATTGATTTCAATAAGAAACCTTTGCCCGCGCGAATGGCATGGGACATTTTTCTTCATGATGATATTGTATACTCTCTTCCAGATCTGAAATCACAAATGATCTAGAAATTGTGTGCAGCTGAATGGATTTTGCCTTGCAAATGCTGCATAATGTCATTTCCATATGAAAAGAGCACAAGTCAACGTCCAAATGCTTTACTTAAGAATGGACAGAATTGCTTAGATTTCCAAATACCTGCAGTTCTCCGACTCTGCCACAGGGAAAAGTGTGTAGATACGTCTGCTTCAAACCTGACGCTGCGCTAAGCACTTGTCCAAGTCAAAGACACTTTTTTTTAAATATGAACATTTGCGTGGATTTTAGCATACACACTCTCTAAGATTTAATCTGTGCGTACACACGCTTTATAAATGTGGCCTGAGATCCTGAGTGCATATTCTAAAAATCGACGTCAGAAGACGCGTTATGCCAGCTTTGATTTGGCATTGGCTCTTGTGTGTCTTGTGATTGTGTCATGCTAAAGTTTGGCTGTATCTTTTGAATGAGATATGACTGCACGTTTACAGAGCGGGATCATTTTCAGAGATTAATCCTTAACGGGTTCATAACTTGAGAAATCAAATTTGCCTTGATATTTTGGCATATAAGAGGTATCATTAAAACATCCTGCATGTTTCACAGCTTAAAACATCCTCCTCATTATAAACAAAGTTTTTACTTAATCAATCTCCAAAAATGGCTCGGTTGGATTTTGTGGGATCTGTAATGTCACATGGGCAAATACATTTGCATGTGACACCTCCAGGGTAAGACATAGACCAATAGTTTTAGATCATGGCGTTCAGTCGCTTAATGGCTGATATTTGCCTACACTGGATGTGAGCGTCACGTCAAAAGCAAATAGAAGCCATTACAACTGGCTTTATATTTTTTTCTATACTGTCTGAGGTCAACTTATGTTTGCATGGTTTTTTCATTCAAAAACATCATAATGAATAAGTAATAGGCTATTTTCTGCACTGGTTTTGAGGCTTTCTCCTGGAACACGCGAAGACTTGGAAGTATGCTCACTGCTATGATTGGATAACAGTTTTGCGTATTATAATGAGTTTCGTCTCCCGTCAGTACACGTGGGGAATTGTTTTGAAAACATCCATTGTGGAAAAATAGCAATGATTCGCCCATACATATTCAACCCAGAGTCTCATCCTGAATCGCAGGACAATGAACCAAAAACAACTCAAATACAAAGGATACTCCAGTCAGTGACAGCTTAGTAAGTTATCCTTAATTAGGTTTATTTCTAATATATCTTTATTTTTTAGGTTAGGTTAGACACATACACATAGTCAGTAGTAACAATGCAATACTATCACAAATAAAAACATGTTTTACTCACATAAGTGTGTTGCACCATTCTTGTTGGATCCCATATAGAAGGCACAGCATTGTGTTTTAATCTCAATGTCTGCAAATCCAGTCTCTAACCTGTGTCTTGTTTACAAACGATTCCGCGGTGAAATGAGGTGAACGAACGTGCAATGTCTTACGCACGCGAGCTGGATCTTCATTAAAAATAAAGTTCAACCACTCATTCCTAATATTAGAATCCGAAGGAAGCTTATGCAGCGACTGTGTTCTTACGCACAGTGCAATATCTTGCTATCTTTAGCATGTTTATTGCTCGGTTGCGTGATCCGTTTAGCTCTACGAAGGCCCATGTTATTTATGTTACATTTCTTACACGGGTCGGTGGGCGGGGCTACAGAATCAGGCGTTCTTCTTCTTCTTCTGCTGCGGCGTTTCACCACACTCTGACGTGACGGGTTGGCACATTCTGAGATTGAGCGTTTGCTGGTGTCAATAAAAGCCTTTCTTTGACTAGCAAGGATGTTTTCAGCTCCGAAACTTACAGGATATTCTTATATCACGATTAACTTTTATATATGAAAAGCTGGATGAAAAGTTGATTTCTCAATTCATGACCCCTTCAATTAATTCGCTTGAGTCTGCCGACGACAGGACAAATGGAAAAGTAAATGGAAGTGTAAAGAAACGGTAGTTTTAACATGTCCTGTTTAAACAACTCATTTGCTAATTTCTGTAGAGATTTCAGAAGGATACCAGCTTCAGGAAACAAGGGGATGGTTTATTTGTATTCGCTTCATGAATCACTTCGGAGGATTATATATGTTTGTTTGGAGAATTTAACAGCTGATTTTTTTTAATATGAGGCAAAGTGTAACGGGGGGGTTCACAAACTGTTGTCGACAGATCAAGCAGTCAATGCTGTCTCTAAATAACAGTTGTATATGGAGAATGTTTAAAACACTGTGTGTTGATTTTTTTTTGTTACGTTTTGTGTGTGTGTGTGTGTGTGTGTGTGTGTGTGTGTGTGTGTGTGTATGTGTGTGCAAAACTTTATTAACAGTATAAGTGAACCTCAAGGAACATTAAAGGGTTACTTCAGCGATTAGCATTAAGCTTTGTATCAGTAGAAACCTGGGAGTATAATCAAATTATCGTACTTTCCTCCCTCATATGACCCTGAGACGAGAGAATTATGTATTTTATTTCTGGAAAAATTCCTCAGATGACGCAAATATCATAATTTTGCATCATCTGAGGAGTTTTTGTCCAGAGGCTGAAGACTACAGCCAGCAGGAGGCACTATTTCCACATGTTTTCAACATCACACTCAGCACTCGGCTCGGGAGCTGCGGAGATTCATGTATACGGAGCGGTGGAGACCAAAGTGAGTGTTTCAACTTTTCAAATGAATTCCTATGAAAGTTAAGCTTCCAAAGACATGAACTGAACACGCGCTGTGAATGCAGCCGCAAGCCTGCGATTACCTCCGCTCATGTGATGAATGTAATCCGACTCCTGCTGTGTTTGTGCCGTGACACTCAATCGGCTCACTCTCATTATATCGAACAGACACGTTCAGATTTTAATTGTAGTGTCTCTAACTGAACTGATTTTATGAAAATGAACACGGTAGGCAAGTGATCCAGCCAGTAGCCATGCCAGGGCAGCGAAGTGCATTCTGGGAATTGTTGTCTTTCATGAGACAAAAATAAATGTTCTGTGTTTTCTCAGTCTAGAAGGCACCAAATTCAAAAATAATTTCACATTTCTCACATTAATGACCCAGTTTAAATACAGATTCATCTTCCCAGCGCTGAAGTACCCCTTTAAGTTTCACTCTATTCTTCATATAAAGATATCATATGGCCTCTCTGAAGACTTGCAACACAAGTTTTTTTTTTCATTTGGCAATAAGTATCTGTGACTACTTTTCTCTGCCGGTTACGTGTTGGATATGTGTTTGGTTTAGGGTAGGGTTAGGTGCTCCAAAATATCTATGAAAGAATAAATCTTTAAAAAACATTTCTATTTTTTACAAATGCATGCAAAGAATGATCTTGATCTGGCGCATAAGGCTAAAAAGTGACCCCAACCAAGCGTCCATATGTGAGAACGTGTTGGATCAGTCTGATACATGAACAAATTATTAAAAAGATCTAACTCAGGTGAATGATTCGTTCACAAATTGGACGCTGTTATTTCTCTCATGAATGCACAAGGGAGAGCTAGGGCAGATCTGTCAAGACAAAAAATATTTCTGTCTGTTCCTCACACAAAACTATTGCACAACATCTGAAAACTTCATCAGTCAAGTGGACTACTTTTAAAATACTTGTCATTTCCTACAGATTCTTACAGAGAGCCAATACGCATAAATACATTAATGTATATCAACAAAAATGTACTTATGGGTAAAATAGAAGGTAGAAATAGCTCTTTAGGGTAAAACTTGCACCCCTCCCCCTAAAAAATGAAATGTGGACATTTATGGATAAATATACAAATATCAGTATAAGTGGTATGATTCATGCTTTTGATGTGAGTGGGTTCAAAGCCCACCTGCATATATAACTTTTAATAAACAGAGCAAAATAGCTAGTGCGTCTCAGAGGATGTACATCAGAAATGGGGGCGTCGGGTTGCACTTTATTTTGTGATTTCGCTGGAATAGAAAGCAGGCGGCGGAGCGAGCGGGAGTGCGCGTCTGAAGCCTTGTTTATACTTTCAGTCAACTTGAAATGGCAAGAAATCTTCTGCAATGTCACCTGTTGGTTCACAATCATAGAAATAGCATGATATTGACACTTAATGTTAAGTGAATAGAATAAGTCTGGTCTTTCCATTCTTCACCAAGAATGATGAATATATTACATTATTAATTCATTATTATTTATTATATTATTAATTATTATGTTATTTGTTTGTTTTTTTATTAGTCATTGATTTTTTCTTACAGAGGCACTGAAAATATATTAAAACTTAAAACTTTTAATGTATTTTAATGTACCTGTGTCCATATGGTTTATTACTGGTTAAAATGGGTTATGGCTGGCACTAACCTCTTTGCAGAACCTGTATAACATTGTGACAAGTTCACAATATAATCTGCTTAAGTGAGCCACTCAAATAGTTAAGATCAGGCTGAAATGACTGGGGACCTTGTTAAAAATAAACCTGAACAGCCACTGTTGCAGCTTTTTTTGAACTGTGGAGGAAGTTTGGAGTTCTGAATATTCTAGTAGAACATGTTTACATGGAACATCGAACTCTTTTGATTCAAAAGATCACAGAAAATTCCATTTGTCAAGATACAAGGTGTGACCCATTCAAAATAATGGCCTGATTTAGAGCAAAAAAAAACAAACATTATACATTACTGCTGTATTTTTCAGCACATTTACATCTGTACAATTCAATTTGTTCTTAATGCTAATGATTCAGATAGAGCAACAGGAGAGGACGGATCTCACATCCTGCTCGGTCACACAGGAAGCTGTTTGCTGTGTGTGTGACTAAATGTTAAGTGGAGATTTTGTGCCTTTGAGGTCAGCTTGTAATATGGTGTTATGTTAAAGCACATTTCAAAAGAAGGTTAAGGCTGCGTTGGCTTCCGCTGTATTTCCAGAGAAAAATCTTCTTAAGCTCACACAATTGTGTTTATCGGAGGCAGCCGATCGTTTCTTCACATTTTGTAGATGTGCCTGGCCTCTTTTATCTGCGCCTTTGGACAAGCGTGCTTTGGCTGGACTGTTGAAAGTTGCTTAAAAGTGGAAATGGCATTTGAGGCTGATGTCTGACCTTTCTACACAATCTCCAGTCTGCAGTCACACACACAGTGATAGATGGCCACAAAGGCACGCTGTCACAACAGTAACACCAGTGTGTACACACACACACACACACACACAGACACACACACACACACGGACACACACACGGACACACACACACACACACGGACACACGGACACACACACACACACACACACACACACACATGTTGTGTTTCCATGTTTTGTGGGGACATTCCATAGGCGTAATGCATTTTATACTGTACAAACCGTATTTTCTATCCCCCTACACTGCCCCTGCCCCTAAACCTACCCATCACAGGAGACATGCTGCATTTTTACATTTTCAATAAACATCACTTAGTGTGATTTATGACCTGTTTTCCTCATGGGGACCAAAAAATGTCCCCACAAGGACAAGGATTTCGGATATTGCCATCTTTGTGGGGACATTTTGTCCCCATACTGTAGGGATTACCAGTCCCCACACACACACACACACACACACACACACACAAACACTCACTAACATATATGTGCCTGTCTGTCTGTCTGTCTATCTATATATATATACAAATATAGTAAAGTGCAATTTATTCCTGTGATCAAAGCTGAATTTATCATGATTACTCCAGTCTTCAGTGTCACATGATCCCAAATAAAAATCTGCTTAGGGCCCCATAAAGGCTTGGGCCGGCCCTGCTTGACACCTCTGACCAGTTGGGATGATTTTCATGGGAAACTGCATACACATGTTACTCATCCGTGCGTGTCTCATCATATCCGTAAATAGAGAAAAATTGCTCCGGCTAATTTGACGTGTGTCTGGTGTGAGAGTGGCACAGGTTACAAGAGCGAGAAAGGTTGACATGGAGCAGCTAAATCTCAGAACTCCTGGGAATTACCCATTTAAAACAAATGCCGAAAAGAGGAGAGTCTGCTGGAGAAAAGAGAACGCGGCAGAGCTCGTAATAAAGCCAGAATCAACACCGGCTTGGCTTTGGAGATGGTGAGAACTGAGGGATTTGAAATGTTGTAAAAGCAATGCAGAGATTATGGCATTTTTATTATTCGACAGGTGACTAAGGTATTTTATTAAACTGATGAACTTCCATATGTATCTAACAGAGTTCATTGTAAATGTATTATCTATTGTGAAGATCATTTCGTTATGGTTGTTGTAGCTGAGTTTATTTTACTGTGTACCGTATTAATCGGTAAAATTACAGTAACGTTTTCAGCTAGTCAGTGTGAGAGCCTTTCCATCTAAACTGGTTACAACTCTTAAGCCTACTACTATGGGTACTAACACATTCTACCAATATCATGTTAATCTTGAGTACCTATAGAGTAGTATTGCATCCTTCATATCTCAGAAGAATCTTTAGTTTTATTATATTTATGAAAGATGGATATGCTGTACCGATTCTTTCTGAAAACAGCCAAACTTGTGGAGGCGTGCAGTGGGCGGAGCTAAAGAGTCACAAGCACACACGCATACACACACACACACACACACACACACGCACATGCACACACACACACACACACATCATGGCATCATCCCTGGATTCCCTTTCAATTCACTATACGTTTGTGTTGTTCACATTATATGCACTTACGCGCCGATTGCCAGCAAAACACACATTTGATGCAGTTTCACTCACCGCCTGTGGTTTCGACTCACACACTTGCAGAACTCCATTGTTAAACAAACTGCATCCATTGTTTCCTTTGGGAAGTTGAACAAGGTGAACTGGAACACACTTCTTTATTGGCATTGTTGATTTCATGGTCTAAAAACGAAATGCCGACGGCTTCTGTAACACTGAACGAAGCTCGTTGATGGGCGGCTCTTGCTCTCGCTCTGCTTGATGCGTGTGTGTGCACGCACATGCTTTAACGGGAGGAGTGCCCTTACAAGCAATTCCGCCTTTTATGATGTCATTCAGGGGCATACTCGAAAAAACTTTCATAAACTTATTTGAGTCCTGAAGGAGTGTATTTGGCACAGAAATACTCTGTCATAGCAGTGTAAATAAGTCAGAATGCATGAAATAGAATTAGACCACCCATTTAATAAAAAGCCTTTTTCTTTTTTCATGCTCATTTTAACTAGTGTAGTGAACTAATGTTAACAAACACAACCTTATCGTAAAGTGATCGACTGTCTTTACCAGATGCAGCCGAAGCATACCCTAACAAAATGAGAAATTCAAAAAAATATCAGCAAGAGAGAAAATGAAAGGAGGAAAATGGCAGCGAAACAATTGAAGGAGTGCAAGGGCAAGACAGCGGTAGATACAGAGAGATACAGCGTGTGAGAGATTGGTGGGGTGTTCTGCCTGATAGGGGGTCAATGCTTCTCCCCGGAGCCCCATTACCGGGTGGCATTAACGGATGTGGTGGGCCACCGGGGGCACGGCGAGGGCCCTGTGTGTGCGAATGTGTGCCTGGGAGAGTGAAGGAGAACAATTTGATAGTATCTCCTCTTCACTGCAGCCACCAACACACCACCATCAATCACTGCCAAACACAGCAGCCTGTGCACACAAACACACCAAATACAGA
Organism: Gobiocypris rarus; assembly: GCA_023029165.1. Taxonomy (NCBI): domain Eukaryota; kingdom Metazoa; phylum Chordata; class Actinopteri; order Cypriniformes; family Gobionidae; genus Gobiocypris; species Gobiocypris rarus. The sequence continues at coordinate 5,098,550 of CM040927.1, forward strand.
AACACACACACACACACACACACACACACACACACACGCACACTAATAGCCATGCATGTCCAGGAACATTTAAGGTATGTTTACCTGCGCAGGGCAGGGAGTAGCCCAACAGCGGCTCCTGGATAAACTGCCGCTCATTGAGTCTGGTCACACAGTACAGGTGGAAGCAGTCCAGGCAGATCACGTGACGCTCAGCACACTGAAACACCAGCACCGGAGTCCTGGAAGACACAGAGAGGCATGAATCCCACTGACTGTGTACAGTTACACAACTTTGCATCATATTATAAATGTGCTTTTAAAGGGGACCTATTGTGCATAATTCACTTTTACATGGTGTTTAAACATAAATGTGTGTCGGAAGTGTGTACACAACCACCCTATAATGGTCAAAATCCACCCCCTCATCTTTTTTTAAACCATCATATCATAAGCAGTGTCTCAGAACAAGCCGCTTGCAGTTTCTGTAAATTTGATGTCACATTGTACAATGAAGAGCAGTGAGTAATTTTGTTTTTTTCTTTTGTTGTTTGAGTCATATTAACAGCAGACACAGCAGAAAGGTAATGTATATTACACTGCTGTCACTTTAATACACAGATCTAATATACACATGTGATTGCTGTTTACGTTCACAGACATAACCGACTGCGTTTATGTGAACTTTGTATGTTTCTGACATAACCTTGTGTGTATCAGAGTTTAAGTGCAATAACGTGAAAGAGAGCTTAGTTTAATACTTACGGGACGCACTGTCTGACATCCAGCTTTCTGTGTTCGTGCTTTGCTCAGAAAACCATATATCAGAAGTTTAGACTGATATGTCAGATCACATGTTTTTGCTTTAAAGGGGTGATGAATTGAGAAATCAACTTTCCCTTGAGCCTTTGATATATTGAAGGTCATGGTAATATAAGAATATCCTGTAAGTTTCAGAGCTGAAAACTTCCTTGTTAGTCAAAGTAAAGCTTTTATTGACACCAACGACAGCACTCAGATATATAGTAATCTATGACGTCATTGGAGGGGGAAACGCTGGCTCTACAGATAAATGTGTACGCCTGCTTCTGTAGCCCCGCCCACCGACTCGTGGAGCTAAACTATGCTAAACGGAGCTAATCGCACCGAGCAATAAACATGCAAGATAGCAAGATAATCGTTTGTAAACAAGACACAGGTCGAGACTGGATTTGCAGACATATTGAGATTAAAACACAATGCTGTGCCTTCTATATTGGATCCGACAGGAATGGTGCAACACACTTATGTGAGTAAAACATGTTTTTATATGTGATAGTATTGCATTGTTACAGATTGTATTTATTATGTGCACGTGTCTAGCAGAATATAGCACGCTGGAGAATCATTTATTTGTTGGTTCATTGCAATTCGGAATCAGACTTAGATATGTATGGGCCAGGGCTCAAAAATCCCAATGTCCTGGGGCTATGTGTTTTCCAGACGGGCTACCCCCGTCAGCCCGTAAGCCCATCGGCAGGCTGGTGAATTTTTAATAGTGAAATAACATTCCTTTCTTGATCTGCGTTGTTCACTCTCTTGACTTAATATTTGAAGAGCGCGCGTCCTCATGTTTGTGTGTGTGTGTGTGTTTGTGTGTGTGCGGTTCGTGCTTATATCCACTGATTGTGCTGGCCAAGTAATAACAAAATAAATCAATTCCGGGTGGATGTGAGATACATAAAAAAAATTTAAAAACTATTCCCACATGCACTGACAGGGGAGCTGAAGCTCATTAAATATGCAAAGCTTATCCAATCTGACCAGTGGGCATTTACTTCCGAGTCTTCATCGCTGCACGCCCATAAAAACCCAGCGTTCCATGAGATAGGCTCAAAACCAGGGTAGAAAATAGCCTATTACTTATTCATTATGATGTTTTTGAATGTAAAAACCATGCAAACGTCATAAGTCGACCTCAGACAACAGTATACATTTTTGTAAAAAGCCAGTTCATGACACCTTTAACTGAAAAATGGCATCTACAACATGGTATAATAAATGATCTGTTGGGGTATTTGAGCTGAAACTTCACAGAACATTCTGAGGACACCTGAGACTTGCATAACATCTTGTAAAAAAGGGCATAAAAGGTTCTCTTTAAGAAAAACAGTGTTAGCTTCCAATAACAAGTAATGTCTGTCCACAGTGAAAGCAACGATGCTGTGTGATGTTGTACAATCACAGCCAACAGAACATATTTTGGATGTTAGACAGAGATGATCAGTGATGGAATTTTCTGATACTGACTGATTATTTCTGATCAATTCTGATTCTTTTAATATTTAACCTTAAAAAGCAAACTGGTATTTGATACGCAAATGTCTGAGGCCTCTCAGCTGAAAAACCTGTTGTACACAATCTACTACACGCCTTCTGTCTCCTGACTGATACTTAAGTAAAAGGACTTTTAGTAAACACATTCAGGTCATGGCTTACGTGTCTTTTTGCTAAGAAATCTTTGGTGATTTTTTATAAAGTTAACATAAGAATATATTTTATACTGTATGCATGTAATATTTCAAGATGGACATCTACTGGACCGAAGCAAGAAAATCATGTTAAAATGTATCAAATATGATACATCAAGCTTTTGAGGATCATGTATTTGTACATCAGTCATCAATTGTATTGCATTGCTTGTATTACAGAGCTTGATCATAACATTTAAATATTTTAAGACATTATTGGGAGATATAGAGGGATTATTTTCATTATTGATATGTCCATATACAGGCCCTTCTCAAAAATCTAGCATATTGTGTTCATTATTTTCCATAATGTAATGATACAAATTAAACTTTCATATATTTTAGATTCATTGCACACCAACTGAAATATTTCAGGTCTTTTATTGGTTTAATACTGATGATTTTGGCATACAGCTCATGAAAACCCAAAATAATTTTTTGTATCACAATTTTTTGTATCACTTGTATCACAATATGCACATTTTTTGAGAAGGACCTTTAGACCAGGTTTTTGTCTGTCAATGGCGCAGTCGATTTCAGTTCCTCAAAATAGCAACGCACCAACAATGCGACTGAACACACCTGGTTTTCAGACCAGGCGCCCATGGGTGAACAGATGGGCTCCAGCGACAACTGATGACAACTGACAAAAAAAATGACAACTGTTTTGAAACTAGTAAAAGACACTTGCATCGCATTGCGCCGGGTGTATGATAGGCTTCTATGTCTGGATCGGATTCAGAGCGATGATCAAAACATACGTTGAGTAGATGGGGTCCATCAACACCCCCACAGCTTCCACAGTCGTTACCTCTTCACGAGTTTGACATTTCTTTCTGTAACGTTAGGCAGTTTTGATTTATGTGCTGTGGAATGTTTAATGACCACGTTAGCTTACTTGTGCGGAAGCAATCTTCTATCCGCTCCTGGTTTACGAAGATCTTTTTCTTTGCTTTATTTTGAATCTGGAGATGTACTGTTTCAGAAGATGAGTAACAGCACCCCCTAACGTATAGCAGTGAAAACATGGATTGCCAGAAAAACTTGTCAATGACATGTGTCGTTGTGTCAGTTTTTGGGGTGAAATATGATCTGTACAGCTTTCATGAGATTCCCTGGAGAGGAACACTGATGAGGATAGGGCTGCTGGGAGAGCGGGGGCGGGTAGAGAGCTTGTTTAGAAATGTTGCTTGTTCAAAACCTTCGGAAAACCTGAAAGACCCTTGTTACTTCAGTGTAGTAAGCAAAGAAATAACTCTCTGAAATCTCATGACAATTTTCTTTCCAGTACTCCCCCTTCACTCTCAAACCCAGACTCACTTGACTGGAAGTCAACTTGCTAACACAGTGTTCCACCTCTCTGACCCCTTTCTCCCGCTTCTATTGTAAGAGACTGGCCGCGTCCTTGTCCATGCCCTTTTAAACAAATGGAGGAGATTTGTGAGGAGGAAGAAGAGTGGAGCGGATGACGGTGGAAAAACAAAGCTCTACTCAGGAAGGTAATTGCGGCACTACTTCAATCAGTCCTTGATTTGAATGGTGGTTGTTGGTGATTGGGCTTCATTGTCTGGTTTCTCCAGGCGATCGACCGCCCGCCTGCCCGACCCTTCACGCGAGAGCAGCAGGTAGGAGCATTTTCATTTTTTGTAGATTTATGAAGCGAATAAGAATCGTTTAAACTATTGAAATATATATTTGAAACAAAAGTCTTGTTAATGATTTTCAGTTTTGTTCAAGGTAATTAAAGCAACAGTTGTTCAATAACAGAAGAATGTGTACAAGTATGGCATTTGGGGTAAAAAGCACAATAATTAATATGATAATAAACAGTTAGCTGGCTTTTCCATTTGTTGACATGACACGGTTATGATTCAGATGGGAAAATCATATATTAAGTTGGGTGTCCATCTAAGAGATAATCACCACATTTATAATGAAACCATCATATTTAAAACAAAATATGATATTAATCATATCATATTATAAAATATTTGTTACTACTGTAAAGCTTTATTAAAAATTATTATATATTTAATTTTTATTATCATTCAATGCTTTCAGAATCTTTACTTTTTAAAATAATTTTTGTTTCTGTATTTTTAAAATGTATGTTTTTATACTAACATATTTTAAACTACAGTATATTTATTAAACAATAATGAATTATTTTATTTATCAAAATAAACAGAAAACATTACATACAGAATATCCGTTGCTCCAACTGTTTAATGCAAACATATATACTGTATATTAAGCCCTAAGCTCTACTATGCTAAGACACAACTCATTTAGAACATTTATAGTATAGGCTATTGTCTTTTTTTACTTGTGATAGGCTTTTTATTATTATTATAGCTTCTTGCATTCTTTTTTTTTATCAACACTTGAATATGGGTTTCATAAAAAAAGCACCATTTTGAACAAAAAGCTGAGAAAATCACTTTTTTGTCAAAGACTGTATCCAGATCAGATTCAGAGCGATGATCACACACAGATGGAGGAGATGGAGTCCATCAACACCCCTAAAGCTTCACAGTCCTGTAGCTCGTCCTGGGTCCACATTTCATTCAGTAACATTAGACTGTTTTGATTTATATGATGTTTAATGTTGATGATGATGTTATTTTACATATGCATCTGCTTACATAGCCTACATCGCTTGTTTTACTCATAGACTGTATAAAAATATGGACATGGTGACATGGGCAAAGAGGCGGGACGTGGGCGGAGCTGAGGTGATGCGATGACTAACAGTGGCCAGTCGATGAACTGCAGTTTAAGTCACTTCCGTATCGGCTTCAAGAGAGACCGTGGGAGGTTGCCGCTTGGTTTTACTCCGTCTTCCTCATGTATGTTTTGATCAGGAGATTCTATACGGAGATGCATAATAGCGCCTTCTAGCGTATAACAGTGAAAACATTGAAACCCGGAAAATTCCATGTTTGGCAGGGAAAGAGTTAATATGGTCTTAAAACATTATAAATATGATGTATGTTATAGATACTATATTATCTCACAATTGATTATAATGGGAAATATACTTTACAGGAGTTAAAGTGTGAAAACTGTATGCTAAATATTCTATATGATGATTTACCTACTGATATGCTGGAGCATTGAATCCATATTTGCAATATGGAAATGACTTTTGCTCTTTCTCACTTTTTTCTTTTTTTGAAGTTTTTATCTACAAAGTGTGCCAGCAACAGCAAATTGAGTGTTATTTACCTCAGATAAGGTATAATCATTTGATTAGAAAATTATCTTTCAAGAACGAGAATATTTTGCGCAAGATGTTAGCACTATTAGAAGACCAGGAGCAAAATATTACCGACAGAAATACAAAAACAAACTAACAAATTAGTTGAAGTTAGATTGTAGTTTGTAATCTACCTGTTAATCGGACCATCAGCTCTGTGACTGAGTGGGCACAACCACAGACTGTGAGTGATGCTGCGGGCCGAGCGGGAAAACACGGAGCGGATTACTGGATCTTTAACAGACCGATTTTATGGGAATCCGCTGGGGGTGAGGGAGGGAAGGGGGGCAAGAGGGGCACCTCAGCCGATGAGGGCAGAAGGGCAGTGGCTCTAGCCACCGGGCCACCCCCCTGTGCACGGCAATGACATTAAAGCATATTTTAGTTTTCCAAACACTTAAACCAAACAGTAAACTGAAATCATATTTCAAAAACAATTAAAGACTTTTTTCTTGACATTTTGGGTGAAATGGAACACAAAGAAGTACACTCATTCTGATAGTGCTGTGGTGACTGGTAACTCCTTATCAATCAGAGGCTGCCTGACCTAAAGTGGGCGGTAGCTTACTGTGGGATTGGCCCCTCCCACTCTAGAATGAGGTCCCTAGCACCTGAGCATCATCACCATTGCTCTGGCTTATCACTGGTGAGATTCAAAGTCATCTATAGCCACTTCTATATTTCTTCAGCAGGAGAAGTGGTTTATTGACTTGTGTCACCACAGTTTAAGCTACCTTGGGGGGTCCTAACACTTATCAGGGGCTTCTGTCGTTCGGGTCGCTCTTGATGCCAGTACATCTGAGAGAGAAACCGGATACAGGGTCTGCCAAAGAAGTTAGCAGAGCTAGGTCTCGAAAGCCTTAATGGGGCCCCTGCTCTAGTGAATGGCCATTGACCTTCTTCTGGTTGAATACCAGTGAGAAGGTTCTCATAGAATACATTGAACGATGATGGGAAACCATCAACTATTGGTCAAATTACCCAATCGAGACATCCCCTGTAGACCATTTTCCTGCAATTCAAGGCACTATGTTGGTGCCTGCAGGTATTAACTCACAGGTTAGCCACCGGATGTCATCCTGAAGCCCACTCTTGTCAGCAAGCCTTTATTCTTGTAGAATCCCCCATGCCTGTCCACAATAAGCATTCTTTTAAAAATATGCTCAAGTGTATTCTTTTTCACAAGGGTACTTTGACTGCAGTTTAAATACTTTTAAAGTCCCCCTGTAGTCAATAATTGTAACCCTTAAAACTCATCTTTGATCACCCAAAAAATTTCCTGTGAAAAAAATATGTTTTATGCCATAGAACTTCATGAATGTAACTCTACACCCTTGCTTTATTTAGTATATGAGGACTCACGAATATACAAATGATCCCCGCCTCCACTCACTCACACCAGCTTAGAATATCTGATCCACTCACTCAACTTTACTGTAGTAAACGCTGTACAATGACAAGTGGAAATACTGGTTTAACTCAAAAACTGAATCAGAAGAAGAAGATGAAAAGTGAATTACACAGGCTTGTCTACAAGTCCATGTATCAGAATGGTAATGCGTTTTATGTAGTGCTCTACAACGTTGGACACATAACGGTAATTAATATGATTAGCTACATTATCAAACAGCTAATAATAATGTGTTGCTAATGTTACAGAAACCATGTTCCTGTTCTCCATCTGAGTCTGACTTCTGAAAATCAGCATCCTTAGAAACGCTTTGAACATCATAGAACGTCAGTGGAGAAAGGCATATAGTTCATCATAACATTGTAACATACATCTACATAATTCACCAGCTATATTGCTAAATACCCTATTTTTTATATCAACAGAAAAAATATACAGAGATAATCTGGCTTCTCTTGAGACTCTGTCCAATGCTTCGGAGAATAGTTAACGTGATTGGTTACAAGGTATTTTGTGACATCAGAAATACCGGCGATTTTAAACCCGGGTTTTTGAGATTGTCATTTTGAGAAAATAATACAAAGGTGTTGATTTATGGATTTCTGGTTTGTCTGAAAGCATATTCAAAACACCACATAGACATATAAACATAATAAACACAATAAACAACAAAAAAAAATAATAGTAATAAATAAAAAAAACACCACAGGTCTTTAAATAATGAGTAGCTTGCAGCTTGACAAGCTAGCGTTTCAAAGCAGTGATGAGTTTTTATTATTGGCAGAGCTAAGCAGAATGATAAGACAAAATAGAAATAACTGGAATTGGTAACTGGCACTTTCAGAGCACATTACAATATACATCGAGCTAAATAATCTGCAATATGCCTATAAACAAAATTTTAATATTAAATACTGTATATTTTTTAAATTCAAAGTTGTAAATAAAACACATATTACTACAGTACGTTTTATACAAGAAAATACGTTCACACTTTAGTTTAGGAACCAAATCCTACTAATAACTAACTATTAACAGGGCTCTAGATATATAGCCGCATATGCGGCTAAAATTTGTAAGGGTGCGACAATAATTTTTCCTAGGTTGCACTGGTGCACCTAACGTCCTCGTATCCACAAACTAAGCGTTTTTTCTACTTTGACCTAGTCTCAGAACTCACACGCATGGTTGGATCATATCTTAACAAATCAGAGGCAGAGATGCGGCGGGTCTTTGCCTCTGATTGGCTGTGGTAGGCCTTCACTGCTCCGTGCTGTGTGTGATTGAAATTGCGACCTGAGCACAATAGAATCAGTTACAGCAATCAGCATCATCAAAATAAACGCAAGAAAACAGACGACGAACAATGAAATTATAGACCCTTAAGGCATCTTTATACTGTCGAGTTAAGGCTGATCTAAAGCAGCTCTGTGTCTGCTCAAAATTCGGTGTAAAGACACAATGGCGCATTAATGCAGATTTAAAATACGCCGGATCTGACCCACCTCAGCCCCTATAATCAAAGGCAATGCTGAAATGGTTGAGTATGAGGTCTCTGCGGAACAAGAGTGGGTGTTTCTAAATTAGTGAGTGTTTTCAAACTGATGGGTGTTTATAAATCACGCAATGAAAATTATCCCCTAAACCCTACCCACACTGTGACGTGGGCAAATCAGGTAACACAGTTGAAACCCTCTGTTTATGGCCACACCCACTGATGAGGTTACTCCTATTACTAATCTGCAGAGACATATACTTGAAATGGTTTGTGAGTCCATTTCACTGAAGGTGTGTGTGTGTGTGTGTGTGTCTGTGGGAGAGAGAGGATGAACGCAAACTTGTGCCGCCCTAAACTACTTCACTGTCATGACAACCGCCTGTCAGTGTCAGCTCAGGTGGCGTGAAATCAATTCCTTTAAAGAGACTGCAACATTTCCCTCAGATACAGTAAATGCTTACCCAATCAGCGTCACTGTGATTGTGCATTGTTATATTATATTCCAAAAATAATCTCTTTGAGAACGATATATCTACTGTCCTACCTGAAACACTAACGTTAGTATCACTGTTAATTAGTTGTGACTTTCTCTTTGGAAAAACGTTCAACCATTTTTAATCCTGCGGTGATCTACCCAAAAAAATTCATAGATTCACAATTTTATTAAGAAATATAAACAAAATAAAAGTATAGCTATCAATAACCTTACCACACAATTATGACAATCATCAAAGCATGATGTATATATATAGTTTATTATTTCATTATTTTTAACACTTTGTTAAAACTGTGGAGCGTGATAAAAAGGTCACCTTGAAATTGTGGCGTTAAAGGTGATGTGAGCCGGGGGAAATGTGGGTGCACCTACATACAAAAAGTTAGGCGCACCAGTGCAAAAAGTTAGTCTGGAGCCCTGATTAACTATGACTTTTGCCTCAATAAACTCTTAATTACTGCTTATTAATACTGTTACATTCAATGGGGAAAAACTCATAAGCAGAAATAAAGGTGAAATATTTATTAACAAAACAAACAAACTACAAAACAAAACCCAGGAGGGGGAAAAACACAGAAACTAGAAAATTCAGAAACTGAAACATACCAACACGGGGGAACGGGAGACGTAGACGCTAGAACGATCTGACAAAGACTGACAAACACAAGGAGTATATAAAGGGGAGAAATCAAGCTGGGAATGAGGGAACACAGGTGGGGAAAATGAAACCAATAACGAGATAACAAGGGGGTGGGATCTAAACAGAGACAAAAGCACATGGCCCAAAATAACAAAACACCACATGTGCAAAACAGGACAGGCAGGTGACAAATACTTAGTAAGGTAATTGTTAAGTTTATGTATTGGGTAGAATATGGTAATGCAAAAAAAAGAAAAAAAAGAAAAAAATAACTATATTTTTGCTTTATAAGTATTAATAAACAGCCAATGTCCTAGTAATATGCTGATGAGCAACTAGTTAATAGTGAGAATTGGACCCTAAAACTAAAGTGTTACCAAAAATACTATTGCAGTCTTTATATTTCAACATTTCACATTTATTTGTTATTTGCCATTTCTTTGTTATTATTTGTGCTATTTACAGGCAATTTCCAAAAAGTAAATGAAATACTAGTTTTTGTGTGTACATTAATTTGGGGATTCAATGTGTTATATATTTATGGTGTCAGGGTTTATTTATAGGTTTTAATCAATTCCCTAATGGAAACCAAGCAAAAACTAGATATTTTGTAATAGTGGCTGGTTAGGACAAAAGCTTTTATCGTTTGTTGGTTTATTGCATCACGCCTGTTCGGGACAAGCTGAGATTAATGTTGTAATGAACTGTCTGATTGACTCTTTGCAGTGCAGCCTGAGAGACTCATTTCGACCTCTATGATGGGTTTAGCTACAGACACATGGAAAAACAGAGAGCAACTCACACAATGTCAGTGCAGGCGATGCAGGGCACTCTGCGGGTGTTGGTCATTATCAAGTCCAGCGCTGCTGAAGTGTCATTATCGCAGGTGGGGTGGGCAGCACATTTCAGGTAAAACTCCTACAAGATGCACAAATGAGATGTAATCATGTCCTGCAAACCCCCACTGCAGTGATTTTTATCTGTTTGCAGCATGAGAGTAGTATTACTGGACCCAGCTGATATAAAGCTATCGATTCATTCCAACTGGCGGACGGTCCTCTTTGTCTGCCAATCACTAAAGCGCAAGATGGACAAAAAGGCACACTAAATATTGTGCCACCATTAAAAATGTGGCTTTGTAAAATGTACAAATTCTGATGTAACATTTTTGGTAAAATGTCAGTGACTTACTATATAATGATAAAAAGTGTGGACTAGATATAAACACATGGTGCTCAAGGCACTTGGTGCTCAAATGGAAATTTTTACGTTTGAATCCAATTAAGGCAACATCCATTTCCTCTCACCACAATCTTCTGTCTTTATCAATAATAAACAGCTTAAACCAATCTGTTTTAGCAGGTTTATGCTGGTCTCCCGAATATAATTATGGTGTTTATTTTATTCAGGAATCTGGCAAAAGAATAATTGGTTCAACTTTATTTCAAGTTGTCTGTTACAGTGTAATTATGCATTTAAGTACTGTGTAATAATAATGAACTACATGCACTTACTATAGGATTAGGGCTGGGGTTTGGTTTAGGGTTAGTTGCATGTAATTATGAATAATGTATAGTTATTACTACAGTAACTACATGTAACATTTGTAACAAGGACACTGTAAAATAAAGTGTTACTGAATAATTGATATAATATGACAATATTGTTGCTGTCTCACCGCTAGACTCCCATCACAGTCTTGTGACTGACATACTCCATGAATCCTATTAGGGAGAAGGACATCATCCCAGCAGCACGGCCCCTACAGACAACACATAACATCACAGAGATGACAGACATCAGTCACAGGAAGATGAGGAGGACTATGGTAATTGGACGACAGGTAAAGGGCAGGAATGTGATGAGGAACATAGAGTTAGATAGAAGGAACGGTCAAAAGACAGAAGGGCAGTTTAACGCAAAGAGAAACGGATCAAAACTCGGAAACAGCTCACTGGAAAAACTTGCCTTTACCCACATTTTTGCAAAACTCGAAAAATAAACATATACATACAATTCCCTGCAGTTTAAAGCTGAAATGAAGAGGTCAGATTATTGATTAATAAAGACTTCTTTTTGCACAGTTTATTGCACAATACTAGGTTATGACCCTTAAAACACTTTTACCATGGTGCATGATTTGTAAACTAATACATTTTAATTTCAAGGTAAGTTTAAACAGGATCCAATAGCTTTATTTTAACAAAGAACTCAGGATATATAGAAAGAGAAATATAGAAAAGTACAGAAGAAAACCCTTAAGCACAACAATAACAGATAACTGAACAAGTCATGTGATTGAACAGGTGACAGGAATACAGCGATCAGACACACTGGGAAACTGGGTCAAGTGAACAGGCACACAGGCAAACATGAACTGAACACAATGAAATATAATTTAACCTCGCGCCAAAATGAGTCCAACTGGGGAGGGAGGCGGGTGTCCTGGAGTCGTTTCAGGTGACCTGGGCGGTGCTGATAGGCTCGGACTACTACAGACCGACACCGGAAATACAGAAGACAGGGAGGCACCGGTAGCTCATGGAGCCAGGGAGGCGCTGGCAATGCAGGGAGCCATAGAGGCACCAGTAGCTCAGGGAGACAGGGAGGTTTGCCCCCCCCCCACGAAAAAAATTTATTGGGAGGATATTGGGGTTTTGAAATGGAGGGGACTCATGGTCTGGAGCCAACACTGGAGTGGACGGACTCAGGGGCTGGAGTAAACACTGGACTGTGCTCAGGGGCTGGTGTAGATGTGTGTGAGGTCCAGACACACATAGCAGCAGCCACGTTCAGCAAGAATAAGTACTGAAACAGATTCCTCTGGAGCGGGCTCTGGAACAGCTATCTCTGGAAAGGATTTCACATACTAAAGCAGATTCTAAACTTTCTCTCACTGGAACAGACTCTGGAATTTCTCTCACTGGAACAGACTCTGGAGTTTCTCTCACTGGAACAGACTCTGGAATTTCTCTCACTAGAACGGTGGCTGGCACACTGGTTTTCTCCTCACTCTCACCTGTGGTAAAGGAGGAACCATTGCAGAGAAGTACCCAGTCCACGTATTCTTTAAAGTCCCTAGAGGTCCGTCTCTGAGCAGGTGCACTCTGGTCTTTGCATTGAGGACTGCCCAGAAAAACACACACAGGCTGGTGTCATCATAACAGATGAGACGTTGTAATTCTAGGAATGCCTGTGTGTGTCTCTCTCCAGGGACTGGTTCCCCTGCGAGAGGAGGAGAATCTTTGCTGCTAGATCCAAATAGTTTGGTCTGCTATTCTGTCACAGGTGGTTTCAAGGTAAGTTGAAACAGCATCCAATTGCAGCATCCAAGTTTTCAGGCTTTATTTTTAGGACTCAGGATACACAAAACATGGGACAGAACAACCACTTAAACACAACAATAACAGACAACTTAAAGGGGTACTTCAGCGCTGGGAAGATGAATCTGTATTTAAACTGTGTCATTAATGTAGTAGAAATGTGAAATTATTTTTGAATTTGGTGCCTTCTAGACTGAGAAAACACAGAAAATTTATTTTTGTCTCATGGGGATGAAAGACAACAATTCCCAGAATACGCTTCCCTACTTTAGGCAGGACATGGATCACTTGCCTACCACGTTCATTTTCATAAAATCAGTTCATTTAGAGAGGTAAATGGTAAATGGACTGCATTTATATAGCGCTTTAACAGACCAATGGCCATCCAAAGCGCTTTACATGTTGCCTCACACTCACCCATTCACACACTCACTCATACACCGACGGCGGTGTCAGCCATGCAAGGCGCCATACAGCTCGTCCGGGAGCAGCTGGGGTTAGGTGTCTTGCTCATGGACACCTCGACACTTGGTCAGGTGGAACCGGGGATCGAACCACCAACCCTCCGGTTTGCAGACAATCTACATGAACCACTGAGCCACTGCCGCTAAGTGGTTCATGTAGATTGTCTGCAAACCGGAAGGTTGGTGGTTAGAGGCTACAATTAAAAACTGAACGTGTCTGTTCAATATATTATGAGTGAGTCGATTGAATGTCACGGCCGTCACGGAGCAGCAGGATCGGATTACATTCATCACATGAGCCACATAAGGTGATCGCGGCCGCATTCACAGCGCGTGATCAGTCTGGCGCATTTTCAGTTCATGTCTTTGGAAGCTTAACTTGAATTCATTTGAAAAGTTGAAACACTCACTTTGCTCTCCACCGCTCCGTTTACACAAATCTCCGCAGCTCCCTGAGCCGAGTGCTGTGAGTGTGATGTTGAAAACATGAGGAAACAGCGCCTCCTGCTGGCTGTAGTCTTCAGCCTCTGGACAAAAACTCCTCCGATGACTCAAAATGACGATATTTGCATCATCGGAGGAATTTTTCCAGAAATAAAATACATAATTCTCTCGTCTCAGGGTCATATGAGGGGGGAAAGTACGATAATTTGAATATACTCCCGGGTTTCTACTGATACAAAGCTTAATGCTAATCGCTGAAGTAACCCTTTTACTGAACTCAGCACAGGGCTTAAATACACAATGACTAACAAGTTAATTGATTGAACAACAGGTGTCAGGAATACAGCAATCAGACACACTGGGAAACTGGGTCAAATGAAAGGGCACACAGGCAAACATGAACTGAACACAATCAAATCTGATTCAAAACAGAATACAAAACTGTGACACATATTGCTTTTCTGACATAGTAGCTCAACTGGTCCAGCACTGCAATTGTGATGTGGAGCACTCAAATATGACACAAATCACGATAAGAGAGATCAAATAGAAGCAAGCTAAAAAGGCACAGAGTTGCTTCAGGAAAGGCGTTTTTACCTCATGTTTGCATTTGTTAACATTATCGGTTACGTTTATGGTAGGGTTTATTGTAGGAGGCACAATATTTTTGATTGCGATACAACATTAAACTTTTAGCACCACTTACCAGACATTTCATTTACGAACTGCTGCGATATATGTGCAACAACCAACAACCAGATTCACATTCAACTGTTTCAGATAAAAATGGACAGGCCTCTCAATGGACAGTTGCGAAACATACAAAAAATAATCATTTACTGAAATGTCGCCACAGACACGCTTTTCCAATGAACCTGGGTAGAAAACCTAAGACCTTCAAATGCTAACGCTAATTGCTCTAGCTCTGATTACTCAAATTAAATATTATTGTCTTAAGGAAGTATTTAACACCAAAAATTGAAAATTCTGTTATTATTTACTTATTTTCATTTTCTGTTTTTTTGTTTTGTTTTTTTGAATCAGAGACGTTTTGAAGAATCATTATGTAGAACCTTTACATGTACATACAAGGACAGTTGCTCCTAAAACCACCACGTAAGTATCTACTGAAAAAATAACAATGCAGTTTAAATAATAATTATAGACAAAAAATATATACAAATTATATAAATAATTTTGTACTATCCCTTTAAAAACACCAGCGTCATATCACACTCTTTATACCTGCCACCTCCGTCACATACTCTTACTTGTCCTTCTGCCAGATTAAGACACTCTCTCCATCCATAATTGTTTTGGGACAACGTCCCCCCCCCACCACCACCACCCCCGCTTGACTCCGACCGTGCCTGATTAGCATAAGCATTTAAACATTCTGACAGGGCCCTTAATAAGCAAGAGAAAAGGTTAAGAAAATCATTACTCGCCCACAGGGGGAGCGGGAGGGGGTGAAGGGAAGGGAGGGCGGAGGGATGAAACAGCCGTGCCGTGGTGGAGGAGCCCGGAGATTACACGAAGACACCTGCTTAGAGACAGCAAGGAAAGGTCACACAGACCCCCGACGCGCCGGCTCAAAACAAACGCGCGCGCTCGCCACTGAGAGTGTAAATGATTAATGAGAAAAACGGCGATGAATTATTCAACAACACACCTCCCGCATTGTTCACATCAGTCTCACCTCCCCACCCTCTCAGGACGTTTTCTTTTTTTTCTCCATGGAGGAGAATCAACATCGCAGTCCCACAAAGCCTTAATTACATTATTGTTTAACAAACAGGGCTGTGTCTGTGAGCCAGCTGTGAGGATTCTACTTCCTGTATCCAGCAGAGACACATCTGATACACACAGACCCAAGTCAAAGCGCCTGATTGGTCGACTGCGGTTGCGTTCACCACACTCAATTATAGACATTTGAAGTCAATGAAAACACAAACATGGCACACACCCAGAGAAAACAGAATTGAAGCACACACAGCAAATATGCAAATGTTTGAGCACATGGAGGAAACACAGAACTAATCACTGTGACATCAAATCTTTGTTTAGGCCAATATAAGAAACCATCTTTGGTGTAACCATCACCTGTAGTTAGACTTTAATCACATTCCACAACTACAGTACACTTTGATGCATATGACCTTTTAAAGTATTAAAATCCCACGAGAAACATTCCATGTTTTGGTTGGGAGACCTATTAGATATGTTTGATAAACTATATTAAAGTTGCCATAAAATCTAAATAGAAATGTTTTGTCTTTTAGTATGAATATGTTAGCCTTACTGTTCTCTTTAAGCTAGTGTGCTCCAAAACAATGATAACATTTGCATTTAGAAGATATGAGCGTTCAAAACTTACAGTCTCTCACTTCTGCCAATATGATCAATACTTTTGATGACATCACTGCACTTCAGCTTCTCATCAGATTTTCTGTCCAATCAAACGCTCTCTAGAATCTGAAGCCCCACTCCCTACATTATAAATAGACGCTGAAGCTGCGGCTGAAATTGGTCATTTGTTCACACATTTACTGTTTTCTACATGGTGAATGGCACATAGTGCACTATATAGGGGATAGGGAACGATTCAGACAGTGCACTATATAGGGGATAGGGAACGATTCAGACAGTGCACTATATAGAGGATAGGGAACGATTCAGACAGTGCACTATATAGGGGATAGGGAATCCATTCAGACAGTGCACTATATAGGGATAGGGAGCGATTCAGGCAGTGCACTATATAGGGGATAGGGAACGATTCAGGCAGTGCACTATATAGGGGATAGGGAACGATTCAGGCAGTGCACTATATAGGGGATAGGGAACGATTCAGACAGTGCACTATATAGGGGATAGGGAACGATTCAGGCAGTGCACTATAGGGATAGGGAACGATTCAGGCAGTGCACTATATAGGGGATAGGAACGATTCAGACAGTGCACTATATAGGGGATAGGGAACCATTCAGGCAGTGCACTATATAGGGGATAGGAACGATTCAGACAGTGCACTATATAGGGGATAGGGAACGATTCAGGCAGTGCACTATATAGGGATAGGGAACGATTCAGGCAGTGCACTATATAGGGGATAGGGAACGATTCAGACAGTGCACTATATAGGGGATAGGGAACGATTCAGACAGTGCACTATATAGGGGATAGGGAACGATTCAGGCAGTGCACTATATAGGGGATAGGGAACGATTCAGGCAGTGCACTATATAGGGGATAGGGAACGATTCAGACAGTGCACTATATAGGGGATAGGGAACGATTCAGGCAGTGCACTATAGGGGATAGGGAACGATTCAGGCAGTGCACTATATAGAGGATAGGGAACGATTCAGACAGTGCACTATATAGGGGATAGGAAAACAATTCAGACAGTGCACTATATAGGGGATAGGAACGATTCAGGTGGTGCACTATATAGGGGATACGGAACGATTCAGACAGTGCACTATATAGGGATAGGAACGATTCAGGCAGTGCACTATAGGGGATAGGAGCGATTCAGGCAGTGCACTATATAGGGGATAGGGAACGATTCAGGCACTATATAGAGGATAGGGAACGATTCAGGCAGTGCACTATATAGGGGATAGGGAACGATTCAGACAGTGCACTATATAGGGGATAGGGAACGTTGCAGACAGTGCACTATATAGGGGATAGGGAACGTTGCAGACAGTGTAAATATGCTTTCCATTGGGGTGAATGAAGTCTGGTTTTTCACGTCAGTGTCACGCGAAGAGCCGCAGCTCTGGTCCAGAGACACGATAGCACAGAGCTGATCAGATGTGACCAGGAAATGTATTGGACCCATTTGAATTCTGCAAAGAATGCTATCTTTTAAAGCGATATGGAGGAGATTTAACAATAAATGAGATATATAATCAATCAAAATCAATCAATTGGACGTATATACATATACATTATATACTATCCAAATTATTATAAGAAAAAAATATAAACAGTTTATGGAAATACACAATTATTTCAATTATCTTGGGTCAGTTGGATTAAAATAATAATACTTTATTAAGCAAGTAATGCATTAAACTGGGAAAAAATGACAGTAAAGACTTTTACATTTCAGATTTTACATTTCAAATAAATGCTGTCCTTTTGAACTTTCTATTCATCAAATAACCCTGAAAAAATACTTCCACACTTTAGTAATAATACTGCACTACTAATAATAATAATCTAAAACATGAAATGTAAAAATATGAAATGTCGAACACCATATCAGCATATTAGAATATTTCATATTTGTTTATTATTTATATTTATTTTAAATTGTAATAATATTTCACAATATTACTGTTTTTAATGTATTTTTGATCAAATTAATGAAGCCTTGTTCAACATAAGAGTCTTCTTTTAAAAACACCTCACTGACCCCAAACTTTTGAACGCTAGAGTAAGTTTATGAATAACTGCAAACTAATAATTGATCTCAAACTAGCTTGAGTGCAGCTCAAAGTAAAAAAATATTATTAACATCCAAGTAATAAATAGTCTTTAATCCCAACTCTAGAGGGCTTTTAATGTGATTTGTGTAGTGAACTGTGTGGAGCGAGCAGGAAGATACAGTGTTACCCCTGCCGAGTGTGGAGAGCAGGTGAGGCATTGTAATGCGATGCTCAAAGTTGACCCTGTTTGCTGCTGACCTGTCGAAGCGCAGCCAGTGATTACCGGATAATTCACATGAGGTATTATTATGTGGGCTGTGCCGGCGCAAAAATATAAACAAAATTGGAGAGACATAGAGCAATTACATATCCTGGAATTCAAAGGGAAAAAAAGTCCTATTTGTCCTCTGAGATTTATCAAGGCTCCATATATTGCAAAAAATTCACTTTTATATAGTTTTTAAACAAAAGCAGTGCATGTACACAACCATCCTATTGTGCTAAAAATCCATCCACCCCGTTTGTTATTTTCCCCATAAATCTGTAATGTGATGTCACATTGCACAGGCCCCGCCCACGACAGAATCTGCCCTCTTAGCTTATGTTGTGCGCAAGATTTACTAATTAGTTCCCTCGATTAATTGTTTTTTTCTGTAGTCTGAGGTCAACTAATGACGTTTGTGTGGTTTTTGCATTCAAAAACATCATAATGAATAAGTAATAGGCTATTTTTTGCACTGATTTTGAGCCTCTCTCAAGAAACGCTCAGTTTTTATGGGCGTGCCGCACTGTAGACTTGGAAGTAAACGCCCACAGCTAGGATTGGATAATATTTGCATATTTGGCAGTTTTTTTTAAAGCGGCGACCGGAATGATTCTCTCACAGGGCTCGCAAAAAGTCTTTATCAAACAAACACAATCATTTATCTCTCATCCACCCGCGATTGATTGGAATGTTATTTTTGTATTACTTGGCCCTGCCCGATATAACCGCAAACTAAACACACACACGCGCGCCCTTCAAATATCAAGTCAAGAGAGAGAACAAATCACATCAAGAAAGACATGTTATTTCACTATTTAAGATTCACCTGGCCTGCCGACGGGTTTTGGTAGCCCATCTGAAAAAAAACACACAAGCCCTGGCCCATACTTGTCCGAGTCTGATCCCGAATCGCAATGACCCAACAACACCTCAAATAAAGGATTCTTCAGCCTTTGACAGTGTAAACAAGTATGTTAAGTATGTTCTGATCAATACGATCTGTAACAATGCAATACTATCACATATAAAAAAACATGTTTTACTCACATAAGTGTGTTGCACCATTCCTGTCGGATCCAATATAGAAGGCACAGCATTGTGTTTTAAAATCCAGTCTCAACCTGAGTCTTGTTTACAAACGATTCCGCGGTGAAATGAAGCAAACAGACATGCAATGTCTTACGCACGCGAGCTGGATCTTCATTAAAAATAAAGTTCACCCACTCATTCCTAATATTAGAATCCAAAGTAAGCTTATGCAGTGACTGTGTTCTTCTGCAACCAGGCACAGAGCCATATATTACTGTCTTTGGCATGTTTACAGCTCGGTAGCTCGATCCGTTTAGCTCCACGAGATGGTGGGCGGGGCTACAGAATCAAGCGTACATATTCTTAAGTTGAGGCGGCGTTTCACCACACGATGACATCAAGGGTTGGCACATTCTGAGATTGATCGTTTGCTGGGCCTGGTGTCAATAAAAGCTTTCTTTGACTAACAAGGAAGTTTTCAGCTTTGAAACCTACAGGATGTTCTTATGTTACCATGACCTTATATATATCAAAAGCTCAAGGGAAAGTTGATTCATCACCAGTTGAAGCTCAATTCATCAGCCCTTTAAAGATACATGCACGAAAACAGCATGTTGTTGCCTTATTTTATTTTTTTAATGGGCATTTACAACATGGTACAATAAATTATCTGTGGGGTATTTTGAGCTGAACTTCTCTATTGCACCAATTGCACTTTTGTGATATTCAAGATTTTCGCAGAATAACAAATATATTTGTACATTTCAGCCTGCTCTTCACACAAAGCTATTTGTGCCACAAGTGATATGGTCTACTTTTACAACCTTTATGATTTTGTTGGTCCTTTTTGGAGCTTGGCCACTAAGGACAGTGTTCTTCTTTTGTGTTCCACAGAAAAAAATTGGGAAAATTGATTAAATAATTGTCATTTTTTGCTGAACTATTCCTTTAAGATACAATCGGATAGCTCAACTTGATACACAATGTTGTACAACAAATATTAAGTCTGAGATGTGAAGTCTGACATGTAATATCTGTGGAGCGGGGGGTTTCATTACAATGGGAACACCCTGAATATTATAATTAAAACATCTAATTAAAGCCTTAGGGCACATTGAGATATTTATAATGCCAGCAATCTAGTCAAAACTGTATTTCTCGTAATTGTGTTCTGGAGAGATGCAAGCCAAGGTTATTTTCTATTAATGTTCAAAGCTGAAAGAAACTATAAGCAGCAACAATAAGCAGGTTTTCCCCTAAAGGCCTAATTCAGTGATGTAGGTTTTGAAGATCTTGGCATAAAAGCACCTAAATCTCACACATAAATCTGTTAAAAGCCAAGGATGGATGTTTAAGCTAGGAGCTGCTGATAGAGATGAATGTTTTTGATTGAAAGTGCTTTCCAAAGGTCCAAATCAAGTGCTCTGACAGCGAGAGCATAAACTTTGCCGTCTTCTCCTCCTCAGCATATTTGGAGAAAGTTCTCTGGAGAGAGTTAGATGAGAAGAGCTGGAACCCATTTCAGGCCCGAGGATGTTAAGAGCCAGACGCATCACAAGATTGGCATAGAAATGTGGTGGCACTGGCGCCGAGACAGTGGACAAACAGATTCTCAGCGGAGAAGACCACCGCGAGCAGAAAGAAAAGGCAGGTGCAGCTTAGCGACGTGTCAGTCAGCCTTCCCAAACAGCGGCAGAACGCGGAGAGTTGGGAATGCTGCCCACGCATTGGGACAGAAAGTCCATACGGGCCGAAAGATAAAACAGGCCACGGGCGGAATTACGGAGGGATGGGGCTTATGACAGCCGTGTGGGGGCAGCGGGACGTGGGTTTGTGCTGTTCTGCATTCATACTGCAGGCTAAGAAGTGTCACTGTTAGTTAGTTATGAGACTCGGGGCAACAGAGCAAATGTTTCTGGTTACATTTTTTGTCTCAAAGCGCTTATGAATGTGTACTAAAGAACAGCAATAATAAATTTTTCCCCTACAGTCATAATTCAGTGATGTAAGCTACAGAGTTCCCGCATTAGAATAACTCGCCACATCTTTTTTTAAATAAGGGTCTAACTTGTATTCCAGGACAAATTACTAACTAGCAAATTACATTTAAGAGTGTCCATGATAAAGAAAAGGAAAATCTTATAAAAAATATAGTTAAAAACTAAGGATGGTCTAATGGGATTTTGATATGATACAGTTCCAAAATATTATTTGTCACTTGCATACTTATTTTACATTTTAGTATTCAAATTGAATGCAGTTTTGATCATGTTTTAAAAAAGAGCCAAGCACAAAAACATGCATTAAAGGGTGACGAGAATACTTGTTGTGCTCAAAAAAACTAAAATAACGACTTTATTCAGCAATCTCTTCCACATCATTCTCCTACGCTGTCCATGTAAACACAGTCCAGCACTTCCAGGTTCTATGTCAAAACGCTGGCTCATTATTGGTGCTCACATGAACAGCGGCGGCCAATAATGAACCAGTGTTCTGACGTAGAACCAGGAAGCGCTGCACTGTCTTTACTACGCCAACAGCGTAGGAGAATGATGTTGAAGAGAAGAGATTGTTGAAAAAAGTTGTGATTTTTGTTTTGTTTTTGCACACAAAAAGTATTCTCGATGCTTCATAACATTTGGGTTGAACCAATGGAGTCACATGGACTATTTTAACAAAAGTTTTTCCTACCTTTCTGGGCCTTGAAAGTTACAATGACTTTGCTGCCTATGGATAGTTCAGAAACCTCTCGGATTTCATCAAAAATATCTTCATTTGTGTTCAGAAGATGAACAAAGGTCTTACGAGTGAGGGTGAGTAGGGGTCATGAATTGAGAAATCAACTTTCCCTTGAGCTTTTGATCTATAAAAGGTCATGGTAATATAAGAATATCCTGTAAGTTTTGGAGTTAGTTTGGAGTTAGTTAAGAAAAGCTTTTATTGACACCAGGCCCAGCAAACGCTAAATCTCAGAACGTGCTAGCCTGTTACACCAGAGTGTGGTGAAATCGTCTCAACAGAAGAAGAAGAACACCTGGTTCTGTAGCCCCGCCCACCGACTCGTGCCTGACATGATTAATAACACCTGGAGCTAAACCGAACTTCTAAGTAATAAACAAGCTGCATAAGCTTCATTCGGGGATGAACTTTATTTTTAATGATGATGCAGTGCGTTTGTTCCTTCATTTCACCACGGATTTGTTTGTAAACACAAGACTGGATTTGCAGACAGGATGAGATTACATGAATGAATGAAGCAACACACTTCTGTGAGTAAAAAAAAAAAATTATGTGATAGTATTGCATTGTTACAGATCATTTGATATCTATTGATTATGTGTACGTGTCTAACTGAACATAACTTAGCACGCTGTCACAGTGCTGGAGAATCCTTTATTTGATGTGTTGTGCAACGATCTGTGATCACTTATCAGACTCGGACATGTAGCCTATGGGCCAGTGCTCGCAAAGCCCAACGTCCCGGGGCTTTGTGTTTCCCAGACGGGCACTATCTCTTTTTCACTCTCTCTTGACTTAAAGGTGCCCTAGAATGGAAAACTGTATTTACCTTGGCATAGTTGAATAATAAGAGTTATGTATATGGAACAAACACCATTGTTTCCTCCTTCATATGTAAATCTTGTGCTTGAAAAAGACCACTGAAAAATGGGTGAATCCCAACATAACACCGACTGTGACGAAACCGTCTGGATCATTAATATTTATGCCTCCCCAAGTCCCCAAATGTTCATATAACCAGCCCATGTTCAAGGCCAGGCAGTATTAACATGGACATGCACCGAATCATCAAAAGTTCTGTAGGTTTTGTGAAGATTAGAGCAATATAGTTAAAATGGCAGATCATGGATTTAATGTTATGTTCCAGGCTGTGGAGGGGATGAGAGCACTTTTCATACCCTTCCCAAAGAACAGAACTGTCAACAGGCATGGCTGATGTTTATCTATAAAGGATACAGCTCCAATTTAATTCAAAGTTGTTAGTTTCCTCTGACTATTGTCAATTTCGTTAACAAAAATATGACGACAAAATGATCATTGACGACCTTTTTTTCCATGACTAAGACAAGATGAGATGACACAAACGTCCTTAAACGATTATTGTTACTATATGAACATGCAATAGCGTTGATGAAATAATACGAGACTTAAATGTTAGTAAAAAAATAAAAACTTGGACAAAAAGCACTCTTTGGTTTTGTCGGGGGTGGAGGGGTGGGAAGAGGAGCGTTCGTGCTTGCAGTTGCCAGATTTCAGTCATTTAAATCCCCATTCAGAGCTTTTCTGTTAAAAGAACACATGTACTATCCGGTGTTTTACGTAAACATGTGCAATCTGGAAACCATGTGCGTACATTTCAGCGATCTCCATTTGGCATATTCTGCTTAAAGTGTCATTCAGTCGGTCTGTGTTCTGTCAGGACTAGCGAGCCGCTTGTGCTGTTTGTGATTGTTTTAGCTGAAGAACTGCACTTGTGTGAGCTGCTGAAATAGGCCAATCAGAGCAGAGCTCAACATTATTATTCATGACCCTTCCAAATAAGGCAAAAACAGACCATTTCATTCTAGGGACAATTTCTAGGGTTGTAAATGGACCTGTAAAACCGTATCTGGACATTTTTTGCACTATAATACGCCACATACCCTCTATGTAGATATCAGAGAACAATTTAAAATATAGTTTCAACTCATTCTAGGGGACCTTTAATATTTAAAGGAAAAATGCAATTGTGGAAGTTTTGATCATGCTTTGATTTGTCTGACTCTGCTGTGAGGCTTGTGCATGTGTGAGTGTGTGTGTGTGTGTGTG
The DNA here is from genome assembly GCA_023029165.1 of Gobiocypris rarus. NCBI lineage: Eukaryota > Metazoa > Chordata > Actinopteri > Cypriniformes > Gobionidae > Gobiocypris > Gobiocypris rarus. The sequence continues at coordinate 5,123,137 of CM040927.1, forward strand.
TGTGTGTGTGTGTGTGTGTGTGTGTGTGTGTGTGTGTGTGTGTGTATTAGTGATGCATGGTTCGTGGTTATATCCACCGATAGGGCAGGCCAAGTAAAAAAAAAAAAAAACATTCCAATAAATTGCGGGTGGATGAGAGATAAATCATTGTGTTTGTTTGATAAAGACATTTTGCGGGCTGGGTGAATCTTTCCGGTTGCTGTTTTCCCACACACTTTCAAAACAATTCCTCACATGTACTCACGGAGGAGCCGAAGCTCATTAAATATGCAAAGCTTATCCAATCATAGCAGTGGGCATTTACTTGCAAGTCTTCAGTGCGGCATGCCTATAAAAACCGAGCATTTCATGGCTCAAAACCAGGGTAGAAAATAGCCTATTACTTATTCATTATGTTTTTGAGTGTAAAAACCACACAAACGTCATAAGTTGACCTCAGACAACAGTATAAAAAGATTTAAAAAGCCAGTTCATGACACCTTTAATGACAGAATTTACATTTTTGGGGGAACTAACCGTTTAAGGTATACTAGCTAGTTTAATGCTGCATCATCAAATTATTTTGATTGAAGATGGATTGTATCCATTTAACAATTAACAGGCCAACATTATAAGAGTGTAATATATATTAAAAAAAAAACAATTAGACAATATGACAACAGAGGTTCATTACAAACTATATTTCGTACAGATTTCATTTTGTTTTGGAAAGTAATTATTTTACACAGAGAAATATGTTGGATTATTCAACAAACATACATGCAGTTGATTAATAAACTTGGTTTGTTATATCTGCCTTTTTCATGCTATAGCTGCTATGCTGATGGTTCCCATTCAGTCGGTCACTTACGACGCCACATCGGAAACCTACGAATAGGAATCTCGCTCGCAAGAGCCAATTTACATTGAGTGTAACTAAACGAGCAAATGGACATTGGCATGCAATTATTGCAGCAGCTGCTCATGCCACAGGGCGCAGATATAAATGAGGCGCAGGTGTTTGCATCAAAGCAGCTTTTTGCTTCGGAGCCGAGTATGTGAACTGACACCCCAGCAATCATTGCATGCCAATGTCCATTGACACGTTTAGTTATGCCACGTTCCAGGCAACCCGTAACTCGTGTTTTTCCAACCTTCTACCCGTGAAAGTGCACTGGAACGGCCGTCAAACCCGTGACTTCCCACCTGTGAACTCGTACTAGATCCATGTACTCCCAGTTACGAGTTCTGACGTCACATAGCCCGTGAAACAACAATGCCAGCCCCTTCGGATTTCGAAAAATGGCATGTTCTTAAAAAAATTGTTGTTTTAAAAAACTTGTACACCATTGTCAAGGAAAGTAAAATACATTTTCTAATATTATTAATAGTAAAGAAAATGTCTAAATATATGAAAATAATAAATAATAATATAACTTTAAAATATCAGGATAGCTGTATAGCTCTTTGACTTTATGCCCCCTTTACGAATTTTAATTTTGATCTCATTCAATTATAGTGGCATATGTGTGTATATATACATACCCTGCTGAGGGTAAGGGTGCCTTGTTTGCAGTCTTTGCACCGAACACGTAGTTTTCCAGGCTGGATGGCCTTGCAGACCGCCTTACAGAACACATAGAAACTGCTGTGGCCTTTAGTTTCTGTAAGAACAGCCAAAAAAATAATAAAAACAAGCAATAATGGTGAAGTGTGTGGTTTGAATCAGTGTTAAAACATTTGGTCATATTACAGTCTTAGTGCACAGACAACTATTAGTAAGCCATTTGTTGGTTGAAATCTTAAAGCATGTAAAAACTCATTATATTGCCAGTCGGCCAGCAACTTTATTAATATCTGCAACATAAGACATGGTTTACATCACTTACCCATGATTATGTAAGTGATGCAAGACATTGAAATCAAAATACTGTGTAGTGTCTACAGAAGAAAAATATTCTTACTTTTATAACTTTTACATAAAATTTCTAACTTTTAAATCAATTGTAAATGTGCCAACATACACTACAGTCCCTGACAAAAGTCGTGTCGCTTATCTATTTTGTAGAAACACCTGCTATTAACAAGATTTTTAATTAATCAATTGGTGTTAGAGATAGCTCATATGAAAAGCTAAAACCCTCCCAAATGATGTTTAATGCACTAAAATAAATTAGTTTCACTGAAAAAAGATTTATCATTTAATCAAGACAGAAAGGTCAAATTTTGGCAAGACAGAAGTTTTTTCGCCTATACAGAAATTGAACAAATTTACTGCAAATACAAAAATAGGTCAGCAAATTAAGTAGTGGTGCTGTGAGATCCAAATTTAATATCTTGTATGACTTCCATGAGCTTGAAGGACTGCATCCATGCGGTTTGGACTTATTGATGAAGTCATCAGGAATAGCAAAGAAAGCAGTCTTGCATGCCTCCCAGAGTTCATCAATATTCTTTGGTTTCGTCTTCCATGTTTCCTCTTTCATCCTACCCCACATATGCTCAATGATGTTCATGTCTGGTGACTGGGCTGGCCAATCCTGGAGCATCTTGATCTTCTTCGCCTTGAGGAACTTTGATGTGGAGATGGAAGAATGCGATGGAGCACCATCCTGCTGCAGAATTTGGCCTCTTTTATGGTTGGGAATATAAGAGGTATAAGATTTCCTGGTATTTTAGACTATTGAAGTTGCCTTCCACCCTGCAGATCTCTTGCACACCCCCATACTGGATGTAACCCCAGAATATGATTTTTCCGCCAACAAACTTCACTGTTTTCTGGGTGAATCTCGGATCCATGCGGGCTCCAGTAGGCCTCCTGCAATATTTGCGGCGGCTGTGGTGTAATTCAACAGAAGATTCATCTGAAAAATCCTTCTGCCACTTTTCCAGCGTCCATCCTTTTAGAAGGCTGTGGGCTTTGGCAAATGCCACACGGTTTTTCAGTTGTCTTTTGTTTAGTGCTGGCTTCTGGGCCCTGATTTGACCATGGAGGTCATTTCGAGACAGAATCCGACAAACTGTTCTGGTTGACACAGGGACTTCAGGTCACCAGGTCTCGTGGAGCTCTGCTGCAGTGGAAAATGGGCTGGCCTTGGATTTTCGAGCCAACAAACGGTCCTCTCGAGCAGTTGTCTTGCAGGGTCTGCCTGACCTGGGTTTGTCATAAACGTCTCCAGTCTCTTCAAATCTTTTTTGTATCCTCTGTACTTGACGCTGAGACACTTTGAAGGTGTCTGCCACATCAGCAGTGGATCTGGTCTTCAGCCTCTTGATAATCAAAACTTTAGTCTCAGGGTGAATCTTAGGCATGTTTGCAGAGGTCTAGTTGCAGTTGATGTGAAGGTCTAGTGCACTGGGGTTCTTTTTATACACACCTGAGATCTAATTGATCCATTATTAGTCACAGGTGAAGCTCATATGACAAGGCGACAACACTTATGTCTTTGCAAAAACTTACTCAATGGGCTTTACCAAGCTGTGAATATTAGAATATTTGTTGACAGTTTAATTTTGCACTGAAACATTATTACAAAAGCTGTTGGGATTAAAATGAGCCATTTCTTGTAAAAAAAAATGTGATAAGAAATATATTTCAGCGGCACTTCAGTTCAATTTGTACACAAGCAACAAGACTTTTGTCAGGGACTGTATATTGCCAAAAGTTTTTGGACGTCTGCCTTTACAATGCACAACATGAACTTTGATCATGACATCCCATTCTTAATCTGTAGGGTTTAATATGGACTTGGCGCAACATTTGCAGCTATAACAGCCTCAACTGTTCTGGGAAGTTGTTTATAAGTGTCTAAAAGTGTTTATGGGAATTTTGGACCATTCTTCTAGAAGGGCATTTGTGAGGTCAGGCACTGATGTTGGATGAGAAGGCCTGGCTCGCAGTCTCCGCTCTAATTCATCCCAAAGGTGTTCTATCGGGTTGAGGTCAGGACTCTGTGCAGGCCAGTCAAGCTCATCCACACCAAAATCGCTCATCCATGTCTTTATGGACCGACGCTTTGTGCACTGGTGCGCAGTCATGTTGGAACAGGAAAAGGCCATCCCCAAACTGTTCTCAAAAAGTTGGGAGCATGAAATTGTCTTGGTATGCTGAAGCATTAAGAGTTCCTTTCACTGGAACTAAGGGGCCAAGCCTAACTCCTGAAAAACAACCCCACACCACAATCCCCCCTCCACCAAACTTTACACTTGGCACAATGCAGTCAGGCAAGTACTGTTCTCCTAGCAACTGCCAAACCCAGACGCGTGATTGGTCACTCCAGAGAACACGTCTCCACTGCTCTAGAGTCCAGTGGCGGCATGCTTTACACCACTGCATCCCACACTTTGCATTGTACCTGGAGATATAAAGCTTGGGTGAGCTGCTTGGCAGTTGAACGTGGAATATTTAGTAGTGAGGAAATTTCACGAATGGACTTATTGCACAGGTGGCAACCTATCACGGCACCACGCTTGAGTTCACTGAGCTCCTGAGAGCGACCCATTCTTTCACAAATGTTTGTAGAAGCGTCTGCATGCCTAGTGCTTGATTTTATACACCTGTGGCCATGGAAGTGATTGAACACCTGAATTCATGTCGGGGTGTCCCAATTTTGGCAATATAGTGTATGGAAAATATTCCTCATATTAACCTACTGAAATGGAAATACGAGGGTCAAAATCGCTATATGTCTTCACATTTTGTAACAGGTGACGTTTTTTGGAGAGATTTGTATTATTTGTTACTAATAATACAAATATATGCACATGAGCAAACATTTACATTTTTACTATACATAATGAAAAAGTTCCATGGTAAGAAACATTTATTGCTGGTCAATTTTTCTTAACACGCCTTTGGAAGTTTGGTTGCGAAAAAAGTTCCAAAAAGAAGAACAAGTTTGGGTTCTCCAAAGCACCTTTTGGTGAATAGTTCATAAAATAACCATTTTATTTTTCTTATTGTGAAGAACATTTGAATAATCTTAAAAAAACCTTTTCCACTACAATGCAACTTTTAAGCAATGAAAATGTGCCATGGATGTTAAAATGGCCTTTCGCTTTGGAGGACCACTTTCATAGTTCCTATAACTAATTGTGGAAATACCCACTTTTTGGCGCATTCGCACCGCAGGAACTGTGAATGGTTTTAGATATAGGAACACCTTTTGAGGGACTGAATTAGCTCTGAACTAAGATGATTTTCAGTTTTCCTAAAATCATCTTAAAATGTCTTGAATTGCTCGTTGCAGTTGGTCTGATGCTCCCAGCCATGCAGTCATGACTAATCACATCTTCTTTGGCCCCTTAATTGCTGCTTGCAGCTATATTTTTTATAAATATTTTGTTTATTCTGATTGGTGCTGAAATTATACTTCACGTAATTTAAGTACATTATTTTATTTATGAAAGAATGGGATGAGCTGAGCCACTTTGCAGAATGAATCTTAGCAGGCTTCTGTTTGCTTTTATTTCATACCCCTTGCTTTTTGTCCTATATCTGTTTACAGCTGTGGAGTGTTTTGAGCGGGGCGTAAGTGGGTTGGTTTGAGCACTGAATAGAGGATAAGAACAAGGTACAGCAGCGCTTCAACAAGCCACCACAGTCCCAGGACAAAGAGCTCACAATCCAATTAGCCAGAAAAGAAGATCCAGACATCTTGGCATATGATTTAGTTAAGAGAGGACTTGTCCTATCAGTCTGTCCCGTCCCAGTTTAAATCACTCATGCACACACACGCACACACCTGGGAGCAGCATTCTCATTAGAGCTAAAAGCATGGGGCATCGAAGAGGTACAAGATACCTTGACACAGCTGACAATAAATCGAGCGGAGTGGGTTTTATAAGACAGGCACCCTATTATTTATGATTTCTGCATGATTCCTCCATTATGCTAATGCTTTTACAGGGAGAAGGGCTGGATAAAAGAGGTAGCGTGATTGGACTAAGTAGCCGAGTGGGCCGCTAGCCAGAGAGAGGTTGAAAAGGGAAGGGCGGGCAGAGGACATCTTGTAAAAGAGGCGCCATTGTAGTAAATGACAGCATCCACTTCACAAACCTGTGCAGTTACAAAAACATTCAAACACTCTCTCTGAGAGCTGCGTATTACTGCTGAAAAAGAGGTCGCAAAAGCCTCAGTGTTGCACAGACTAATGTAAAAGAAAGGATATACAGTACTTACAAAGGAATTCTAGTTTGGGACTAAAAGCATCATAAAGGAAGTGAGTCAATGGCAATTGCTTTAAGATTGCACAGGAAGCATGTCCTTTTAATGTACATATAAATGGCAATGGCATATATTTGCCAACATATTTGCAGTGATTTAAAATCAAATACCACTGTGAATATCATCATTGTAATGTGCTTTGTATATGGTAATTACATTTCCAAAAGAGTGTGGCATTGTGACTCGAGTATATGTGACAGCATTGAGACAAAGATTTGTCTTTAAAGTTGATGTCAGCGGTGAAAACAGTACTTTTAGAATTGTTACATTTGATTAAGATCCAGGAATCAATTAAAAATACAGTATTGTATTTTTTATAGAGGTGCATAAGAAGATAAAACATAATTTGTCATTTAATACAAAAATATTGATTCATGTATTAATAATTTAACGGGAACAAGGTTTGTGTAACATTAGCAACACATTATTAGCTGTCTGATAATGTAGTCAAGCAAAAGGCTAATCAGATTAATTATCGGTACGTGTCCGACGTTGTAAAGAGCGATACCACACCGTTTACAACGGTAAGTTGAGTAAAGTTGAGCGAGTGGATCTCAGAGCTGGTGTGAGTGAGTGGAGGCGGGGATCAGTTGGATATTCATGGCTCCGCATATACTAAATGAAGCAAGGGTTTAGAGTTACAGTCAAGCTATTTTAAGGCATGAAGAAAGTTGTTGTTGTTTTTTTTACAGTAAACTTTCAAATTTGTCATTTTGGTGATCAAAGATGGGTTCTAATGGATACAGTTATTGACTACAGGGGAATTTTAACTAGATTTGTACTGTACTTTATTTCTAAACAGAACTGCAACAATAATGACCTCTTTCAAACTGGAGTAAGAGACAGTGTTTGAAAATCAGCAAACATACACATCACTTCCAATCACCTCTGATATACCAAAGTTGCATTACATTACTTCTTGCATGTCTTGGAAGACTTTCGAAGTGAAATGTCCAGTGAGTGTCTCTAAAAGCTTGTTCAGTTTTATCTGAAACATATTAACATGAATTTGGCAATGTTTTATTAACATTGATTTTTATACAAACGGCAGCAGTTTGGAAAAGAAATGGCCAGTGAATAGTGCTTAAAGTTTAATGCTCTATCGTGTTTGGAAATAACACAAACCCTAGTCTAAACCTAACCGTTAGTGTTAACAAAAGCAAACGTCTTTGAGCTTGGACTCGTAACCGAATTCTCCATCGTAAGTGCAGTGCTCTACCAGGTGAGCTACCGAGAAAGTTTACGATGTCAGAAAGGCCATACATACGGAGCGGTTATGTGATGCAAATGTCAAAATGTTAATCATGCTATGGTAAGTGTTTTGAAATAATACCATAGTATTGTGCAAGGAACAAATTTGTCTTTATTAATCAATAAAATGCATTTGATTACTTCACCTTTAGTAGTATTTAGAGCAACATTTGAGATAATAATAACAAAGTACACATTCTTCCAGTTACTATTTGTGCTTCTACATTTGTAGGAAGCACCAGCTCCCTAGTGAAAAAGAAGTATGCCAAGTATACTTGCAGCTAGACTAATTATCAGTACACTTTAAGTGTGTTAATGATTAGTTAACTTTAAGTGTGCTATTTTGTACGAAATATATTTTAGTTGTAATTAAGTTGTGTTAAAGCAGAACTGTACGTGCATTTAGTGTACTTTAATGTACTAAATTGGAATACAACCCCAAATCAGAAAAAGTTGGGACAGTATGGAAAATGCAAAAAAGAAAGAAAAAAAGTGATTTCTAAATTTACTTTGACTTGTATTTCATTGCAGACAATATGAACAAAACATATTTCATGTTTTGTCTGGTCAACTTCATGTAATTTGTAAATATGCATCCTTTCCTGTCATTCAGACCTGCAACACATTTTAAAAAAGTTGGGACAGTAAAGCATTTACCACTTTGTAATGTTGCCATTCCTTTTCACAACACTTAAAAGACGCTTAGGGACTCAAGACACCAAGTGATGAAGTGTTTCAGGTGTAATTTTGTCCCATTCTTCCTGCAAACAAGTCTTAAGGTGGGCAACAGTACGGGGTCTTCGTTGTCGCATTTTGCGCTTCACAATGCGCCACACATTCTCTATTGGAGACAGGTCGGGACTGCAGGCAGGCCAGTCAAGTACCCGTACCCTCTTCCTCCGCAGCCAGGACTTTGAAATGTGTGCAGAATGTGGTTTTGCATTGTCTTGTTGAAATATGCATGGACGTCCCTGGAAAAGAGTTGTCTTCTTGAAGGCAGCATATTATGCTCCAAAATCTCTATCTACTGTTCAGCATTAATGGTGCCTTCACAGAAGTGCAAGTTACCTTTGCCAAGGGCACTGACACAACCCCATACCATGACAGACCCTGGCTTTTGGACTTGTTGCTGGTAACAGTCTGGATGATCCTTTTCTTCTTTGGTCCGGAGCACACGGCGTCCATTCCTCCCAAAAATACCTGAAATACTGATTCATCTTACCACAGTACACGTTTCCACTGTGTGATGGTCCATCCCAGATGCCTCCGAGCCCAGAGAAGTCGACGGCGCTTCTGGACACTGTTAACATAAGGCTTCCTTTTGGCACAGTACAGTTTTAACTGGCATTTGTGGATGTAACTACGTATTATGGTACTTGACAAAGGTTTGCCAAAGTAGTCCAGAGCCCATGTGGTGATATTGCTTATAGATGAATGACGATTCTGCAGTGCCGCCTGAGGGATCGGAGATCACGGTTGTTCAGCTTAGGCTTGCGCCCTTGTCCTTTACGCACTGAAATTCCTCCAGATTCCTTGAATCTTTTAATTATGTTATGCAATGTTGAATGTGAAATATCCAAATCTCTTCCTATCTTTCTTTGAGGAACATTGCTTTTAAACATTTCAATAATTTTCTCACGTATTTGTTGGCAAACTGGCGATCCTCAGCCCATCTTTGCTCCTAAAGGATTAGACCTTTCTTGGATGCTGCTTTTGTACCAAATCATAATTACAATCACCTGTTGACATCACCTGTTTCAAATCACATCATTATTTAACCATTTTACCTCATTACTAGCCCTAAATTGCTCCTGTCCCAACTTTTTTTGAAACGTGTTGCAGGTCTGAATGACAGGAAAGGATCCATATTTACAAATGACATGAAGTTGACCAGACAAAACATGAAATATTTTGTGTTCATATTGTCTGCAATGAAATACAAGTCAAAGTAAATTTAGAAATCACTACCTTCTTTTTTTATTTGCATTTTCCATACTGTCCCAACTTTTTCTGATTTGGGGTTGTAACTTCAAGGGCTGCCACTGGATTTAAAAAAATATATATTTTATCTACACTGACACAAACATACACACACAAAAAAAACACGCAAACACAGTTCTACGCCGTTTACCTGTGTGTCCAATGGAGTCCCCCTGTCTGGATGCATCTGTATCCAGAATGACAGCCAGGCCTTCAGATGCAGTGGTCAGACGGGAGCTACTGAGATCAAGTCGGGTCAAGCTCTCCATGCCGCCACCCAACCTTCGCTGTTGGACCAGTTCAGAGCGCCGGGTCGAGTTGGCCTGGGGCAGAACCACATGAACCGTGCTCTGCTCGGGGAGATCGCAGCCCTGTCACAGAAGAGGACAATCTGATATTTCTCTCACACACTTTAGCCTCATTTATGTTTAATATAACTACCCTTCAGCGGTTCTCAAACTTTTTTGGTCTGTAACCCATCATGCACCGGTATGCACCAGTATGTCTGTATGTCAGGTTTAGGTTCTGTTTTGAATAGATAAAATGTGGTTGCTGTCTTCATGTAAATTAGATTTCATGATGATCCACTTTGTAATAGTTCTCACTGGTCCACTTCTGCGAAGAAATTTCTGGGAAAAAAACTGAATGTAGTATCAACATGTCAGAAGAAAATTTGCTCAGAAAATGTTTTTTTTTCTTCTTCTTCTGAGACCATCAGCATCAGTGATATGAATAGTAATTCTATGGTGCTGTAGTCTCAAAAGCGCATTATGAGTGGATCTTTTCATCCTGGTGTCTTTCATTTCTGTCTCCAGCATGAGGAAAGAAAGGATCAAACTTTGCCGTCATAAGTACCTTCACAAATTCAAGTAATCATGCTGGCACATACGCCGCAGACCGCCGGGATTGTAGCGCAGAAAAAAAACAGGTAGAGAGAATAAACATGCCAATCAATGTAAGACACTGACAACAAGCCTGTATCTTGCAGAGAATGAAGGGAAGATAAAGGTAAAAACAGCATTGTTTGGAGAAGACAGAAAAATGACAAAGATATTATACAGTATGAGAAGCACTTTAATCTGGTACAATTCCCTCAAGTATTCACTTGATTGTAGAAACATAGTCACTTAATTTCCTTTCTGGATATGACTAAAGACTATCTACCTTTTAGTAGGTATTTAAAAGAATAGTTGGTAAATATGAAAAGCCTCGGAATATAAATCTGCATTGTTAATTATTTTGATATTTTATTAAAATAAATAAAATCACAAAAATCTAACCCTTCACTGAAGTAAAATAAATAAAAAAGGAGCAAGATTTATTTATAAAATAAATGTGTTTCTCTAATACACGTTTGGAGTTTGGAGAACACCTGACCAGAGATCAGAAACCAATCCTCCATACAGAATCTCTCCAGATCCTTCAGATCCCCAGCTCCATGTTGGTGTGTCTTCTCTTTAGGGGTCAGGTCAGGGGAATGGGATAGCCATGGCAGAAGCTTCATTTTGTGCTCAGTGACACATTTGTGTGTTGATTTTGATGTTTGTTTTGGATCATTGTCCTGATGGAAGATCCAACCACAGCCCATTATAAGATTTCTAGTAGAGGCCATCAGGTTTAGATTTTTATCTGTTGGTATCTGACCATAGAGCCTAAGTGCTGTTTGAATTTTTTATTTATTTTTTTATAAAGGGAAAGTTCACCCAAAAATGTAAATTCTGTCATAATTTATTCACCCTTATGTCATTCTAAATCCACAAGACTTTCGTTGATCTTCAGAACACAAATTAAGATCTTTTTAATTAAATCTGAGAGATTTCTCTCCCTTCATTGACAGCCTACACAACTACCACTTTGACGCTTCAAAAAGATCATAAAACAAATACATTTGGATATTGCAGTTTAGTCCAAATTTTCTGAAGAGACACAATCAATATACAGTGGGTGCGTAAAGTATTCAGACCCCCTTACATTTTTCACTCTTTGTTATATTGCAGCCATTTCCTAAAATCATTTAAGTTCATTTTTTTTCTCATTAATGTACACACAGCACCCCATATTGACCGAAAAACACAGAATTGTTGAATTTTTTGCAGATCTATTAAAAAATAAAAACTGAAATATCACATGGTCCTAAGTATTCAGACCCTTTGCTCAGTTTTTAGTAGAAGCACCCCTTTGATCTAATACAGCCATGAGTCTTTTTGGGAAAGATGAACATTTTTCACACCTGGATTTGGGGATCTGGAGTTGGTGGACAGCCATTTTCAGGTCTCTCCAGAGATGCTCAATTGGGTTTAAGTCAGGGTTCTGGCTGGGCCATTCAAGAACAGTCATGGAGTTGCTGTGAAGCCACTCCTTCATTATTTTAGCTGTGTTCTTCGGGTCATTGTCTTGTTGGAAGGTGAACCTTTGGCCCAGTCTGAGGTCTTGAGCACTCTGGAGAAGGTTTTCGTCCAGGATATCCCTGTACTTGGCTGCATTCATCTTTCCCTCGATTGCAACCAGGCGTCCTCTCCCTGCAGCTGAAAAACACCCCCACAGCATGATGCTGCCACCACCATGCTTCACTGCTGGGACTGTATTGGATAGGTGATGAGCTGTGTCTGGTTTTCTCCACACATACTGCTTAGAATTAAGGCCAACAAGTTCTATCTTGGTCTCATCAGACCAGATAATCTTATTTCTCACCATCTTGGAGTCCTTCAGATGTTTTAATAGCAAACTCCATGCAGGCTTTCATGTGTCTTGCACTGAGGAGAGGCTTCCGTCGGGCCACTCTGCCATAAAGCCCCGACTGGTGGAGGGCTGCAGTGATGGTTGACTTTCTACAACTTTCTCCCGTCTCCCAACTGCATCTCTGGAGCTCAGCCACAGTGATCTTTGGGTTCTTCTTTACCTCTCTCACCAAGGTTCTTCTCCCCGATAGCTAAGTTTGGCCCGATTACCAGCTCTAAGAAGGGTTCTGGTCGTCCCAAACGTCTTCCATTTATATTTCTTATCAAGATTTTTTTACAAGAAATGGCTCATTTTAATGCCAACAGCTTTTGTAATAATGTTTCAGTGCAAAATGAAACTGTCAAAAATATTCTAATATTCACAGCTTGGTAAAGCCCATTGAGTCAATTTTTGCAAAGAAATAAGTGTTGTCGCCTTGTCATATGAGCTCCACCTGTGACTATTAATGGATCAATTAGATCTCAGGTGTGTATAAAAAGAACCCCAGTGCACTAGACCTTCAAATCAACTGCAACTAGACCTCTGCAAACATTCCTAAGATTCACCCTGAGACTAAAGTTTTGATTATCAAGAGGCTGAAGACCAGATCCACTGCTGATGTGGCAGACACCTTCAAAGTGTCTCAGCGTCAAGTACAGAGGATACAAAAAAGATTTGAAGACACTGGAGACGTTTATGACAAATCCAGGTCAGGCAGACCCTGCAAGACAACTGCTCGAGAGGACCGTTTGTTGGCTCGAAAATCCAAGGCCAGCCCATTTTCCACTGCAGCAGAGCTCCATGAGACCTGGTCACCTGAAGTCCCTGTGTCAACCAGAACAGTTTGTCGAATTCTGTCTCGAAATGGCCTCCATGGTCGAATCAGTGCCCAGAAGCCAGCACTAAACAAAAGACAATTGAAAAACCGTGTGGCATTTGCCAAAGCCCACAGCCTGCTAAAAGGATGGACGCTGGAAAAGTGGCAGAAGGTGGATTTTTCAGATGAATCTTCTGTTGAATTACACCACAGCCGCCGCAAATATTGCAGGAGATCTACTGGAGCCCGCATGGATCCGAGATTCACCCAGAAAACGAAGTTTGGTGGCGGAAAAACCATGGTCTTGGGTTACATCCAGTATGGGGTGTAGAGATCTGCAGGGTGGAAGGCAACTTCAATAGTCTAAAATACCAAGAAATCTTATACCTCTTATTTTCCCAACCATAAAAGAGGCCAAATTCTGCAGCAGGATGGTGCTCCATCGCATTCTTCCATCTCCACATCAAAGTTCCTCAAGTGAAGAAGATCAAGATGCTCCAGGATTGGCCAGCCCAGTCACCAGACATGAACATAATTGAGCATATGTGGGGTAGGATGAAAGAGGAAGCATGGAAGACGAAACCAAATAATATTGATGAACTCTGGGAGGCATGCAAGACTGCTTTCTTTGCTATTCCTGATGACTTCATCAACAAATTGTATGAGTCCTTGCCAAACCGCATGGATGCAGTCCTTCAAGCTCATGGAAGTCAAGATATTAAATTTGGATCTCACAGCACCACTACTAATCTTTTTGCTGACATATTTTTGTATTTGCAGTAAATTTGTTCAATTTCTGTATAGGCGACAAAACTTTTGTCTTGCCAAAATTTTATTAATGATAAATCTTTTTTTCAGTGAAACTAATTTATTTCAGTGCAATAAACATCATTTGGGAGGGTTTTAGCTTTTCATATGAGCTATTTCTAACACCAATTGATGAATTAAAAATCAGGTTAATAGCAGGTGTTTCTACAAAATAGATACGCGACACGACTTTTGTCAGGGACTGTAGAACGATCTCAAGGATGATCAGAAGAAATGGACAGCACCCAAGTTAAATATATGAGTGTCAGAGCAAATAATACTTAGGACCATGTGATATTTCAGTTTTTCTTTTTTTATAAATCTGCAAAAATGCCAACAATTCTGTGTTTTCTGTCAATATGGGGCGCTGTGTGTACATTAATGAGAAAAAAAAATGAAAGCGGCAACCGGAATGATTCTCTCAATCACAGGGCTTGTAAACGCCTTTATCAAACAAACACAATGATTTATTTCTCATCCACCCGAGATTGATTGGAATATTATTTCTGTATTACATGGCCCACCCAATCGGTCGATAAGCACGAACCGCACACACACACAGACACACACGTGCGCATGAAGAAAGGAATATTGTTTCACTATTTGAGATTCATAGGCCTGCCGACCATTACATATAAAAAAGACGTTTTACTCATAAGTTTGTTGCACCATTCCTGTCGAATCCAATATAGAAGGCACAACACTGTGTCTGCAAATCCAGCACCTGAGACTTGTTTACAAACGATTCCGCAGTGAAATGAAGAACACACGTACATGTTTTCCCCACGCTGGAACTTCATTTAAAATAAAGTTCAACCACTCACTCCTAATAGTAGCATCCGAAGGAAGCTTATGCAGCGACTGTGTTCTTCCACAACCTGGCAAAGAGCCATATATTACTTTGCTCGCCATGATCACTGCTCTGTAAACCTGTAGCTCCTCGACTCTGTGGGCGGGGCTTCAGAAGCATGCATACATATTCATCAGTTGAGATGTTTTTCTCCTTCTTATGATGTCATTGGATTCCAGCTCTCGTTTTCTGGGCCTGGTGTCTATAAAAGCTTTTCTTTGACTAACAAGGATGTTTTCAGCTCTGAAACTTACAGGATATTCTTATATCATGATGAACTTTGATATATCAAAGGCTCAAGGGAAAGTTGGTTTCTCAATTCATCACCCCTTTAACAGAAGCTCAAACATGCTGCGTAACACAAGAATGATCCTCATTGGTTCTTGCTGAAACTCAAACGTGCTGCATAACCCAAGAATGAACCTCATTGGTTCTCGCTGAAGCTCAAATGTGCTGCGTAACACGAGAATGAACCTCATTGGTTCTCGCTGAACCTCAAATGTGCTGCGTAACACGAGAATGAACCTCATTGGTTCTCGCTGAAGCTCAAATCGTGCTGCGTAACACGAGAATGAACCTCATTGGTAATCGCTGAACCTCAAGCGTGCTGCGTAACACCAGAATGAACCTCATTGGTAATCGCTGAACCTCAAGCGTGCTGCGTAACCCAAGAATGAACCTCATTGGTAATCGCTGAAGCTCAAACGCGTGCTGCGTAACACGAGAATGAACCTCATTGGTTCTCGCTGAAGCTCAAACGTGCTGCGTAACACGAGAATGAACCTCATTGGTTCTTGCTGAAGCTCAAATGTGCTGCGTAACACGAGAATGAACCTCATTGGTTCTCGCTGAAGCTCATACGTGCTGCGTAACACGAGAATGAACCTCATTGGTTCTGGCACATAAAATGAAAAATTAAGCATTTACCATAAATGATGTGTGTAATGATAAATATTTATATATGAATAAAAGCATAAATCATATCAAGCAATCATGGCTGTTCATCTTTATGAACTTTTTAAAGTGAATAAAGTGGTAGTTGCATATGCTGTCAATGGAGGGACAGAAATCTCTCAGATTTCATTCAAATATCACCATTTGTATTCCGAAGATGAAAGAAGGTCTTATGGGTTTGGAACGACATGAGGGGGGAGTTTTTGGGTGAACTAACCCTTTGAGACAATATAGACATGTGTCCTCCTCTTCTTTCATATTTACCAAGGGTGCCAATAAATTTGACCATGACTGTATATTCAGTATATCTTTTTCTTTTAATAGGCATTTAAAGAAATAGTTTGCGCAAAAATGATAAAACCTTATGCTGCCGTTACACAATACAAATTTAAAAAATCATTACTTTTTTTTTATTAAACGTTACGATACTTTTTAATTTATGAACTTTTCTTTTTAGATCATAACGATTCACACACCAGTTATTAAACTGTAATGCTCTAACATTTGGCTTTACCTCCATTTGTTGAGCAGAGAATCATTTCTACCTGGTAAACAGCAGATGCAAATAAGACAAAAACTCTCAAGAGAAAAACTCTCTTACAGGAAAAATGGTTCTGTCTGTAACTGTTTCTAAACAAGTGTTAATTTCTTGGTGTTAGCAAAAACAACATAGACAGACAAAATAAATGCGAGAATCTCATGTTGTCCATTTTCTCCAGCAGTCCCTGAGGGTTGATTTTTTTAATGGCATAACATAAATTAACGAACGACCCTAGGTGAATGGACACCCAGCTAAGCCTTATCGCACTTTCCTGTAATAGAGGAGACTTCTAATACAGGCTGTAACAAAGATGGGCCACATGCTGAGAAACGAAGCAGCCATAGCAACACAATGCTAGTTCCCTATCGAGAAATGCAGGAATGGAAATTAGCATTGATCATTAGTTACATGATGGATGCTTTAAAGGCCACTGTGACATAAAATATGCTGGTCAATATCAATTTAGTCACACGGCAGTGCATTTTCGACTTTGCATTTGTATTCCCTGACAAAATAACAGCGAGATGGCATCCTTTTGATTCAAACGGTACGTATTCAGTACTCGCGATAACCTCTAATTCACATTAATTGAGCCAGCAGTTTTCCTGATAACTCCTGTTCTCAGAGTATAGGTAAAAGCTTTGGACAAAAATAACACTGCAAATGCACTCTGAGATAAAAAGCAATTTCCAGGACGTGAACTTGTGACATTTAGAAAAAGCATTGATCCAAACAAAACACACACACACAACATGAAAACTGAGCACAAAACTAAGAGACGGAAAAATCAGCCATAACCTAGGAATAAAGTCTGCCCAGCGAATGCATTTGTGGTTGCAGCCCACCTCGATGCTGACTTTTATTTATGCATTGTTTTTTTTGTTACATTTTCAAATCCACTTACTTTGGGGACAGAGTGGTGCTTGTGTTGCTGATGAGCAGAAAGTGCCTTCATTTCACACACATGTGACCTTTTTCAATTGAGACATTCTCTTGGGGGAGCCTGATCAACAAGTCAGTCTTTTAAAGACAGGGACACTGTGCATTAGCAACGAGTTGGCTCTTTAAGGATACGCAGAGACTGAATTTCAATGCTGAAAGCACGGAGACAATCAATTTGTCTTTCATCCGGAATCATAAGCAGCCCCAGAGAGTCTGGACACTTTCTCAAGGTCATTTATGGTCATTGCTGGCATCAGGACTCAACATATTCATCTATATTTCATCTTAAAGGGACACTGGATTAGCTTAGACTGTGAGCTGAATACCATCTGTGCATGATTAGTAGATAGTTTGTCTTAGAATTAAAACTGAAAATTGAAAAATGGATGTTCCATAAAACTTGGCCTTGCTGAGTAAGTGATATCTTGACAATTTTTATGTTACTTTCAAGAATGATACTTTACTTTTCATAATGTTGAACACAAAAGGAATGTCTGTTCCCAAGAATATCCTAGCTTTAAACATAATAAGGGGTACATAAGTTCCAAAAGAAATGCACATAAAAGTGGTAAATACCCATATACTGTAAAAAAAAATATGAACTTAGTGTCCGTTACGTCACCCGTAGGCTTCTGAAAAGCTTTTTTAAAACCTGAAAGTGGGCGGAGCTGACCATTGGCATCTTGGCAGCGTTTCACTGCGTGACACTCCCAGAAAGCAGAAAATGGGCAAAGAGGTGGGAAGTGGGTGGACTAACAGACAGCAGACAAACAGCTAGTAGTGACAGCAGCGGCAATCCACCTGTCACTCAAGTGACCACGCCCTTAATTAGGCAGAACTTTAAGGCTTAATATAATTGAAACGGATGAGTAATAATAAAAAAATAAAAAAAACACCCTTCACGTTGTCATGAAGGGCAAGATTAGATTTATAGACCAAAACCAGTTTTTGTACCAGGCTGTAAACATATTTTTTTACTTCTAAAGTAAGGCATTTTAACATGGGGGATATATGGAATTGATTCCCTTTCGGAGCCTGTCTCTAGTGGCCAGTCGATGAATTGCAATTTAAGTCACTTCTGTGTTGAAATTCAAGAGAGAGACCAGAAAGTTGCCGCTCGTAAATACCTCAAGACTCTTGAAAATAAAGGTCAAAAAGGGAACCACTGAACCATTTTAGGCTCCCCAAAGAACCTTTCAGTGAACAGTTCTTAAAAGAATAATTTATTTAACTTTTTTAATTATCTAAAGAACCTTTTTCAGACTTGACCTTCTTCAGTGGCTGTGGCTCTTCCAGCAGGATAATGCTCCGGCCACAAAGCAAAAATGGTTCAGGAAGTTTGAGGAGCACAACAACGAGTTTGAGGTTTCACTTGGCCTCCAAATTCCCCAGATGTCAATCCAATCTAGTATCTGTGGGATGTGCTGAACAAACAAGTACGATCCATGGAGGCCCCACCTCTCAACTTACAGGACTTAAAGGATCTGCTGCTAACATCTTAGTGCCAGATACTACAGCACACCTCCAGGGGCCTAGTGGAGTCCCTACCTCTAAGGGTCAGGGCTGTTTTAGCCGCAAAAGGGTGACCAACACAATATCATAATGTTATGCCTGATTGGTGTGTTACACATGGCTACTTACAACCAGATCAACATTGCATTCCACAGAAGAAGAAAAGAATGCAGGTTTAGAATAGCATTAGTATTCTTTTTTACTAATGTTACTTTTATTTTTAGTCCTTTAAGCAAACGCTTTTGCTTGCATATCTGACAAAACTGGATATGACCATGAAAAATGTAGTGAAATACCATATAATAGAATTTAATATAATAAAACCCCACTTTCAAATTAGCATTTTATAAAATCCCCTATTAAAGTACCACTAGGGAGCAAGTTTAAATCCACTCTGTTAGTTCTATCAGAGATGACTAAGCATCTTCAGGGAACACTGACAAAGTGAGCTGGGCTCAGCTGAGACGATTCCTCATGTAGACAGATGGTGTGGAGAGCTGGGCTTGAGACAGGGCCTGAGAGGGCACTGTGACTAATATGAGCCGGGAGGTCCAACTGGGAAGGATCGACACCAGACTAATATTCCAGGCTGGTTATTACTGGTTTTCAGTGTGGTCTTTCTGTGAATCTGGTATAAAAAAGGGTGTCTTACTGTTTAAGCTACTTAAGAAGTCAAGGGCGACACCAGAATCACATGCCAGGAAACGACATCCACTTTGAAACCACCATTAAGTATTTACAAGGGGACTCCGTCCTTGCAATGCATTGACCAACTGTCCATACTATCATTGAGTATATTTTTGGCCCAAGGAAACACACGGCTCAAGGCTGAAATAAGATGGTGATTGGCTCCTTGGTGAGGCATGAGGCAAGGGCGAGGATGACTCTCATACAGGAAGAGTCCTTGAAACTGAATGCATGTTGTAACCTTCAGAGCACTGGCGTTTATCTGTATTGCTCCTTCAGAGAGTGTGAAGAGTGAGAAGGGAGGAGGACGAGACAGAGAGAAAAATAGGGGGGATGAGCACTTTGGAAAATAGAGGTAATAACAGTGAGCAAGCCAATGGGTCAGAGAGGAATATAAAAGAGTGAGAGAAGACGACAAAAAAAGAAAAGCAAAGACATACAAAAACAGCACTGAACAGAGGAATGGAGGCACACAGGAAGTGAAAGAGAGAAAGAATGACAGACAAGGAAAGAGCACAGACAAAACACTGACAACTTTTGAGGGAAATCACTAAGAATGAAATACGGACACTGGTAGTTTTGAATAGTATTTGAATTGATATAACTATTATTTTCATTTTAATTTTAGTTTAAGTTTTAGTGATTGAGCATCTTTTTCTCTCGGGTTTGGCCTTCCATTCACACTGTATATGTCCTGCGAAAACTTTTTGAAAATGCTTTCCCAATTGGATAAATTTGATAACACCATTTCCGTGGTGTAGTGTGGACTGTGAAAACATGTTTAGTCATATGACACATATTGAACCGATAGATATGTATGTTTATGCCGCTATTGTGCCTGTTATGTGCTATTCACTTTCACACAGTTGTTAAAGATATGTTTGTTTACACTCTTCGTATCGTAGTCCTGCAAAGATGGCAGAATATTTACTCACACATGAGAGCAGTTGCATTTTAGACCAAACATATAATGGTGATCGAGTGTGACCTGGACGCATCAGTGAATGCTGAGAGATTTGGATGAATGAAATGATCCTGCCGCTTTTATGAGGTTTGCATGCATAGTTAGGTGCTTTTTCCAATGTTTCAGTGTGGATGAGAAACTCTAATCTGGGTCAAATCTGTATCTCCCCCATGTTAAAAGGCCAAACTTTACAGCAGAAAAAATATGTTTACAGCCTGATACAAATTGTGGTTTTGGTCTAAATGGCTATTTTTTTGCCCTTCAAGACAACTGTGAGGGCGGTGAATTTTTAAATTTTATAAAGCCTTAAAGTTCTGCATAATTAAGGGCGTGGTCACTTGAGTGACAGATGTATTGCCACAATGATCGACGTAGGCAGGCGTGGTTTCAGCAGCCAGTTACCTCAGCTATAGCCACGTCCCGACTCTTTGCCCATTTTCAGTTATCCGGGAGTCACGTGCGGTGACGCACTGCCAAGATTGCAACGACCGGCTTTAGTCTTCAAAACTGCTCTTCAAAAACCTACAGATTAAGTCACAGACACTCCATATTTGTTTTACAGTCTATGGTGTGGACGGAGGGCATTTTGAAGCGAAAACGCAGTTTTCAAGCAACTTTTCTCATTTTTGTTTAAGGCAAGACACCCCAGGTGAATAGGGTAAAAAAATAAATACTAGATAATCACTATAATTCCCCAGTTAATGGATTACATCATTAAAATTTGTATTACAAGTTTTATGTTTAAAAATTGTATGTTTACATTTGCAAATGAGGCATTATGTAATCAAATATGCACTAATTTGCATTCATTTCTAGAACAAAAGTCTGAACATTGGATAAAGCCAGGTTCAAAATTCGGCTTTAGTTTTTCAGACATATTACACATGAGTTTAAGGTTTTTACAGAGGGGACTTTGGGTATGTCTTTTTATCACTCCATAAATCAGAAAATACTGTCAACAGCCAGAAAAAAATAAAAATAAATGTTGTATAAAATCAGGCAAAGTATGAACAAACCCCTTCAGAATGTAGACAGGAATGAAACTGTAAAGTTTGGAGTGGAGATTTCTGACTCAGTGCAGGATAAAACAGCCTTTAAAGAAATATACTGTAATTGAAATCTACAGGCGTAAATAGATAAAGTGTTACAAAAGATACACTTGAAAGTATACTTAAGATATTTTTAAAAAAACACTTCATGAAAAGCTAAAAAGACCCAAATCTCAAAATGGCATGAAAAAAATGTTTCTGCCTTTAGTGCTTCATCTTAAAGGGGTCCTATTATGCTTTTTTCACTTTTTCAACTTTAGTTAGTGAGTGCTGTTGCTGTTTGAGCATTAAAAAGATCTGAAAGGTTACAAAGATCAAAGTCCACTCCAAAGAGAGATATTTTATTTGACAGAATCCACTTTTAAAGAACTACAACGAACGGCTAGTTTGGACTACAATGAGCAACTCATTTAAATAATCCCTGCCCACGGAATATGCAAAAAAGAGTCAAAATGTAGTTCAAAATGCTTACACTACATCTGACGGATGTAACTGGTGTGCAATGTCGTCAGACGTAGTGTAAGCAATTTGAACTGCGAGAGGCGCTACACTTTTCCTGTAAGTTGAATACGGAAGGCGATTCGCTGGAGATCATTTACTTTATAAAAGTTTTAAATGTGGATATTTTTCTAACCCAAATGCATCGCTTCGCTCCAGAAGGCCTTTATTAATCCCCCGGAGCTGTGTGGAGCAGTTACATGATGGATAGATGCACTTAAGAAATAACCCAACAGTCACTGCCATCATAATGGGATTAGCCAGGACATTTTTAATATAACTGATTGTATTTGTCTGAAAGAAGAATGTCATACACACCTAGGATGGCTTGAGGGTGAGTAAATCCTGGGATCATTTTCATTTTTGGGTGAACTAACCCTTTAAGTCTGAGTCAGGTTTGAAATTGACGGCATTGTTAATATTTACATCTGAGTAGAGCAGCGGTTATGGTAAGGGGCATGACATTTCCTGAACACGGGCATTGCCAATCACAACACACTCAGCCAGGTAACCAATCACAGCACATTTCGTATTTCAGAAGGAGGGGCTTCGTCGAAAACGGCGCGTTCGAGCCAGACTGGGGAGAGAGGTGCTGTAATAATGTAAAATATGTAAAAATTGTGAGTTTTTTGAACAATCAAGCATGAAAACATATTGTAGATTCAAATAAACAAAAAAGGTAAAATAGCATAATAGAACCCCTTTTAAGTTTTTTTATGTTTCGTTGAATAGGAGTAGGAGGCGCGAATCTGGTTTGTATTAACAATAAAACACAACAAAATTAAAGTAAAGTGACAGCCCCTCTGAGCCTCTTTTTCCATGGTACAATTAACACAAAATATTTTTAATAGTTTTAGTTTAAGTTAACAATAACCATACTGGACTGTACAGTATCACTAAAATATGATCGAAGCTGTGTGTCGAAATGCACCTATGATGCTTCAAAATGTTGCTTAGGAAACATGATAGGTTTTGGATATGGGGGCCTTGAGTCTCTGAGACACGGTCAGATAAAGAGCAGAGGCTGAGCAAGAGGTGACCACATTAACAATAGAAAAATCAGCCTCGGCAAGCAAGTAAAATACAGCTATTTGGCTAGTGGTAAGTACAAATTAAAATGTTTTACATGAACAAATCAAAGAGAAAAACTCTACTCAAGTGCTGTTGTTTTGATGCTGGTATTAAATGCTTGGTGTCAAAACAAACTATTGAGACTGAAAAAATGAAAATACAAATTCACTAAGCAGTTTAAAAATGACCAAAATGTTACACAACACACACACAATGAAATTGTGCAGAGCATATTCAATGGAAACTGTATTTATATGTTAGTGTCTGTATGTGCAACACGTATGACTGTCTGGAACAGAGCAGGGGGAATTAAAGATGAGTTGATTACAGCATCACAGACTGTGACTGTGAGAAACGCATATATAACGTGAGACCCAGGAGCTATGAGCTGTGCAAATAAGCTATTAGTCGGTTACATTCTCCAGAAACACTCAGTACAACACACTCACGCATACACAAGGCCAACTCTTTTTAATTAGTGTGAGTTTTATCTGTGCTCCAGTAAATTCACTGCACATTGAAGCAGTGGGAAATATGGATGAGGGACACGTAAATTAATTTTGAGAGAAGATGAGAGCTTATTAAAACAAATTGAGTAAATATACAGCATATTGATTCCACAGAGCAAGGTGACAACCTGCTGCTGGTGTCAACACTTAAGAGCCACTCGAGAATAGAGCAGCGGGAAAACACAAGGATTCTCACGCAATTCACTGACACATCAAATCGGTTGGGCTTGTTTTCTGCATGCTTCCATTTTGTGGAGATACTTGGCCACCAACAAACTAGAAGTCTGCAACTTGACCTGGGAATGACTAGACACGGCAGAC
This sequence comes from Gobiocypris rarus, assembly GCA_023029165.1. NCBI lineage: Eukaryota > Metazoa > Chordata > Actinopteri > Cypriniformes > Gobionidae > Gobiocypris > Gobiocypris rarus. Next base: position 5,146,813 of record CM040927.1, read on the forward strand.
TGACAGGAAACGGGCAAACGCCCGTTCAAAATCAGTCATGTATTTATTCATTTTTAACCAATATATATCAGTTTTCCATATTAATCGGCACTGCATTCTTCTGTGACCATCAACGGAGGGTTCTGCCGTTTCAAGTCTTTGGTTTTAAAGTACAAATCATCATCGTTTTGGAAATTTGTCATAGGAGACGTGCAGTCATTTCAATAGGAATACACACAACCAAGAAATTTGAATTAGGCGAAAGTTTTCCTACATTTCCCAATGAGTTCAAGTTGGTCAGGTGGATTCGCTGTGTTCACTAACAGAAAACGAAAGCGATTGTGTGTGATGTGCTGAACTTAACACCAGAGAACAACAGTGCAATGCCTTCAAGTCACATTAAACTGATGGTATTTGCGAGATGAGTGCTGTACGGCACCACAATGGCGTAATTACCAGTGAGAAATGTTCTTTTTGAGCCCCAACCTTGCAAACTGGTATTGATAATACTTAACTGTCCTTTGTGGACGCTCACTCTACAGTTACAGTAGTTTGCGCACATTTTGTTCACTGCCAGTTTATAAGGCAGCCAGCTATATTCCCCAGCGTACATTTTACAAAACTACCTTTCCCATCATTCTCTGTGGCAGCACAAGAATAATAAACAGATACAGGAAGGCATTGACTTCACACTTATGAGGAATAATAAATAGATTGTGCTCATCAGGAAGAGAAAGAGGGAGAAAGAAATATGAAATTGTCCAACATGTCAAATTGACTCTGAATCACACTGTATTGCATTGTAATTAGACGTCAGAACTCATACTGTAAGTGGGAACTTGCTGGCAATGACATGAAGGCAGCAAAACATCTCTAAAGACAACCACTGTTCTAAATACCAGTTCTGTCAGTCAAAACTTCTGTAAAGTCTGGAAAATGACAGGAAAATGTGTGAACAATCCAAGTTTGTACAATTAATGTTTCTCCACTGATTTATGAGTTCTAACATGATTGAAAGATTACCTCAAGTCAGGACTGTGACGGTGGGGATGGGGGTAATGGACCAAGTACCAGCTGTGTTTTGGGGGGTGAGTGCAGTGCCGTCGCAAGGGCTGTGCCAAGTGTGTGACCGCACAGGGCCCCGCGCCTCCCCAGGGCCTCGCGCAAAGTAAAGTGGCAGCTGACTTGATGTAAAAGCCAATAGTTAAAGTTAGTGTTTTTGTCCTTAATACTATAATACTATGAAAGTTAAAAAGCCTTGGATAAAAATGTGTATTGTGATACTGTTTTATTCTGCTTGTTAAAAATGTATTATGGAGAAACTTACAATATTAATGTGCATGTGACAGTGTTTCATGCGCATAGTACATGTCAGTCAGCGGGCATCATACGTCAAGTTCATAGAGAGCTTTTATGGATTTTATTTTAATTCTAATTTTGGCTGCCTCTGAAATGGGTTAAAGCATAGATATTAGGCTACCTAAGAAGTTCAAGTAAATAGGCTACACTAGAAATCTGCGCTCATTGAAGGATGTGCATTTATTACAGTAAGAGAGGAGTCCAAACTCAATCCAGTGGACTTTGCAAACACATTTGACCCAAGCGTCAAAATGTGTGCACTGCGCAGTTTAGTTACAGTTGACCTTCTTGAACCTAATGCTGTTAAACTGAATTTAATTGTTTTTCTTTTACTTAAAAATCCACATAAATAACCAATTGTTTGTCACTTTAGCAACAGTAGACCCCTGGCCCTTGCAACGGGCTTGGGTGGGTATATATATATATATATATATATATATATATATATATATATATATATATATATATATATATATATATATATTATATTATATATATATATATATATATATATATATATATATATATATATATATATATATATTAACACCTGCCAAATGCATGTGTAATGCAGTCACTCCTACTAGCCACTTTGGCAGGTTGAATTTTATAATGAACATATATAAATATATAAATATATATATATATTTTTTTCTTTTTCAATTGCAGTTCTTTAAAAAGGAAGTGCAATGTTGTCAAAAATATAGATTTTTCACTTCCAATACTAATCTTTTGTAGAATAGCACGATACCAGCTGCTCTTTCTATCTCTCCGACAGCGAGCTACACACAAACCCACCTCCCCTCACTCACCCGTTTCATTTGCTATGGATGAGTATTGTAGGTTTTACAGGGCTTGAATTTCGGCATGGAATTGCACGGATTGCACATCATTTTATTAATTCCAGCAGATCTTGTGCTTAAACCCAAAGTGCGCACACATAAAGCCGTCTCTCAGCACTAAATTGAGTTCTTTTTCACTGCTTATTGTGCTTAAACAGTCAATGTCACAATGCTGGTCTTGGCAAGTATTCACATAAACACAGTCAAGTATGTTTAAACAGTTGAGAAAGAAAACGCATGTGTAACAGTATAATGGATCTGTGCGTCAGGTCTTAAAGTGACCTGCTGCCAAATTATGAGATAATATAAAAAAATATGTACATGGCCGTTTTTCCCCATGGTATCAATGTCAAAATTGTGGCCAGTGAAAATGCTGAGTGGCTAGTAACTTTGGAAAACCACTAGCCACAGTGGCTGTGTGCAAAAAAGTTAATGTCAAGCCCCAACAAACCCTTTAAAACATTGAAATAGATATCAAAGAAGTAAGAAAAAACTAACATGTTGGCACTGTCCGTTTTAAGGTAAACCCTCATTGGTGTTGTCATGATGTTTCCAGCTGCGCTGAATACGCGTTCAGACAGGGTGTGCTCATAGTGCATATTGGTGCATAGATAATTGGTGCATGGCCAAAAGAGGGTATATTGCCTTATTATTCCACCACCAAGTAAGCAGCCTTTGCTTTTCTTTTCCCAAGTAGCTGTTTGAGATTCATTTTCCTGACAGCAGGTGTGATGCTGGTTACACCCCGGCATCCAATGTTTCCTCAGTGGCCAGGTGACGGCCAGGTTCAGATTGTGGGCAAATCAGTTCAGCCATGGCCGTTCGAACTTCTGTGGTGATGCATGTAAGCTTTCTTTCAATTAATCCTCACTCTCACGTGGTTTTCAGATATGAAAGTAGTCTGCAGGCACCTGCTCTTCAGCTTCCATTCTTTATTTATGAAATGCACGGTCAGACTCACAAATGGAGTCATATTAATGCTGGACCACATATCAGCAGTGGCGGAAAAGAAATCACTTTTTTGCAGCTGAGTAATGAAGGTCTTCTTAACTAACGTGAATAACTGGGGAATGACAGTGTTTGAAAAACATTGTTTATTGAACGACTGGAGCATTTCTCTGAAGGCAGGTTTCTCCACAGAAGCGCGTTCTCAGACACAAAATACGTTGCCAAATTATCCATTAGCATTTTCCATTTATCCCTGTCTCATTTGTATTTGGCCTGTTTGGAAAAAGCCTCTCCAATTCCGACCAGGCCGTTGCACTAAGCTGGTTTCAGTTGCTACCCAGGTAAGTTCGGGATTAGTTTGAGCAAACTCTGTTTTTTCAGGGCTCAAGAAGGTGGATTGGTTTTTAGCAGTGTTCATCACCATGGTAACTTAGACTACACGGCTAACCTGCACTTGAGTATGTTTTATTCTGGGTTAGAGATCGCAAACCCAAACTGGACCAATCAGCTGCAAGTAAAGATGCAATAAAGCCACACCCCCTGCATCTCTCATTCCAAATTAAAGCAGTTTATAGTGAACAAAAACTTTAGAGACAAGAAGTGAATTGAACGGACACTGTGATTGGCACACTTTCAGGTGCACGTGCTTCAGAGTTAATCACAAACTCTGGATTAAACCTGAGACCTGATTTAACTCTGGAAAACCATTAAACTTGATGTAAACTAGGTTGCATTTATCTGTATTTGTCAACTCTAAACCTACTCTGAAACTCAGAGTTTGTTCAGCTAGCTTCATTCAACAGGCTTCTGACCAGCTGGGTGTTTGCGTTCATGGGAACTAAAAGACATCGCTTGAACACACGCGAATGGTTGGCACCACTAGAGATGGCTCTTGAGACTTGAAGTGTTTGCCCTTTTAACACTTTTTTTACAAAGCCGACATATGGCTTCATCTAAATGTATTGGTTCACCTCTCTCATTTGGTACAAATCCCAAATGTTCCCAGATCAGCGATGTAGCATTTGGTTTCTTAAGAAGATCCATTGCTCAACAAGAAATTAATTTGCTGAATGCAGAATAAACTGGATTTTGCGGTGCTCAAACCCACTAATCTAAAGGAAATGCCATGACTGGCGTTTGAGGTAATTTGTTTATTAGCATAAAATCTTATAGCCTAAATCAAACAATCTAAAGCTAAATGGTAGGCTATAAACACCAATTTCTTTCGCAACTGTTTCTATTATTACACTTGTATACAAAAACTTTTATGCGGCCCCACTTTATATTAGGTGGCCTTAACTACTATGTACTTACATCAAAAAATAAGTACAATGTACTTACTGTGTTCATATTGTATTGCAAAACACCTTTGCTGTTATTGAGGTGGGATATGGGTAAAGTCAGGGACAGGTGTGGTGGTATGGGTCAGTTTAAGGGTAAAGTTAGGGACAGGTGTGGTGGTATGGGTCAGTTTAAGGGTAAAGTTAGGGACAGGCGTGGCGGTATGGGTCAGTTTAAGGGTAGGGTTAGGGACAGGTGTGGTGGGATGGGTCAGTTTAAGGGTAAAGTTAGGGACAGGTGTGGTGGGATGGGTAAGTTTAAGGGTAGGGTTAGGGACAGGTGTGGTGGTATGGGTCAGTTTAAGGGTAAAGTTAGGGACAGGTGTGGTGGTATGGGTAAGTTTAAGGGTAGGGTTAGGGACAGGTGTGGCGGTATGGGTAAGTTTAAGGGTAGGGTTAGGGACAGGTGTGGTGGTATGGGTAAGTTTAAGGGTAGGGTTAGGGACAGGTGTGGTGGGATGGGTAAGTTTAAGGGTAGAGTTAGGGACAGGTGTGGTGGTGTGGGTCAGTTTAAGGGTAGGGTTAGGGACAGGTGTGGTGGTATGGGTAAGTTTAAGGGTAGGGTTAGGGACAGGCGTGGCGGTATGGGTAAGTTTAAGGGTAGGGTTAGGGACAGGTGTGGTGGTATGGGTCAGTTTAAGGGTAGGGTTAGGGACAGGTGTGGTGGTATGGGTCAGTTTAAGGGTAGGGTTAGGGACAGGTGTGGTGGTATGGGTAAGTTTAAGGGTAGGGTTAGGGACAGGTGTGGCGGTATGGGTAAGTTTAAGGGTAGGGTTAGGGACAGGTGTGGTGGTATGGGTCAGTTTAAGGGTAGGGTTAGGGACAGGTGTGGTGGGATGGGTAAGTTTAAGGGTAGGGTTAGGGACAGGTGTGGCGGTATGGGTCAGTTTAAGGGTAGGGTTAGGGACAGGTCTGGTGGTATGGGTAAGTTTAAGGGTAGGGTTAGGGACAGGTGTGGTGGTATGGGTCAGTTTAAGGGTAGGGTTAGGGACAGGTCTGGTGGTATGGGTAAGTTTAAGGGTAGGGTTAGGGACAGGTGTGGTTGTATGGGTAAGTTTAAGGGTAGGGTTAGGGACAGGTGTGGTGGTATGGGTAAGTTTAAGGGTAGGGTTAGGGACAGGTGTGGTGGTATGGGTAAGTTTAAGGGTAGGGTTAGGGACAGGTGTGGTGGTATGGGTAAGTTTAAGGGTAGGGTTAGGGACAGGTGTGGTGGTATGGGTAAGTTTAAGGGTAGGGTTAGGTGCAAGGGAAGTGTCAACTGTGTAATTACAAATGTAGTTACAGAAATTAATTACAGATGTAATTACATGAAGGTATTTTAAAAAATTTAAGTACAATGTAAAAACATGTATGTACAGAAATAAGTGCAATGTATCAAATTATTAATTAAAATGTTAGTACATAGTAGTTAAGGACACCTAATATAAAGTGGGTCCCTTTGTACTTTATACTTGTCATAGTGCACACTACCGCCGGTGGCACAAATGACGAGCAGATGATTTTCAGTTGAGTTATGAGATGGGACGCTGAGCTCCACACAGCATCTGCTACAGCTCTTACACACAGCAGGAGTTTCATCAGTGAAAATGAGGTAGCATGAATCACACGAATGTACTGTGAAATCTTAGTTCAGATTTAGTTGCAAAAACTAGACAAACCTGGACTCTAGACAAACCAAATGTCAGAAATCTGCTCCCATATTTAGCACTGAGAGATTCAAACTGTGCATATTTCCTTGTCATGTGTTGTCTGCATATCTATAGGTTAATGTCTTGCCACATTATTTTGACTCACATAAAAGCAGAGGAAAATGTCAAACTGATCACATTTACAAAATGAGTAGCATAAACGCTGCCACAATGGCGTACTTACCAGGGAGAAATGTGTTAGTATGGCACAATTCAAAATGTTAACTGATTATGGTGTTTTAACCGCATAAATGTTAATACTATATATACTACCATTCAAACTTTGGGGTTGGAATAATATTGTGAAATAATATTACAATTTAAAATACTGGTTTTCTAATTTAATATGCTTTTAAATATAATTTATTCCTGTGATCAAAACTGGATTTCCAGCATCATTACTCCAGTCTTCAGGGTCACATGATCCTTCAGAAATCATTCTAATGATGATTTGATGCTAATTTTTATTAATTTGTATCACTTTTTCAATATTCTTTGATGAATAGAAAGTAAAAAAAAGAAAAATAAACATATTTGAAATAGAAATCATTGGTATCAATGTTAAAGAGTTTACTGTCACTTTCAATCAATTGCCCTTGCTGTATAAGAGTATTAATTTAAAACGTTTGAACAATGTTTTATACATTCTTTGAGGGTTAAAGGATTAGTTAGCATTGCATTGCTAGCCCCTACACCATGGCAATTAGTCACAATTAACATGTTCAGTTTTAGCTTTGTTTTCTCTGTTTGCCTTGTTCCCATTTGCTTGTTTTGATTAGTTTCCGTGGTGACTCATTAGTTATTCATTCTGTTCACCTGTGCTTGTTTAACTCCATTTAAGCCCCGTCCACACAGAGACGCGTTTAGCTGTATACAGAAACATTTTGTATCGTACCTGTGTTTTGTCTAGATGGATCCGGACGTTTTGGGAACCTGAAACCGGTATTTTTTTAAACCGGGTCCCAAAATGGATAAATCTGAAACTGACACCCTTGAGTTTTTTTCAGTATATTTTGTGAAATGGTGATGTTATCACACCACATCTTATGCATGCTCCAAGTCTTCTTCTCTGTTTTTAGTGTATCTCTGTAGAATTAGAGTGCCACACACTGGTCTGGCATGTATACTTCATCGTTTTGAGTCGCTTTCAGTTGTTTCGTGTATACGCAGATATTTCTTGAGGCCAGGGAAAAAAAGATTGGATAGGGAAAGCTCTGGCTTCGTGTGGATGTGGCCTTAGTCTGTGTGTATATATATATATACTCCCTGTTTAGTTTAATTCTTTGTCCGTTCTCGTTTATGGTGAAGTGGTGGTATTTCTCTGTGTTCTCCTGAGTGTTTGTCATTAAAGACTGTTCTTTTGGATTCTATGTCCTTGTGGGATTTATATACGCAACCACAATGTGACAAGTTAGGGAAAGTTACTTTTAAATGTAATGCATTACAATATTGTGTTACTTCCTTAAAAAAATAAAAACTGTGTTAGTTACTTTTTATGGTAAGTAATGCACTACATTACTTTTTCTGACCAGTGCTTTTTTGGCAAATGTAAAGGCCCTTTCACACCAAAAGTGAAATGAATAAGCCTCGGGCTGAAGGAAATGCAAAATCACGGTTGTACAGTAGAGGACGCTGCTCAAACAAACCTTTCACCTGTTCTGCCATCCTGGATTGCAGAAGAATAGGACACAGGTGAAGAAAGTTCAAGACTCTTACTTCAGCAATAAAAAAAGAAACACAAATGTGATATTTATCTAAAGTCAGATTTTTCTTATTAGTATAGTTGAATTGGATCATCGAAAGTCAGCAGCAAAGACGTAATAAAGTGAGATTAAACAATGTATATTTTTACATATTTTTGCAGGTTTGCAGGTTTACTTATTTTAAAAAGTAAGGGTTATTTGGTTGTAAATTATGTAATGTGTTACTTTATTAATTACTTGAAAAATGTAACTTCCTTTTACTTATAATGTGTGATGGCCAACACTGCACATGACATTCACAGCACAGGAGATCACTCAAAACTTCACAAGCAAGATGGCAGACTTCAAACTGTGTACTTCTAGGGGTCCTGTGTCAGCCAAGCAACTGCCAATGAGATGCATGGAAAAGCAACAGATTGTAGAACTCTTTAGTATGAATGTGCGTGGACAACGGAAAGTGCCTCTGATTGCTTCAGTATGTGTGTGTGTCTGGTTTAATGAATAATTAAGAATGTCAGGATTAATGAAGCACTGCGGACTAAAGTTCAGGAGATACTTCGGCTCTGTTTACTCTGACAGACACCCCAGAGAGAGAGAGAGAGAGAGAGAGAGAGAGAGAGAGAGAGAGAGAGAGAGAGAGAGAGAGAGAGAGAGAGAGAGAGAATCTGCATCACTTGTCAGACTTGGGCCCTGACTATCAACCATAAGAAAACTAAAGTACTAACATTTAAGACCCAGGAAAGACCCCAGATGTCAGGAAAGAGACACAATTTCACCCTTGGTATGACCAAAATTGATCATGCCACCAACTACACATACCTCGGGTTGAAATTCAGTGCAAACGGAAACTTCAACTTGGCTGTGAATGATCTGAATGCCATCAAAAAAATCAATCCAATTTGAAATACCAATCAGAATCTGGCCCAAAATATTCCAATCAGTCATATAACCTATTGCATTATATGGCAGTGAAGTGTGGGGTTCCAGCCATGGGATCCTAAACCATGAATTTGACAAATGGGACAAAAATCTGATTGAAACCCTGCATGCTGAGTTCTGTAAGAGTATCGTGAGAGTACAGAGGAACACACCGAACAACGCATGCAGGGCAGAATTAGGCCAATACCCTCTACTAATCCACAATGAGAAACGAGCCGTCAAATTTTGGAAACATCTAAAACTGACTGACCCCACCTCTTATTCTTTTAAAGCCCTTAAAAATCATGAAATGAACACTGAGAAGAGTCCCCTGATGCAGGTGGTCCTGAAGCTCCACTAACGGACTAACACAACTAACAATAATCAACCTCAGGACACCGACATCAGAATCCAGCCCAACCAAATGATTTATGCACAAAAAGAAAATTAATTATCTTATTTGAATGAAACAACACAAAATCAGAGCAAATTACAATGTTATTTTGCCCTAAACAGAGATTACACGACAGCAGAATAACTGAGCACAGTCAGAGACTACAAACTGAAAAAAAACATGACGAGGTACAGACCACAGCCTGGCTGTAGCGAAGGGCAGATACAGACAGAAGTGGCTCAGAGGAGCAGGTTATGCCTGTACACAGACACACACACACACACACACACACACACACACACACACACACACACACACACACACAAAAAAACATGTTGTGTTTCCATGTTTTTGGGACATTCCATAGGCGTAATGCATTTTATACTGTACAAACCATATTTCTATCCCCTACACTGCCCCTGCCCCTAAACCTACCCATCACAGGAGACATGCTGCATTTTTACATTTTCAAAAAACATCACTTAGTGTGATTTATAAGATGTTTTCCTCATGGGGACCAAAAATGTCCCAACAAGGACAAGGATTTTGGATATTGCCATCTTTGTGGGGACATCTTTGTCCCCATAACGTAGGGATTACCAGTCACACACACACACACACACACACACACACACACACACACACACACACACACACACACACACAAGCTACAGACTGAGTGACCACAGCCTGGCTGTAGAGAAGGGCAGATCCAGACAGAAGTGGCTGCCCAGAGAGAGCAGGTTGTGCCTGTCCTGTAGCCAAGGACCAATAGAAACAGAGCTGCACTTCTTGACCACCTGCCCTTATTATAATGACATTTGAAAACACATCTTTCCCAAATTTAAAAATATATTTGTCAATTTCAAAAAGTTGAAGAATGATGCACAAGCTCAATATTTACTTGGTGAAAAGAGAGACTGCATTTCACTAGCAGCAAAATACATCATTTCCTGCCACAAAAGAGGGAAAAGTCGACCAAACAGCGATGCACCCATTTACTCTCTCTCTCTCTCTCTCTCTCTCTCTCTCTCTCTCTCTCTCTCTCTCTCTCTCTCTCTCTCTCTCTCTCTCTCTCTCTCTCATACACACACACACACACACACACACACACATACACCATTTAAAGTACATACACATTTTTTTTTTATCTTATTAATTAATTTATTTATTTCATGCTCATATAAATGTTTTAGCAATACATTGTACAATTTGTCATGCCAATAAAGCTCTTTTGAATTTGTGAGAGAGAGAGAGAGAGAGAGAGAGAGAGAGAGAGAGAGAGAGAGAGAGAGAGAGAGAGAGAGAGAGAGAGAGAGAGAGAGAGAGAAGCTAAAGGCATGAGAAATAGAGGAAACTGATAAATGAAAAGCTTTGTAATAGCAAGCTGTCTGCTCATTCTAATACAAGGTTTAAGAGCAAACTAATTATTCCAAACACAACTGCACAAAGAGTGAGAAAGATAAAGCAAAGCCCAGAGAAAAAGAAGTGTGCTTAATCGTATTGAATGTGCAAAAGTATATTTTATGTATGTTGTGGTTGGGGGAATACCTGAAGTGTGGATTCATTGCAGAGCTCTCGTCCAGCAAAGATGACCCGCAGTTGATCAGGCTGTACGCCCTGTAAACGCCCCACCATCTCCTTTAGCTCAGCAACACTCGCACCCCTTTCCAATTCCACTGGGAACCCATGGCTGGAATTAAACCGCACATACACTAAGAGAAAAGGAGAAATTTTGTCAAATCCTGATCATTTTCAAAGACTAACATGGGGTTTATCCTATGCTAGCCTGTGATATACCACAGAAAAAGGGACATATAAGGATAAAGTGTATACTTGGATGGAGTGGATGGAACAAGGAATAGGCTATATAAACCATATATAGGTTAAAGACAAGTTTCAGAGTCTAAAGCAGGTCAGTATTAAACCAGCCTTAATGTCAGAAAGATTCATATCTCCCTGTCTTTCTGAATGTAGATTAAAATTATGGTGCATACACTCCAAAGAGTCCTTATCAGTACGTCCACACCAGAGCACAGTGTGACATCTTAAAATAATGCTGCCTTTGCAACACAGCCTTAGAAGAAAAAAGCTGTATAAAGCTTGTAAATAAATCAGAAATTACAAATATATATATATATCACTGATTCTTGAGATAAGAAACAAAACAATATTTTTGAAGACAGAGGTCTCAGATAATGAACCAAGGGAACAGGCTTATTTCTAAATATTTGTTTCTAAAAATGTATATTTATTCACTCTATAACTTAATTTGTGTCAACTACGTCAGACAATCAAAAGCATGCTAATTTAACTGAAACTATCCAAAAACACTGTAATGTCTTCAGTGTTGTAATATTGGTGTTCAGTGAAGGAGCTAAGTCATAAAATACATTTTCTGTTTATTTTGTGTTTGTTTTCACACTATTATGAACAACCCAGTTTCTAAAATCTCTCCTTTTAATATTAAACATATATCACCAATGTTCTTAGGTTATTAAGACATAATATCATAATGTCATGTAGTTCCATTGATGTTTTAACATTTTTACACAATAAATTGAAAAAAAAAAGAATTTCTTTCAAAATGAGCAAAAACCTTCACCTGACAGTGTAAAACACTGACGGTGTTGACAAAGGTCGAGATGAGGCCAAATGTACAGTATATGTAAATAGAATCATGAAATAGCATAAGAAGAATTCCCATATGCAAAAAAAAAAAAAAAAATTTAATCACATTATACAGACTTTTTGAGAGCACTTGTCAGACATAAAAGCTGACGAGTTGGCATCTGATGGAGTTGACAAAATAGCTTGTTTTCCACCTTAACCGTGTGTTCTAAAGTGGAGCAATTCAATCTTTTCCTCAGTTGTAGCTTCCTTAATAAACATATCAAAATGGCTAGATTTATCCCACAGCTATTTACAGACACTATTACACTGCCATGACGGAGTTGACATGTTAAGGCTATGACCGCAAATAATAATATATAAAACACATATAACTTCCAGGACTTTGTTTCCTACTGTGAGATCCACAATGAGCAGGAAATAATAAGTGCTCTGTAGAGATAAAGCTGCCCATGACACTGCCTGATTTATTTAGAATTATAAAACGAGCATAATTCAAATGACTCTGTATGCAATTGGATAGTCCTTTAACCAATCAGACCACAAGAGGCGTGATCAACGGGCATCAATCCATCGCTTCTCTATCTGTCCTTGTGTTAATCCCGCCAATAGCACACCAGGTGGATAAGCCAGTCTGTGATTGATTCCCGCAAATGTGTAAGAGAAGCAGGATAAATTAATGTACGGATTTCCAGACTGAGTTGCAGGGCGAAATCAAATCGCTGGCAGATCAGGCTGGGTGTACCCAGTCTAGCAATAGTGTGGATATTAGGGAAAATTGGCATTCTTGCAACTCAGACAGGGTATGTTTCGGTAGTGAAGAGTTTTCCTGTTAGAAATACATGCTCGGTTTTAATGCTGTTTTAAGGTGGGGTAGAATTAAATGTATGGCATTCTGTCATCTCACGTACCCTCAGCAGTATGTGTACACCAGTTTGGGAACCACCGATGCAATGGTCAGGTGTCCCAATACTTTTGTCCATTTATATTAAAAACAACAGATAGAACAGGCTATTGTGTGTATATGCCTTTGTTGGGTGTAAAATAATTATTATTTTTGCCTTTCTTGAATATGAGCATGTTTGCACATGTGATATTGATTTTGTACAACAGTTCAAGAAGTTAATTAGACAAAATATTGTATTTTTTTTTTCTGAAACAGTAGAGCCATTGCGCATGTCACAATGTATTTTGGGTTCATGTTTCATGTTTCATGATTTTAAGTTTGCCATGTCCACTGTCATGTTTCATGTGTGTTTTCTTCTCTGCCATGTGCTCCCTTGTCTTGTGTTCTGTTGTCATGTTCTCATTGGTTCATTGGTTAATCACTGTTCACAGGTGTCCCTTGTCTTGTCAATAGCCCATGTGTATTTAATGCCGCGTTCCAGGCAACCCGTAACTCGTGTTTTTCCAACCTTCTACCCGTGAAAGTGCACTGAAACGGCCGTCAAACCCATGACTTCCCACCTGTGAACTCGTACTAGATCCATGTACTCCCAGTTACGAGTTCTGACGTCACATAGCCCGCGAAACAACAATGCCAGCCCCTTCGGATGCGGTGTTTATGGAACTCATGCATTAAAAACCAAATTGTTTAATCTAGTTTATTAAAATAAGGTATTGCTCTTACGTTATTTATCCACAAATGTTAAGCATTATCAGCAGCTTTTCTAGCATTAGCTATTTGGACTATTCAGTCCATTGAGAGCAAGAATAAATTAAAGGTGTCATGAACTGGCTTTTTACATTTTTTAGACTGTTGTCTGAGGTCAACTAATGACGTTTGTGTTTTGTAAATGAGCATAAACCCTGTACGGTATGTTTTGTTTACATCTCGCTACCACTATTCCTGGCGCTCAGAGAGTTTGCCGTGACTTTGCCTGGAACGCTACAAAGTGGTGAGTCGTGGTTTGAAATCTTAACTTACGGGCTCAAAAACCTGCCGTGTGTCTATGTCTAATATTGAACGTTGTAACCCACTGGTTAGGTGAGAGTCAAGTCTGTTTATGGCAAGTCAAGTTTAGTTTAGTTAAGCCAAATCTTTGTTTTATGTTTTGGATCTTTTGTTAAATAAACTGCACTTGGGTTCTTAAAGCCTGACTCCACTGGATATATGTTACAGCGCGTCTCAGAGCAACATGTAATAATTACAACAACAATGCAATAAAATAATATTGAAGATCATTTTCATTTAATTACATTTTAAAGGTTAACTAAATTGCTAGTTTTATATATTGATTTACCTCCATTTTTTTAAAGTAAATTTGTATTGAGACAAAACAGTGAAACAACACAAACACACAGTAGACGGCAATGTGTGAACGTACCGGACACACAGAAGAGACTAAAGTCAGAAGTCGATGACGGCAGGAGACGGGGACGAGGACAAAACAGGTGACCGACAGAGACACAAAAGTCATGAAAAAAACCATGTTAACATTCAGGCTGTGCCGTCCCTCCCCTAAAAAATGCAACCCCTTTCATTAAGATGACGGCGATTTGCTGCAGAAGGACTTTTTCTTGTTATCATGTGTGCGTATTATTTTAATTGAAATGAGTCAACCTTTTCAGAGCCCCCAGAGGCGTAGAGATAAACTCAAAATGGAAAAATGACTGAAATTAAAGGACAAGAAAATGCACTAAAATTCCACATTACAGGTGAGAGGACGGGTGTGAAGCTGTTTGTCCTCCACACTCAATATAATTCGCTCATATTAAACATATCACATCACAACACAAATTGTAAGAAATTAAAGAGGAATTGGTTATAGATGGCTGTCAGGGCAGACAACCATATTATGCTTCTGTTTAAACATCTTTCTTAGTATTTTCCGGAAACATACTAAAAAATGAAACTGAGGTAGAGAGAGAGAGAGAGAGAGAGAGAGAGAGAGAGAGAGAGAGAGAGAGAGAGAGAGAGAGAGAGAGAGAGAGAGAGAGAGAGAGAGAGAGAGAGAGAGAGAGAGAGAGAGAGAGAGAGAGAGAGAGAGAGAGAGAGAGAGAGAGAGAGAGAGAGAGAGAGAGAGAGAGAGAGAGAGAGAGAGAGAGAGAGAGAGAGAGAGAGAGAGAGAGAGATTTGGTCATGTAGACTCAATATCACTCAGCCATAGCTCTTCCAGGAAATTACATCTGGTGATATTGTTGACTTAAGCACAGAGGGGGCAACGCTTGCACTGATTGCTACTACTCTTTAAGAGGGATTTGAGTGATTGCTTGTTGTTAAAGCGTGACATTCTCTAATAAAGGCATTCCGTAGACCAGATTTGAAGACAAATGACACTTGGCCAACAGCAGGCCAAAAATACAACAAATCATATCGGAGAGAGTGGACAGGAACAGAGGAAGAAACCTGCACATGGATGGATTGGAAGAGCAAAAAGCCTTGGATTAAAAGGACAATTAAAAGGATAGTTTACTTTCCAAAAATTACCCTCATGTCATCCTCAAACCTGGGATGCGTTTCCCATACAACGCCGTAACTCGCTGTTTAATGGGATAGTTCACCCAAAAATGAAAACTAGCCCATGATTTACTCATCCTCAAGTCATCCTAGATGTATATGACATTCTTCTTTCAGATGAACACAATCAGAGTTATATTAAAAAAGTCCTGGCTCTTCCAAGCTTTATAATGGGATTGACTTGATGGTTAGTTTTTGAAGTCCGTAAAAGTTTATCTATCCATTAATAAAGGCCTTCTGAAGCGAAGTGGTGCATTTGTGTAAGAAAAATATCCATATTTAAAACTTTATAGACTAAATGCACTAGCTTCCGGCATTCAGCGGTAGCAAGTTGGGTTAAAAGAGTAACTCCTGACGTGATGTACAGGAGCATGGCACGCTTGACGCTCTCGTGGGCTGGGCAACAAACTCAAGCCCATCTACTCTTATATTAAAATCCTCTGCCATTTCTCTTTAAAAATTCTCGTTTTAGACTTCTAATTAATGACCTGTGTTTTGTTTTGTTCTATCCTCTGCGTTTCTGCATTTGTCAATATGCATGCGTCAAGGGTTCAAGGGTCAAGGGTTACTCTTTCACCGTAAGTCGACTTGTGTACCGCTGACCACCGGAAGCTAGTTATTTTAGTCTATAACGTTTTAAATATGGATATTTTTCTTACACAAACGCGCCACTTCGCTTCATACGGGCTTTAATAACCCCGGAGCTGTATGGAGCTGTATGGAGCATCTGTATGACGGACAGAAGCACTTTTATGGACTTCAAAACGAACCATTAAGTCACTGCCATTAAAATGCTTGGAAGAGCCAGGACTTTTTAATATAACTCTGATTGTATTCGTCTGAGAAAGAAAGTTATACACCTAGGATGACTTGAGGGTGAGTAAATCATGGGCTAATTTTCATTTTTGGGGTAACTACTATTATGGTGCATCATTGGAGAGATTAACTAGCTAGTTATGAATGTTTTCCAAAACCTTAGTAACCTTGTCACACATCTGTCGAATTTCCGATCATAGGTGGCTAACAATGCTTTTGGGAAACTAGTCCTATATTTAACATTACCCAGCCCTTGGGTTAAAAACCAAATTGGGTTGTTTTTAACCCAGTGATTTTTAGAGTGGAATGGAGGACATGAAGGTGAGAAAAATTATGGCAGAATTTGCATTTTTGGGTGAACTATCTTTTATTTACCAAGATTTTATCTTATGTAAAATACAACTCTTCCTTCTTTATTTCACATATCACTGCTATATTTCTTTATGCTTTAACACCAAGCATGCTTTAATGTTAGGGCAACTGGTCTATGTCCATTAAGACTATTTCTACTGATTACACTAAGAATAGCAGTGCCTGCGCTGACAGTTGAGACAAAGATAAGCCCATACTGAGCACAGAGCCACAGCCAGGGCAGGTTGGGGGTGACGTGTGCTGTCGTGCTGATTTCCATAATGTCTCTCATTGTTTTGTCTGCCTTCCAGGAGGATAACAAATGAGTAAATTCCCCCTTTGTCATGTTTCATCACAGCAGGAGTCAGTTTTGCGAGCGCATCTCGACGTGCCTGGACTGTCAGAGTTTTTCGTCAGTCAGCGAGAGCGACAGAAAGCAATCATCACCGCGCCACTGGGCTCGATTTTAAAGCAATGAGGCCAAACTCTAGAATGCTAAAATTCAAGCCCTAGTACGTTAAACTCGCAGATCTCCAGATATTACTACTCTGTGTCATTTGTCAAGAACTACAGAACCAGGAGTGTTTCATTATGCTATCGGATTGTCAAGCCTGACTTTTTAAGCTGCTGATGACCAGATAGTGATTTATTCTTTATGAATCGTTAAAATAATGCTGTCTGTGAGCGTGGAGACTGTAGTGTACAGTGTGAGACTAGAACTGCGCTACAAATGAAAAGTGCTCATAACTGTCTGATAGGATAGTATTCTCACTTTAAACGGAGTGGCGGCTTGGACTTGGAAACAGTATTCAATAAGTCACAACTGAACAAGCAAATTACAGTAAAATGTTATTTTTATGCATACAGTATACTGTACAAATCATGCAAAAGTCGGAGACAATCAGTTTTTCGAAATGATTTTTTTTGTTCCCAATACAAATAAGCATCATAACATCATAGCAATTATAATATGTTGAAGTAAATAGTCAACATGAATTCCAGAATGTCTATTTTGCATAAAGGCATGATGGAACTGAAGTAGCAACAGATCTTTTCTTTTGTATTGTGATGTTTAGCTGAGTGGCTTGGTTCTATCCATCACGTGTTGATTGGCTACGGAGATGTTGGCATTGCACACCAAAATGAACGTAAGCTTACTGTCAAATGTGGAGTGACGGGGTTTAAGCAGATATAATGATGAGAAAAATGGCATACATCAGAGACAAGCCTGATGTTTTCCCCGGAAGATTGAATTATGACACTTTGATAAAAAATTAGGAGTTAATATTTAACATGCATAGATGATCTAACATGTTTTTGCTTTAAAAGGGACCTTATTATGCCTCTGTTTACAAGATATAATATAAGTCTCAGGTGTCCCCAGAATGTGCCTGTGAAGTTTCAGCTCAAAATACCCCAACAGGTCATTTATTATACCATGTTGTAAATTCCCATTTTGGGGTGGAAGCAAAAACATGCTGTTTTCGTGCATATATCTTTAAATGCAAATGAGCTGCTGCTCCCCGCCCCTATCCAGAAGAGGGCGGAGCCTCTCTTCAGCTTGCACCTCGGACACTAGTAACAAACCAAACATCTTGTTTTGCGCTCACGTGACCTTGCAGTTCTTCGTCATCATTACATTATTTGCATTTAAACTTCTAATATGCGGTTTTCTGAGCGCACACACAGAAAGCAGGCTGTCATACGCCGCATGTCACAAGAGCACTAAACTTAATTCTCTTCCCCGTTTTATTGCTTTTAAACTGTCAAATACACACAAAGCTCACATAAACACAGTCGGTTATGCCTGTGAATATAAACAGCTTGAATATGGATGTGTATACTAGACATGTGTATTAAAACGACAGCAGCCTAATATTCAGAATCACTCACTGCTCTTGACTGAAAAAAATGTAGTAGCTTTAATAAGAGTCGATTTTTTAACTTGAATGCTGCTGTTCAATGGTCTAGTGAGGAGATAAAAAATGGTGGATCATGTACAGCTCACTCAGTGGAGGAGCTCAGCTCATAGGGCCGGTTCTGCAGTTGTGGGCGGGGCCTGTTCCCCAGTGACATCACAATAGAGTGGTGCAGGTATGACGTCAGAATTCCCCGCTGGTTCCTTCAAGATTTTCCAAAAGGGGTTTTCAATGTATGTGTAAAATAAAGGGCCCTATTTTAACGATCTAAGGTCATGGTCTAAAGCGCACGGCGCAGGTGCACGTAGGTCGAGTCCGAATCCACTTTTTCTAAATTAGCTAATTTACTAGTTTAAAGTGCGAAAAAGGGTCGGCACGTCAGGTTTATGGTCCAAAAGGCTTCTCTATTCTCTTAATGAGTCATGGGTGTGTTTTTGGCGTAACATGCAATAAACCAATCAGAGTCTCATCTCCAATTGCCTTTTAAGGTGTCATGAACTGGCTTTTTTTATTTTTCTATAAAAACGTTTGCATCACAATGAATAAGTAATAGGCTATTTTCACCCCTGGTTTTGAGCCATGAAATGCTCGGTTTTTATAGGCATGCCGCACTGAAGACTCGGAAGTAAACGCCCACTGCTATGATTGGATAAGCTTTGCATATTTAATGAGCTTCGGCTCCCCCATGAGTACACGTGAGGGATGATCATTCGCCCAAATGTCTTTATCAAACAAACACATATAACCGCAAACCGGTGTCCCCAAGTCAAGAGAGTGAACAGTGCACAAAAGAAATGAATGTTATTTTACTATTTAAGTTTCACCGGCCTGCCGACTGGCTTACAGTTTGGTAGCCCGTCTGGAAAACACAGCCCCGGGATGTTGGGCTTTGCAAGCCCTGGCCCATACATGTTCTGATCCTGAATCACAGCACAATGAACCAACAACACCTTATTGGTCGGTAGCGCGATCCGTTTAGTTCCGCGTTTATTTATGTTACATTACTTACACGAGTCGGTGGGCGGGGCTACAGAATCAGGCGTTCTTCTTCTTCTGCGGCGGCGTTTCACCACACTCTGGTGTCACAGGCTGGCACATACTGAGATCTCTCGTTTGCTGGGTCTGGTGTCAATAAAAGCTTTTCTTTAACTAACAAGGATGTTTTCAGCTCCGAAACGTACAAGATATTCGCAAATCATTTGTGAAGCTGTTCTGACATACATTTTCAGATTGATTAAAATGTTTGTATTTTCCAAATAAGTTGGTACAAAAGAAATGTGCACCTGCTCCCTACCACATGTAAATGGTGCATAAAACATTCTAATGTTCTGTGTTCTTTGAGGCAAACTCATGACACTGCATTTTGATGCACTAACATGACAATCATAAGCTTGTTTGCCCTGTCTTTGTTTTGGTAACTGAGAGTTGAAAACTGTTCAACTTTGGGTAAAAAGCAGTTTCCATTACAGATTTGCGCAAAACTTTTGCGAAAACTATTGCGAAATGACAGGGTTTCCATTAACCGCTGCGACTAAAACTTATTTTTTCCCTCTCGTGTCATTCCAAATGTATGTTATTCCATGTATGTTGGTAGGTTTATGTATATCCCAGCCACCGTACTAGCAATTATTTTTAATCGTAGGAGACATAGGTGTGTTATCTAAGCATTAATGGAAAGGAAAGCACCTTGTACTTGGGAGCGGCCACGGATAGGTGTTTGTGGGTGTTTAACCCCCATATCTGCCAAGGTCTTGATGATAATTTGTGGCATTTCTTTGTTGTTTAGAATCCAGTATTCCTGTAATTCTACTGTCTTTCATGAGTTTAATTTCGTCTTCTGTCCAACATACAGCGTCATCTTTAAAGAATGACTGTCTTTTACAAATGCCAGGTGACCTGTTAATGCGTAAAAAAGAATTGCAGTTTTGCAAAACTGAAAAACCACCTCATGCGAGCGTAAAATTTTTTTTGTGATATATGGGAGGGACGTGTTTCCATTGCCTGTGAATGAGTGTGCACACACGCCCTATTTACGAACGTTTGGAATTCATTAACATACACAGTATTAAACACGTTCATTTTGAGCTCATTTTGTTTATGATTTATGGGGAAAGTAACAAATGGAGTGGATGGATTTTTTGCATAATAGAGTGGTTGTGTACACACACAGTGGATTATGCTCAAAAAGTTTTAAGTCCTAATGTTCATTTTACAGTTTTCAAAACCGTCTGCTTCCAGGATTTAATTACAATTTTGGAATACCAGATTCCTGATGTGGATCCAGACTTTTAGGCTTGTAAATTTGAGTTTTGGAAATTCTCATTTCTTTGTGCAAATGGCATCATGCAAGCACTTTTAATTCAAAGAAATGAAAGAATTCAAATGACTTGCACTCAAATGAATCAGCCAGGCCAATGTAATCAGCTGCTGAGGCCAGTTTTAAACAGGCATCCAGGTGATCATCAGTTCAGCTTGAGCGGTATTTGGATTCGGTTATCTTCATGTGGGAAAATGCTGCCTCACACAAGTATGTTAAGCCAAACAAGGCTGTCATGGTTCAGTGCACATCTTCTGATGTTGGGATATTTTCTCTCATCGAAGTTCCAAAAATGTCCAGCAGAAGCTCTGCCTTCATCTGAATGTCAGACTGCAGCAATAAAATTGCATCCTCCAGGGCAGATGCGTTTATTTGGAAAGCTGATGCAATGTTTGACGCCTGTGTACAATTGCTGGAAAATGTTGAGTTCTGGTCATAAAAACTGAATCTGGTCTGATATAAGTTGCAAAAATAGACAAATACAGTCTGCTAAAACAAATAACTGTAGATGATATGTCTGCATGAGTATTGTGGCGAATGTGGTCAAATCATTTCTAGAGATTCAAATCTACTCAACACAGGGCGCAAATATTCACACTGCAAAGTGGAAAAATTGGTAAAACTAGGTGGAAATCAAACCCATACCTTGACCTTGGTGTTGTTGGTACCAACAAGCTAAATGCAACCAACAAGAACATTAACCCCCAGTTCCGCAGCTCCCATTACGTTTGCTATCTGAGACCCCATGTCTTGGTTTCATTGGACCATGACAGTGGAAATTGCTTGAACCATCTAAAATAAATTTGTGTTAAGAGTAAAACGAGCACAGGGTGAAGCGAAAAAAAAATGTAAGTGGAGAGATGCATATAGAATGTGCGGGTAAGGGAGAGTCTTTTTGAATCTAACATAATTTGTTTCTGCAGTTTTAAAAGGATCTCACTGGAAATTGAATCTTTAAAAGGTCTGCCTTCAGTCCTGTGAGTACACTGATTAAATACTTGTTTACAGAACATGATAAACCCTCAATTCATTCTGGTTTACTACAAAATGTCATCCTTACATTTGAAAGAAAAGGGCCAATGTGCACAAGCAAGTCTTGAAAATGGCAAATGCATAAGATTTTCCATTTGTAATGTACCGGTGCTCTTCAAAAATACCCAGTATGCAGCATGAAGTGAAAAGCAACACAGTAGTTACTTCATTACCTTGAAAGTCCTGTTCACATCAAGAGCGATAAATGTAACAATAACTATAAACTTTTAATAATCATTCTAATTGTAAGGGACAGGCACACCACAACTATAAAGATACCGACACAGAGGAACAATATTAATGGAATCACTTTCAGAGCATTTTCTTTTTTCATTTTTTTACAGATGATGAACACTAAAAACACTGATAGCCAATTAGAATCCACCTAAATAGCTAGAGGATTTAAAGCAGCAGACAACATAACTAAAGTATGCATTTATAATAAACTGAACTGTATCGTCTGTTGCTGTGGATGCTGGTTTTTGTTCTTGGTGGGAACTGGCCTTTAGAGAAATGGTTCTCAACTTTTTTTGACACCAAGGCCCTCATTAGACAATATTCGAAGGCCCTACGATCTAAGATGATATTTACCTCTGGTGCATATGTTGTAATAAACAGAGACGGATTAACGTCATAATCCACCCATGAAAATAAACTCAAAATATGCTAGTGTAACTTTCTACTAGTGGTGGGCCGTTATCGGCGTTAACGTGCTGCGTTAACGTGAGACTCTTATCGGGCGATAACAAAAATATCGCCGTTAATCTATTCTCAAAATTGATTTTGCACCTTCTCGCTCAACGTCGTTACCAAGTAACGCGGTAAACAGCTGCTGCTTTGATGACGCAAATGCACCCCTGGTTTCGGACCCAAATAATATAATATGAACACAGTCCAGGGAGCAATCGAACTAGGGTCAGTCCAGGCAATCGAACCAAGTGTGAAAGCACCAGTCATTATTTGGGTAGCATATATATTCTGAATGCCTTCGGCAGAATTCAAATGAGCCATTTTAATCTAGATTAATTCCAAGATCACAGTGAGATTAACATAGATAAAAAAAAATAATCTAAAAAAAAACCCACTACTACTTTCTACATTAATTTTTAAAATTATTTTAATTAAGATTATGTTAATATATCTAAAGCCGGGTTTCCACCGCAGGAACTAGGGACTTAGGGGTGGTACTTGGTGTGTTTCAACCGCAGGGAACGGGGTCTAAATTAAGTTCTGGGTAAAAATGTCCCCCTCAGAAAGACCCTGCTCGTGAGGTAGTACTTTTTCAAAGTTCAGGAAATTTCAGGGGTGGGACTTGGGCGCTGAACATGCTGATTGGTTTAGTCACACAGCATTTTATTTTAACCGGCATTTTGTGCAGTAAAGGTGCGTTCACACCGGACGTGAATGAAGCATTAAGCACGAGTGATTTACATGTTACATCAATGCAAAGATGTGAATAGACATTCTGTGAATTGAGCATTTTGGGCGTTTGACACGTGTAATGCAGGATTCGTGCAAGTTGAAAAATCGGAACTTTGCTGGATATTCGCACCACGTTAACCAATCAGGAGCTTGCTCTAGTAGTGACAACAATGAGGACAAAATCATATGTGGACACCCAGAGCTGTACGATACATCTCTGTACTTTATAGAAACAGGAATAAAAAGGATCTTGCTTGGAAAAAAGTGAGTGAGGAGGTTGGACAATCTGGTTAATTGTAAAAAATGCTCTTCTTTACTCAATATGAGACTACAAGCTAGCTAAAGCCAATTGAGTTTATTCGCTGTATTTTAAAACAATCCATGTCAGCCATTTCGCGAGACTGGAGCCACCTGGCAGAAGCCCTTCCATGATGCGAAATCGCTTCTGTTGTGAAGAGAATGTCAAAATGTAATGGACCTCGTCACTGCCATTATAAAGCTTGAAAGCTTCAGGATATTTATTAATATAACTCCAAATGAATGTCATATACACCTAGGATGGCTTGAGGGTGAGTAAATCATGGGGTGATTTTCATTTTTAAGTGAACTACTCCTGCTAAGTTAATAATTTTAAGACTAAATGGGGTAGTGCACATGCGCCGAACTTCCATCAGAGCTCACTGTCAATGAAGCATACTTTTTATTGCTTTTGCGATCAACTGTGTGCTAGATGGAACAGAATGTGGAAAATGAAGTATGCTCGAGTATTAACACTGCCTGAAACACTGTCTTGACTCTGACTTCTACTGAGGTCTCAGCCTGGACCTGGATTTAAATGAATCGCACGTTATCTCATACATCTTCCCTGGGGTACTAGAGCACATTTATGGACACTTTTGCTGCTTTTATTCTCTTTACAAACTAAAAGTTGAAGAATTTGTACATTTATAGGGGAGAGCGCGGCACAACCTAATGCTTTTTGACTTTCTCAGTTTGTGTAAATCCACTTGTGGTTCAGAGTATTTATTTTTCCCACATTCATTTCACACTCGCCTAGTACAATGATGTGGTTTTGTTTCATTAAAGGAACACTCCACTTTTAGCATAGCTTAGCATACATCATTGAATCGGATTAGACCATTAGCATTGCACTCAAAAATGACCAAAGACTTTCAATATTTTTCCCATTTAAAACTTGACTCTTCTATAGTGACATTGTGTAGTAAAACCAACACAAAATGAAAAGTTTCGATTTTTAGACCGATATGAGTAGGAACTATTCTCTCATTCCTGCGTAATGATCAGGGAACTTTGCGGCCGTCCCACGGGTGCAGCGGCGCAGTGATATTACACAGCGTCTGAAAGTAGTCCTCAGCTCGGTAACTTCTATTGTGACCGGCACTAAGTTTGTGTAGTTGCAGATAATGCAGACAGAGTTGCAGCCGACAAATTAGGTAGTGGGTTTACCTGTGCGATTAGCCGTGGTTCTGTGTTGTAAAGAGCTGTGATAGTAAGTCAAAGGTGTATTCTACCATCATGTTTCACAGAATACCAACGAAAAACAAGGAACGAAAGAATCAATGTTTGGCTGCTCTGAACATAGATATCAAAACACCATTAACTTAGATTCAATCAAGAAATTGCGTGTTTGCTTGAAAAGCAAAAGCATTTTGGACCAGATGACTATTTTGAAAACATGGACAGTGTCACCTGTACCACGATGCACGGTGTCTAAAGGATATGGCCAGAACGGACGTGTATCATCACCCATGGTTGTAAGTATAACATTATTTTTAGTTAACTTGAACGCGTTCAGATTGAAAAGGCACTGTTGTTGTCTTTATCTAACGTTACCAGTGTGAATGCAATCACTGAGTGTGGGGTAAATATGCTCAACCGTTTGGTTTATACAGTATATAACGTTAGTATTGTGTTGTTTTAGAGTTCTGGTGAGGTAGTGTATATACTTTGATTAAAATAAACTTGTGGTATTGTCTATATTGTTTATCTAGAGTTTCTATGGTACAAAATACTAGTGATGTTACGTTCTGTGCTGAGGCTTGGGCGTGTGCAGGGTTTTCCTGCATTTAAAATAATTGTATTATGTTTGTCCCGCTAAACCTTATTTGATGAGTTATTGTGATTTGTGAGTGATGTAGAAGACCGAGCTTGTGACAGGCGCATGTTAACTGAGTGACAGCGAGCAGATCGCGCGCACTCTCTGTCTTCAAAATAAGCCACATTTTCTTGCTTTTCACGTTTCAAAAGCTCATCTTCAGAGTAACTGTTATTCCGGTTCAAATAGATACGGTTCAAGATGATCTGCACCAAAGTAAATATCTTCTGAATCGTCACTCACAAAGCGTCTCCATGGTTACAAGGCACGCTCTCTGTGCAGGCTGTCACGTTGGCTATGCTGACGGTATTTTCAGACGCTGTAATATCACTGCGCCGCTGCACACGTGGGGCGGCCGCAAAGTTCCCTAATCATTACACAGGAATGAGAGAATAGTTCCTACTCATATCGGTCTAAAAAATCACAACTTTTCATTTTCCGTTGGTCTTACTACACAATGTCACTATAGAAGAGTCAAGTTTTAAATGGGAAAAATATTGAAAGACTTTGGTCATCATTTTTGAGTGCAATGCTAATGGTCTAATCCGATTCAATGATGTATGCTAAGCTATGCTAAAAGTGCTACCGCCAGATACAAAGATCGGCTGAATGGATTCAGGTAAAACTCAACTTTTTAACTCTAGGGGTCTTGAGAATGAAAATGAGCCTAGTTTCAAAAAATGGAGTGTTCCTTTAATACAGTGTATACTTTTTCTTGATTTACCCGAAAGAATGGAAGTGAAATGTGACAACATGCCCCATAGGTGGAGTACACTGTAACATGAGCAAATTAGAGCTTAAAATGTTATCTGAAATAATCAAAAATATATGCAAAATAATGGCACTTTTTATCATTAATAATACACACATTTTTGATTTTGACAACAAACACATTGCTAAATACAGCTATACAGTTCAAAACATAATAATAATGAATAATTTCTAAACATGACTCTCAGTCATTATTCACCCTTTTTTCATGGTTTCTCAAAAGAATTAATAAAAGTATAGAATATAATAGCGTAGTTCTAATAGGAGCTCAATGTAAGGAAGTGTTACACACACTGCACCTGCACAGCTGCATTTAAACCCGGCTCGTGTCTTCTGCTGTTAGATCAGCATTAAAGAACCATCTCAACTGTTAAATAACAGATTGAAGATTAAAATAATGTCAGATTTGTCTTATCTTAAATAAACACAAAAAACAGAGATGAAAAAATAAACTTAAGTAAGAAATTTACTTTTGCCATGGTTAAATAAATGTTGTGATATCTTCCAAAGATTTAGTAATTTGTGTAATTT
Source organism: Gobiocypris rarus (assembly GCA_023029165.1). Lineage (NCBI taxonomy): Eukaryota > Metazoa > Chordata > Actinopteri > Cypriniformes > Gobionidae > Gobiocypris > Gobiocypris rarus. The sequence continues at coordinate 5,173,350 of CM040927.1, forward strand.
TTTCTCTATGTTGATTTGGCAACTAGTTAATACACAAAGTTTTGTCATCCTGGCATGTGTGGAAAGTGTTAAACCATGCGTGTTACAATTAACCCTGTGTTAGGTTGTGCCCTGCGCTCCCATTCACAGTATATATGGAATGAAAGAAAGATTGTACTGCATGTTAGCTTGCTTTTTACTCAAGAGCATGATCTATAAACACGTTATACCAACAAGAAACCATGCTTCTAACACAGTTTGAGAGCTGAAGGCCCAAGTGCACAATTTTGCAATACTATCTGCAAATATTTGTTGGAACTATAGTAATGACTGAACTTTCTTCCGTGCAAATCAAATAGTATTTCGAAAATAGTTTTCTGTCTGTACATTGAAAGTCAGTGGAATTCAATGTTGTTTTGAACTCATTATCATGTCTTATTTTCCAAAGAAGAAATAAAGTAATACAGGCTTGGAACAAAACTAAGGTGAGCACACAGGTCTCGAACTGGACTTGGATTTGAATAAACTGGTCTCAACTACAACACTGGTTATAGGTTTCTTTTGGTAAAAGGTGCAGAAAGATATTTCTGAGAATCATTGAAATAGCTTAGCGCACATTCATTAAAATAAACCCAAACAAACACACCTGTCCCGTCATTGAACCCACTCTCTCTCTCCTCCCCCATCATGAGTGAACATGCCCGCCAACTGCTGATTGGCTCAACTCTCTCTCCTCCCCATCATGAGTGGACACACCCCTTACTGCTGATTGGCTCACTTTTTCTCCTCCCCCATCATGAGTGGACACACCCTTACTGCTGATTGGCTCACTCGCTCTCCTCCCCATCATGAGTGGACACACCCCCTACTGCTGATTGGCTCACTCGCTCTCCTCCCCATCATGAGTGGACACACCCCCTACTGCTGATTGGCTCACTCTCTCTCCTCCCCCATCATGAGTGAACATGCCTTCCAACTGCTGATTGGCTCACTCGCTCTCCTCCCCATCATGAGTGGACACACCCCCTACTGCTGATTAGCTCACTCTCTCTCCTCCCCCATCATGAGTGAACATGCCCGCCAACTGCTGATTGGCTCACTCTCTCTCCTCCCCATCATGAGTGGACACACCCCTTACTGCTGATTGGCTCACTCTCTCTCCTCCCCATCATGAGTGGACACACCCCTTACTGCTGATTGGCTCACTCTCCTCCCCATCAAGAGTGGACACACCCTTACTGCTGATTAGCTCACTCTCTCTCCTCCCCCATCATGAGTGGACACACCCCTTACTGCTGATTGGCTCACTCTCTCTCCTCCCCATCATGAGTGGACACACCCCTTACTGCTGATTGGCTCACTCTCTCTCCTCCCCATCAAGAGTGGACACACCCCTTATTGCTGATTGGCTCACTCTCTCTCCTCCCCATCATGAGTGGACACACCCCTTACTGCTGATTGGTTCATTCTCTCCTCCCCATCATGAGTGGACACACCCCTTACTGCTGATTGGTTCATTCTCTCCTCCCCTATGATGAGTGGACACGACCCTACTGCTGATTCGCTACTAGTTTGTTGTGGTGCTCGGTCCGATCCACTTTCAACAGCGTTTTTCAGAAATCACTTACTGCACCTTGTAACACTCTTCCCAAATTAAAGACAAAATTTAACAAAAAAATAAGGGGGGAACCACATCCAACTCTTTTAAACAGAAATAATTGTCAACCACAAGTTCTAAACAAACAGTGAAAAAGTTGCAAGATACAACAACACCACAATGCAATAATAACCCCAAATCATCAAACCAGGTTCATTCAGTCCTTCAATATAAATGTAATATAGGCTAAATAAAAATGTAAACACAGAAACACACAATGCAAATATGGGAATATGGATAACGTATGTGGAATGAATATAACGAACCTGTAATCCAGCGATGAGTTTGTTTGTTTGTTTTTAACACCATGCCAGCTTCTGTGGCAATTTTCATGGTGAGAAAACTATCAGGTTTTTACTATTTATTTTTGCTAAAAACTCTAAAACTATATTTGGTTTGACTTTGTTTCTTCAAAAGAGTTAACTGAATAAAAAATGTTTCTCACAGGGTTAAAACCAGCACAATCTAATAAAACATGCTTCAATGATAAAGAGGTCTGACAGAAAGAACATGCTGGTGGATCTTTTCCTACTATTAAAAACCTGTTATCCTGGGAAGGCGTATTCTGCAGTCTGGTCCCATCGGTTTGAGATTTGATAGAAACTTCTTCAAACATTGGGGCTGATTTCATGAAGTTTGTTCATAGTATATAGCTCTCATTCTGTTTGCCATTTGTTATTAACATAGACATGAACTATTGGTTTTAGATCTTTAGAAGGAATTTTTTTCTGCTTCCTCGTTTCCTTTGATTCCACAGTGTCCAGATACCCAACAAAATCAGATATTAAATTGATGACCCTCTAGTTCAACCAGTTTATAAAACTTTACAAGAGCTGGGCTCTAAGCTAACATTTTCCTTTAATTAAAAAAATTTAGGAGCACAGTGAAAACTTTAGGAGCACTTTCTGATCAATAACACACATTTCAATTATAACTTTCCCATTACAGGATGATCTTTGTCCCTTTAAATTAATGTCCAGGGGCATTTTTACCATTATAAGAGCAATGTTTTCTAATCTTATTAAATGTATGCATCATCTTTTGTCAGTGTTTTCAATTAAAATAGAAAAGTTGTTTTTAAAATGTTAATTTAAACAATATTTTCAGTTAGAGCAATAATACACAACCAGACTGTTACCAATCTAATGAAATCCGCATCAAAAGATCAATCTCTGCACTGCAGGAGTTGCACAGCAGCTCTATCTCAAGTGTTGTTTACACATTTACATATACTTAATGCAGCTCATGGGTAAATAATGTTGAATAAATGTTTTAAGTTTTTTAATTTAGAAATAGGCTATGTACAAGTTAAACTTAAACTTAGTTGAAAGATTTATATTTTAAATAAAAAGTCCATGCAAAGTTTAAATATGAAAATAAAACAGCCAGTAGGTGGCGGCAAGTCTATGTGCGAGTCATTCATTCAACCGTTCAAACGCAGAGTCACTCGAATCGAACCGCTTGGAGATGTGCCCAATATTCACGAAATAGACAGTATTGTTGCTTAAAACGTTGTTACTTATGCTGCGTTCCAGGCAGGTTTTGAGCCTGTTAATTACGACTTCAAACCACGACTCACAACTTTGTAGCGTTCCAGGCAAAGTCACGCCAAACTGCCTGAGCGCCAGGAATTGTGGTAGCGAGAAGTAAACAAAGCATAGCGGACCATTTGGGGTTTATGCTCATTTACAATCATCTATATTGCCAAAGGTGCTTACTCCTTGCTTATTTGAGGGAAAAGGGGGAGAAAGCTGTTATACCTTTTATTGTACATTATTTGTATATTTGGAAATGTATTTGGTATTAATTAATGCATTGCACTCAATGGGCTGAAAACTAGCTAATGCTAGAAAAGCTGCTGATAATGCATAACATTTGCGGATAAATAATGTTAGAGCAATACCTTATTTTAATAAACGATTTGGTTTTTAATGTATGACTTCCATGAACACCGCATCCGAAGGGGCTGCCATTGTTGTTTCACGGGCTATGTGACGTCAGAACTCGTAACTGGGAGTACATGGATCTAGTACGAGTTCACAGGTGGGAAGTCACGGATTTGTGGCCGTTTCAGTGCACTTTCACGGGTAGAAGGTTGGAAAAACACGAGTTACGGGTTGCCTGGAACGCGGCATTAATATCAGTATGTCTATTGGACTTTTGTGCAAGATCAGTATCACATTTGCAATCATGCCAATACTCGGAGCAATAGCAGTCTGTGACTTTAGGCGCTCTAGTGGTTAATAAACAGAACTGCAAGCGTCTCGCGGAAGCACATTGCAACCGGAGCTACTTCTCTCTGTTTATGTCTCTCTCTGTTTATGTCTACACAGGGACTGTGCTATCCAAATGTGGTATTTCTAGTTAATTTGGACTTGGCTGCAAATAAACATCAGCGTGAGGCGGTCTGGTAAGTGCGCATGGCTACGACACACCCGTTTCACCTGGTAAACAATCTGTGAAGTGTAGTCCGTCGCACATGTCTTTTGCACATGCTCTGCTGACAGAAGGCATGAAAAGCAGTTGATTGCAGCATGAAACATAACAGTTGCTCAGTCAGTGTTGATGTACTTTGGCAGTTGTAGTTTTTATCCCGATTGTATTACACACCTATACATGAGAATCGATCGGGTCACTCGCACCGGTGCGCCTAAATATTTTTTCGCCCTCGCACGCAGTAATTTTTAGGCGAAAATGCGCCCCGAAATGGTCGCTATGTAGGGCCCTGAAGGGATGACATCGTTTGGAGACATGACTTTGAATCTATAATTATAAGAAAATGTCTGTTGCATAGTCTTTATGTAGTCTAATGACACAAATAATAGCATTTGCTTCTGCTGTAAAAATTTAGCTTTGTTTAGGGATGGATATTCCTCTTTTTTAATCTTTGAGATTATACATGGTCCTTAGATTTTTATCCATCAGTATTTATAGGGATAAGTGATGTAAACATTTCTCTGATGTAGAGGAGTTGTTGTTGAAAGTCATTTGGGTATGTTTCATATTTTTTGTTTCTTGTTAAGTCTAAAATTATTATTATTTTTATTATTTTTTCAATGGGGGAATTTTACAGAAGTGTGTTTGTTCCAGTATGTTTAGATCCGCTTTGAGATTTTGTAAATGTGGTTTGATCAATAGTCTAAAAGGTTGGATATTGGTTTTTGTTCGTACAAGCTTGTAAGAGGAGTTAGGAAAACAGGATAAGCTGTATTTCCTTTATTGGTCTTTAGCCTTACTGTGTATTGTTGGGTTAATTTGAGGCGTCTGTTTTCTAGAGAGAGTTCATTTGTGTTGATGTTGTAAATGCCCACAGTGCCAGACGTATACTCTGATGATGTTCTGTGTCGAGGAGTTGGATGCATGATTTCCTGGCTGATCCATATACTATACTTCCATAATCCAAGCGTGAGCATATTAGCGTTTTGTAGAGATTTAAAAGCACTGATCTCTCTGCACCCCACTTTGTTTTTGCTAAATTCTGTTGTTGTTTTTTTTATTTTATTTTTTAATCATGACTTTGATACATTTATCTTTTAAAATCTGTGAGGAATTAAACTCAATTTATTATCAAGGATTAATTAAGCTATGTAAAATCAAATAGTATGTCTATAATCTTATCATAGCGAATAACTCACTTGAACAAAAATAAAAACATTATGACTGTTGAAGTGAATAACACTGATTCTCTCTTCATCACGGCACTTGTTAGTGGGTGGGATATATTATGCAGCAAGTGAACATTTTGTCCTCAAAGTTGATGTGCAAAGCATAAGGATTTGAGCGAGTTTGACAATGGCCAAAATGTGATGGCTGGACGACTGGGTCAGAACATCTCCAGAACTGCAGCTCATTCCTAGTCTGCAGTGGTCAGTGGTGAACCGGTGACAGGGTCATGGGCGGCCAAGGCTCATTAATGTACGTGGGGAGCGAAGGCTGGCCCGTGTGGTCAGATCAAACAGACGAGCTACTGGAGCTCAAACTGCTCAAGAAGTTAATGCTGGTTCTGATAGAAAGGTGTCAGAATACACAGTGCATCGCAGTTTGTTGTGTATGGGGCTGCATAGCCGCTGACCAGTCAGGGTGCCCATGTTGACCCCTGTCCACCGCAAAAAGCACCAACAGTGGCACGTGAGCATCAGAACTGGACCACGGAGCAATGGAAGTGGGTGGCCTGGTCTGATGAATCATGTTTTCTTTTACATCAGGTGGATGGCCAGGTGTGTGTGCGTGGCTTACCAGGGGAACACATGGCACCAGGATGCACTATGGGAAGACCTAAGCATTGTTGCAGACCATGTATAATCTTTCATAGAAACGGTATTCCCTTGTGGCTGCAGCCTCTTTCTGCAGGATAATGCACCCTGTCACAAAGCAAAAATGATCAGGAATGGGTTGAGGAGCACAACAACAAGTTTGCAGTGTTGGCAAATTCCCCAGATTTCAATCCAATCGCGCATCTGTGGGATGTGCTGAACAAATATGTCTGATCCATGGAGGCCCCACCTCTAAACTTACAGGACCTAAAGGATCTGCTGGTAACATCTTAGTGTCAGATACCACAGCACACCATGCCTCAACGGGTCAGGGCTGTTTTGGCAGCAAAAGGGGGACCAACACAACATTAGGTCATAATGTTATGCCTGATCATTGAATATATGATTCAAACCAGGGCAATTCAATTGAAAGAGAGTTGATGTTGGCGTTAAGTCTGCGGTGAATGCAGAGATTCCGGGTAGCACTCGAAACAAACAGTCTATGAAATATATGAAATGTACAGCCTACAATGAGCATTACTAACACACTGCTCTTCAATTAAAGACCACAAGAAGGCGTAAAATTTGAGCATTAAATTAAACTCCCCTTTTTTTTTAAACATGAGTGATCCACCGAATCGAGCTACCCACCGCTCAAAGGGCTACCGCTGACATCACTAGCTCTTGCTTATATGGCTATTCTAATACTCTAACCTGAGGCCTTCACCCCTGGTGACCAGGAACATAATTGCTAAATAACTATAATCTGCCAGTAACAGTGAAAACACACTGGAACTGTTACACCTGTTAAGTTATGTTTAAGGTTAGGGATGGATAATTATTTTTAATGGAATGTTGTTCCAGGACCAACAATGGTTATTGAACCAGGAACAGGTACTCAGGACTAAAGCACTTGGTCAAACAATGCTTTATGCTAGCATGTCATGTTATGCCAACCTGCTCATACTGTCATGAAAACAGAAATAGCACACCATTTATAGTTGAGTAACATGAATTTGAATGAAACAGTCTTTTCTTCAAAGCATGTCTGATTAGCTGCGTATGTGGTGACAGCATGTATAAGCAAATCTACAACCGACCGCCGGTAGCGAGCACATTCCCTGAATGACTAAAGAAAACGACTCTACTTAGCAGCTCAGGAAGAGGAAAATCTACCTGCCAGCCATCTTATAATGAAATGTGTGTTATTTACAGATAACATGCAGAGGCTGTAATGCAGAGAAAGCAGAGAGAATAAAAGAGTGCAAGATAGACGAGGCAGAGCGCTGTCAATCAAAAGAGGGGCGACCGGGGTTTCATGACCAGCCAATGATTTGTGTCCGCCTGAAGTGGCAGGCGGCCAGATCAATCTAGGCCACACATAGGCAGTAATATGAAGACAGATTGGCTTAATTCTGTACTGCAGCATCTGAGAGAAATGGAGTCTGGGGACTCTTTAGTGCTGGAGCCAGACAGCGCGAAGGAAGAGAAGGAAGGAGACAGAAAGGAGGCAGGGTCAGAAGAATGTTTTACGAAGGGAAAGATGTAAATGTGAAACCCAATAGGATGGGGAAGACTTGGAAGTTTAGACAGAGATGGCTCCTTATGTTCTAGGGATAAGTCAGTAGGGTCAACTAGTTGATTAGTCATCCAACACCTAGTTCATCTCAAGGACGTCTATAATACATTAAAGGAACAGTTCACGCCAAAATTTTAATTATGTCATTTACTCACCCTCATATCCTTCCAAACCCATAAGACTTTTGTCCATCTTCAAAGCACAAATGAAGACATTTTTAAAGAAACCTGAGATATTTCTGTCCCTCTATTGAAAGCCCAAGTAACCAAAACTTTGACTCTTAAAAAGTTTGTAAAGACATCGTAAAATGACATTAAATATGGTAATCAGATGCATTTTTTGTCACGTGATGTCTCAGAACACTTGTATTCATATGATATTCATATGAATTACTTTCATGAGGCATCAAAGATATGATAGAAATTGACTTTCAGTAAAGGTACAGAAATAACTCAGGTTTAATTAAAAATATCTTAATTTGTGTTTCAAAGTCTTATGGTCAAAGAGGAACGAAAATCTTATTTTTGGGTGAACTAACTCTTTAAAGGGACCTATTATGCCCCTTTTTACAAGATGTAATATAAGTCCCCAGAATGTGTCTGTGAAGTTTCAGCTCAAAATACCCAACAGATAATTATTATACCATGTTGTAAATGCCCATTTTTAAGTGGAAGGAAAAACTGTTTTCGTGGATGTGTCTTTAAATGCAAATGAGCTGCTGCTCTGCCCCTACCCAGAAGAGGGCGGAGCCTTTACAGCTCATGCCTCAGAGAAAGAGTATAGAAGCCCAAGAGGCGAAACTCAATTGAACGCTCCATAGCAACAGTTGCCCCAAGACGTGACGGCGCGGCTGCCATTATGGACTGAAAACTGAAGGAAAACGCCGAAAAATAATGGAAGTCAATGGCACTGAACCAAAAAAAGTGAAATTTGCATATTAGGTCCCCTTTAAGACAGCTATCCTCAACTGCAGTCACTCAGATGGTGCAGGAACCCCTAAAATTCGGTTCTAGACACTTAAGTCTTTTAGCCAATAAGAACATTTTGACAAAATCATGTCATGCAAAGCTAACGGTCTAAAGGCAGCATTTTTTGTTTGTTTGTGATTAAACTTGTAATACTCTTTGATACTCTTTCAGTGGTGTATTAAAGAGGAAATATGAAGGAGCACATCTTGGACATGGTTTCAGCGTGCTGACAGAAAGCTGAGCGTTCAGTTCGCCAACAGTCTCCCAGTGCTGTCAGCACAGTAAAACCCTTTTAGAAGTTGCATCTCTAAATTCATTCACTTTAAAGCACAGCTGCTACAGCAATAAACGCATCTTAAAATGTCTTATTTTAAGGAGGATTATGATAGTTTTTTGCAATAAAAAATAAATATTTAGCTTATATATTTGGGTTAATGAAATTGGTAACACTTTATTTTAGGGTTTAGTTCTCACTATTAATTAGTTGCTTATTATCATGTATATTACTGTTTATTACTACTTATGAAGCACATATTAATGCCTTATTCTGCATGACCATATTCTACATCCCTTAATCCGACCCAATACATAAATTGAACAACTAACTACTTCAATAAACTCCTACAGTAAATTAGGAGTTTATTGAGGCAAAAGTCATAGTAAATAGTGAATTTGTGTTCCACAAACTAAAGTGTTACATGATATTACAGTTGATTTTGTCAAAGCTATTAATTATTATTTAAATCAATATAATTATTAATTAATATTTAGAAAATACATGACAACATCAGTAAGTACAATGAACTTCTTTCCTGAAGTATATATATATATAGTCCCTGAAAAAGTATTGTCGCTTGTGTAAAAATTGAACTGAAGTGCCGCTGAAATATATTTCTTATCAAGATTTTTTTACAAGAAATGGCTCATTTTAATCCCAACAGCTTTTGTAATAATGTTTCAGTGCAAAATGAAACTGTCAAAAAATATTCTAATATTCACAGCTTGGTAAAGCCCATTGAGTGAATTTTTGCAAAGACATAAGTGTTTGCAAAGACTTCACCTGTGACTAATAATGGATCAATTAGATCTCAGGTGTGTATAAAAAGAACCCCAGTGCACTAGACCTTCACATCAACTGCAACTAGACCTCTGCAAACTTGCCTAAGATTCACCCAATTTTCACGCAATTACGGTAAAAAGGTCACGCTTGTCGTCGGCTGTATTTCTGCCTACGACAAGCGTGACCTTTCCAACGTAACTGCGTATTACGTGACGTCACATACTCATATCACAGAACGGAGCAAGGCGAACATGTGTGCTTATAAAACTTTTTTTTTTAAATGTCCGATGGTTTCGTTAGATAAGACCCTTATTCATCGTCTGGTATGGTTTAAAGCCCTCTGAAGCTGCACTGGAACTGTCATTCGGACCTTGAACCGTTTGGGGTCCATTGAGTCTATTATAAGGAGAAAAATCCTGGAATGTTTTCATCAAAAACCTTCATTTATTTTCGACTGAAAAAAAGAAAGACATGGACATCTTGGATGACATGGGGGTGAGTAAATTATCAGCAAAAGTTAATTTAAAAGTGAACTAATCCTTTAACAGTTAATCCTGGGTATCCATCAGCTGACGTTTCCCACAGTACATTCCTAAACCCTTGGTTAACGTTCTTATTTGCATATTTGTGGTGTATGTGTCATTGATTGGATGAACACAGAAAGTGACCTGTTTACATAAAAGCGCAAGCATTGTGCATCCTCTTACTGACGACGGACCTATCGAGTTTATACTGAATGGACACTTCGGACTATAAAGGTAAGAATGAAACTGAAATTGTCACATTTTCTGTCAGCATTTGACATTTTTCCTCTCAAATGCAGAATTTACTGTTTATATACAATGCGCAATGTTTCCATGATTGTCTGAAGCACACAAATATGATGACGCGATTGGTTGTCTGTTGCTAAGCGCCTAGCTTTAACATTCTAGCAACACATCATTTCACACTGTACAAGTTTGGCACAGAGGCAAGGTTTCTAACCCCGCTTCTAAATTACAAGTGTGAACCGTTCCTTTACCAGGGGTTAAAGGAGATGTATAGAACGACAATAACTCTGGGTAAAGCGCAGTGTGAAAAGCCCTGATTGTGGTCTGGTGGACCCTAATTAACAAGACTTCCTTAAAACGGTCTAATTGACTGCTTCATTGACTAACCCACTGCCTAGTCGATTTTGAAAATATGTTGTTTTGCACATCCCTATTTTGTTCATGGAAATAAGTAGTAGATTACTGCAAAAACACCTTAGGAACACCGTCTGACATTGCAGGCCACTTTCCCTGGGCTCGGGTCGGTCTACTTGCCATTGATTAGCAATAAAGCACCGCTACAGCGCTGACAAAAGCACCATAAAATACTGCCAACTCCATTGCCTTTAATTTCCTCTACCATAACAATAAAGAAGATTGATTCTTCCATTCCAGAACTCTGTTTGAGCAATTAAGAGAACAAATACTACTGTAAGGCTTTTTCATTCCCCGCCTCTCGACTTATAGCGATATGACTGGAAGGACAAAAATAGACAGCGTTGTTTGGGCCACAACTCAGTGGTCGTGACAAAGAACTACCTATAGTGCTATCTATCCATCCAAACAGAAGGGAAGGAGGGGGGTGGAAGAGAAATAGGGAAAGGGAGAGAGTACAGGAGCAAAAGACGAGAGGCCCGTGGCACTGTCTAGAGGAGAGTTATCCGCAGACCAATGGCCAAATTGATTCCGTCGAGCACTGTTCATCAGGCGCACTGTAGCACTAGGAAATATTCCCTCCTCCATCCGTCCTCTCCTATTAGCACGCTGGACGAGTAATTTTTCTCTGGAAAGAGCTAATGGAAACATGCAGTAAATCACCACTTAAAGGTGCACAGAAATGTACAGATTCAGCTAGTAAAATTAAATCAATATATATAGGGAAAATTCATTGGGTAACAATTGATCATTTAAAGGTGGCCTAGAATGGAAAACTGTATTTACCTTGGCATTGTTGAATAATAAGAGTTCTTCTGTACATGGATCTGACATACCATGAGCCTCAAACACCATTGTTTCCTCCTTCATATGTAAATCTTGTGCGTACAGAAATCCACTAGAAAAACGGGTGAATCCCAAAATAATACCAACTGTGATGTAACAGTTGGGATCATTAATATTTACACCCCCCAAATTTGCATATACCAGCCCTTGTTTTGGGGCCGGCAAGGGTTAAGGTGGACCTGCACACCCGAATCATCAGAAGTTCTGCAGGTAATGTGAAGAAGCAAGCAAGGACAATATAGCGAAAATGTCAGATCATGGATTTAAATGTTATGTTCCAGGCTGTGCAGGGGATGAGAGCACTTTTCATACCCTTCCCAAAGAACAGAACTGTCATCAGGCATGGCTGATGTTTATCTATAAAGGATACAGCTCCAATTTAATTCAAAGTTGTTAGTTTGCTCTGACTAGTGTCAATTTTGTTAATGAAAATATGATGAAAAATGTTCGTTGACGACCTTTTTTTCCATGACAAGATGACACGAACGTCCTTAAATGATTATTGTGACTATATAAACATGCAATATCATTAACAAAAAAGATGACACTTAAATGTAGTAAAAAAAAAAAAAAAACAGGAGGGTTCGGGCGGTCATGCTTGCGATTGCCAGATTTCAATCATTTAAATCCCCTAAACAGAGTTTTTTTGTGTGTGTGAAAAGAACACGTATTCTATCCTGTGTTTTACTTAAAATTTGCAATCTGGCAACCATGTGCACCAATAACCACTAATAAACAAGTAAGCTGCATTTCATATAACATATGGACAGGAGAGATGTCAGTCTACAAATGGGAAAAAAGTAACGTGTTGATTTTTTGAGAAACTAAAGTAATGTGTTACTTTACTAGTTAATTAAAAAGTAATCAGATTGCTTGTAATGTGTTAACCCCAACACTTAGCAGTAGCAAGTCCATACTAACATAATCCGCCAAAATTAAATATATTTTTACTTCCATATTCTATAACATGCTAAAACTATTTAGAGTTGTCATGATTGAACTATAATGTGTTAATAACACGCCACAGCTATAACGATAACGACACAGTGGAACGATACAGTTGGATTGTTTTAGACTTTGAGTTTAAGCATTTTATAATATAAAAGAGGGTTATTGGACATTGGTGTGGATGTTTGAATCAGCACAAGCGAATCACATGAATCCCTTTGAAAGTTGGTCTGGAGAAGAGGTTTTTAAATTGGGCATTTCAGAAATAAAGAAAAAACTAAAGATAAACAAAAGATAAAACATTTTTAAAAGATTATTATTTCATTCTGCTTTCCAAAGACAGGTTGGAAACCATGAGATATACATTATGAAATGTTATTCTATTGCCAGCCATACATTTTTATAGCAAAAAAAAAGTGTGTATACTGTAATTATCTGAATATATTTTTTCCACAGAGCCCCCTATCATTTCCCACGGGTCCACAGGCCCCATCTTGAAAATGGTTCAGATTTAGTACCATGCGAGAGACCTGCATGGTGAAACGTGTGTGAAATCAAACTTGGGTTAGTACCAAGCCAATGGAGCAAGTGTGAAAAAGCTCAAAGTCTAAAATGATGTCACAGGCCATTCGGCTGAGATCTGTGTCCCTGGCTGGTCCCTCAAATCACATTATGAACATCCCTGATTCGCCTTGACATCTACTGACATCATCTCTGCGAAGATAAATTCATATACTGCAGTTGGAGGCAATAAACTGACAGGCGGGCCAAATGGTGTTGATGATTTTGGACACAAGAGCGTGACTGTCTGTCTGTCATGGCCCATCACTGAGGCACAGGTTGAGCAGAGAGGCACATCATTAACAATGGTAATTAAGTCGTGAGACTCGACCTGTGTCTGTGGCACCGGGGCCAGAACACCTGAGGGGCCACAGACTGACTTCAGCCCACCAGCCACTTATAAACCAGCTGATAGATGCAAAACGATAAAGCACTTAAAACACAAAGAATGAGGCTGCGTAAAAAAGTAAAAGCTAGGATGGAATTGAAAATGCTAGATTTAGTTCAAGAGCTCTACATGAAAAATGTATTGTTTATTTAGCATTAAGCTGCAGTCTCTTTAAAGTAAGTGTTCTGTTTGCGTGAATCCAAGAGGTAAAAGCACAGCACAAGTGCTCTTATAAACAGCCAGCCTACTGAAATATAAACCCAATAAAAACATCAAAAAAGTCTCATAACATTTGAGGCACTTTCTTCAGTCTGTCTGTCTGTCTGTCTGTCTCTATCTGTCTATCTGTCTATCTATCTATCTATCTATCTATCTATCTATCTATCTATCTATCTATCTATCTATCTATCTATCTATCTATCTATCTATCTATCTATCTATCTATCTATCTATCTATCTATCTATCTATCTATCTATCTATCTATGTACATTGTCTATATAAATACTACACTGCAAAAAAATGCTTTTCTTACTTAGTATTTTTGTCTTGTTTCCAGTCCAAATATCTAAAAATTCTAAAATCAAGATGCATTTACTAGAATCTAGATGAACTATTAATATTTTTTCCCCCAGAAAACAAGACATATCTCATGGCATTTTACTACTTTAGTAAATGCATCTTGATTTAAGAATTTTTAGATATTTGGACTGGAAAAAAGACAAAAATTAAAAGTAAGAACAGCATTTTTTTGCAGTGTTACATAAAAATGTGAGGATTTTATAAGTATATCAATACAGTTAATGTATTAATGATGAAGTATGTTTAATTTGAAGCATTTAATTCATAATAAAAAAAAATGTAAGATTGTGCTATATGTGATCCCATTATTGTAAGGATTTTGGCCTATGACTTGCATATATGTACTGCTCTTCAAATCTTTTCTCTAGTTTTTCCCATTTTATGATTTTTTCCAGTGAGAAATATTTCACCTGCGCCCTTCACGTCAGGCCTGGGGCTGCTGCCGCCGCCATCTCACATTTGCATGAGTCTGTGTAACCAATTCCAATTTCAGGCAGAATTTGTTTTCCAGACCCCATCCTCAAGTTTTAATTATAATGTGAGGCGTTCAGGGAAGGAGCCCAGCGTGTTTCGGGTGGCTATTCACACACCGGCACAACTGAACCATGAAATTATTCGTAGGTCTAATCATTGACTAAACAATGAAACATTAATTCAGGGAAAATGGATCAAAGTGAGGTGTTCACGAATGGGATTGGGGTCCTAAGAGCAAGAGAAGGAAAACACATTATTATCTAAACCTGCAGCAAGACAATACACAAATTTGAGGTATTTTAGAGACACTGCACACAAATAAAAAAGTAGTGCTTGGTGGAAAAATTGCATACTTTGCCATGCAGGTTACTTAAGCTTTTCAAATGTCACAGTGGAATATGTGACCAAAAATATGCAAGAGTTTAGAGGGATCACAGAAAATTCTGTCATCATTTAATTACCCTCATGTTTCTCCAAACACCTGCGGAACATAAAAAAATAGAAATTGCAGATGCGCATAAACGAAAACTCTGGGCTAAAACCGAAAATTCAGGATGGCCGAAAACTGAAATAAAAAAAATAATAATAAATTAATTATTCAAACGTATTTAATTATCAACACTCAAATATATAAATATTTAAAGAGCACCTATTATGGCATTTAAAATGTTCCAAATATTGTTTTAGAAGTCCCCAACAACAGTTTTGCATGCATGCAATGACAAAAAATACTTTAGTTTTCTTATAATATGCATTTATTTTTACCTGTTTTGACAGCGATTCTCAAATGATTCGTTTAGTGATTCACTTTTCAAAACCCCACCTTTACTCGCTAATCTGCGGTGATTGGTCCGATGACCCAGTCAGTTGTGATTGGTATAGTCTGTGCAGATATTTTCGGAAACGGAACACCCATCACCATAAATGGTTTTCGGTTTAACAAGTTTAAATGTGTATAAAGTGTGTGAACAAACATGTCATCAATTTTACCCTATCAATTCGAGCCTGAATATGAAGGGGAAACGCTCTGGAGATGCGAATGATCAACTCAATGGCAAACACCACGACTGGAGCAGGATATTTCTCAATGGTAAGCATCAATGTAACGTTAGTCGTCACTTCAGGCCAATGGAGCGTTAACTCGATGCATAAACAAAGTTTTTACCAAAGAATAAATAAAAATGCAGTTACGTTACTACGAGGTATGACTCTATTCTTAAAGAAAACTCCGAAAACAACAACAAACAATTCACATATCTCAATACAATTGTCATTGAAGACCTAGAAGCTAAAGCGGTGCTTACACAGCAACCAAACAATTATTAAGCATGCTACATAAAACATAAAAGCAACAATTATTAATAACACTTACAGTTAGTGATACGGAGGAGGAAGCTAATGCAAATACACTTGGAACTGAACCTTCCTTCAATATCAGCCAGCTCGCGAATCCAAGTTTGATTGCATTTAAGTTGGTAAAGCAATCGTCTTCAAAATGGCATGACCAAAGCACAAGGCTCGGACTCCTGTGGTTCAGTTGTATATATGAATTGTAGACACTTAGTCTTCAAATGCTCAGATGAAAAAAGTTTGCTTTTGAGTCGCACTTCAGAACACAGCGTCTCGTCGCCATGATGTTTTCTAGTTTTCACTGGCGTGCTCAATAAGTGGGCGTATCGTATTCAAATAACTTGACAAGTTGACGTCATCTAGTCAGAGAAAAAGCTTCGGTCATAAAAATGACTCAGAGTCAACTCTTACTTTTGAAGGACAATAACTTTATATACGGTGCAGTGTCATATTTCAAACTTTGCAGGATGTTTTTGTTCACTTAGATCTATGTTACACACTACATGAAAGGAACATTTCAAAATTCCATGATAGGTGCTCTTTAAATTGCACATACGTTTGTAAACACTAAGGGTCCAATTCTCACTATTAACTATTTGCTTATTATCATGCATATTACTAGGATATTGGCTGTTTATTAGTACTTATAAAGCACATATTAATGCCTTATTAATGTCACATTCTACATCCCTTAATCATAACCAATACCTAAACTTAACAACTACTGTACTAACTATTAATAAGCAGTAATTAAGAGTTTATTGAGGAAAAATCGTAGATAATAGTGAGAACTGGACCCTAAGTGTTTACAAACGTATGTGTATGTGTACATTGCCAAAAGTATTGTGACACCCCTCCAAATCATTGAATTCAGGTGTTCAATCACTTCCATGGCCACAGGTGTATAAATCAAGCACTAGCCATGCAGACGCTTCTACAAACATTTGTGAAAGAATGGCTCGCTCTCAGGAGCTCAGTGAACTCAAGCGTGGTGCCGTGATAGGTTGCCACCTGTGCAATAAGTCCATTTGTCAAATTTCCTCACTACTAAATATTCCACGCTCAACTATTAGTGGGATTATAACAAAGTGGAAGCAATTGGGAACAACAGCAACAACTCAGCCACGGAGTGGTAGGCCACATAAAATCACAGAGCGGGGTCAGCGCATGCTGTGCAGAAGTCACCAACTTTCTGCAGAGTCAATAGCTACAGACCTCTAAACTTCATGTCGCCTTCAGATTAGCTCAAGAACAGTGCGTAGAGAGCTTCATGGAATGGGTTTCCATGGACGAGCAGCTGCACCAAGTGCAATGCAAAGTGTGGGATGCATTGGTGTAAAGCACGCCGCCACTGGACTCTAGATTAGTTGAGACATGTTCTCAGGAGTGACCAATCACGCTTCTCTGTCAGGCAATCTGATGAATGATTCTGGGTTTGGCGGTTGCCAGGAGAACGGTACTTGCCTGACTGCATTGTGCCAAGTGTAAAGTTTGGTGGAGGGGGGATAATGGTGCGGGGTTATTTTTCAGATGCTCGGCTTGGCCCCTTAGTTCCAGTGAAAGGAACTCTTAATGCTTCAGCATACCAAGACAATTTGGACAATTTCATGCTCCCAACTTTTTGAGAACAGTTTGGGGAAGGCCCCTTCCTGTTCCAACATGATTGTGCACAAGTGCATCATAAAAATTCAATTCAGAGACATACAATGTATCAATACACCTCTTCTTCAATGAACATGTTTTTAATTTCAGAATTATAATTAATTTAGACATATTTTTGTGAGTTTAAAAGGTCAGGGTGATATTGTCCAGATATTATAATGAAGAAAAAAAGCCTCCACAAAAGAATGATATTCTCTGTTATAAAGAAAAATTTGCAGCTCATTTATTCCTGATAAAAGTTCTGTCTCCTCAGTTACAGTGGAAAACAATATGCACTGTATTTTGTTCACGCACAACGAGTTTAAGTTGTAACCCGAGTCCTTTTATGCTGTTATTTACCGCAGACATTCACTCACGACGCACGTATTCCATTATCCGAAAACCGCTGCAATGAATGACAGCATTCCGGACATAAACGACCTTGTAGACCCTTAAAAGTGGCCTAATGATAGACTTCAAGCTCGGGCGACAAACATATCTGCGCAAATCCACTGACCCTGTACTAGTATTGACTGACAGCAGTGCAGTCATTATCCTGTTCAATTTCACCAATAGCTGTGGAATGTGCGGGGGTAATTAGATAGCAGCACTTACACTCTGCCGTTGTGGTATCTACCCCTTTACTCACTTTCTTCAACCTATGCTATTTATTGCCACTCTTTGCTTTCAGCGTCTCCATCCATTTCTCTGATTCTCATGACAGCTCGCTTGGAGATATGAAAACCTGTGATTGACACACCAATTTCCTTTCTGCCAGCACACGCCAAAGCTACGATTTCTCAAAGTCTCTTCTTTTTCTGAGCCTCGGGTAGAACCAATAAGCGGAAATATGACTGAAAAGACATATCAGGCTTTAGATAAAGAGCTAAAAGAGCTACCGAATGTTAATATGTGATTAAAATACGCCATTTGAATTCCCTCTTGGCAGCCTGAAAAGCAGTAAATAGTCTGGCCTTAAATCTCAAATTTGTTCTCTTTAAAGGTCACCGGGTTATAAAAAGCTCTGAAATGTTGAAAGATGTAAATGGAAAATTAGTAATTTCCATGATCAGCGGGAAATGAACCGACTTTCTATGAAAGGAATATAAAGAGTTCTGCTCCAGAGAGAAATAGCATACGTTTGAAAATGAAGATTGTCTATCACCCTTGGATTTTAACCTTTAACCCAAGACCTCACTTGATAATTACACTCTCTCCTGACGCCCATCAGTCCTAAACAGCATGAGATTAGAATAAGTGTGTTCATGAAATCAATGGATTTTCAAAGAATGGATGGATACTTGCTAATCACTGCTAATATCGCCAACAGTCCCTTAAACAACGGAGGAGTTTTTTATCAACTGCTGAAAAATGTGCAAACCTCAAAGCTGAGTATAAATGTATTTTATGGTAATGAATTGACAGTTCTGGACAGAATTATTGCCCCCCTTGGTAAAGCCTGTAAAAATAAATCTGCATTGTTTATCAGTTCAGTCCTTTTTCTTTCTTTCTTTTTTTTATCACAAAAATCTAACATTTCATTGAAGTAAAAGAATTGAAAATATGGAGAAAAAATTAATAAAAAAAATTATCCAATGCATGTTGGCAACAATTATTAGCACCCTTTTATTAAATACCTTTTCAACCTATTTTTGCCAAGATAACAGCTCTGAGGTGTCTTCTATAATGCCTGATGAGTTTGGAGATCAGAAACCATTCCTCCATACAGAATCTCTCCAGATCCTTCAGGTTCCCAGCTCTTCTCTTCAATTCAGCCACTCATTTTCTATTAGGTTTGTGTCAGGGGACTGGGCTGGTCATGGAAGAAGCTTCTTTTTGTACTCGGTGACACAGATTTGTGAGTTGATTTTGATGTTTGTTTTGGATCATTGTCCTGATCCAACCACGGCCCATTATTTCAGGTTTTGATTTGTATCTGTTGGTATTTGCTAGAATCAATGATACTATATAACTCAACAAGATGTCCAGGACCTCCAGCAAAAAAAAAGGCCAAAAATGACACAGATATGAGTATATTTAACCGTGGGCATGGGGGACTTTTTATCCCTGTTAGCACCAAAGCCATCTGGTGTCCATTCAAGAACAGTCACGGAGTTGTTGTGAAGTCACTCCTTCATTATTTTAGCTTTGTTCTTCGGGTCATTGTCTTGTTGGAAGGTGAACCTTTGGTCCAGTCTGAGGTCTTGAGCACTCTGGAGAAGGTTTTCGTCCAGGATATCCCTGTACTTGACTGCATTCATCCTTCTATCTCGATTGCAGCCAATCATCCTGTCCCTGCAGCTGAAAAACACCCCCACAGCATGATGCTGCCACCACCATGCTTCACTGTTGGGACTGTATTGGACAGGTGATGAGCAGTGCCTGGTTTTCTCCACAAATACCGCTTAGAAGTAAGGCCAAAAAGTTGGTCTCATCAGAACAGAGAATCTTATTTCTCACCATCTTGGAGTCCTTCAGATGTTTTAATAGCAAACTCCATGCAGGCTTTCATGTGTCTTGCACTGAGGAGAGGCTTCCGTCGGGCCACTCTGCCATAAAGCCCCGACTGGTGGAGGGCTGCAGTGATGGTTGACTTTCTACAACTTTCTCCCATCTCCCAACTGCATCTCTGGAGCTCAGCCACAGTGATCTTTGGGTTCTTCTTTACCTCTCTTACAAAGCCTCTTCTCCCCCGATAGCTCAGTTTGGCCAGACGGCCAGCTCTAGGAAGGGTTCTAGTCATCCCAAACCTCTACAATTTAAGGATTACGGAGGCCACTATGCTCTTAGGAACCTTAAGTGCACCAGAATTTTTTTTGTATCCTTGGCCAGATCTTGCCACAATTCTGTCTCTGAGCTCTTCAGGCAGTTCCTTTGACCTCATGATTCTCATTTGCTCTGACATGCACTGTGAGCTGTAAGGTCTTATATAGACAGGTGTGTGGCTTTCCTAATCAAGTCCAATCAGTATAATCAAACACAGCTTGACTCAAATGAAGGTCTATAACCATCTCAAGGATGATCAGAAGAAATGGACAGCACCTGAGTTAAATATATGAGTGTCACAGCAAAGGGTCTGAATACTTAGGACCATATGATATTTCAGTTTTTCTTTTTTAATAAATCTGCAAAAAATGTCAACAATTCTGTTTTTTTCTGTCAATATGGGGTGCTGTGTGTACATTAATGAGAAAAAAAAATGTAAGGGGGTCTGAATACTTTCCGTACCCACTGTTTATTCTTTGGTTTTACTCATTATGATGGATGATTAAGAGAATTTGGCCTTTGTGTTTCCTCATATTTATATTCCTGTGGAACACAACGACATGGCTGGATAATTTCATGCTCCTAGTCACCCTGGTGTGCTAAAAAAAAACATATTTATAGGAATATACTTCAGAGATATTTTACTCATAAAAAAAATCTAACAAGATAAACAGATAAACATTTATTTCATAAAGTGATTTCCCGCCACTTTCAATTATTTTACTTCAATAAAAGGTTTGATTTTGGTGATTTTTTTTTAATGAAAGATCAATAGGATAAACAAGGCAGATTTGTTTTTAAAGACTTCTTTGTTCATATTTACCAAGGGGGCGAATAATTCGGACCTCAACTGATGCTTGCTTTTAAATGCAAACTGAAACAGAATGTGACTAGGGGCTCTGTGGCATGGACATGCTTAAACTGTTGCTAATTAACGCAATGATCATTTTGTGTAAAGTCCAGCCTGATTACTTGAGGCTAATTAAAGCAGTGGGACTAGTGATCATAAACGCAACAGGCCGAATCTGTGCAATCCAAAAATATTCAAAATATATTATAGAGCAGTGCAAACACCTGCACATCTGACACCTGGTTAACACTTATAAATAACACCATAATAACCTCAGATGACTGCCTCAAAATAAAAACTCTCAAATGCAGCTTATCTTACAGGCAAATAAGGCTTCAGACTGCTATTTTCATTGATTTATGTGCAAATACATTGAGAAAGAGTGTCTCCAGTTGAGGCATGGCGTCGAAGACATGGAAAATGAAATTTCTCCAGCAAGTCCTTTTTATTCTGTCTTAAATCGTGTAACTGCACACAATGTTGCAATTATGATTCCTGAAAAAGTAAAACTTTGTATTAATTTTACTAGGTCATGCAGATGTTGCCCAGATAACCTTTTGAAGAGTCCAGTCAAGTAACATCAATAAAAATTCATGAGCCACAATTTCACCAGATTCCTTAATTCACCAACTGATTCACCAATAAGTTGCTTAATGTCAAATAATGTCATTAATATTCATGAGCAAAGCAGACACCTTAGTAGGAATGGTCTTGTGAGGTAGTTTATGTGCACCTCATAGAACTTATGAACTAGTTATGAAGTTTGATTAAAGTATCTTCATATTCGAATGTTCATGAATGTGAATTGTGAATTGTATAATAACGCCGGAGAGAACCCATCCATCAGCCTGCAAGTACAGTAAGACTTTTCAATACCAAGCACGGGTTCTTTCTGTAAAGCCGGGAAAACGCCGCAATAAACTATCAGTACTGATAGTACAGGGGTAAGGTGTGTTGCCGAAGTTGACGCAGTTCTACCTGAGGTTCGAATCCGCCTTTGCAGAACGCACTCTACTTTCTTTTCCCATCACTTATCAGATTCAAAAGAAAAAGAAAATAATGGTAATAGTGAAAATAAAGGGTCAAAAGTGTGTTGTAACTGGTGCTCGTATGTGGACAGGTGATAGCTACAGTTTTGGGTAGTTACAACCCCCCACCCCCGCGTGAAAGAGCACACTCACTTTTGCCCAGGCCCGACCAAAAAAAAATTCTGCCTACACCACTGTTGAACATAAAGTTTAGGGTGTAAGATTTTTTTAAATGCTTTTGAAAGAGGCCCATTGTGCTCACCAAGGCTATTATTATTATTATTATTATAATTTAACAAAAACCCTGAATTTTCAGTATCATTATTCTTTCTTTAGTGTCACAAGATCCTTCAGAAATCATGCTCATATGATGATTTGCTGCTGAAGAAACATTTATGATTATTATCATAATGTTCTTATTATCATATGTTGAAAACAGTTGTACTGGAAACCATCAGAAATTTTTTATTTGAGTTCAAAAGTACAGCATTTATTTAAAATAGAAATAAAATGTTTGTAATATTATAAATGTCTTTACCGTCAATTTTGATAAATTTAGATTTGTAAAAATCTTGTATGAGGATGTGTGAGGTTGCGAGGAGGGCAACCAAAATCACATCCAAAGTAAAAGTTTGTGTTTACATAATATGTGTGTACTGTGTATAATTATTATGTATATTTAAATACATAATACCACATGTACAGAGGCAAGTGGACCGCTTGCAGAATCTGTGAAAAAGGGAATCATTTGAACAAAATGAAAGCGATCATACAAAATGCAATATTTTTTATTTAGTACTGTCCTGAATAAGATATTTTACGTAAAAAAAGTTTAAATATAGTAAAACAAAAGAATAGCTGAATTTATTAAAAATTACCCGTTCAAAAGTTTAAAGGGGTACTTCAGCGCTAGGAAGATGAATCTGTATTTAAACTGGGTCATTAATGTAGTAGTAATGTGAAATTATTTTTGAATTTGGTGCCTTCTAGACTGAGAAAAGACAGAAAATGTATTATTATCTCATGGGGATAAAAGACAACAACTCCCAGAATGCACTTGCTTTGCTACCAAGGCCACTCTAGGCCCGGCTACGGGATTACTGGATCACTTGCCCACCGTGCTCATTTTCATAAAATCAGTTAAAATCTGAACGTGTCTGTTCGATATACTATGAGTGAGCCGATTGAGTGTCACGGCACAAACACAGCAGGAGTCGGATTACATTCATCACATGAGCTGAGGTAAGCGCCGCCGCATTCACAGCGCGTGATCAGTCTGGGGTGTTTTCAGTTCATGTCTTTGGGAGCTTAACTTTCATAGGAATTCATTTGAAAAGTTGAAACACTCATTTTGGTCTCCACCGCTCTGTTTACATGAATCTCCACAGCTCCCGAGCCGAGTGCTGTGAGTGCTGTGAGTGGATTGTTGAAAACATGAGGAAACAGCGCCTCCTGCTGGCTGTAGTCTTCAGCCTCTGGACAAAAACTCCTCCGATTGAAGCAAAATCGGAGGAATTTTTCCAGATATAAAATACATAAATCTCGTCTCGGTTATGAGTGGGGAAAGTACGATAATTTGAATATACTCCCAAGGTTTCTACTTATACAAAGCTTAATGCTAATCGCTGAAGTAACCCTTTAAGAACCATTGATTCTCAGTACTGTGTGTCGTTCCCTGATGATCCACGGCTGTGTGTGTGTTTTGTGATGGTTGTTCTTGAGTCTCTTGTTTGTCCTGAGCAGTTAAACTGCCCAATGCTCTTTAGAAAAATCCTTCAGGTTGATATAATTGACACTGGTGATGAGTTGATACAAGTTCCGGTCCTTGCACATTACTTCCTTTTTGAATAATGGCGGACCACCACGAGGAGAGCAGTGTTCAAACAGGTATACTATTTTATAACCACTTCATTTTTTACCAATTTTCATGTTTACGTTTTTCTCCATTCAGAATAATATTAGTACTTTCTCAACATTGCCAGGGTGCTAACATGATTTCCTTTCAGATAACGCGACAGACCACATGGTAATTTCTGTGATTTGTTAAATTAACGTTACTGCAAACGCAGCATCCATATTCCCTTGTGGCTTATGTTTTTTGTGCTGTGTGGACTTTAAACGTGCAGGGATTATGACGGTGAAAGGAACATATAACGTTAGCCTATGTCGCGGTTACTCGTCTTCAAGTGCAAAGTAAAAAGCAGCGGAGATAAATGATCAGATAATCAAGCAAGATTATCTAAATTTATATTTCCTGCCAGCATATAACTAACGTTCGCTCATCATGTGAGAAGTGTTTGACGTGCACGATTCATTTGCAATCGTTTATGTTACATGATGTCGATATGAACTGCAATTGCACTTTAATGTGACTTTTGGGTTTACAAATGGAGCTTTTGTAAACAGCAGCTCGCTGGATTTTTCTTTAATATTAACGTAATGTCATTTTTCTTGACAGTTTTCTCATGGTGGTTAAGCTGGTTCGTCATTGTTTCGAGACTTTCTCAATGAAGGCAAGTTAAGAATCTTGTGCTACTGCTTAGAAATGTACTTGGTCATATAGCAACTATGCTTGAGGTATAAGCTCACTCAAGTCCAGGGTTTAACACTTTACAAAAGATCTAATTTGTTAACATTAACCTGTTAACTAACATTAACTTTAGTATTAGTATTTAGTATTAGTACATAAAAAATAGAACTGTTTGGTTAATTGTTCGTTTTAGTTCATAGTGCATTTATGTTAAGAGACAACTTTAGATTTGTATAATGTATTAGTAAAAGTTGATATCTGTTTATCTCAACAAAGATTAATAAATGCTGTAGAGCTATTGTTTATTTTTAGTCTGTTAACTAATGTAAAGTGATATATTTATATAAATTCAGTGTCTTCTCAATGCAGTACGTGGGCAAGGATCTGAAAATGGTTGGCATGATTTGTGAGGATTTCATAATTGAGTATTTACTCTGGTTTCTTTTTATTGTGAGGACTAAAAACACCTTAAACATTTACCCATTCAGATTGGAACGGTGACATTTATGTCCTGCTGCTGCATGCATCTCCTGCCTCCTCCTCCAGGGAGAAAGAAGACTAAGACCAGTCCAACAGAGGCTTTTAACAGACTTGAGCGTTTAAGGTAAAACTCACTGTTACGGAGTCATTGTGAATGTAAAATGCAGTGGTTTTCAGTCCTTAATTGGAACTCATTCCTCTTCACATTTTGTCTCTCTGACCTGACACACTTAAGGGATAGTTGTTCCGAACATGTATACATTTCTTTATACTGCTGAACACAAAGGAAGATATTTTGAAGAAAGTTTAACAGGCTGCTTTGTCAGCCATTGACATAATGTTTTTTTTCTTACCATAGAAGTCAATGGCTGCCCAAAGCAGCCTGTTAAACTTTCTTCAAAATATCTTCCTTTGTGTTCAGCAGTACAAAGAAATGTATACAGGTTTGGAACAGAATTTTCATTTAAGTGAACTAACTCATTAGTTCATAGAGCTCTTACAGTACCTAATGAGGTGAAGATCTGAATCAGGTTTGTTGAATAAGGGAGACATACAACATGTGCAGAGAGTGGGTCCAGAGGACCGGGATTGAAAACCGCTGGCATAATGTGACTGTCCAAATGTACCATTTGTTATATCGTTTTTTTTAATTTTTTATTATGATTTTTAAAATTATTTATTGTTTAATTTAGATGGATTTTTTTTATTTGAATGTGAGCAAGTTACCAGTAACAGGTTTAATGCATTTATCGATTCACATTATAATTCTTTTCTGTTGTTTTTTTTGTTTGTTTGTTGTTTTGTTTATTTAATCAAATTAGTTTAAGCTTTTTTCAGTCCTGCACCAGTATTGAAGATCTCAGAGGGAGGGAGGGCCAGCCATTCTTACTGGGATCAGGAAGGATCAAGGGTAGGATCGACCACTTCCTCATCCCTTTCACTGGAACCAGCTCCTTGAGTGTCTTTGAACTTTTCAAAAAGATCAGATGTCAAATAGGTTATTTTTGGGAAATGACACTGTTGAGTCAAGTAGACTGTGGACCAATGAAAACATTTTGTTAGAATGATGTTGACTGGTGAAAAGTTGGCAGGAATGCTACAGAATCCCATACAGACAAGCATGCATTCCATGAACTGGGTCTTAATAGATAGGACTGAATATAGACAAGACCTCATTGTATGTAATGAAATTCCTGTTTTCAGTCAGATTTGGAAAATGTCAAAATTGACAGCACTGTATTTTATTGTCGACAAATTTTTCCCAGAACATTTTTTTTTTTCCAGAACATTATCATACGTTTAAAGTACAGAGATGCTGTGAGCTGGGTGAACTTTTAAAAGTCAACAGCTTAAAGTTACTGGCCTTTTAATCAGCAGTGTGTATGTGGGTCAGGTGGTGATGAATGCATTGTACCTTTGTGTTGTTGAAAATAACATTTCTGACAGTAAAACCAAACTGATAGCGTGTTGACTAATTTAACTGAATGAACATATGCATTTTTAGTAAAATACAGATTACACTCCTTAATCAGGGTTTGTATGAACACTATTAGTGTGGAAATGAGTTTCTTGGTGTTACGGTATTGACACACCTAGTGTAGTTTCAACACTAAATGGTGTAAATGGGGTGGGGGTGAACACACATAGTGTTAGCGGTGAACATTCACCGTTTTGTTTGTACTCTATACGAGTGTTAAAAGAAGTAACACTATTTAAAGTGTTAGTTTAACTCTATCTAGTGTGGACCTATGTTAATTTTCTCACTGTGAGTTAATTTAACACTTTCAAATTTGCTGTGCAGGATGAAGATGCCCAAATTTTTCTTATTTTATTTAAATATCTTTTTTTATTTTTTTTTTATTTAGTGCTGCACTTCAGAAGCAACAGAAGATACTTACATGTTTCCCACAAGACAAATTAAGCACAATTTACCTTGATCTTCAAATTCAATAAGTTTTCACCCCCCGGCTCTTAATGCGTTGTGTTCCCTTCTGGAGCATCAGTGAATGTCTGAACCTTTTGAGTTACATATTCTGAAAACTTGGATTACTTCCACACTGAATTGCTTTTATAGGTGTAGGAAAGGCTGTGTAGGAGAGGCTGTGCCAGTAAATGTGACAACCGCACCACCGCGGTAGCTGAGTAGCACCGGTGGTGGTCGGCCAAAACACTTTTTTGATATTGGATACCCAATTTGATATATTTACCATCTGAATCTAACCATGTCATGTCAACAAATAGAATATTCAGCAGCTGTTTATTATAATGTTAAATATTGTGTTTTTTGCCCCAACAACAGCGGCGACTTTTACCTCAAATCCCATACTTTTACATATTCTTCTTAATCAACGTTATTAATCAACTTGAACAAAACTGAAAATCATTAGGAAGACCTTTTGTCTCAAAATAATAATTTTATTGATTCTCATTTGCTACACACACAAAAAACATTAAATATTAGATCAAATTTGCAAAATCAATTGTGTGCTGGTTTCCACACTTGCATTAAGGATCAGACAAATTTTCACGTGCACCACCAAAAGTAGTTTCAATTGGTGTTAAGAAAATTGCTGTGCTGAATTTTGGTGTCATCTAGAGAATTTTAAGTTTTAAAGTCACATGCACTTTTTACCCTGTTGCGCCATTAGCCCCTTTGTACCCTGTCCAGCTCTGCCTCTAAATTTTTGACTGTGCCTCATGAACATGAATGTTACTGTAGAGCCCTGTATTCGTTTATTCGCATCACAATGTCACTCATAAACTGCTTCATAATTGCAACTTGATAATCTGATATTTGAAGACTATTACGTGTATATGCAGCAACTGGACAAACTGCATTACTACTACAATACAGGCACATTGCCTTCCTACATATTCCAACATATACTTTCAACTCACCAGTGAAGTAGAAAGTTTGCATAAGATAAAAGCATGCAAATAGAGACGCATGCAGCTCGAGTCCACTGCTGTTCTGTGGCCCTCACTTCCGAAAATAGCATTTCTAATATAAGCCTACTTCAACATTTAAAATTCAAATTCAGTTATGAGCACCAGCCTAAACAGATCTGCACAAAGACTCTGAATGTAATGCAATGTTTATGATTTTATGCCTGCAGCATTCGTCCATCCCTATGTTCTGCATTCAGGATCCTTTTAAGTCACTTTTCATCTTTCATACACACAGTGCTGACAGTGAGAAAAAATGCTGCGTCAAAGAAACTTTCCACTTTGGACATGGAGAAAAAGAGGTAAGATGAATGTGGATACATATTAAAGCAAATTATTCTTTGCCCACAGTCAGTCTGGAGGCAGGAAAGACACTTAACTGCAAAAATCAATAGCAATTTATTCTCTCCTTGGACTCCAAACACAGCGAGTAAATAATCCTGTCCCTTTGCACTGCCGTCCCGAGAGAGGACCAACACGGTGCTCGCGCTCTCTCTTTTACTCTATTCTCTCCCCCTTGACACTAAATCTCTCTCTCTCTCTCTCTCTCTCTCTCTCTCTCTCTCTCTCTCTCTCTCTCTCTCTCTCTCTCTCTCTCTCTCACTGAGTTTATAAGCAGACCTTCCTGACCCTCTGATCACTTCCACTTTGGGCAGATATCCACTGTCAATCTGTCTCTATCCGTCTCCACCAGAGGACAGCACAGGAAAAACATTAGCACTGAACCCAATATACAAACCCCTTGTTTTGGATTCAAACCACATCTGATGGACCACACAGATCCGACCTTACCTTTGCCTATTTTTCTGTTCAGAGGTCAATATCAAGCAATATTTTGGGGGAATATTGCACATTACATGTCTCTACTTCCTGACAGATATCACTGAAATAATGTCCTCAAAACAGCCCTAGACTGTAAACAGCAAAGAAGAGTCAGGGAGAAGCTACTGTTTTTAGAGTATTTTTTTAGTCATCCAAAATTATTAAGTGGCAGCAAATCCCATCACAATTTTCAAAACACTAAAAGCCATACAAAAAAAGAAATGATTTTATTCAGGGCTTGGCATTAACCCCCGTGCCGTGTAACACAGCCACTCCCACAAGCCACTTAAGCGGTAGGGATGTCCCGACCACTTTTTCACTTCCGATACCGATGCCACAGCTTTGGCTATTTGCTGATTCCGAAATCAATCCGATATTTTTATTTTATTCTTGAAGTAATAATAATAATAATAAATGGAAAGTAAGAAGCCAAAATAAGAGACACCTTTTATTAATTTACTTAAATTATCATGACTATATTTTTATGCAATTATGTGTCCCATTTTTATCTAAATATGTTTTTAAATGTCATGAACTTTATATGACAGAATTATATATTATGTGTGATTAATATAGCCTAGCAAAATTATAAATTAACATTAATTAGGCTATAATCTATTAATTAACCTGTCTAAAAAAAGAAATATTGTGTCTGCCAAGCTCTGATAATGTATGGAATATTATATTAATATATTATCCATACAAAAAAAAAAAATGTAAAAAAAAAAACAATAGGCCTACCTTTAGAAGCAAGGATGTCAGCACATGCTGCTTTAAGTCAGACAGTCTGAGACACTGAAATGCTGCTCTGCAGTTGTGCAGTTCGCATGAGGTTCATCATGAGTTACTGGACAGACCAATTGATACCTTTTTTATATTTAGCCCTATATCTGGAGATCCTCTTGCGTTAGTCAAACGGTACAGCGCATATGTTCTCGTGACTCCGCCGCTATGGCAACAAAGTATCAGTATTCTCCACACTTCAAAATCCTCATATGTTTATTGAACTATATGTGGACCTATGTAAAATACGGGACAAATACACAAGGATGTATTCCCGTGAAATACGGAATCGTCCCATATTTACAAGCAAAATGACGCGTCCCGTATCAAACCAATACAGGACGAGTCATTTTGCTTGTAAATACGGGACGATTCCGTATTTCATGGGACAGGTGGCAACCCTAGTCGAAGCAAGGGAAATGCTAATATTCAAGCATTTAGGCGATGGTTTAAAGGATTAGTTCACTTCTAAATAAACTTTTGCTGATAATTTACTCACCCCCATGTCATCCAAGATGTCCATGTCTTTCTTTCTTCAGTCGAAAATAAATGAAGGTTTTTGATGAAAACATTCCAGGATTTTTCTCCTTATAATAGACTCAATGGACCCCAAACGGTTCAAGGTCCGAATGACAGTTCCAGTGCAGCTTCAGAGGGCTTTAAACCACACCAGACGATGAATAAGGGTCTTATCTAACGAAACAATCAGTCCACATAATAAGCTGTTTTAAATTTAAAATGTTCAATACCTGATCGCGCTGATGTGACCGAGCCCGACACCACACACACGCACACACACACAAACACACACACACACACACACACACACACACACACACACACACACACACACACACACACACACACACACACACACACACACACACACGCGCACAGTATGTCAAAGGAAAGTGCCAGAGTGTACGTTGTTATTTGCATGTGAAGGAAGATGCTGTATTTCAGTAAGCATGTTCAACATTAATGTTGAATTCTCAATGTTTATTTTCATTATTTATTTTTTGTTTGAAAAGCACTTTTTGTATTAGCTTAAAGCCACCAAGTTCACAATAGTTACTGTATTCTTTCAATAGCTCTGAGAAAGGGGTGGCTGGGTGACCTTTTTATTGAATGCTAGACATCAGAATGCATTATTTTGCTCTTGTATAGTCTTTTATTTTGGAATTTTAAGAGCAATATTGTAATGTTAAGGAATTCATGGGTTTTTTTTCATTCATATATGTAAATCAACATGTATAAATTGCTATTAGGCAATTAATGGGGAGATAATCGATAATCGCACCGAATCGAAATCGAACCGCTTTGGGAAAATAAATCGCTAGATTAATCGATGCACCAAAAAATAATCGCTAGATTAATCGTTTAAAAAATAATCGTTTATCCCAGCCCTAGCATTGTGCGATCCTACTACCTAGTGAGAGAACTGAATACAATTTTATCTTGAGCCAGCAACCACACAAAACAACCAAACAACGCCAAAGTACCGCCTACAGTCAAACACCTTAGCAAGTGCACAACAACAGCCTGGCAACAACTCAGGTCCAGCATACTGCGGCGGTGAGGTTTGAATGGTCAAGCACCACTCACATTTCTTCAGAAAATATTAAAACCTTCTCTTTTTTGTCAGAGTGACCAATAAACATGAAAGATTTCGAGCATGAAAGCTGTTCTTTTATCTATGTGCAGACTAAGAGCAATACAGCAACATAGGATGCTATAAAAAAAAATCAGAACAGATAGTGTCTCTCAGCTTTCAAAAGCAACTTCATGCAGACAGTAGAAAGACAGGACAGGACAAAACTGACTATAGATGTAGAATGAAGTGTTGTACTCAGAAACTAGAGCATGCTTAAAAGAGCAGAAGAAACAATACCTACAGTGGGGAAATGTCTCAAATATAGATGGTTTTCAAGTGAGCCACAGAAAATATGGCTCCCTCAACTTGTTGTAACACCTGCTCTGTTCTCAGAGATAGAAGACAGGATTTGCTGAAGCCAGCACGTACGTACACAATGTCCTCTAACACAAAGATGTCTGACAGCTCAGGAATAAAAACAGACACTTTATTTTTACAAAAGGTTGGTTGACATTTAAAAAAACAGGTCATGAAATGTATAGTGCATAATCAACAGAATTTCATTTTATATCTCTTTTTGATTGTAGAAAACATACTTTGAATACTATTATACCAAATCATCGTTCTGTTTCAGAAAATCTATGCCTTTTTATAAAAAAATCCCCATCAGAGACTTCATATGACCTTTCTCCACACATCATTTACTTTCTTCTGTAAAGCACAAAATAAAATGTGGTGATATTTACACTACCAAGCAAAAGAACACAAACACATTTAAGGCACGATCACAGAGAACGCGTTTTTGCAGCGAGAGGCGCCTTTTTTGAAAGGATTTCGGTTGGCAGAGAGTGTTATGCTTGTGCGCCCCGGGTGCCTTGCGTTTTTGCAGGAGCACTCTGAGAGCATGAAGTTAAAAAAACAACAACTCTGAGCGGAAAAGTGCCTGCGTCATCGCGTTTTTTCCCCATTGTACAAATCGAATTAAAGGAAAGGCGGGCCTTCCGTTGTGTTGATCGTTTGACAGACAGGAGAGCTGATTCGGGGGTTGCCTAGAAACATTAAAAAAACACAGCGCAGTGCTATTTTCTAAATTAAAAAACGTCAACCAAAAAAGGCAGTGCGGTGTGCCTCTGTGTGATCTAGGGTTGGGCGATGTCCCCTAAATTGGCAGTTGACGATGTTTACAGTAAAACATCGCGATGGACGATGATATCGTTGTTTTTTTATATTTTTTTTAAATAAAAAAATATAAATTTACTATATCTGTATTTTACTATCTCTTTACATGAATACTATTTTCTATTTTGTTATTTTTCTAACCCAAATAAGGACTCACCCGCACTAGGTTAAACGTGAGGGGAAACAAAGTAAAGAGTTGTGCACTTTTTATTTTAATATACCTCCTTACATAAATACTATTTTCTATTTAAAACTATAATTTCGTTATTATCCCCGTGTTTTGTATGTGAATGCTGTTTTACGTGAATATATTACCACAGGACAGAAGCACAAAGAATTGTTTTCAAAGGAAATAAATTTGCAGTGACATCACAGCCATGAAAACATATGGATTCATGCCGAATGAGAGAGGGAGGCTGAGCCCAATTAAAGATTTGCCAGCTTTTCAAAAAAAAATTTACCCGATTTTCCTATTTCCGCGAACTTTAACAATGGGCATAACCAAAAGGCTAACAGTCCATTTTATCCCACTGCACATCGCGTTTCTTTTCATAAATCTTCACTCGCGTCACACTTATTTTCGCAGGGAATTGTAAACGTTTCTTCCTTTCGTTTGCTTATAATTAAGTCTATTATAGCCTACCCATTCACATGCTTTACTGTGGTAAAGTAGTAAAAAATTATGTAGTACGAATACCTTTTTACTTCCAATTTTATTTAACACAGTTTGTTCTTATTAGACTTGGCGCGTCAAGTTTATTTGAATAGCGCAATACACGCACACACACACCGGCGATTTTAATTTTGTTTTCTCATGCAGTGCATATTCAAACATAGCCTAGATGTCTTGACCCTGTGGAAGATAAAATTCGCTCTTCAGACGTTTTACAACACGTGTTGCTTTGCAACATCAGGAGAAAACATGAAGATGAAGATATTCGAGTCTATCCAGCTCGTGTTCATTCATCTCAAAGCTGACGCATCTTTGTGGGGAAATAAAACTTTTTTTTTTAAACTAAAATTTAATTGTCTTAATCTTTATGTTACCATTATTAACTGATAATGGTTTAAATGTTTTACAGGCTGTAGTGTGTTGTTTCACTGACGGAAGTGCTAAAATAAACACGCATGCTTATGAAATGGATTATTTAAAAATGTAGGCTATATATCTGGCATAGACTACAGTATTTAAAATAGCATATATGCTTTAGTTATACTCTCAATTTAATTTACAGAGCTATCCCTGCGAAGTTTTTAGTTTAACTATAAAAGAGGATTAGTGTGTGTCGCACTCGCAACGGGGGGCGTGGCATCACGATGGTGGCGCTCCATCGTGATGTTGGTAATATCGTCCATCGGCACAACCCTAGTGTGATCGGGGCCTAATACTGACAAAAGTTTTACAAAATGCCATCTTTTCTCACGTGTCACATGACCTATCGTGACACAACACTATAGTTTTATTCAAACTCTAACTAAGCGCCCTATCATACAGCAGCACAATGCAACGCCACAACGCAAGTGTTTTTCGCTTCAGCCGGAAGCAGTTATATAATCTGTTTAAATAGCAAATGTGCCCACAACCATCTGTTCGCCCATGGGCAAAAACCAGGTGTGTTCAGGCGCATTGCTATTTTGAACTGAAAACGACTGCACCATTGACCAACAAAAACCTGCTCTAAAGTCAAATATGTTTTGTGTTATTTAAAGAGAGCGTTAGTAATATGTGCCTATCTTATTGTTAAGTCTGAAGTCACGCGGCAGCACTTCCGGGTCCAAATGCTCTCATACCACAAGAAAAAACAACAAAAAACGGTGCTAATATACACACACAATGTGGTGTAATACTACAAAAAAAAAAATAATCATAACCTTTATCTCCATACCAAAATTCCAGATGGCCAGACAGTGATTCATCTTTTATAAATCATTAAAATATAACAGTCTGTGACACTGTGAGCACTGAGAATGTTGTGTAGACTGTAAGTATTTAAAATGTTTAACTTTTTAAAATGTTTGATGTTTAATATGAATAAATAGTGCTCATAAACAGCCGTTGATGGCATTCTCAAGTGAAACGAGTTGAGGCTTGGACCTAGAAACAGCATTCCTTACATCACAACTTAACACAACCCAAATTCCTCCATGTAGATAGCGAATCCACCATGGTGGAAGCACAACTGGCTTTTAAAGGGAAAGGGAGACTCTGGTTGGTTTATTGTACGTTACGCCCAAAACACACCCATGACTAAGAGATAAGGTACAACCCTTTTGTGCCTGTGCCTTGTGCGCTGATCGTTTTAACCGTCATTAAACTAGCAAAAGTAGATTGGGACAAACGCTTTAGACCATGCGGCTCAGATCATTAAAACACGGCCCTAAAACTGTTAAGGGTTGTTTTCATTCATTGAAATAAAGCTACAATTATATATGAATGGCAAACAAAAAACTTAAAAACTTTGAATGATAATTAGTAAATGTTGCCTTGGCATTGGCAACTAACTGAAATAAAGAAAGCTGAAGTTGAAGTACTAAAATTATTAAGACACTAAAACAACTTTAATGTAGGTTTGTTTCCAATTGAAAACTATTGTATTTCTTCAGAAGATTTATAGAATATAATGTACAAGTCGTATGGACTATTTTTATGATACTTTTATGGATATTTTTTTGTCATTTTTGACAGTATAAACCACCACTGACTTTCACTGATAAAAGAAGCTCAGACATTGGAACATTTCCTTTTGCATTTCACAGATAGAGTTGAGTAAATTAATTTTATTTAACTTTATGATCATGACATGAACTATAACCATTGTGCTCTTGAGGGACACCTCACCCTGAAAAAATTGCTTGAGTAAAAGCTAAAATGTCAAATACGTCAAAAGTAATTATGTTGCAGACTGTCATAAGAACATTTGGATGTTCAGCTCGGTATTCTGAATAAGCATGGGTATGGAGTGCAGCATTTGAACCTTAAAAAGATGCAGGATATGTTATGCTCACTATAAGCTTGTTGCGTCCAATTCAAGCCTTGCGGGACAAGAGTCAGTTCCCCTCACAGCTCAGTCAATATAAAAACAAGCTTACGTGACATGACTATTGGCACAGATATTGTTCCAATAGCAGGAGATGCTGTGCCTGAGGGTGGAGGCGTGCTGCTTGATTCATGCTCATTCTGCCAGACAAGCGCCAGTCAGTTCACTCAAACCAAATCCCTGTCTCGCGGGGATCAGCAAGCCCCGTACAGAGACACTCGAAAAGACACAATCAATACGTCTTCTTCAGAGCCCAGCAGTCCAAAGGCAGACTCAGGCCGAGAAGCTCTAACGATTTATTTCAGATTCAACATTGATATCATTTTTCACAGATAATCTAGGCAGGCACAGGAAAGTGGAATATGACGGGTCTGAAAATTATGCGAGACACCTAAAAAGGACAAAAGAATTTTGCTTTGTGAAAACATCTGCTGAGATGCATGAGAGAAAGTTTTTTTTTATCAGAAACTATGGTACAATCCAACTCCATATGGGCCTGGTTTCACAGACAGGGCTTAGATTACAGATATAGTTCACCCTAAAATTTACATTCTATCATTAATTACTTACTCTCATGTCGTTCCAAACCCATAAGACTTTTGTTCATCTTCAGAACACAAATGAAGATCTTTGATGAAATCTGAGAGATTTCTGTCCCTCCATTGGCAGCTATATGCAACTACCACTTTGACACTTCAAAAAGTTCATAGAGAGCACACGAGAATGAACCTCATTGGTTCCTGCTGAAGCTCAAATGTGCTGCGTTACACAAGAATGAACCTCATTGGTTCCTGCTGAAGCTCAAATGTGCTGCGTAACACAAGAATGAACCTCATTGGTTCCTGCTGAAGCTCAAACGTGGTGCGTAACACCAGAATGAACCTCATTGGTTCCTGCTGAAGCTCAAACGTGGTGCGTAACACAAGAATGAACCTCATTGGTTCTTACTGAAACCCAAAGGCGCTGTGTAACACAAGAATGAACCTTATTGGTTCTCGCTGAACCTCAAATGTGCTGCGTAACACCAGAATGAACCTCATTGGTTCTTGCTGAAGCTCAAAGGCGCTGAATGAACCTCATTGGTTCTTACTGAAACCCAAAAGGCGCTGTGTAACACAAGAATGAACCTCATTGGTTCTTACTGAAACCCAAAGGCGCTGCGTAACACGAGAATGAACCTCATTGGTTCTTACTGAAGCTCAAACGAGCTGCGTAACACCAGAATGAACCTCATTGGTTCTTGCTGAAGCTCAAACGAGCTGCGTAACACCAGAATGAACCTCATTGGTTCTTACTGAAACCCAAAGGCGCTGCGTAACACCAGAATGAACCTCATTGGTTCTTGCTGAAGCTCAAACGAGCTGCGTAACACGAGAATGAACCTCATTGGTTCTTGCTGAAGCTCAAACGAGCTGCGTAACACGAGAATGAACCTCATTGGTTCTTGCTGAAGCTCAAACGAGCTGCGTAACACGAGAATGAACCTCATTGGTTCTTGCTGAAGCTCAAAGGCACTGCGTAACACCAGAATGAACCTCATTGGTTCTCGCTGAACCTCAAATGTGCTGCGTAACACCAGAATGAACCTCATTGGTTCTTGCTGAAGCTTGTAACGGTGGTTGCCCGAAATGTTAATAAGGCCAGTTGGGCGCCAGACAGTTTACATAAACTGACAAACAATGTTTATTTTCCGTTGACACAATAAACGCCATAACACATACTTTGTCTCGTTTTAAGGCTGGTTTACTCTTTCAAAATAAAATAAATCCATACCATAAGTAAACCACAATAATAAGAATAAATGAAAGCACTCAATGTTTCCAAAATTTAGGCCCAAAAACATAATAATAACTCCGTTAGGTGATTAATGTCTCTCGTGCGTCTTTTTGCACACCAACCACCCCAGTTATAGGGTAATAGGGCCTTTAAAGCCAACAAAAATAGTCCAAAAATTGTCCACACGATAAGTAAATAAAGGATGAAACTAAATTAATTCGAACAAGATGTTCGGGGTTAAAAAAAAAGAATAATAATAGTTTGAAGGGCCCGTTTGAAGGGAAAAGAAACGAAAGGCAGGTATGATGGCCGGTCGGTGAGAGCGCGGGGAAGATTAGTTTATCTTTTACATTTTGTTTGTTTCGCTGGTCGGATACTTTAAATTCTCCTAGAAGGCAGGAGTTAATACTTGCAGTTTTGCCCCGTGATTCCTCGATTCTTTAGGCCTACGGAAGCTTTGACGCAATGCCGGCGTCCGCGGTTCCAGCTCGCTCAGCGCCCTCCCTTTGTATCCGCTCGACCATCCGCCTCGGCTGTTCCCTCCGCAGATTATCGGTCTTTATCCCCACAAAGGTAATTCCGTGACCCCTTCACGACACGCTGAAAAACCGACGCCTCACTCTCCTCCTTTTCTTTTCCACGCTCTGCTTCCCAGCTTCCCAACTTCCCCACCAGGCTCTCACTTCCGCTTTTTTCCTTCCTCTTTCTGCGTTCTCTTTTCCCATCGAAATCAGCAAAACCACACCTCTTTTCGTTTCCCCCTTTAAATTTTCGTTTGCATGAATTTTAGTAACTTTTATTAAGTTGAAAAGATAGTTATTTGAAAGGTATGATTATTAGTTACTTTTGATTCTTTAGAGCAGCTGCCGCAGCAACCTGCTACATTCTCCCCCCGTTGGAAAGTCAACCCATGGTTGGTCTACTTCTGAAATCCTAAGAATTCCTCTTCATCCGATGAGTCCTTAAAAAATATTTCCCAAATTTTTTGTTTTTCTAATATTTCCACCTCCTTAGCGGTAGGATAGCATGGTTTCAGGTTACAAACATGTATAGTTCTCCCATCTTCCCCAGTGCTTTCCAGGACCACTTGATAGTTTACCGGCCCCAGCTGACGGATGATCCGGTACGGTCCCTTCCATTTCTTACCAAGTTTAGCGGTGAACTGATGCGGGGCACTTGATCTGGGAAAATTTCTTACCCACACCCTGTCTTGAAACTGATAAGTCACTTCTCTTCTGTTTTTATTATAGTTTCTTAATTGCCTGAAACGTGCTTTTTTTGAACTGGCCTCTGCTTTAGCGCCAAGCTGATTGAGTCTATCAACAGTTTCATAAAGTGGGGTATCTGGCAGAACAGGGATGGATGACTGAAGGATTCGATCCATAGGACTCTGGAGCTTCCTGCCTAGTTGAAGTTCGGCCGGCGTCAGTCCCGTAGTTTCCTGTACTGCAGTGTTCAATGCAAATCTGAACTCAGGAAGGTAAGTATCCCACTTTTTGTGATTGTCTTCAACGTATGATGCAATCATACACTTTAAGGTACGATTAACACGCTCAGTCATGTTAGTTTGGGGATGATACGCTGTAGTAAGTTTTGGACTGATTTTCCATTGCTCACACAGCTCCTGAAAAATGGATGATACAAATTGGGACCCTCGATCCGATAGAATGTAAGTTGGAACTCCCCATCTTGTGAGAATTTCAGTTCTAAAGATACGGGTAACAGAGGAAGCGGTTGCGGTTCGCATGGGGAAAACTTCCACCCAACGTGTATAGTAGTCTACCACCACCATGATGTATTCATGTTGTTGCGAACTGCGTGGAAACGGCCCCATAAGGTCTACTCCCAGTAGCTCATTGGGTCTGTTCACAATAGTTTGTTGCAGTTTCCCCGAGGGTTTTCTATTTTCCCCTTTTAGGACTTGGCACTTCTCGCAACATTTAATGAAGTGTTTTACTTCGGACCACATCTTAGGCCAGAAGGCGACGTCATGAAGCCTTTTGTAGGTTTTGAAGATGCCTAGATGACCAGACAGAGGATTCTCATGATAAACTTTCAATATTTGGGATTTTAGTGAAGAAGGAACATAAATCCGGTAATGCGCTTGGTGATCAGTAGCCTGGGTTTTCCTATATACCTTGTCTTCCAGGACTATGTATTTTTCCATCATGACGGGATCACCTTTTGCTAAAGCACGGAAGACCTTTTCAATTTCAGGATCTTGATGCTGCTCTACCCACACACATTCAACAGTAAAAGGGAGGTCCTCTACTTTGTCCTTGGTAGAAAACAAATTACAATCCCCAGTTGCAGGTATCCGGGAGAGAGCATCTGGCACAACATTGAGTTTGCCTTTCCTGAATTCTACAACGAAATCAAACTTCTGCAATCTTAAAGCCCATCTCAGTAGACGGCTTGTGGTTTTGTTAGAAGTTAGAACCCACTGTAAGGCAGAATGATCTTTGACTACTGTGAATACTTTTGGTTCCAGATAGTACTGCCATTTCTCTAGGGCCCATACCACCGCAAGGCATTCCTTTTCTGTTGCGGAATAGTTCACTTCCGACTTTGCCAATGTCCGGCTCGCATATGCTATGACTTG
Organism: Gobiocypris rarus; assembly: GCA_023029165.1. NCBI lineage: Eukaryota > Metazoa > Chordata > Actinopteri > Cypriniformes > Gobionidae > Gobiocypris > Gobiocypris rarus. The sequence goes on from CM040927.1 coordinate 5,213,212, forward strand.
TTCAGAGTCTGCTTTTAATTTTTGTGTAAGGACCGCACCAAGACCAGTTTCACTTGCATCTGTATACACCGTGAATGGGAAATCTGGCTTGGGATGTCCTAAAACTGGAGAAGAGGTCGGATATGATTTTAATTGCTCAAAGGCACGTTGACACTCAGATGACCAGATAAAAGGCTGTCCTTTTTTTTTCAGATTATTTTTTTTCAGACATTCCTAGAAATCTTTGAACCTCCTTGAGGTTCTTTGGTACAGGATACTGCTGAATGGAACGTACCTTCTCCGGATCAGCCGCAATGCCATTGGTATTGACACTGTGTCCCAAAAATTTTATCTCCTCGCGACAGAAAGTGCTTTTCTTCAAATTAATAGTTAGTCCTGCATGATGTAGTTTGCCAAACACCAACTGGAGGTCTGAAAAATGCTGAGTCACAGAGGAGAATAAATTATTATATCATCTAAATACACCAGGCAACACTGACCCCTTGAGTCTCCCAGGACCAACTCCATTAGCCTCTGGAACGTGGATGGTGCATTTTTAAGTCCAAAGGGCATTACATTAAAGTGAAAAAGGCCTGAAGAAGTGATGAAGGCAGTCATGAACTTACTTTCAGGGGCCATCTCCACTTGCCAGTATCCACTATTTAAGTCAATGGTGGAAAAAATGGTTGACCCAGAAAGGGATTCAAGAATCTCTGTAATGGATGGAAGAGGGTAGGCATCACTTTCTGTGAGGGAATTGAGTTTCCTGTAATCCACACAAAACCTTTGGCCCCCATCTTTTTTAGGTACCAGCACGACTGGGGAAGACCACCCAGAACGCGAAGGTTTGATGATACCTGCTGATAACATCTCTTCCAACTGCTCTTTCACTATGGTCTGTTTTACAGAAGACATGCGGTAAGGTTTTTGTTTTATAGGAATTTGGGCAGGGGTATATATGTGATGCTGTAAAACCCTGGTTCTACCAACTTCATGGGTACACACCTTAGGATTTGTTCGTAGGATGTCCCTCAGTTGTTGTTTTTCAGATGCCTGTAGGTTTGCAGAAGACACCGCCTTATCTATGTAATCTTGAATCTCAAGATGATCCTGGTGCTGAAATCCCGGGGGAGGAACTGAGCTGATAAGACCCAAATGAAGTGTTGCGTTACCCCCATCTTTGCTGTTCCTTACTGCCTGGCTTTTCTGTCCGGAAACTGAGGCACTGCCGGGTTGGAAAGGATAAGTAATTAAAGGTGCGTGTTTAAATCCATACACTTGGTCAACAACATTTATTTGTAGTTGGCTGTGATAAATAAAATCAAGTCCCAATACAATTACATAAGCCAGAGCCTTAGAAGGAAGCACAACCACCGAAGAACTTACCACATTTCCATTTATCTCAATGTCTAAAGTGGCCCAGCCCAGGGGTGTCTCTGCCTCCCCATTGGCGAGATACAAGGGTCCACGGCACCAAGGTTTAAGATTTTGTTTTGAGCCACTTAACTCAGCCCACAGATTCTCATGCAACAACGTATAGCTAGCCCCGGTGTCTAGGATAGCTTTGCCATACCAATGTTTAATGTGTATGGGTATGACAAGTTGTTGTGGAATGGATGTTGGATTCAGAGGGAAGGCATAGTTGACAAAGAGTCCTTACGCCGGGAAGTATCACCCTTAAAGGTCTGCTTAGATGTCACAGCTGATGCAGTGGAATTATTAGGGTATCCACTAGTTTTGGACCTCGCTGATTTTTGTTTGTTATATTGACTGTTCATTTGAGTAAAGGTAGGAGAATTGTACTGAGGGCATGAGCCGGGTGAATGTGTGCCTCTGCAACGCCAACACAATGGGGTTTTATCTTCCTGAGGAATGTTGGGAGAATGCAACCCTTTCTGTATGGGACCTACTCTCCTACCATGGAGATTATGCTCATACGCCACTTGTAATTCATGGTCCTTTTCCATCTGGTGACCCAACCGCACAAGTTCATCTACGTCCTCCACTCTTCCACGGAGCTGGCTGGCCAGATATGGTTTTATGTGTTTCAAAATGAATTTAACAATGTCCTTTTCAGTGAGGGCCGGATTCCATCTTGTACACAGAGCGCGGTAAGAATATGCAAAGTCTCGTATGGATTCATGTTCCCCCTGTTTTTTAGTTCTGACACGCTCCGCAAGCTCGTCTTCATAGTCTTCAGCCAGAAAAGCGGATAAAAAGGAAGCTTTGAACTCCGACCAAGATGCAACTTTGGAACGTGTTATTTCCCACCAATCTCGAGCGGTGCCATGAAATACAGTTCGAAAAGTAGCCAACAGATCAGTGTCAGACAAAGGATGCAAAGCAAGGAAATCTTGACACTTTGCTAAGTATAGTAGTGGATCAGGATCATCTCCCGGCCTCCCATAGGTAGGAAAAATTAATTTAATATGATCAGTTTTGGGAACTGCCGTAAGAGCAGGAGTAGTCATTAAAGGTGAAGTCTCTGATAGAGGTGAAGAACCTGGGGTTGATTCTTTCTTTTCGTCTTTCATTTTGCCAGTAGGAACCACAGGGATTGTATCAAGTTTTCCACTTATTTCATTCACTTTTGTAGACAAACTCTTTAATGACAAGGGGAATTCGGAAATACGGCTTACCATGTCCGTGTGGTTTTCGTGCACAGCTTTCTGGATATCTTTCAAGTCCCGCTGCACTTCCACTTGCAACTGGTCCACCATGAACCCCAGGTCAGACACCAGAGAATCTTTCATTTTGTCTACTTCCTCTGACACTACAGTTTTGATTGCTTTCATTATTTTATCCATCTCACTGTCATCCTTGTCCTTATTTGAAGTCACTACCCTATGTAGATTTCGTAAGCTTTGCTCTGTATTTTCAGCTAGCTTGTTTATCTTAGACTCTACATGAAACCTACTTCTTTGTACTTGCTTACTTAGATCATTTAAAACTTTATCCTGTTTACCCAGATCCTGGTACAGCTTATTCAGGTTGCCCTGGACTTGCTCAGTAAGTTGGCCCCATCCTCTACCAGGGGTAGGAAGCATCATAGGAAGTTCACATTGAATTTCTGAATCGCCTGAGACTTCCCCACGGAGGGAGAAAGCACAAGGAGGTTCATTTTGGGTTTCTAAAAGAGGGGGGGAGGTCGCAGGGGTTGCCAGGTCCATGTCTGCAGACTGCACAAGGGGAGAAGGAGAGTGGGCACTAAGATCTTGGGTATGCATATTCACATTATTATCCCTAGTATTAAGAAGAGGGACATGTAAAGGCGTGGATATGTCAGGAGGAGACACCAAAGGATATGTAAAAGAATAGTGGGTAGACATGATAAATACACGATAAAGCATCAATATTTCACAATTACCTCACTGTCCCAAGACACACATATCATCAATAAATTCCCTTCACAACCAAGTCGGAGTTCAAAAATAAAACATTACATGTAAATTTTCTTTTCATCACTTTCAGTCCCCATGCCCTTGCACATTTATAGTTCATAAGTTCATCAATGTTCGAAATCAAGCAAATCGTGAATTTCGAATACAGCCTTTTCGAAAGTTCGTAGGTCGAGCCCCACGTTGGGCGCCACTCTGTAACGGTGGTTGCCCGAAATGTTAATAAGGCCAGTTGGGCGCCAGACAGTTTACATAAACTGACAAACAATGTTTATTTTCCGTTGACACAATAAACGCCATAACACATACTTTGTCTCGTTTTAAGGCTGGTTTACTCTTTCAAAATAAAATAAATCCATACCATAAGTAAACCACAATAATAAGAATAAATGAAAGCACTCAATGTTTCCAAAATTTAGGCCCAAAAACATAATAATAACTCCGTTAGGTGATTAATGTCTCTCGTCTTTTGCACACCAACCACCCCAGTTATAGGGTAATAGGGCCTTTAAAGCCAACAAAAATAGTCCAAAAATTGTCCACACGATAAGTAAATAAAGGATGAAACTAAATTAATTCGAACAAGATGTTCGGGGTTAAAAAAAAAGAATAATAATAGTTTGAAGGGCCCGTTTGAAGGGAAAAGAAACGAAAGGCAGGTATGATGGCCGGTCGGTGAGAGCGCGGGGAAGATTAGTTTATCTTTTACATTTCGTTTGTTTCGCTGGTCGGATACTTTAAATTCTCCTAGAAGGCAGGAGTTAATACTTGCAGTTTTGCCCCGTGATTCCTCGATTCTTTAGGCCTATGGAAGCTTTGACGCAATGCCGGCGTCCGCGGTTCCAGCTCGCTCAGCGCCCTTCCTTTGTATCCGCTCGACCATCCGCCTCGGCTGTTCCCTCCGCAGATTATCGGTCTTTATCCCCACAAAGGTAATTCCGTGACCCCTTCACGACACGCTGAAAAACCGACGCCTCACTCTCCTCCTTTTCTTTTCCACGCTCTGCTTCCCAGCTTCCCAACTTCCCCACCAGGCTCTCACTTCCGCTTTTTTCCTTCCTCTTTCTGCGTTCTCTTTTCCCATCGAAATCAGCAAAACCACACCTCTTTTCGTTTCCCCCTTTAAATTTTCGTTTGCATGAATTTTAGTAACTTTTATTAAGTTGAAAAGATAGTTATTTGAAAGGTATGATTATTAGTTACTTTTGATTCTTTAGAGCAGCTGCTGCAGCAACCTGCTACAAGCTCAAACGTGCTGCGTAACACCAGAATGAACCTCATTGGTTCTTGCTGAAGCTCAAACGAGCTGCGTAACACAAGAATGAACCTCATTGGTTCTTACTGAAACCCAAAGGCGCTGCGTAACACGAGAATGAACCTCATTGGTTCTTACTGAAGCTCAAATGTGCTGCATAACACCAGCTTTGATTTCTATAAAGAACTGATCAAATTAAGTATAACATTAAAACATCATGCTACTTAATGACACAAATAGTTTAAAACTATATAAATAGATGAAAAACAAATATGCATCTCAGATAAGCAAATATATACTTCATATATATATACACATCAGATCTAAATGGGGAAAAATATCATGCTGGATATCTATACTAATATGGACTAGGTAATGTGTTATGAACGAAAGGATGCCACATCGTTTGATGGAAATGAAAATGATCAACCTACAGAGGACTGAATTCAAAGACACCCTGAAAATCAAAGTGAAAAAATTATGCAGCAGGCTAGTCCATTTTGCTGAAATTTCATTGCCGTAACTCAAAATGGTACTCAGTAGTTTGTATGGCCCCCACATGCTTGTATGCCAGCCTGACAACGTCGGGGCACACTCCTAATGAGACAACGGATGGTGTCCTGGGATATTTCCTCCCAGATCAGCAGTTTATGCAACTGGCCCCTGGACCAGGGCATCACTGAGCTCCTGGACAGTCTGTGGGGCAACCTAGCGCCGTCGGATGGACAGGAACACAATGTCCCAGAAGTGTTCTTTTGTATTGATGTGCCATCCTAGAGGAGTTGGACTGCCTGTGCAACCTCTGTAGGGTCCAGGTATCGATTCATGCTACCAGTAATGACACTGACCCAAGCCAAATGCAAAACTGATGAAAAACAGTCAGAAAAGATGAGTTGGGAAAAATATGTCAGTGGCCTGCACCGGTAAAACCATTCCTGTTTAGGGGGTCGTCTCATTGTTGCCCATCTAGTGCACATGTTGTTAGTTTAATTAACACCAAAGCAGCTGAAAGTGATTAACAACCCCCTCTGCTACTTAACTGACCAGATCAATATCCCAGTGACTTGATGCTATTCTCTGATTAAAAAGTGGTCCTTTAATTTTTTTGAGCAGTGTATATAATACAATTTTATGTATTCATATGAGCAATTTCATGTCACACAGGAAAGTTTTCTTAAAGGAACACTCCGCTGTTTTTAGAAATAGGGCATCTTTCCTACATTTAGATATGTGGGCAAATGCATTTTTGTCACTGTAAGCCAGCTGGAAAACTTCCAGGGAAAAGTCACTTGGTGTGGCGGTATCTTCAATTTTCTGAGGTAGCTTTAAAGGACCATTCCACCGTTTTTAGAAATAGGGCTTTTTCAACTTCTTTCCTACATTTAGTTTGGGAAAATGCATTTTTGTCTCAGTGCCTGCATTGTTTTAGTTTGGCAGGGTCGACGCTAGCTTAGCTTAGCATAATGAATGGAATCCTTTGTTGCCAGCTAACATGTCCCGAGTAAAAGTGATCCAAAACAATGCATGCACTGAGAAAAAAATGCATTTGCCCACATATCTAAATGTAGGAAATATGTTGAATAAGCCCTATATCTAAAAACGGTGGAGTGTTCCTTTAAAAGCCATACTGTATCTCTGTAATGGTTTGATACAAATTGCTGTTTGCTCACATGTTATGGTAGCCCAGTTTGTGCTGAGTACAGTGTAATGACATTTTTGCCATTAATATGTTTATAAGAAACTGAAAAAGGCACAAATGACAGAACATGTCAAAACTTCTACAGGGCCCCAAAACTGCCTCAGACCCGTAGGGGTTAAATGGTACTTTTTTGTAAATGATGTCCTCTAAATCCACATTTTAATATCATTAATTTTAGCAGCAGTTGGGTAAACAAGTGCACACAATAAAATCAGACCAACATATAGCTACTCAGTCAACTACACAACCCAGATAGCAAAAATATCGGCACGGCTTCTTTTGCCGCCGCCCTAAGCTGTCGGCTATAGGTGCGCCCGCTGGCGGTGATGAAACGTTTGCCGCTGAATACGTCACTCCCATTTCTTGCGAGATGTCACGCGGCCGACTAGCCGGGCGGGCCGCCTGCTTCATTTTCTCTGGCGGTTGCCTCCGCCTAATGGACATGGTCAGCTGGTGGCAAGCCGCTTTGAAATACAAGGATTTCAACTCTCAAATTCGACCAGCCATGTTGGCTATGCATGTTGGGAAATAGAGTGGAACTGACAGCATTTTAACTAGTTTTCACATTTGAAGCAATTATAAAATCATAATAGCCTATATGTGAATTATATCACATATTAGTTTTTTTTTGCTCCAAAGCCATTAGGGTTTATAACAGATTCTTGACTCTTGATTCCATGATAAGGTTAAATTACATTTAAATTTTCACTTGCTTATTTGCCTGTCAGTGTGTTTAAACAGTGTTGGTCAATTTGACCCATAATAGATTAAATCCTTTTCTTTCTTTTTTTTAGGAGGGTTAATAAAGTTTGGAAGTTAATTTGAGGATATTGAACACTTTTATTTTTTTATTGCCCTTTTTCTATTTCTTTTTGGACTGACTTTAAAATAGACATGACAAAATAAAATAAAAAGTAGCCTACTCTTAACTTAGAAATTAATGACATTTTACTTTGTTTTTCAAAACCCATATTTTTCTGAAAAATATATTAATTATTTAATTATTTTGGAAAATTTTGTCTTTGAAAGCTTTTAAATTTCATGTGACTGCCTTAATATTATAAAGTATTTTCTATCTCAGAATTCTTACTTTTATTCTTATTATTTATTTTATATACATGTTACATTTGTTGTTATTATTCTTTGTTCTACATATTCGGAACTTTACCACAATGCTTTATTATTTTTATTTTTCTCTCATTGTACTTTTGTATTGTACTTGCCTATAAATGTACTAATTTAAATAAAAATTAAATAAAATACAAACAAACAAACAGAGAAGTACCTCCTCCGGCCGAGAGGGCAGTATACCTAAAAATACGGAAGACAAACCGGAAGAAGTTACTGAACGTGAGTTCACATATGAAACCAACAGCGGCCGGCCACTCATCACACAGTTTTAGTATTTGAAGAGAGGAGATCAGAAAATATCCTCGACTACGAGCGTTCAAGTAAGTACATGTTTCCTTTTTGTGTAACGCAATTTTATGTTCATTGTTTTACATAGTTTTTAGTTTATCTTTTTAAATTCTCTAGTCATCTATTTTCTTGCCCAACTAACGTTAGTCAAGCTAAAGTAGCCTTGTTTACATAGTTGCCTATTGTTAACTTTACTATTAACTTTCTGAAGAAGCTACATAGTTTCTTCCAGGCATTGAGTTTTTTCCCCATTCTTCTAAGATACGTATGTTTATGCGAGTGTGAGTAAGTTACAGTATGTGTTTTAAGTTAGTTTTGGTCGAATTAACTAACGTTACGTAACAAGTTCCTGAACTTCTTGTATGGACAATTCTGCCGCTTATGTGGTAATGTAGACCCAGCAGTAGATAGCGAAATCTTTACGACAAGAAAGACTGATCAGTATAACTTGTTTTCTAACTAAACACAATGTATATACCGGTAACGTTAGGTTGTTTTAATTTGTTTGTTCCGACACGCACGCTGCTAGTTTAGTGCACAATGCACAGTGTTAGCTAACACGTGCTGTTTCGCCATTTTTACACACTGAGTTCAAGCATGTTCTACATGTTAAATTGTGTCTAGCTACTGTAGGTAAGTTAGCCAAACCTTTAGAAAGCTCTAGAAAGACTTAAGTTTTGGTGTTTTCTTAGAAAAAATAACATGCTGCTTGTCCAGTAGCAAGAGTTAGCTAACACACGCTGTTTTGCCTTAGAGAAATGTTACACACTGAGGTTTAGCAATGTTGCTATTACATGTTAGAAATGTAACTGTAACATGTAAATGTAAGCTTTACACCTAGAAAGACTAAGTATAACTTTTGGTGTTTTCTAACAAAACAGAATGATGTATATATGTTATTTAAATGCTTTTGTTAGTAATGAACAAGCATGCTGCTAGGTCACTTCACAATGTAGTTATAGTGGCTTGCGTGTTAGCTAACATGTGCTGTGTTGCTACTGTTCTTCTAGCATTTAAGGTGATTTAAGAGTTATTTCTCTGAACTGCTGTACTTTTTATGTTTGAGGACAATGCAGTTCACTTGAATGAATACATTTTACTGTTCCACATTTGGCTGGCCAGTTTTTTCCACCACAGCATAGCTACTGTATATTCTGTATATAACGTTAACAATGCGGTTTTGTTCACATTTTCTTGCAGATACCTTGACCAGAGCATAATCGGTTATCTTCACCCAAGAGACCTACTGTTGGACAATCTTTTTTTGGCTTTTAAGGTAAATGCATTGTTAGTCACAATGTCTAGTTACTGGGCTAAAAGGAGAAGAATATTGAAAGGAGTTGAGATGGACAAACAGGAAATTGCAGCTGCAAACGAAGCTCTACTTGCTGTTATTCCTGACTTTGACCAAGTAAATCCTCCTGTTAATGAACATGGAATGGCTACAACAAGCCATGGACAAACAGTAACCCCTAAAGCACAGGAAATAACTGTTGATGAGGTATATGAATCTGGTGAATTTTCCTCGAGCACAGAAGATAGTGAAGATGATTGCCTTAGGACACAACTGGCAGGGTGGGCTATTGACAACATGATCCCCCATGTGGCACTTGGTAAGCTTTTAACCATTTTGTCCAAGGATCATCCAACCCTTCCTAAAGACCCAAGAACCCTTCTGAGAACAGTGACTTTTGTTAAAACAACAGAACTCTCAGGTGGTGTATACCATCACTCTGGAATTGAAAGTGGAATACTATTGCAGTTGTTAGTGTCCCTGAATTGCAGAAGTTGGCGTCAGTTTCAATGCAAGTTAATGTTGATGGACTTCCACTTTTCAAAAGCTCAAATGCCCAGTTCTGGCCAGTTCTTGGTTTAATTGAGCAATACGTGGGTAATGTCCAGCAAAACAAACTTCCATTTGTCATTGGTCTCTATTACGGGAAGAAGAAGCCAACCAGCCTTCACTTTTTGAATCCTTTTGTAGAAGAGGCACAGCGACTTGAAGCGGAAGGAGTTCTGTTTGAAGGGAGAGCACTTTCTTTCAAAATATCAACATTCATCTGTGACGCCCCTGCTCGTGCACTTGTTAGAAATGTGAAAGGTCACAGTGGATATTATGGGTGTGACAAGTGTGTTCAAAAGGGGGTCCACTACGAGAACAGGATGACCTTTCCTCAAACAGATGCTACTCTAAGATTAGACAATGCAGTCCGTGACGAACTTTCTGATGACAGTCATCAGTGTGGAGAAACGCCATTATCATCGTTGTCTGTTGGTTTGGTCACCCAGTTCCCACTGGATTATATGCATCTGGTATGCCTTGGAGTGACAAGAAAGTTGTTGCATCTTTGGCTAAAGGGACGGCGGCTGACAAGATTTTCGCCCAGCATGGTAAAAGAGCTCTCCAGAGTACTCCTGACCTTCACACCGCATGTTCCATGCGAGTTCAACAGGAAGCAACGATCCATGGAAGATGTTGAGCGTTGGAAAGCTACAGAATTCAGGCAGTTCCTCTTGTACACTGGACCAGTCAGCTTAAAAGGCCTTGTACCAATTCAAGTGTACAACAACTTCATGCTGCTTTCAGTTGGCATCACCATCCTACTGAATGTGTCCCTGTGTGCTGACCTAGCAGACTATGCACACAGAATATTGGTTCTCTTTGTTGATCACTGCAGCAAGCTTTATGGAAAAGAACATGTGACATACAACATGCATGGATTGGTGCACCTCAGCCAAGATGCCAAAAAGTATGGTGTTCTTGATAACATCTCATGCTTCCCATTTGAAAACTTCCTTGGGCGCCTGAAGAAACTGTTGCGCAAGCCTACACAACCATTGGAGCAGGTTGTTCGCCGATTGTCGGAGAGAAGTCAGCACAGAAGAACAAACATCTCCAAAACAAGGTCCTTGAGAGAGCACAACCATGGACCACTCCTCAACGGTCTTTCTGTGAAAAAGCAGTATGAGGAGTGTTACTTTCAAGACTTTGTTGTGAAATGTTCAGACGGAGACAATTGTGTCCAGTTGGAAAATAAGGACATAGTTGTTATACAGAATGTCGTCGTTGATGAAATGGACAACACTTTTGTCATCTACAAAAGGTTCCGGAACATGGTCGATTTCTTTACTTACCCTGTGGAATCTTCCAAGCTAGGCATTTTTCATTTATCTGGCCTATCAGATACACTCCGCTTTACGATACAGCAAATGTGCAGAAGAAATATTATCTTCTTCCTTGTCCAGATGGAAAGGCTGGTTTTCCATTGATCCACTTGTAAAATTACTGCTTTTTTGAAGGGGTGAGAATTTTAATGTTATTGATTTTGCCTGGAAATTAATCAAAATGTAGACTTTATGCAAATTTTTCTATTTTAGATGCTGTTTGCCATTGTTCAGTTTATTGATGAGGAGGATCTGCCATTTGCAGTGGTTCCGCAAGTGTGGCTCAGTGAGGGCATGTGCTATTGGCCCCCATTCAACCTCCGCAAAAAAGAAAAAGGCAACAATTTAGCCATCCGCTGCACGCCCACACAGCACCTGGGAGAAACATAACTTTAAGTTCATGAAGGGAGCAGGTAAATGGGTCTGACTTGTGCATTTGTTTTTCCTGCATTTCATCTGTGTAATTGCTTTGTGTGTTTATGGTGGATAACTGACTCTTTCATTCATTATTCCCTGCTCTAGAATCTTGGCAAGAGGCGATGAGATATTTGGTGCGCTTCCAAACAGGTTCCAGCATTGAAACGACAGACGATGACAAGAAAAGAAAGCGAAAGCGAATATCAAATTCCAAGTACAGACCCCAAGCCTCTTCTGATGAAGAGGAGTCTAGTCTTCCAGATGCACCAGCAGTGCTGTCGTTCCGGCAACCTCTTTTGAGCTGTGAAAACATTGTACCGAGTAACAAGGTTTCAGTGCTGCCCGATGCTCCAGAAGTTGCATCGATTACAGAAAATTTTGAGCCATCTGTAAACTTCAGAGTTGGTATGTAGTATGTATTGCTGTGATGCTTGATTTAAAATCCTGCCACTAAATTATACCCTTTGTTAGATTTTCAAATTTCTGTTTCCTCTTTCTCAGAACCAGGTTTCTCCCCAGTAACTCCACTTCACAGAGCCAAGAGTTTGAGTACAAGTAAGTGATGTCTTTTGTCTTGGAAACTATTGCTTGTATTTCAGATGAGGAATCCTTTGATCCATAATCTGTTTTTCATCAGGGGACTTGATGGGTTACTCTCCGCAGCAGTTTCTGGATGAAAGGTGTCGAGGTGTGTTGTACATTCCAATAGCTTTGCACAGTTCAATTATTGTTTCATTACTGAATATGCAATATCTGCAGGGAAATTAAAGCTATGTTTGCTCCCCCAGCTCGTCAAGTACTAAGCTTTACACCCCCAGCAGCAAATTTACCCTGGCAGCATAAGGGTGAAAACGCTGGAGGTATGTACAAATTTTAACAGTATGGAAAATCGTGCCTTTAGTTATAATATATATACTCATAATTTTTAAATAAGAGTATTTTTTTTATATATATATTTTTATATTTTATATATATATATATATATATATATATATATATATATATATATATATATATATATATATATATATATATATATATATATATATATATATATATATATATATATATATAATATACTTTTTTTTATTTTTTATGTAGATTTCCAGAGACTCCAGAATGAGAACCAAGCCCTGAGGGAGGAGAACCAAGCCCTGAGGGAGGAGAACCAAGCCCTGAGGGAAAGCAATGCACAAGCAGGTGAAAACATGCACTCTTTCTTAAATTTTACTTTTTTGACTGTGATATAGGACCAAAATTACCAAATGCCTTTCATTTTGTAGCTTCGGATGGCAGCGGCTCACTTCAAGAGCAGGTGAAGCAAGTTGGGACAATGTTGACGACGTTTGCTCGTACTGGGCAATCAGGTACAACTTGCAAACAACACCTGTGGTTGTTGGTTTAATTCCCACTGGGGCCACCTGTACATGTAGTTGACCTAGATGTAAATGTCATAGTTTAGTAGTTGAGGGACCAGGACTGACTGCTTTATTCTTTTATTCTGTGAACCCCTGTAGGTGCAGATCAGACCCTAATGCTGCGACGTCTTGGAGAGTTTGGCGATGCGTAGCATGGACAACAAAATGGACACTATGCTGCAACATTTCAGTGCCAATGTGTCTTTTGGAGAGTTATCTCTGCCAGGGGGTCTGTTACTCCCCCTAGACACCCAGGAAGATTTGGCCTTGCTTGACAACAGTTTGAGGCAGGATAAAGAGCTCCAGGAACGATTTGTAAGTGTGCTGATTTTATTTATAATGCTGTAGGGTAATCTAAAAAGTAAAATTTAAGATTGTACACTGCATATTCTACAGTCTGAATCCACAGCCTGTCACATTTTTATATTTATGTATGAGAAGCTTCAGAGATATGTAATTTGTAACACTTTTTGTATTTTCAGCGGTTTTTGGCAATCAAATGTGGGAGGGACCTAAAGACAACCGTGTGGCGAATGCTTCAGAGTATCTTCTCTAATCACCTTTCCATTAATACAACCTGGACGGGTGTAGGGGATAAAGCATGTTTTAGAGACATGTTCCTGAAGACCATTGTTCAAAGTAATATATGTAAATATATAAATTTGTTATATATTGAAGTAGATGTGTGTGGCCTTATGCCATTCAAATGGAATGACCGATCTGTATTTTCTACAGGAGCCATCCGGAAGAACCCGGCAACCCAGGATGCCACTGATGAGGCGGTCCAGGTTAACGTTATGCGTTACCTGAAAGGAGCATCTGATCGTGAAGGCGGAAAAGACGCACAGCTGAGAGGGACCCACAGCTGACCTCTTCCACCTAGGCTGACTACTGACACCCCAGCATCACTGACAACTGGAACCCTTTCTTTGTCCTGCAGTCAGTAACATCAAGACCCCTAAAGAAGCCAGAAGTGTCAGGCTACACTCACCCAATCCACAATGTTCACTGTGTAAATTATTTTATTACTTTTTTTTTTATTCCCTGTGACCCTGCCTTGAAGGCAGCTCCTTGGATAGATATGGGATGGTGAGGTTGTTTGTCCTTTAAATAGGCGCACACGAAATCACTGAAGATAAGCCAATTTGCACTGCCTCATTCTGGAGGTCAGGGAAAACCCGAGAACCCATAGTTAGGCTTGTTATAATGGTCTGTTCTACTACTGTTCTATTCTTCTCCAGAGCTTTACTCTAAATTATTACCATTTATCCTATTGTTAGAAATGGCTTGTTAAATGTGATGTTATACCTCTATTTATTTGGTATCCTGCACATTCTTTGGTACCAAATATCCTCATCATTTGATATAATGTTTAATGGTAATTCTTTTCATCCCAGAGCTGACCTCTTTGTTATTAACAATTATTGTAAGTGTTATAATTTGCTTGTGAGGCTGTTTTTTTTTTTTTTTAAACCAAAATTTTATTGGAAACATGCAGGTTCTTTAGTAAAAATGTTTTGTTATTTATAGGCCTATTTAAGCTTATTTCTTGTCCTGTTATTTATATTTCATCTTATTTATATTTCATTTATATTATTTTGTATCATTGACAGTGTACTTTGCAATGTGGAATTAAAACGCCAAATGGGAATTTGTCTGGTTTGTTCAATCATTATCCTTCATAAATTGCATGTTAAAAATATATGAATAAAAAATAAAAATAAATTATTTATTACACAATAAGCGGAGGCAGATCGCTCGAAAAAAGCGTTTGCCTCCGACGGGCCGCCTTTTGGTATAATCAGGCGGCGGAACGGCGGTTTGCCTGCGGGCCAGCAGCGGAACGAAGGCGGTAGGAAGCCGGCTGCCGCTTATAAAAAGCGGCTGCCGCCGGCGGTGCGCCGTCAAACACGTTTGCGATTACGCAATTCTGACGCTTCTACTGCCGACGGATCACCGCCGGTGGGCCGCCGACTCATTGCTATCTGGGAAGGTGCATGTTTAACTAAATGTTCTTTATAAGGTAGGCTATATAATCACATGTATGTTAGGGCAACTGTTATGTATTTAAATGCTATATTCCTAAATGTATTAATTGCATTATAGATAAAACAAATATTGGGTATTTCTGTTACATATCATTTTTGCTATTTCTTGAATTGATTTGTATTTCATAAGATATTTTATGGTGTCTGTAAATAAATTGACTTCCAAAACTTAACTCTGGATTATAAAAAAATAGAAAGAGTAAAAACTAGCCTCCTGTTATTATAATTATTAGCCGTAGTAGTTAGCTAGTAGTAGTAACGTTATTTAACCTAAAATCTTGATGGTGAAAAAGTTCAAATATCCGTATTATTTGTCAACACTCCCCTTTACATTTATTTGAATTCGCCTAATTTGACGTAACCTGCAGCCCAATGTACATTGTCGCAATGTAGCTTTGCATTGAGATTCAATTGACAACTTATTATATGATTACACAATGATGTTGTGTTACAACAAATAATGCGATCCTATAGAGCGTCCGCGGTGAGCTGTCATGTGAAGGTAGCCTACAATGTCAAATGACGCTACATCACCGGTATGAACCGAGATTCAGATGGAAATAAAGACTTAGTTTTATAGCCTACGGGCAGCCATAGATATCTGTTAAAAATATGGGCTTACCGATCATGCTGTGATAACTGTTACAGCCCAGATTCACTCCAGTGTGTGACTTTGGTGTTTGTTGACATGTCGCGTGCTGAGAACAGAGCCAAAGCAGCATGGAATGATGGGAAATTGAGTCCATGAGCGCCTGCTCTGCAGCGGTAGGAAAATAATCAGCGTATGAGACGACGAATGACAAGTTCTCTGAATTTCTCTCAATTTAATTCAACTACAACATGAATAGTTCAAATGCAAGTGAGTCTAATAGGCAACAGTGCTAAAGACGCGAGCAGTGAAAAACTACATTTCCTGGTTCGATAAACGTCAGAGGAAGTTATTGGACCAGCTGTTCTTTGCACGTGGGTTATTGCAGGTTATTCCTAAACCTACAGTTTAATGTTCATGATCAGACCAGCAGGTGCATAATATAGAGTCAAGTAAAAAAAGTGGAACGATTCTGTTCATAAAATGGTCAGTTATTGGGCAGATTAGTTTAGTTGTGTTTTACACATTGGCACTAAAGTCTAAAAAGAAAATGTTGTTTATTCACCTCATACTAAAAAAAATACATTAGCTTTATTTTATTTTATTGATAAGGTCCCCTAACTTTGCCAATATGTGTGTCTAAATACAGTTTAAAACCATGATTTGTATGTTTTTGTTATTTTAGCAGCTTATATAACATTAAATGATATTTATAAAGGTAAAAACATTTCAAATATCATATTTCCCATAATAAAGCTAAAAGAATTTTGAGAATATTGCGTTAAAAAGAATGAGAAAATGGATAGATATATTCCACTTGTGTTCCTGCCAAGCTGAAGACCGGCTCCAAATTGTGTCACTTCGAAGGTTTTATATCAAATGTTTAGTTAATGGAGGAAATTGTGCAATAACACAGTAGCAGGCAGAATGTGGGACAGAGATAAATGTTATATTTTTGGTAATTATTATTATTTTATTATTATAATTTACCCATTATTTGTTTATTGAATTCTAACAAAATATCATTCTGCAAACATAGCATAAACTGCAGGTATTTCATTATATTCCTTTTAGATGTTATTATACCATTCATCCTATCATCCCCAGGTAATACTGATCTGGGAATAACCCTGTTTCTTCACCTTTTGACTTTTTGTACCCAAGTACTATAGTGTTAAAAGTCAATAAAATGTTGGTCAGACGAGTCTGTGGGTTACAATTGTGAGTTATGAAAAAATTTACCTCTAATAATTTGATGTTATCTTGTGAGACATAATATTATAAAGCCAGTTGAATTGGGTGCAAAATCTTTCCCAAATTGTTGCACCATCACACAAGTTAAAATATTGTATTGCTGCAAAATTACATGACAGTGTCTATAACTGTATCAATAATGTTTTACAGTTACCTGTATCAAAATCACAGCTCCCATTCGGATCAACATCCAAGAAAATCTGTACAGTTAGTGCTTACCTAAATCTGCTACCCAATTTTCTTTATTGACCCTTTGAGGTTCTCATATTTTTTGTGTATTTGTTGAACTTACGAGTGGCTTTTGGTTTTCTTGGTCTTTCCTCTAAAATTCAGTGCATAATATTTTGATTTGCACTGTCAATGCATAATTCATTTCAAAGACAGAGTCATTTAACTCTTCCAAATAGGATTTGGTCTGTCCCAGAATTGCTTGCCCTGTTTGAAGATCTATCTTACGAAGATGTTTGTTGTGTACACTTTAATAAATGCAAGAACCTGTTAAATCTGGAAGAGCAGCAAATGACTTAAACCTCATTAATATTCAAATTGAAAAGGCATCAATGTTATGTTTTCTACATCTCTACAAATATGATGTGGCATATAACAACCTTACTCGCATGGTAAAATGACTGACTAAACAGGATTCAATTTGCATATTAATGAGCTAGATGACAGATTATAATATTTTGCCTTTTCCCTCAAGGGACAGACTCCTTTTTAGATGTTTCTTTTTCCAGGAATAGCTGATTACTTTAAAGAAAAGAGAAAACTTAAAGAACAAAATAAGTTAATTTGATCTTGTGTTCATCAGGTAAACATTAAAGGGTTAGTTCACCCAAAAATGAAAATTCTGTCATTAATTGCAAACCCGTAAGACCTTCGCTCATCTTCGGAACACAAATGAAGATATTTTTTATGAAATCCAAGAGCTCTCTGACCCCTCATAGTCATTAGTTTAATTACCACTTTCAAGGCCCAGAAAGGTAGTAGAAACATCAATAAAACAGTCAGACTCCTGCGCTGTGGACGGATACAGTGCAGCACTTTCGAAGTGCTACGTCAGAACGCCGGCTTATCATTGGCCGACGCTGTTCACATGATCACCATGATGCATGCGTGTGATGCTGATGCAGGAGCTAGCCAATGGTGAGCCCCCGTTCTGATGTAGAACTCGGAAATGCTGCACTGTATTTACTACATCCACAGCATAGGAGACAGACACAGATGATAAAAGATTGGTAAATATAGTTGTTATTGTTGTTTGTTTTTTTGCGCACAAAAAGTATTCTCGCCACTTCATAAAATTAAGGTTGAACCACTATTTTAACGATGTCTTCACTATACCTTTCATGTGCCTTGAAAGTGTTCAATAAATTGCTGTCTGTGTGGGGTCTGAGAGCTCTCAGATTTCATCAAAAATATCTTCATTTTTGTTCCAAAGATGAACGAAGGTCTCATGGGTTTTAAACGGGTGAGGAATTAATGACAGAATTTTCTTTTGGATGAACTATCCCTTTAAGTCCATGTGAGATAGCTAACAGTTGCACTTCTGGGGGACTGTGGAAACAATCATGCATCTTTTCAGTTTGTAGCCTATCATATGCAAATATGTATTGCTGCATTCAAGTCATGTTGGATTAATTGTATTTATAAATGAGACTGTACAAACTACATTTATCATAATTTTGGGGGCAGATAATTATAAAATACATTGATAGAGGATCAATTACACACCTGTTTTTTTTTTTTTTTTTTTAGTTTTTTGCACTAGTGCTAAAAAATCTTTCTTTGTTGGTATTTAAAAAAAAAAATTTTAGTTTTTAGTTTTGTTTTTCTGGACAAAATCCCTTGCACAGCTTGACCTAATTGCGATTGGACTCCCAAAAGTATTTGAAGGCAGTATTTTTCAGGTTCCTCTGTTAACTACATAGGAGTCCTGTTTTAAATAGGAAAGAAATTTCTTCTAAATGTTGGCTTTCTTGGCAACAATTGGCCTTCTCAGAACTGTTATTTTCTATGCCTGTCAACTTAAATGGTGTGCACAATGAGGACTGGAGGCCAGGAAGCAGTTAATGTCAAATTTAAATTGCAGAGTTCAGGAAAGTAAAAAAAAAGACATAAAAATGTAAAATGTCGGAAAACTTTAACTGTGTTTTTTTTTTTTTTTAAACTGAGAGGATTTTTAGAGTATTTTGTTGTTGTTGTTGTTTTATTGCTCTCTTTTGTACCTCCTTTACTCATGATTTCTCACGACTGCCAGCAGCTTGTTTAGCTCCAGTTCTCATAGTGACACAACTATATAAAACAGATTAGAATCTTTATTTATTGCCTCATGGCCAGAGCCCGCAGAATTAGTTTCCGTCACTTTCACGCAATGTCACCATAGAACAGCACATGAACTTATTACAGGGACAATTCCCCTGGAGCAACCTGGGGTTAAGTGCCTTTCTCAAGGGCACAAAAGTGATGGCTCATGGCTCACTCGTTGCAGGGATTGAAGCGGCCTTAACCACTACTACACACCACATACACACTTACATGTGCTGAAAGACCTTAATCAAGATTCACTTACAATGTAATGGCACTTTCACACTAGAACCCACTTTTCCATGAGACCACGTGAGATGATCTAGTTGATCTTCCTCACTCACCTCCCTTGAGGAACACCTTTGCCTGAGAGTTGACCCAGTATCTCAGTTCATTGGAGCTCACGATGGGAAGCAGCCAAGCATCCATAGTGGGATTTGTAGGTGTTTGGGAATTCTACACTCTCTCTCTCAAAAAAAAAAAAAAAAAGTATGTGTTAGGGCTATTTTAACACAGTTTGAGTAATTTTATGTTGAATGCAAGGTTTTTTTGTTTTATTAAAAGGAAAGGAAAACAACACTGTATCCAATACAAAATGTGTTAATTGTTATCCATCACATTGCTGCCTACCTCACTCAGCCAGTTGTTAGCAAGTTAGTGCCTCTTTTTCACCGGTGGACGACTTGAATGCTCACATGTCAGGTAACGTATTTGGACTTATTTGGTATTAGAAACTATATATAAAAAATGGGTCTCCAGGAGCAGGGTTGAAGACCTCTGGTCCAGTTGCCTACCACTGTTTTAGAGTAATGTCTCAGTTCTAATTGAAATTCACATTGATGAAATGTGTCAAAGTGTGTTTTTACAGTTTGCCCATCCGTAAAATTGCCCATCCGTGATACTATCTGCAACGTTTTCATGTGGAGGTCAAATCAAAAGCCCTGATGCGATTCCTGGGAAAGAGCCTTCAGAATACACATCTCTGTTCTGCTTCATAATCAAAACCTGCTTAAGGATCTTGCATAATTCTACTCAAATTCTAGACACAAAAGCCATATTTGCTCTCCTACCTATCTGAAAATGACAAAGGAAAATATCTTTTGGTGTATTCTGGTGTATTTGGTGTATGTAGAGTCAAAGACTAAATGTCAAGAGCATCAGCGGTGTTCTCCTGTGATAGGTGATGAATTACTGGAGACGTGTTCTTCCTGCCATACACTCTTTGTCCTCTCCCTGGTCACTCTTCCTCTGGGAGCCTCACTGAGCTGTAGTAAGATAAAGGCAGGTGCGAGGGGATTCGGTCAATACGTGGATCGATGTCTCCACAGGTGAAGCTGCTCTCGCTCACAGTCGGGGCTGCCACACCATGACTGCCTGTGTGTTTCTAACATCTGTCTCACATTCTGTCTTTCCGTACCTGATGTCTTTTATACTGCACTTATCTGATCCTGACCTTTTCCAAATGTTTTGTTTTCTTTCTTTTTTTCTTTATTGGTTCCTTTTCCGTGGGTACTTTTCCCTTGCTTGGTCACTCAACAATTCTGTTTTGTAGCTGTGTATTATTTATTAAATTCATCAAGTGGTGGTGGATCTGGGCTCAGGTGTTTACTGTGCACAGCACTTTTGGCTGGAGGCCAGTACATCAAAGCGAAGACATATAAGAGACAGGCCATGAGTTGAAAAATGAATGGGAATCCGCTATATGCACGGAACGTTCTTACAAACTGCTGCAATAATATCCGTAAGCCAGCTGGAAAACTTCCAGGGAAAAGTCACTTGGTGTGGCGGTATCTTCAATTTTCTGAGGTAGCTTTAAAGGACCACTCCACCGTTTTTAGAAATAGGGCTTTTTCAACTTCTTTCCTACATTTAGTTTGGGAAAATGCATTTTTGTCTCAGTGCATGCATTGTTTTAGTTTGACAGGGTCGCCGCTAGCTTAGCTTAGCATAAAGAATGGAATCCTATGTTGCCAGCTAGCATGTCCCGAGTAAAAGTGATAAAAACAAACACCCCACACCTAATTACTTTTTGGGGCCTGCGTATTCACAATGGGTACGAATAGCGATGCAGATTAAGACTAGGCGATTTCCTAGGCAGATATTAACTTGGGACTATATTATGGGGAAGCACAGGCGAAGCACTGCTACTTGGACATAGAGATATCACACAACACATGCAATCCCACAACTTACATTTCATGTGTTGTGTGATATCTCTGTGCCCAAGTAGTGCTTCGCCTTGTGCTAGCTGGCAACATAGGATTCCATTCATTATGCTATGCTATGCTAAGCTAGCGGCGACCCTGCCAAACTAAAACAATGCATGCACTGAGACAAAAATGCATTTTCCCACATATCTAAATGTAGGAAAGATGTTGAATAAGCCCTATTTCTAAAAATGGTGGAGTGTTTCTTTAAGCATCAATAGTGTTATAATTAGTTTATAAACAGAATATCGTCAGGCCTATGTAGCAATTGTGTCCGCAACAGACACAAATGAATCTTACAGATGATTCATTCAAAATTAACTCAACATTCCAGCGGACAAAGATTTACGACACCTGTGGGACCAAGCCCAGGAAGTAAGGGACTTCTCATTGGTCCACAGGCAGTTTCTTCCCTTCCCCCATCGACAAATTAACTTCTAATGCCCGTTTCTGTGGCAACCAGAAATTCCTTCAGACCAGCACTGGGGAGAAAACAAATGGTAAATGGTAAATGGACTGCATTTATATAGCGCTTTTAACAGACCAATGGCCATCCAAAGCGCTTTACATCTTGCCTCACATTCACCCGTTCACACACTCACTCATACACCGACGGCGGTGTCAGCCATGCAAGGCGCCGTCCAGCTCGTCGGGAGCAGCTGGGGTTAGGTGTCTTGCTCATGGACACCTCGACACTTGGTCAGGTGGAACCGGGATCGAACCACCAACCCTCCGGTTTGTAGACAATCCACATGAACCACTGAGCCACTGCCACCCCGAACATGTTGGTCTTTCTGTTTGAAAATTGTGATACTCCACTCATACGTCTGTATTATTATTTGACGTTGGTTTACCTAAAATCTGATTGCCTAGCTTCCCTGTATCTCTTATTATTTCTTTATTGCTAGTTTCTTTGACCAACTTGACAGGCAGCTTACACTTTTAATGAACATCAGACGCAGAAGAAAAGTTCAGCCTTTTTAACACTGATTGAGCGATTGAGAGATGATACATTTCAGTTAGTCATTCTATATATTTCAACATACCTTCTAATGTTCATTAATGTTTATTTTGTGCTGTAACTAGTAAAGAGGAAGAGATGATCAGTTCACGAGTGCTCTGCGCTGCCACTTTGCTTGAATGACAGCGATCTGTCACGCCAAAAGATTCGTTATCGCTTCATCGAAATATGAATCGATTAAAATGTTGACCCGAGGCAGATCTTGAAGGTAGTGAGTATAGAATAACATCTTGACAGCTGACAGTTCAGTGGAAATGCCCAAGCTGGTTTATCGAAAACCAGGAAGTAACCATGAGAAGTAACCATATAGCGAATTGCAATTCACAAAAAGATGTCTTGCCTTTAAATAAAAAAAACTAATTGGCTACAGATAAAATTACTATTCGGGTTGTTCTGGCAAAATTGCTGTAGTGTAACAATACATTTGCATAATGCCAGCCTATGGTCTTTACTGTTTATATCACTGTGTATCAAGGGCTGAGGAAACCTCAGGAGCTGAATTTCAGATATGGTAATGGACTTTTTGTTTCCGACACGTGCTGTAAGCGGTCGACCAATCACAACAGACTAGGCCATGTGACCAGTCAGAGCAGAGTAGGCTCTTGGAAAGGCGGGTTTAGAGAGACTGGATCTTCAAAAGAAGCCTTTTCAGAATCTGAGAAATGAGCTGATGTGCAGTGTATATTATGAGAGAATTTTTTTTCGACCATGGGTGCATGTAAACCTATTGTAAGAGAACCAAGACAAAATTAGAAACCTTTAAAATAGCATAATAGAGGCACTTTGAGTATTCCTTAAAGCAGAGGCTTTCAACTGTTTTAATTTATAACTCATTTCTACTGTGATATTAAACATGAAAAACTGTACTAAAGCCAAAAGAAAATAAAGTATTATTTTAATGAAATTTCCCAACGATTTCTGTAAATACCTTTTCTCGTACGAACACCCGGTTACATGTATGGCAAATTCAAACACTTAAAACTGTTTATGTCGATGGATCATACAACGTTTGTGTATATGTATGTTATTTTAATAGAGCGCTCAATTCATTGTTTTGTGTTGTCATGCTATGTTTTCCTGTACTTCAATTCGATTTCCACAATCCAATACATTTGTGATGTACAAAATCTTTGCATTGTATGCTTGTTTTCATGTCGTTAGCGTAGCAAAATGCTAACGTCAAACTATTGAAAACATTGTATGTCAAATCTCCCTTGTGGTGATTCTGCCTGTGTAAAGCTTCAAATCAACCAGTATGAGTTTTCATGACAGTTAGGATGCCATTGAAGGCAGCCTGCTAGGTTTTGGAACGGTGCCAGTTTTCTCCCCTGAATCCCTTCAAACTCAGAGTTATGTACAGTAAATATCTCTACTAGATATGGCACCACTCTGGTTCAAAACAGCTGAACAAATTCTCTTAGCTTTTCATCATGACTTACTCTCAGCTTGCTCTTAGACTCCTGCCGCTGTTCCACTCGTAGGTGGATGC
Organism: Gobiocypris rarus; assembly: GCA_023029165.1. Lineage (NCBI taxonomy): Eukaryota > Metazoa > Chordata > Actinopteri > Cypriniformes > Gobionidae > Gobiocypris > Gobiocypris rarus. The sequence goes on from CM040927.1 coordinate 5,236,877, forward strand.
TCTTATCCATTTACTGTCTTTGATTTACAGTTCCCATTCACTTCCATAAGCCCACTCTATTCATTCAATATCTCTTCTGCTATTCTACGTCCCTATAGATAGAAGCACCGAAATATTCTTTTTTGTGACTGTTATCACCGTATGCAATAATTCAATTTCTGACACCAAATCATCAACACGATCAGCGTGTATCTCGGAGGTGTGTCGGGGTTCGGGATGCATTGGGATGTGAATGATTTGAAAGGAAAAACCCTTCAAAAGTGGAATGAGGATTGAGAGTGGGGTAGCTGGCTGATGACAGCCAGGGGGCTTTTTCCGACAGGCTGATCTCTCTCATTCATCATCATTTGGCTTTTTAATGGTCTGACAGCTCTGGCAACGCTGAGGAACTGCTGTGTCGCTCTTTCCGTCCCTCTATCTCACTCACGAGCCTCCAACTGTTGTCGCAGTGTCGCTCGATCCCCCTCCGCAGATGCCATGCTGGCCTGTTTCCCGTTGGCATGGATGGGCTAGATTGGTACCGGGATCAACTCCAAGCTGTCAGAGATCTGCCTAAGATCCAGGAAATTGTAGCAGGGCGGTTGCAACTGACAAATATACTGTGTGAGTCGGAGCAGAGGGACTTGTGTCAGAAAGTTATTTTGTTTCATATGCCGTGTGATGGTGAGCATTTTTGCGATATGTGATTGTCAGGATAAAGATGTTCGCTAAGGGGGTGCAGCAGATTTGCATGTATTTGGTCAAATCACCTTTATTTATATAGCGCTTCATACAATACACATTATTTCAAAGCAGCTTTACAGTGATAAATGATGCATTTCAGCAGTTGTTGATTCAGTTCCGATGTAAAGATCATCAATTATTAAATTAGCTCATTTCATCTATAAAGCAGTTCTCATGCAACGGCGTCACTATTGTCAGATCAATAATACTGTTGGATATTAAGTTTCCCAAACTAAGCAAGCCAGAGGCGACAGTGGCAAGGAACCCAAACTCCAACAGGTGAGAGAATGGAGAAAAAAAGTGGTGTGCATTTTTATTGGAAATGTACTATTTCACCTCCATTTCCTTTAACCCTCCTATTATCTTTGGGGTCAATTTGACCCCATTCAATGTTTAAAGTCTGTAAAAACACAATTGCCATCATATTTTTTTGCTTCAGATTGATTGACTTTTCCTAATTTGATGGGGACAACTGTGTAAACATAAAATTAACATGATGATATTTTTCCAATGTCCTGTACACATTTTGTAGCATCGGTGTTCCTTGGGGTCAGTTTGACCCCAGGTTCTTTTAGCTGTATAAAACATAGGAAAAATCTAAATTTTACACACATTTGTTTTGGTTGTTTTATTAAGGTCACTATAACATGCCTTACTTTTATATATTCAGTATTATATTCAAACAACTTCCCTCTGTTTTAGGGCTCTAATCTAACCTAACCTAACCACAGCTAGTATTGCAATAACCACTAGTAGTTCAAGTTATTATGGTCCCGCTCCCCACTTGAACGTCAGGGTAGACATAGTGCTGCTAATGTCATCAAAATGGTTCCGGAGCCCACCAGATATGCTGTCAGCCATAAATGACCTGAGACATAAACCTTTGTAAAAAAAAAAATAATAATAATTCATATTCTGGAGGTTTAAATTGCTGGGGTCAAATGGACCCCAGTGGGTAAAAAATGTTACCAGATTTGAGGGTAACAGGAGGGTTAATACATCTATTTTACTCAAGTAACACAAAATACAACGTTAAAGGGCACCTATTATACAAAATTCACTTTTACAGGATGTTTAAACATAAACCTGTGTCAGTATAGTGTGTGAACACAACCACCCTATAATGACAAAAATCAACCCATTCCTCTTTTTTTAATCCCCATAAATCATAAGAAGTTTCTCAGAACAAGCCGTTCGCAGATTCTGGGCAAAGTGACGTCACTTTGCACAGGCCCCTCCCACGACTGTTGCCGGACACTGCCGTTTCAGCATAGACCCGTCCTGAGTGAGCTGTACACAGTCCGCCATAGTTTCGACGCTGGAGCAGGTTTAGGTTTGCTTACGTCTGCGCAAATCATTTCACTCCAGACTGCTTTGTGAATGAGGGGTAATACAATGCAGGCTTTGCTAAAAAGTTGTTACTCAAGGATGGATCTGTACCAACTGTTCGTGATCCAGCTTATAGTCTCTGGAGCGATACTGGTCACGGCAGTAATGAAAGGGAGAGCACACACTTAATTACAGTTCATGAGAGTTGTTTTACAAATATAAAGTTTACCCATTTATTAAGCACCCCCGAAAAGGTCTGTATATATTTGTTGACTGTTAGAGTGTTTTTGTGTAGTTCGCTGTGTATGCTGAAGATAATGCAGTGAGAGAGTGTTTATGGAAAAAACTTTAATGCGCAAAAGTAAAACAGACGCTTCATCTTTTGTGTGATGTACAACAAACTTCATAAAACTTATAATTAAAGTTTTGGCTATCATTCAGACAAGGTTATGATGATAAATTGATGCCATAAAGAATCGCATGCGCAGGATAAGATTTGTGAAAGTGTACATAAGATTGCAAGCGTAAATTAAATTTGCATGCACAAGAGAAGTTTTGTAAAGGTGTAAATCGTCTTTCAAGGAAGAAAAAAATATTTGCAGCATTTTAATGTTATTTTTTAGAGTAATTCATGTATTGTGAAACCGCAGCTTCTTGTTAACGCAAAATAAATGTGATCTGTATTCTTCTGACTTCCATTTTTCTGCACTTACACGTTTCTTTTGCCAAAATACGACCAAAATAATTGCAAGCCTGTGAACATCGATTTCAGGAACTGCAAAATAGATTGACCATGTAAAACCAACCTTTGTGTAAAAATAAACTGTTGCAAATGTTGAAATTACTTGTTGTTTACGTAGGGCAAAAAAGCTCCAGAAATAAACCGATTTGTAAAGTTCCGTCTTTCTTTTAGCTGCACTTATAGTTTTAGCACGATTCTGTCTCTCAGGAGGAAGGCGGGTCGACCTTCTTCAGGAGCCAATCAAATGAGCTATTTGCTGACTCTCGATTTACTCTTATCTGATTGGTTCAAAAAACACCCCAGACACCAGAACACATCTTTATCTTCATTTGGATCAGCATCGTTCTCGCTGCCGAAATTATACATTTAATGCACACATACATGTAAATAAATAAATAAATAAAGCACAACTGCTTAATAAGCTGTGCATCATTAGGTTTAAGGCTTATATGTTTTCATCCTGAATTCCGTGCTGGTGTGTTAAAGGGTTAGTTCACCCAAAAATGAAAATTCTGTCATTAATGACTCACCCTAATGTTGTTCCAAATCCGTAAGAACTACAATTAGAACTACGCTATTACACTCACCTAAAGGATTATTAGGAACACCTGTTCAATTTCTCATTAATGCAATTATCTAATCAACCAATCACATGGCAGTTGCTTCAATGCATTTAGGGGTGTGGTCCTGGTCAAGACAATCTCCTGAACTCCAAACTGAATGTCAGAATGGGAAAGAAAGGTGACTTAAGCAATTTTGAGCGTGGCAGGGTTGTTGGTGCCAGACGGGCTGGCAATATTAAATATGTTAAATAAATGAGTAAATTATTATCATAAAACATTGTACATTAATGTACATTATTGTAATGTTGCTGTGGGACAATGTGAGAGACAACTATCAAATTCAATACATTATTGTAAATATTAGGCTATCAGTAGGCCTATAGTGTAAATATTATCAGTACTGTACTACTCCTTTGGTAGTGGAGCGTTATCAACTGGGTTTTTAGCCACTAATTTTGTGGCGGCATGTGATGATGTGAGGTGCTTCGTTAGATTAGAATTACTTTCCACCGACGTGGAGAGGCTCTGGGCATATGTTGCACGTTACATAAACATTATTTCCTTTCACCTCAACGACGGAAAAGTTGCGCTTATACTTCCAGTTTGCGAAAGCTACCTTTGAAGTCGTTAGACTTGCCATCACTGACTATGCATATGCGTGTGCGTCATAGGTGTGTGTGTGTGTGAGAACTCAACCTATCAACCTCAACCTTGTCTCCCACTCACCAATCATCATCAGTTATGCGTTACTACCCCACCCACCCCCCAACAAGCATGCACGCCCGCCCGCGTGCACACACACACACACACACACACCAACCAGAGAAAGAAAAACGTTGCAGGTCCGACTGACAGAGAGCCTATTCGGATGCAAACCGCTTCAGTCAGCTCAATTATAGTAACGCCACGTTTTTTTTCTCAGTAACGCTAACGGCGTTGTAACGGGAGAAACAGTAATACGTTTCTGACCATGTCCATCCCTTTATGACCACCATGTACCAATCCTCTGATGGCTACTTCCAGCAGGATAATGCACCATGTCACAAAGCTCGAATCATTTCAAATTGGTTTCTTGAGCATGACAATGAGTTCACTGTACTAAAATGGCCCCCACAGTCACCAGATCTCAACCCAATAGAGCATCTTTGGGATGTGGTGGAACGGGAGCTCCGTGCCCTGGATGTGCATCCCACAAATCTGCATCAACTGCAAGATGCTATCCTATCATTATGGGCCAACATTTATATAAATGTTATATAAACTTTAAAATCAAAATCATGATCATGGGAATTATCAGTTTGATTGATGGACTGCGTCACTAAACTGGTTAAGGCCTTCCTTCATCCTAGGCCAGGTTATATTCTCAATGTGCCTACTAACATAGCTAGATCCATTGTGCTACAAGCCTTCTGTCCTCCACCGTTCATCAATGCGGATCAGAAGAGGAGTAATTTGCTTTGCCCAGTCAGGGAGTTACATCTTACATCTACAGAACTGCCCTGTGGCGTAAGGCTGAAAAACTGTTCGTGTGTTTCGGGGACCCTGGGAAAGAGGCCTCGGTGTCAAAGCAAAGGATGAGCAAGTGGGTGGTTGAGACCATTGCACTTGCTTATGAGTCGGTTGGTCAGCCCTCACCGATGGCTGTCCGGTCGCATTCTACCAGGAGCATGGCGGCATCTAAGGCATTCATGGCAGGAGTGGCTCTGCAAGACATTTGTGATGCGGCAGGCTGGTCCTCACATTTGTGAGGTTCTACGCTCTAGACGCTCACCCGCCTCTGACGTCTCCGTACCCTATTGGACTGATTTCACATGTGCTTCATGACATCATCACGCAAGCGTTCCCCTAGTGTCATTCAATGCAACTCACGTTCCCTCTTCAGGGAACCAAGGTTACAGACGTAACATAGGCGTTTGTTTTGGATATTTTTTTGATTATATCAGGTAACATTTTAAGCTGTAATTTGGTCATGTTAGAGTGTACTCCACCTATGGGGCATGTAATCACATTTTACTTCCATTCTTTCAGGGAAAATCAAGGAAAAAGTATACACTGTATTAATGAAACAAAACCACATAATTGTACTAGACATGTGTGCAATTCATGTGGGAAAAAATAAATACTCTGAACCCCAAGTGGATTTACACAAACTAAGAAAGTCAAAAGCATTAGGTTGTGCCCAGCTCTCCCCTATATATAGATTCCTCATTAGTGCCTGCGCAGATCGGTCGGAAAAAAAAAAAAATGGTGTGCAAACAAAGACAAAAGCAATTGTATTGCTTCATACAATTCATACAATTGAGGTTAAATCACTGGAGTCACATGGATCACTTGTATGATTTCCTTTGTACCTTTCTGGGCTTTGGCAGGTAGACATATTTGGATGAATTAAGCCTTTTTACATTCCAATTTACTTGGAAATCAGTCAATTCAAGACTTAATCTAAAAAAAATAGTTTCTTGTTTGAGTAACTAAAGTCCAAGATGATTGAACTTTTTCACCCATAAACTTGCTGTTTTTATAAAACCATAAACAGTCTGAAAAGACAGTAAAACTCTGGTTCCCTTTCAAGGGAACGAGACGCTGCGTCACCACTTTGGGAACGCCTCTGCGTGATTGCGTCGTGAAGCACGTATGCCATCCATCCAATAGAGAGAGAGTACGTCATGGCGGGTGACGTCATAGACCCGGAAACTATAAAGCACCCCGGCAAACACACGCCTTTAGCTTCTGTTGCCTTCAACAAGCGCTCTGTGTTCATTCTGTCCAATCTGTGTTGTGTCTGAGTTCAGACTTTGTTGTTTTTTGAGAGAAATATGGCGAGCGAACAACATTTCGTTAGGTGTGTGCCTCCCTGCTCACGTTTCATTATGGGTGGGGACACACACTCGATGTGTGTTGTTTGTTTGGGAGAGCAGCACGCGCAGTCGGCACTCGAGGGTGGCGGCTGCGAACAGTGTGAGGCTCTGCCTCTTCGCGTGCTGCGATCCCGCGGCGCCGAGGAGGGCGCTCGGCTTGCGTTCCCCGCGGCGCGGGTCCCGCTGCTGCTGAGGCACAGCGAAGGCTCATGTCATGGGGTTCGCAGATGGATCTGGTGGAGGGGTTTGAGACGGGCCCCGCCCTATCTCAGCCTTCACCCGCCAGATCCGCGCGCGCCTCTGGGTTCGGAGCCCGCTGCGTTTCTCCCGCCCGGGGGCCGGCCGCGGCATTGCAGCTATCGTCCTCCGAGGAGGTCGATATCTGCACTGTCGATGCAGGGATTGAGGACTCGCCACTTCAATCCCCTGCAAGTGAGGAGCTCATGGAGGTTTTGAGCAGAGCTGTGGCCAGATTAAACATCGACTGGCCACATGAGCAACATGAGCGAGCTACTGTAAAGTAAGCTCGACGAGCGCTTTCTCCCCTCGCGCTCTGCTCAGCCTCCACGTAGGAGTCTGCCGTTTTTCCCCGATCTCCACACCGAGGTGTCGAGATCGTGGAGGCGGCCGTGTCTGCGCGTGTTTTCAACCCAGGCACATCTGTCTATAGTAATATCTCTGGGTTGAAAAGGCACGGTTATGGTCAGATGCCTCAGGTTGAAGAGACGCTTGAGCCATCTCTCGCCTGAATCGGCATCTGCCATAAAGGCTCCAGCTTTACCCACAAAGCCATTAAAAACTACATCAACGCTAGTGGGTAAAGCATACTCGGCAGCAGGTCAGGCCGCCGCATGTCTGCATACTATGGCTATTGTGCAGGCATACCAGGCTGACCTGCTGAAAGACCTGGGGGAGAGCCACGAGATCGGAGCTGATGTTATTACTGAGCCCGATCCACAGCAGATCTCGCTCTCCGGGCCACCAAGGAGACGGCCAGGTGTGTTGGCCATTCTATGGCAGCCCTGGTGGCCTCGGAGAGACATTTGTGGCTCAACCTTACGGATATAAGGGAGAGAGATAAGAGCTTTCTGCTCGATGCCGCTGGCTCCAGGAGGTCTGTTCGGTGACGCCACAATACCGTCACCGACAGATTCCTGGAGGCCAAAAAGCAGTCGGCGGCGCTCAAGCAGTTCCTCCCCCGTAAGGCCCAGGTCTCGTCTGCTGCTGGGCGGGAGCAGCAGGCGCCGAGCACGAGCTCCTCCCATAGGGTGCAGCAAAAAGTGAGTGTCGCCACTCGTATGGCCCCACAAAAAGGGCAGCCGGGTGCGCGGCACTCACAGGCGCAGCCTTCCAAGTCCAGGGCCGATCTGAGGACGGTCATTGTGGCGAGGAAGGCTACGTCGAAGAAGTCCTGACGCCTGTGGGCCCAGGACAGTGAGGGTGATCCCCTCCGCGGGCGGACGGTGCTTACCGCAGTATACGGTACCCGTACGTCCGCGGTACCCTCACGGGGCCAACCCACCAACCCCGCCCGAGCGCCGGGGCGTGGGGAGGCCCCACGGGTCATCCGAGGATGGCCCGTACCCTCCGCGGAGGAGTTAGTGCCGCGGTCGGCTGTTCCCTGCCGGTTCGCCGCTTCAGGGCGCTGTACTCACGGTACGGAGCACATCAGAGGCCAGCCTCGAGAGGCTGGTACCCTTAGTAGATTTTGTGTCGGTATGGGAAAATCTGCCGCATATTTCTCAGTGGGTCCTGCGATGTATAAGGGTGGGGTACGCCATTCAGTTCAGATGTCGTCCCCCCAGTTTCAACGGGGTTCTGCCTACGTGTGTGGGCCCGAACAGGCTCTGGTGATGTCTCAGGAAGTACAGACTCTGCTGCAAAAGGGGCTATAGAGAGGGTCCCCAGACAGGGAGTCAGGCTTTACAGCCGGTACTTCATAGTGCCAAAGAAGGATGGAGGGCTGCGCCCCATCTTAGATCTACGCATTCTGAACCGGGCAGTGGCAAGGCTCAAGTTCAGGATGCTCACACTCAAACAGATCGTGTCTCAGATCAGGTCCGAGGACTGGTTTGTCACGATAGATCTCAAAGATGCATATTTTCATATCTCCATCCTTCCGCAGCACAGGAAGTATCTGAGGTTCGCTTTCAGGGGAGAAGCGTACCAGTATCGGGTGCTTCCTTTCGGTCTAGCCCTTTCACCCCGCACGCTCACGGTGTGTGGACGCTGCTCTGGTCCCCTTGCGGCTGCAGGGGTCCGGATTCTCAATTATATAGACGACTGGCTGATCATGGCACGGTCAGCTCGTCTCGCGTTCAACATCGAGATGTTGTTCTCGCACACATGAGGAGGTTGGGGCTGAGGCTCAACCCCAAGAAGAGTGTTCTGTCTCCTGTGCAAAAGATCACTTATCTCGGTGTGAGTTGGGATTCGGTCTCTATGCAGGCCCGCTTATCAGAGCCTCGTGTAGGGTCGATCCTCTCAGCCATGAACGGGTGAAACTAGACCAGCCACTCACTGTGAAACAGTTCCAGAGACTGTTAGGTCTAATGGCAGCAGCGCCCAACGTGATTCTCGGGCCTGCTGTACATGAGGCCACTGCAGTGGTGGCTCAAAACCAGGGGGTTTTCCCTGAGGGGAAATCCTTTTCGCGTAATCAAGCCAACGCGGCGATGTCTCCGCGCCTTGGTTATGTGGAAGGACCCTTGGTTCCTGACCCAAGGCCCGTCCTGGGGGCACCGTGTCGGCGTGTCTCTGACCACGGATGCCTCCCTGACGGGCTGGGGCGATCATGAGTGGTCGCCGGCCCAGGGTCTGTGGCAGGAACACCAGCGTTCGTGGCATATAAATTGCCTAGAAATGCTGGCAGTGTTTCTAGCACTAAAACACTTCCTGCCACATCTCAGGGGCCATCATGTGCTGGTGAGCACAGACAGCACATCGGTGGTGTCCTATATCAACCATCAGGGGGGTTTGAGGTCCCGTCGGTTGTACAAGCTGGCGCGCCTTATGCTCCTCTGGGCTCAAGGGAAATTGTTGTCAGTCAGGGCAATATATATTCCGGGGAGCCAGAATGTGGAAGCAGACATCCTGTCGAGGCAGGGGCCGAGGCCCGGGGAGTGGAGACTCCACACCGAGGTGGTGGAGCTCCTTTGGGAGAAGTTCGGCAGGGCCCAGGTGGACCTGTTCGCCACGCACGAAAAATTCGCACTGTCGCCTGTGGTTCTCCTGTCGCATCCAGCTCCTCTGGGACTGGATGCGATGATGCAGGAGTGGCCGAGGCTGCTCCTGTACGCTTTCCCCCCGATTGCTCTGCTTCCGGGAGTTCTAGAGAGAGTGCGCCGGGACGGGGCCCGTCTTCTGCTAGTAGCCCCGTTCTGGCCGGGTCGAGTATGGTTCTCGGACCTGGTTTCTCTCCTCGACGGCTCTCCCCAGGAGATTCCGATCAGGAGGGACCTTCTCTCTCAGGCGGGCGGCGTATTCGTACACCCTCGCCGGAGTTGTGGAAACTGTGGGCTTGGCCTCTGAGGGGCCCAGCTCATAAGTTCCGGCCCTCAACTGAGGTTGTGGAGACCATTCTACACTCCAGAGCTCCCTCCACGAGGAAACTGTACTATCTAAAGTGGAGACTCTTCACCGTATGGTGTCGAGAACGCCTGTGGGATCCAGTTAACTGCCCTGCGAGCGCGGTGCTGGAATTCCTGCAGGATAGATTCTCTGCTGGCTAGCCCTCCACTCTGAAGGTGTATGTGGCGGCCATAGCGGCCTACCACACTCCTTTGAGTGGAGTGTCTATCGGGCGACACCCGCTAGTAACCCCTTCCTCCGTGGAACCTTGAGGCTGAGGCCTGTGACACGTACTAGGGTGCCGGCCTGGGACCTCTCTATAGTCCTGCGAGGCCTTTCTGAGGCTCCTTTCGAGCCGATGGAGGAAGTCACGGATAAGTTCCTTACTCTTAAGACAGTGTTTTTACTGGCTATTTCTTCCTGAAGAGGATCGACGGATTTGCAAGCTCTCTGTGGCACCCTCGTGCTTGGAATTTGCTCGGGTATGGCTAGAGCGTTTCTCGCGCCGAGGCCCGGTATGTTCCCAAGGTCCTCACTAACCCGGTGAGGCCTATTGTCCTTCAAGCCTTTGTCCGCCTCCGTTTACGACGTCAGACCGGGAGAGATTGAATCTGCTTTGTCCAGTTCGCGCCTTAGACGCATATGTCCACAGAGCTGCCCTGTGGAGGAAAACTGACCAGCTGTTTGTCTGTTACGGGCCGCCCTCGAGGGGGGGCCCAGTGTCAAAGCAGAGGATGAGCAAGTGGGTGGTCGAGGCCATCTCACTCGCTTATGAGGCGGCCGGGCGGCCTTCCCCTATGGCCGTTCGGTCCCACTCTACTAGGAGTATGGCTGCCTCTCAGGCACTTTTGGCAGGAGCTTCCTTGCAGGATGTTTGTGATGCGGCAGGATGGTCCTCGCCTACCTTCATCCGGTTTTATGAGCTGGATGTTAATACTACTCCGGGGTCTCGGGTGCTCGCCTCTCAACAATGAAACACAGACGGGCATCCGGACTCGTATGGGGGCGTGGGTATTCTCGTTCCCAAAGCGGTGACGCAGCTCGAGTTCCCTTGAAAGGGAACGTCTCGGTTACATATGTAACCTTAGTTCCCTGAATAGGAACGACGCTGCGTCACCAAGCCATACTCCCGCATGCCCGCAAGCGCCTTGTCTCAGGCCTTCTCCAGAAGCTAAAGGCGTGTGTTTGCCGGGGTGCTTTATAGTTTCCGGGTCTATGACGTCACCCGCCATGACGTACTCTCTCTCTATTGGATGGATGGCATACGTGCTTCACGACGCAATCACGCAGAGGCGTTCCCAAAGTGGTGACGCAGCGTCTCGTTCCCTATTCAGGGAACTAAGGTTACATATGTAACCGAGACGTTTTGTGTTGTTTAGCAGGGCACCATGCAGCATTTCAGGATTTTTTGAGAAAGTTTGATTTGCACATCCTTTCCTGCTCTGTAAACCGCTGAACTTTACTGTTAGCAACTGGACACAACTGATCCACACATATTCTGCAACTGTTCATCTGCTGAATGTTGTGTTGACTCAAGCACTGCTGTACTGTTGCAAAGTTGAGGGTGGCGTAGCATCTGGGCATGCAGGGTATGCATGTGCAAATGATCCCGGGTCAATAGGGGACCCGCTAATGGGGAACTTTTAATTAAAATGAAGAAATTCGTTTTTAATTTGTGGCCACAATAAATATATTTGTATGCATGTCATATGTAGTAATTTCATGTTTCTCCGTGATGTCTAATTTCTCCATCATTTCTTGTGTGCATTTATTTATTTTTTTGCACCCCACGGCTGCCGTAGAACTACTTCATCCTTTTTATATGACGCTGCATTACCACGCCAAAAAAACAGCGGCTAGACGTCATAATTTCCCAGCTGAGTCCGCTTTGATAGTTGAGGACAACTCTATCACATAGAATAAACGAAGCCGTGAATTAAACACCAATGACATCGTGAATGAATTTGCCGAAAGAAGGGCCCTGAGAATGAAACTAAAATGAGTGAGTTTTATGTTTCTACATTTTGGGCCGCCGTGCCAAGATCAGCTAGTTTATATTAGTTATTGGGGGTTAGGGGGCCCTTACAATTTATTTTGCATATGGGCCCGGGACTGACTTGCTATGCCACTGGTTCTGAATCAGCTTCACTGACACAGGCCTTACATTCACTGACAAGTATTACAGACCATTTGATAAGTAGCTTTCATATAATTCTGATGACAGAAATGCCTGTTTTGTGACTTCATCATTTATTTCATTATGTAAAGTGGCTTGTCCATTAAAAAAGAACTTGGTTAAAACAACAGTTTGCATTGTGTCTTTACTTTTAACTTTTTTTTTAATGTGCACTCAATGTTATCAATATAGTTCTGCACTGCGAGTTGTCAAATTATTTCCTAACAGTTATTGTCAACTCCTAATTTAACCTTGTTGGAGTATTTTAATGTCAACCCGTTACACTGGAGTTAAAAATAGCAAGAGTTAAAATAAATCTGAATAGTGTTAAATCATCACTCTTTAACTCGATACAGTGTAAATATAACTCTGCCGCAGTGTTAAATAAGTAACACTTTTTAAAAGTGTTAATGTAACTGAAAATATTGGGACAATATGTACACTTTCTCAGAGTTGAATTAACACTGATGAATTTGCAGTGTATGTGCCCTTTAAGGCCAAAAATATCCCTATTTAAACTTCTTCTTTTTTTTTTTTAAATCAAGGATTAAAATGTGCATTATTTGTTAATAGGCTTTCATTTTGTTGGCAAGGCTTCACAAAATTGTCAATTTGTTTTACCAGGTGGTGCCATTTTCTCAGGTTTGGCCTACAAAGCAAATACTCACGTTATTCCTGTTTTCTCCTACTGCATATTATAGAGTTATTTGGATAAATTATGGTATGGATGTCAGAGTGTGGTTTATGTGTGTAATAAAAAATAATGTGTGTGCATGTGTGTAATATTTGAGAGGAAAACACAAATCCAACCACTGTGTGTACCAGACATCTAACAGAGAAAATTTGCTACTGCGCCCAAACAAAATCTTATTTTTTTGAAATATCAACCTCAAATTTGGAACACAATTTTTGCTTAGATTTATGGCTTTGATTTTCTAGCAGTTTTAGAGTTCAACATGTTTACTAAAATATGTATTTTATACAAAATGTTCATAAATCATATCATTTTCATAAATGTACACCTCAATTACTTTTTTTGTTTCATTTTTTTTTACTTAAAATGAGACCGAACTTAAAGGGTTAGTTCACCTAAAAATGAAAATTAGCCCATGGTTTACTCACCCTCAAGTCATCCTAGGTGTATATGACATTCTTCTTTCAGACGAATAAAATCTGAGATATATTACAAAATTCCAGGCTAATGGAAGCATTAGAATTGCAGTAATAGTGGCTCTGTTTTTGAAGCCATAAAAAGTGCATCTGTCCGTCAAATAACTGCTCCAAGCGGCTCCCGGGGGTTAATAAAGGCCTTCTGAAACGAATCGACACGTTTGTGTAAGAAAAATATCCATATTTAAAACTTTATCAGGTAACTTTCGGCCGACCGCCTTCCGTGTATAAGTGTTGAATGTTGAAAGTGAAACTCAAGATGCGTACTTGACGTCATGACGAGCCGACCTGGACAAGTTTTAAATATGGATATTTTTCTTACACAAATGCGTTGATTCGTTTCAGAAGTCCTTTATTATTTGACAATTTATTTTAATTGACACACAAGGGTTAATAAAGCAACAGAAACACACTAAAGGAGCACTGAAGTAGATCTCTGAGGGATGCCAGCTGTCTTCTTCTAGCTATTTTTGCAACAACGCAAACCATTTTTACACAGATTTCCTCATCAGATCGAATCCACAGCCCTCTCAGGCAATATTCACATCTCATTGATTCATTCTCATTCTGTTTTGTTGCAAAGAATGCTTAAAGTATTTTTATATTCAGATGTTTCAGAATTAGGCTATTATTGATGTAGGAATTCAATCATCACGATAGAACACACATTATGTTAACAAGGTGCATCTCCACTTGTGGAGTTAAATAGATTCCTTGATAACTATGTAATTATGATAGTTTAGTCTTTTGCCTCAAGATGTCTCCTACACACTCACTCTCACCTAACATACTGTGTTCAGGTTTGAAAGAAGAGTATAGACAAAGCCGATACTTAAAGGCAACTTCTGTGACCGAGTAACATGTGAGCAATAAAATGGTCCTCTCAGGTGGAATCTTGAGATGGAGTTAAAGAAAATAAACCCACAAAACCCATTCATACTGTGAAAATATAAAAATATTATAATATATAACTTTTTCTCCAAGCCTAGCATTCTCTCCCTAGCATACCCTGGAGGCCCTTAGACCCCAGTTTGAAAACCCCTGCAATAAAGAACTAACATTGTTGCCATTTGTTGAGTTTTTGACTAAAATGGAAGCTCCCCAGACATCAACAATCTTTCTGTCGCTTCTAAATTCTGCCTCTATAGAAAAAGACTGCACTTCTGAGAAAGTCATATTTGGTGTTTGCTTGAAGACATGTAGCAAAATCTGACAATAAACTTTGACCTCAAAGCAAAGTACTCTATTCAGCAAAAACCACATAAATCCAAGTACTGAGGTACGATCGTTCCTAGTAATGGTTGTGGCAGCATCATTGAAGGCATGACTTGTAGAATATAATCTGCTCTGGACTAAAGAACAGTATTTGTGCTTAGGCTTTTTGCTGCTTGTATACGCCTGAAGAAAGCAATGTGATATTTCTCCATTGATTTCTCTGAGATTGCATGGGGAGTCTCTGGTAGGGGTCCACTTACCCAGCACTGTACTCTTTTTCTTTTCTCTAAAGTTGAGCGTTAATCCAGAATCCCAGAGGGTCGCACAGCCCACTGTGTAATGCAACCTCAGGAATACATTGTAGGTGGAAAGAGAGGCTCCATTCAGTTACATCCGCTTCCTTACCTCCTAAAGCATATATGTTCCTGTGGCTGTCTTATGTCATAACAGAGGGGACGTTCATCTATGAAAGCAATACCCTTGTCCCCTTGTCTTATATTACAAGAAGTGAAACACAGTTGCAACACTGATGCATAAAAGCATTATGGGATGTGTGATGACTTGAAATGTCTGTTGTACAACCCCAAATCAGAAAAAGTTGGGACAGTATGGACAATGCAAATAAAAAAAGAAAGTAGTGATTTCTAAATTTACTTTGACTTGTATTTCATTGCAGACAATATGAACACAAAATATTTCATGTTTTGTCTGGTCAACTTCATGTCATTTGTAAATATGCATCCTTTCCTGTCATTCAGACCTGGAACACATTTCAAAAAAAGTTGGGACAGGAGCAATTTAGGGCTAGTAATGAGGTAAAATGGTTATATAATGATGTGATTTGAAACAGGTGATGTCAACAGGTGATTGTAATTATGATTTGGTAAAAAAGCAGCATCCAAGAAAGGTCTAATCCTTTAGGAGCAAAGATGGGCTGAGGATCGCCAGTTTGCCAACAAATACATGAGAAAATTATTGAAATGTTTAAAAGCAATGTTCCTCAAAGAAAGATAGGAAGAGATTTGATTATTTCACATTCAACAGTGCATAACATAATTAAAAGATTCAAGGAATCTGGAGGAATTTCAGTGCGTAAAGGACAAGGGCGCAAACCTAAGCTGAACAACCGTGATCTCCGATCCCTCAGGCGGCACTGCATCAAGAATCGTCATTCATCTATAAGCGATATCACCACATGGGCTCAGGACTACTTTGGCAAACCTTTGTCAAGTACCATAATACGTAGTTATATCCACAAATGCCAGTTAAAACTGTACTGTGCCAAAAGGAAGCCATAAGTTAACAGTGTCCAGAAGCGCCGTTGACTTCTCTGGGCTCGGAGGCATCTGGGATGGACCATCACACAGTGGAAACGTGTACTGTGGTCAGATGAATCAGTATTTCAGGTATTTTTTGGGAGGAATGGACGCCGTGTGCTCCCGACCAAAGAAGAAAAGGATCATCCAGACTGTTACCAGCAACAAGTCCAAAAGCCAGGGTCTGTCATGGTATGGGGTTGTGTCAGTGCCCTTGGCAAAGGTAACTTGCACTTCTGTGAAGGCACCATTAATGCTGAACAGTAGATAGAGATTTTGGAGCATAATATACTCCCTTCAAGAAGACAACTCTTTTCCAGGGACATCCATGCATATTTCAACAAGACAATGCAAAACCACATCCTGTACACATTACAAAGTCCTGGCTGCGGAGGAAGAGGGTACGGGTACTTGACTGGCCTGCCTGCAGTCCCGACCTGTCTCCAATAGAGAATGTGTGGCGCATTTTGAAGCATTTCATCAGTCCATCTGTCTGTCTCTGTCTGTCTGTCTGTCTGTCTGTCTCTGTCTATCTGTATGTCATCAGTTGGTCTGTCTGTCTCTGTCTATCTCTCTGTCTGTCTCTGTCTGTCTGTCATCAGTCGGTCGGTCTGTCTGTCTCTGTCTATCTGTCATCAGTCGGTCTGTCTGTCTCTGTCTATCTGTCTGTCTGTCTCTGTCTGTCTGTCATCAGTCAGTCTGTCTGTCTCTGTCTATCTGTCTGCCAGTCATCAGTCGGTCTGTCTGTCTCTGTCTGTCTGTCATCGTTCCGTCTGTCTGTCTCTGTCTGTCTGTCATCGTTCCGTCTGTCTGTCTCTGTCTGTCTTTCATCAGTTGGTCTGTCTGTCTCTGTCTGTCTGTCATCGTTCCGTCTGTCTGTCTCTGTCTGTCTTTCATCAGTTGGTCTGTCTGTCTCTGTCTATCTGTCTGTCTGTCATCAGTCAGTCTGTCTGTCTCTGTCTATCTGTCTGTCTGCCTGTCTGTCATCAGTCCGTCTGTCTGTCTCTGTCTGTCTGTCTGTCTGTCTGTCTGTCATCAGTCCGTCTGTCTGTCTCTGTCTGTCTGTCTGTCATCAGTCGGTCTGTCTGTCTGTCTGCCTGTCTGTCATCAGTCCGTCTGTCTTTCTCTGTCTGTCTGTCATCAGTCGGTCTGTCTGTCTGTCTCTGTCTGTCTGTCTGTCATCAGTCGGTCTGTCTGTCTCTGTCTGTCTGTCTGTCTGTCTGTCTGTCATAAGTTGGTCTGTCTGTCTCTGTCTATCTGTTTGTCTGTCATCAGTCTGTCTGTCTCTGTCTGTCTGTCTGTCTGTCTGTCTGTCTGTCATCAGTCCATCTGTCTGTCTCTGTCTATTTGTCTGTCTGTCTGTCAGTCGTTGGTTGGTCGGTTGGTCTGTCTGTCTGTGTCTATCTGTCTGTTTCTGTCTGTTTGTCTCTATTTATCTGTCTGTCTATCTATCTATCTATCTATCTATCTATCTATCTATCTATCTATCTATCTATCTATCTATCTATCTATCTATCTATCTATCTATCTATCTATCTATCTATCTATCTGTCTCTTTCAATCTATCTATCTATCTATCTATCTATCTATCTATCTATCTATCTATCTATCTATCTATCTATCTATCTATCAATCTATCTATCTATCTATCTATCTATCTATCTATCTATCTATCTATCTATCTATCTATCATCTATCTATCTATCTATCTATCTGTCTGTCTGTCTGTCTGTCTGTCTGTCTGTCTGTCTATATCTATCTGTATGTCTGTCTGTCTCTGTCTGTCTGTTTGTCTCTATCTGTCTATCTTTCTGTCCGTCTGTATCTATATGTCGGTCTGTCTGTCTGTCTGTCTATCTGTCTGTATCTATATGTTGGTCTGTCTGTCTATCTGTCTGTATCTATATGTTGGTCTGTCTGTCTGTCTGTCTATCTGTCTGTATCTATATGTTGGTCTGTCTGTCTATCTGTCTGTATCTATATGTCGGTCTGTCTGTCTGTCTGTCTGTCTATCTATCTCTGTCCATCTGTAGAGGCTAGAAATAATGAAACATTATTCTGTAGGGGTGTAATGGTACACACACTTCACGGTTTAGTATTTACCCCGATTTTGGGGTCACGGCTCTATACAGGTTTGGTACCATGATTTAGTCTCATTATACAGCGGAAACAGCTTAAAATACCTCTTTTATGGTCATTTATGGTCATCCATATAAGAGTAAGACACCTTTCGAAACTAGCGGCTCTATTTTTATTGATCTATTTATCTATTTTTATTCTAATTATCTCAATAAAAAACAAAACATTGTGCTTTTGTAAAATAAAAAATAAAACAAACAGGATGCCGCTTTCTGCCATCCCGGTTTCATTTCCTTGAAGTTTGTGGAGCGTATCACAATAATGAATCAAAACTCAGCGTATAGGCTAATAGCAAGCTCTTGTGTGCCATCTCAACTGATGTTTTGGGTTGGAGAGTAGATTGTCTCTTCTTCTTCTGCTCTTTCTCCTGTTGTGGCAGTAAACAAACAGTAGTTTAACACAAAGTTTAATGCCCCCTTCTGGATTGTCGCATGGATCACCTGTGACTGTATTCGCCATCTGACTGGATGCACCAAACTGTGACATCCGTACCATGACGGTTCAGGGCAAATACATCATTCGTTACACCGCTATTATTTTCCTACTTAAATTTCTTTAAGCATGTTTCGACATTATAAGCACTTATGGAGTAGTTCACTTCATTTTACAGTGTCCTTTTTACACATTACTTGCAGTCACTATAATAATAACTATATTATATATAATTACATGCAACTAACTCTTTGACCCTAACCCTATATTAAGTACATGTCAGAACTTAAATATATAATTATACTGTAACAAGGACACCTTAAAATAAAGTGTAACCCACAAAGATATTGAAAAACTAATTTCCAAACGTCAATCACCATCTGAGATCTGAGGATTATTTGCATTCAGATTTTTAAAGCATCTCTCTGCTTGACTACACATCTGTGATATCCTGTCAGCTGAGCTTGGGATAATTGTGACCTCACAAAGTCAAAATGCCTTTTTGATGCATTTTGATGACTACGTTTTTACCTGGTCTCAAGGGACTAAGGGAACAGAACGGAGGAGGAATATTGCAAGTGCAGTCTGGCATTCACTGCCATGCAGCTGTGATTTAAATGTCAACCTAGTGAAAACTCTATACATTTAAATTTCATATCTTTTCATTTTGACTCTCATTAACGCATTAAAGATTTTGAAGGTCGACAATGAAACATTTGATGTTGAATTGCATTTTTAAGGAGATGTCACAGGTCAGATGATTAAAGCTGACATTAAGAAACATTCCTCTGTTCAGCAGCAGAGGGAAAAATGTAATTTGGCAATTCAGCATCGAGGGCCAGGCCGCACTCAACTGATGTCTATTTAAACGGATGATGTGCTGGCCAGTTTAGAACAACAGTGCTCTTTTTTTATTTCCTCACCTTCATGCTGTTCCAAACCTGTAGGCTTTTATTTATTTATTTATTTATTTATGTTAATCGTGGAATGCAAAATGGGAATTGTTAATGTTCTCTATTTAACATCCAACACAGTTCAGAGGGGAGGTGTGTTGCACACAGCATTACTTGTAAATAACTGAACTTTATTTTTTGGAGTTTCAAATGACATAGTTTCATGGTGTTTCATGGCGTGTAATAGCTTTTCCATCTCTGAGGCAAATTGTGTGTATTGGAGGGAGTTGATCTTATGTTCAAGCTCAAACTATTCCTGGTGAACAGACTGAGATTGACTCAAGCTTTAGTGCAGTTCTGTCCTCAGGGGTTACTTACTCACCGTTTACCTCCTCTTCTTCCATCAGCACAGCCTTAATCCAGAGGAGTACAAGACCTGCCAGGACCGCACCGCAGAGCATTGATAAGCCAGTCGTCAACTACTGGATAAACAGTAGCTCCGCCTCCATTTTCCAACCTGCTGGACAGACTACAGCTCCTCCCACCAAATGCAGACATGACGTATCCCAGTCTTCATGCAGAAGGAGCTAGATTAAAAATGTTCAAGGATATCAATCCACAATCTGGAATCATATGTTTTTTTTCTCAATTTCTGTCGCCTGATGGAGTTTGGGTTCCTAGCCACTATAGTGTCGCTTTTGGGATTTACTGCAGACACACAGTGATAAATTAGTGTTGAAATGTGTGGACAGAGTAACTTTTAAAATTTATGGGAGTCGAGTATTTCCATTAATCAAGCAAGGTGATTTACTAAGGTTTGCGCTATTCAATTTACTGGTGTTTGCACCATTATTTACCATCCAAAAAAAGCATGTCTTAAAACAGATGCTAATGGGTAGATTGTGTTGGTCATTATTGAAATGATCCGGCTGCGTCTGTGTTTAATTTGAGCGTCGTGAGTAGATCACATGCAGAAATTTCCTCTCCCATCAGCGCTTTTTTGGAATTGCACTCTCACACTAATATGCCCTGTTTAGTAAATCTGACCCTATGGGTTTTACCAGATCTCTCATTAGTGTTATACATTTGTAGACATTTTAATTAGACATTAGTATAAAGGAATAATAGTAGTCAATGCAGGCGCATGGTCTAAAAGGGTTGTACCTATAGTCTCTTAATGAGCCATTGGTGTGTGTTTTGGCGTAATATGTAATAAACCAATCAGAGTCTCATCTCCCATTCCCTTTAAAAGCCAGTTGCGCCATGGCGGATTCGCTAAATGGCGTAATTTTCTAGCCTGACATGGTCATACTCAATTCTAGTCAGAATATGAGTCTGGTACCGCTCCATTGGGCTGTGATTATGGGGCATCTTTCAACCGAACCAGGAAAGACCTCATTTGGATAGACCTACAACCAATCAGAGCAACGGAGCGACGTGTGACGTTAGTTGTCAAATGTCATCAGAACTTAACTGCACTAGTTTGCCAAGTCTGTGTTTTACACGTGGGTTGTTCTCCATGTCCGCAGGTTGAAGCGATCCAAATTATGTGATATATAGACCCAGGAATGCGAATTTTATCAGGCAACCTTGCCAAAATAAAACATTTTACCCCCCAAACGCCATTGGGCTATAGTTTTGAGTAGCAATTGTGCAACATTGCAAGAAAACTTGGCAACCCTGTCTGCACGCACGCTGGAATACATTTAAGGATACACAGAGTACTTACCAACACGATTATCATTTCTGAGAGAAATAGTGAAGGTGAATGCATATATAAACAAGTTCTCCGTTTAGGATAAGAGCAAATTCAACCGAAGAGCCTTTGATGATGTGGATGATTACGTTACTGTTTATCATCTGTCCATCATCGTCTAAAGCCTAACAATTGCATTGGTCCGAACAGTTTCTGTTCAGGCATAATAACTCCTCTATGGATCGAATCCAGACCGAATTGCCCGAGCAAAAAATTTGTGGGCGGGGGCAGGGCTGTGCTCAGAATATCGATACAACGATACATCGTCATGAACTCCTGACAATGAGTGTATCGATACAGCAGCTGTCATATCAATACTGTGTGCTTTTGAACATAACCAATTCTCACATTGTCAAGTTTATGAATGAACAGAACACTGCAGCGCCTCCCATCTAATAAATCGCAATAATCTTTGTGCTTTGTTACTGATATGAAAAAGTCTCAGATTTCAAATTACGACCATTTTATTACGAAATCTATAAACATAAATACCGCTTTGGCATGAGATTGCTATGGCGCAACTCAGCTCGAGACACGGCGGTGAGAAGCACGTGAACTGATCTTCTCCTCCGCCTAAATACAGCGCGAAATAAACATGAATGAGCATCTGAAAGTGGGTTAAAGGCGTATTATGTCTCATGTGATCGCTCAATCAGACGCCAGTAAAACTTGTAGACAATTCACATAATGTCATATTTACCTCAGAAAAACCATATCCAGTGTCCACAAACTTGTTAGTCAGGTAGAAAAATCAACTCTACAGAGGTGCAAGTTTTTTTCAATATTTCATGCATGTTTGAATTAATCTGGAAAGTTTTTAATGACAGCCACCCTTTAAATGTTCCTATTTCAAAAACTAAATGGAATAGAAATATGATTATGTAATTTGTAAAGTTTATATTATATCTTAAAAAAAAACAAAAAAAAAACATTGAGTGTAATTTAAGTGTTTGTAAAAATCAGTTAGGTATTTTTTTACTTTTAATATTATAGTAGGCTACAACTGACACCCATTTTTTACAGCATTAGTTATTCAAAAACACTGGTTATTCAATAAATGTTACTAAACTCTGCTCAAAAGAAATTTTAATTCCAAATTTATCCATATCGTGATGTGTATCGTATCGTGACTTTAGTATCGTGATGCGTATCTTATCGTGACATTGTTGGTTATACACAGCCCTAGGCGGGGCTAAATTCGGCTGGCATCCAGGCTAGTAATTTGCAAGCGGAAAGAATGAATGCTTTTCCAGAGAGCAAACGGATCTGCTCATCCAATGACGTCTGTTTGCTCGTCATTACCAAATACTCCAAATAGGTAGGCTAATTCTGATAAATGCAATGACTATCCATTATTATGATTGCTGCTGTGTGTGTAAAAAGCAGAGTGTACGCGCGTTGTGGCGTTGTGCACCGCCTTAGGCACATATTATTAACACACCCTTTAAATAACACAAAAATACTGCACCTTTGACTTTAGGCTAGGTTTTTATTGGTCAATGGTGCAGTCGTTTTCAGTTCCTCAAAACAGCAACGCACCAACAATCCGCCTGAACACACCTGGTGCTCAGACCAGCACACCCATGGGCGAACAGATGGGCGCCAGTGCATTTGCTATTTTACACAATTTCGTGCTTTTTGTAGTTTACATGGAGATGATAACAATATATCGAAAGGTGCAAGGTTTCAAACCTGATTTCAAAAGATTGTGTTTTCAGGTTCCCAAAACGCAGTTGTTGTGTAAATGAGTGGCTAAAATGCTTAAAAAGTTTTTAGTTGAAAACGGTGTTGTGTAAATGCCCCCTAAGAAAAGAAAACAGATCTTTGTGTTACTTTGGCATACCACGTCTATAGTTATTAGTTATGAGTACTAAACTATGATTGCTGATAGTGTATATTTGTAGTTTTGTGACAGCCTTAGAGTGGCAAGTTCTGTAAATGTCCAAACATTTCAAGAACACTGAGGTGGATGAAGTTTGTTTTTAATGGGATAAGAGCATGTCAATGTTAAATAAATACTACCAACCTGTGGAGATGTTAAGGCAGAAGAAGTTATATAACAAATCTCCTCATTGAAGGACTTTGCAATAAACATGTATTTTCATATTACGCACCTATAGATCTGATGGTGGCATTAAGGGAAAAGCGGGGGAACAACATAATTAGTTAGTTGTAACATACGTTTTAAAATTTTCCAACCATGCCAGGATGACAAAACTTTGTGTATTTACTAGGTACCATATCAACACTATGTCAATAAAAAAATGTTTATAAATTAAAAAGTCTTTGGAAGATAACACTGAACATTTTTTAACCAGCAAAAGTACATTTCTTACTTAAAGAGTTAGTTCACCCAAAAATGAAAATTCTGTCATTAATGACTCACCCTAATGTCGTTCCAAACCCGTAAGACCTCCGTTCATCTCCGGAACACAGTTTAAGATATTTTAGTTTTAGTCCGAGAGCTTTCTGTTCCTCCATTGAAAGTGAATGCCCACTCTACAGTCCGTGTCCAGAAAGGTCAGAAGAAAGGTATGAAAAACATCATCAGAGTAATCCATGTGACATCAGTGGGTTAGTTAGACTCTTTTGAAGCATCAACAATACATTTTGGCCCAAAAATAACAAAAACTATGACTTAATTCAGCATTCTATTCTCTTCCGCGTTTGTTTGAATCCGCATTCACGAGTCCACAGTGACGCTGCTGACGTAAGACGCAAAGTGTGCGTCTCCCTCAGACTACATGGACGCTCTGACGCACCAGATAACACAGCAGCAGCGGGATTCAAACAAACACGGAAGAGAAGACAAAGCTTAATAAAGTCATATTTTTTGTTTTTACGGGTCTTACGGTTTGGAACGACATTAGGGTGAGTCATTAATGACAGAATTTTCATTTTTGGATGAACTAACCCTTTAAGTTCATCTCATATTTTTTGTGTATTAATGAGACAAATCTGATATTATTGTAATCTTAAGAGTTGAGATCATTCTTTAATGCTGATCTAGCCAGCAGAAGATGCTAAATCCCACTTTAAATCCCATTTGGGCATGATGTCACACTTGTGTTACAATGAGCTCCTATTAGAACCACGCTATTCTGTTCTATACTTTTATGAATTCTATTGATAAACCATAAGAAAGAGGTGAATGAAAAATGAGAGTCAATGTTCAGAAATTATTCATTATTATTGATTTGAACTATGCTGTATAGCTGCATTTTGCAGTGTGTTTAGTGTGAAACAAAAATATATATATATTTTTTTTTTTTAATTTTTAATTATTAAAAAGTGCCATTATTTTATTTTTAAAAGTTAATAGTTGTATTTTTTGACAAAATATTTTAGTTTGTCTTAGATATTTTTTTTTTGATTATGTCAGATAACATTTTAAGCTGTCATTTGGTCATGTCACAGTGTACTCCACCTATTGGAATCATATGAATAATGTGTTTTTTTGTTTTGTTTGTTTTTTCGTAGTTTTTTTAGAAAGGAGCAAATAACTTATATTGTGTTCAATGGAAACAGAAATTGCATTTGGGTTTAAGTTCCACTTTTGTGTGAACTAGAGATGTCAATTTACATAAATTCACATTCCCAAATTATTGATCAATTAATCGTTAGCCTTAATATTGCAATATGCATCTACTGCAGTGTCTTATAGCAACAGCATGACAGGGTGTTCCTCACCAAATGAATGAGAAGGGTTTTTACTCCAAATAAAGGACTAGTGTTGTAAAATGAGTCGATGTGATGGATAATTTAATTCAAGTCAAGCCTTAAGTCACTTTTATTTATATAGCGCTTTTTACAATGGAGATCGTTTTAAAGCAGCTTCCCAGTGTTAAACAGGAAAATAATGCAACACAATTTGATTCGACTGCACAGCCGCTCTGGATAAAACAGTGATGTCATCCAAGTCAGTTCTCATATAGTGCTAATGCAGGCGTATCAGTAATTTGAGTTCATCAAATTGAAATTCATCAGTAGTTGAATATTTAGTGTCCCTGACTAAGCAAGCCAAAAGCCAAAAGCAAAAGAGGCGATGGTGGCAAGGAACCAAAACTCCATCAGGTGACAGAATGGAGAAAAAAAACTTGGGAGGAACAAGACTCAGTCAGGGTGCCAGTTCTCCTCTGGCCATCGAACAAGCAGTGTGTGATTATGATTCAGGCAAACATTACAGGTCAGAAGTCAGATTACATCAGCTTTCAGAGTATTTGTCCAGTTCCATCTGGTTGAATATCAGAGTCATCACGCAGGAGATGGGCTTGTTGAGGATCAGTGCCACTGGATGTTGTGACGATGAGGCCTTCACAGGGGAGAGTCCAGTAGACACAATCTCTACAGACACTTCAGGGAAGCGTTGTGGTCATGTTTAGGCGCAGGTCCACCATCTGATCTGGATACGGTAAACCTCAGGATAAACAGAGAGACTAACAGATGCCATGCTTTTTATGATGTAACATCAGGTGTTATGGGAAGTGTTCCCGGTTCCGGCTGACCTAGTTAATGCAACCTAAAAATCATTTAAATGATAATGTTTTATGTGTATGCCATAGTAACGAGATGTTTTTAGTCTAGATTTAAAATGACAGAGTGTGTCTGCTTCCCGAACAATGCTAGGAAGATTGTTCCAGAGTTTAGGTGCTAAATAGGAAAAGGATCTACCGCC
Organism: Gobiocypris rarus; assembly: GCA_023029165.1. Lineage (NCBI taxonomy): Eukaryota > Metazoa > Chordata > Actinopteri > Cypriniformes > Gobionidae > Gobiocypris > Gobiocypris rarus. The sequence continues at coordinate 5,262,434 of CM040927.1, forward strand.
TGCAGTTGATTTTGATATTCTTTGATAATTAAATAATTAAATACTACAGCCTGGCAGATGCAGAGAAGCTTGTCCATGCCTTTGTCTCCTCCAGGCTGGACTACTGTAATGCACTCCTCATCGGGATCTCTGGCAAAAGCATACAGCGACTGCAGTACATCCAAAACAGCGCCATCCAACAGTTTCTTAAATAGTTTTAAATAGTTTTTCTTATTTTTTGTATTTAATTAACTGTGTTTTTTATTGTACTTCTAGATGCACTGTAGCACTTTGAGATTGCAGAAATGTAAAGTGCATTACAAATAAAATGCATTATTATTATTATTATTATTAAATACTTATTTAATGATCAAATATAACAACTAATACAATGTGTCACCAACGCTGCCGCCTCAGACGTGTGCTGGTCAGAATGTGTAACTCCTGTTGTGGACGCGCTCTTCCCGCAACAACACACTGAAACACTGCAACTAACCCCATGATTTAATAAAGTAGTATTCGTATTAGTATCAATCGATTAAAAAAATTAACTAGATACATTTTTTATGTGATTATCACAATTGAAAATATGTTTTTTTAACATATATTTTATAATGTAATAATTTCACAGTTAATCTTGAATCAAAATGAATGTTGAAAAATACATAAATACAGATATTTTAAAATATTTGTTGTAATGGCATCTTTTTATGAATGAAGGCCAGCATCACTGATACTGATACTGAGACTGATGTCTCTATGAAATAGATTTCCCCGCTAATTTTAAACATTAAATATAGCCATTCAACATTACAGTGTAATTGAAAACTATCTTTTCTTTTCTTTTTTTCTTCTTCTTTTTTTACATTTATTAGGCTTAAAAAATATATAACAACTTTTAAATCAAGTAAACTTAAAACAAGCCTAACATAAACCCATAATACATGTCATATTTACCTGTGCCCAGGTAGGAAATATAGGCTTCAGAAATTGAATAGTTATCAAACAGTCTGAACTGCATAAATTACGAATTAAATATAGATTAATCCTCATTAAAGCTACAAAGTTCTTCAGTCAAGAGAGGTTAGTCACTGTTCTCTGTCCCGTTTGTTCTTTGTTTAACATTAACGACAGACAGCATTAGATCTGCTGCTGCTGAACATGATGCGGATCTGACACAGTGTCACGTGCTTCTCATTTATCATTTAAGAGTTCATTTAAGATGTTATTTAACTTATTTAAGACTGCTCTTATGAAAACGGGCATTTTGTGTGTTATTGTTTGTTCAAGTGTGAAAGAGAACTTGATTCTGGTGCACTGTCTGTGCGTGTGCATAGTCAGGACATTCACAGCGTTCCTGCTTGAATGGTTTATAAGCATTTGCATGAATAAGAGAATGATCATGTTATGTTGCGCTAGTCCAAGAATTACAGAAAAAACAGATGATGCGTTGTGTGTTAACTATTTTTAACTTGTTAAACTGGAAAAAATTAATCGCATGTGTTACCGTTGACAGCAGTAGTTCTCATTAATGTTTTATAATATCAGTCCCAATCCCAATTGTTATTATCAGTCGTTCGTTGCTGTTTGAGCTGTGCATGCTGAATGAACATCAACTGAAGCGCTTTCCTAGTATATTTTAACTTTATCAGGATGTTAACTTCCCAACTCATACTCACGGCGACACACTTGACTTAGTTTGTACATCTGGCTTGAATGACATCTCCATCAATGGTCTGGTTACTCCTATCTCTGATCACAAGCTTATAACCTTTGATTTTACATTAATCTGTCCAACTAAATGTACTGACAATATTAACATCTCTTATTGTAAGATCAATGTTATTAATGCTAGCAAGTTTGCCGTAAATAAGCTAGTTCAGGCATCCGTGCACAATGCCTGTCTACAAGAATCTGACAACTTGTGCTGTTCTTTTCTGCACCACTTTCAGGGAAAGCTGGATGCTTTACGTGGGACTTTTAGTGGTGAACCGACCACTTCTAGTTGTGAGCAAGCTCAGATACAAACACTTAATAACTTTATGTAGACCAATTCCATCTTGATTTGTGAAATGATAAAGAAATCCAATTCTTCTTCATGCCGGCTGGATCCTGCACCTACAACCCTTCTGAAACACTGTACCTCTGCCATTTCTGCACCTATCGCACATCTTGTAAACATGTCTCTTCTCTTTGCCTTTGTTCCAGTCTCACTAAAGATGGCTGCAGTTACTATTATTCTTAAAAAAACAAACCTTGACTCATCTGACTACGCTAACTGCCGCCCAATCTCCAATTTACCGTATGTCTCAAAAATCATGGAAAACGTTGTCGCCACTCAATTGCAGTCATACCTATCTCTCAACAATAGTTTTGATTTATTTCAGTCTGGTTTTCGCCAAAACCACAGTACTGAAACTGCATTAGCAAGGGTTATCAATGACCTCTCACTCGCTGGTGACTCGGGAAACATTTCCTTAATTCTACTACTCGACCTCAGCTCAGCTTTCGATACTGTCTGTCATAAAGTCCTACTCATGCACCTATCAGAGATTGGTATCTCAGGAGCCGGTTTTCCTGTTTTTTTTTCCTGGTTTTCCTCCTATCTAACAGATAGGAAATACTATGCACAATTATAAATCTCCCACTGTCACTCTCAAACAAGGTGTTCCACAGGGATCAGTTCTTGGCCCGTTACTATTTATTATGTACATGTTGCCTCTCGGACAAATTATTCGCCGCCATGGTTTTCAATACCACTGCTACGCCGACGATACCCAGATATATACTGCTTGCCGACCGGATTCTATTTACCAGACCACATCACTATCATCACGTGTTAATGAATTAAAGACCTGGCTCAACTCCTATTTTCTCAGTCTGAATCTGACTAAAACAGAAATATTAATTGTTGGTCCTCCATCTCTAACAAAAATGTAAGTAATATTCCCAGACTTGACCTTGAAGCTAAATCAATAATTCCATCTGCCACTGTCAAAAATTTGGGTATCATTCTTGATCCTTCACTGACGTTCGACGCTTACATTAGTCAACTTTGTAAAGCGTCCTTTTTTCATCTGCGCCGTATTGCCAAACTCCGTCCCTATGTCAGCCCAACAGACGCTGATGCACTAGTCCACGTGTTCGTCACATCTCGCCTCGACTACTGTAATGTTCTTTTTTCCGTACTACCAGCACACTCTATTTCACGTTTGAAATATATCCAAAACTCTGCCGCCAGACTACTAACTTACACTAAAAAAACTGCCCATATCACTCTAATTCTGTTCAAACTGCACTGGCTACCCGTGTTATCCTGTATCACTTACAAAATTCTTCTGCTTGCTTTCAAGTCGCTCAGTGGTCTTGCTCCCGCCTATCTCTCTGACTTACTTTCTCCATATACTCCCCCTCGAACTCTCCGATCTTCTGGCCGTGACCTCCTCTGTGAGCGGAGATTTCGTTTATCATCTATGGGTGGCAGGTCTTTCTTTGTTACAGGCTTTAAGCTATGGAACTCTCTCCCCCTGGCTCTCAGGACAACAACTACTTTACATGAATTTAAATGTAAACTCAAAACACATTTGTTTAATCAGTATTATCAGTCATGAAAATGTTAACTTGACATAACACAGTCACAATGTTAACTCACTACCAATAATCTGTTTCATCTCTTCTCTAACTGCCCACCATGCTGTCTGTAATTAATCTATGTTGCCTTTGTTTTTCATGTTGTATTGCAAATGTAGCAATCGCTCATTACTTGGACTGGCTAGATGTCCACTGTCCCTCTATGTGTAAACTGCTTGTTATTTACTGTTATTGTGAAGCGTCCTTGAGCTTGGGAAAGGCGCTATATAAATTAAACTTATTATTATTACATTATTGAACTTGACGTAACGCTTACTATATGAGATTAATCAGATATGTACAAAATAAACAATATTACAAATTATATCTGCACAAAATTACGCAAATGCAGTGAACTTGAACTAAGATATGTGTTATTCAGAATGTGTAACTCCTGCTGTGGACGTGCTCTTTCTGTAACATCCCACTGAAACACGGCAACTAAACCCAATGAATTTACAATGTATAACAATTTTGTTCTCTTTATACTGTTATGTAACATGACAGTCTCAATCATAGTTATTATTGTTGTGCAATTCTGTTTGAGTTGCATGCGCTAAAGCAGAAGCGGCCCCACTTTATATTAGGTGGCCTTAACTACTATGTACTTACATAAAAAAAATAAGTACAATGTACTTACTGTGTTCATATTGTGTTGCAAAACACCTTTGCTGATATTGAGGTGGGATACGGGTAGGGTTAGGGACAGGTGTGGTGGTATGGGTAAGTTTAAGGGTAGGGTTAGGGACAGGTGTGGTGGTATGGGTAAGTTTAAGGGTAGGGTTAGGGACAGGTGTGGTGGTATGGGTAAGTTTAAGGGTAGGGTTAGTGACAGGTGTGGTGGGATGGGTAAGTTTAAGGGTAGGGTTAGGGACAGGTGTGGTGGGATGGGTAAGTTTAAGGGTAGGGTTAGGGACAGGTGTGGTGGGATGGGTAAGTTTAAGGGTAGGGTTAGGGACAGGTGTGGTGGGATGGGTAAGTTTAAGGGTAGGGTTGTTGACAGGTGTGGTGGGATGGGTAAGTTTAAGGGTAGGGTTAGGGACAGGTGTGGTGGGATGGGTAAGTTTAAGGGTAGGGTTAGGGACAGGTGTGGTGGTATGGGTCAGTTTAAGGGTAGGGTTAGGGACAGGTGTGGTGGTATGGGTAAGTTTAAGGGTAGGGTTAGGGACAGGTGTGGTGGTATGGGTCAGTTTAAGGGTAGGGTTAGGGACAGGTGTGGTGGTATGGGTCAGTTTAAGGGTAGGGTCTGGGACAGGTGTGGTGGGATGGGTAAGTTTAAGGGTAGGGTTAGGGACAGGTGTGGTGGTATGGGTAAGTTTAAGGGTAGGGTTAGGGACAGGTGTGGTGGGATGGGTAAGTTTAAGGGTAGGGTTAGGGACAGGTGTGGTGGGATGGGTAAGTTTAAGGGTAGGGTTAGGTGTAAGGGAAGTGTCATCTGTGTAATTACAAATGTAACTACAGAAATTAACTACAGATGTAATTACATGCAGGTATTTTTTTAAATGTTAGTACAATGTAAAAACATGTATGTACACAATAAGTGCAATGTATCAAATTATTAATTAAAATGTTATAGTAGTTAAGGACATTTATACCATGTTAATTCTGAACTAAATGTATCCTATATGAGATAAATCAGAAATGTACACTATATTTCCAAAAGTTTTGGTACATCTGCCTTTATATGCACATGAACTTTAATGACATCTTATTCTTAAGTTTGTCCACCCTTTGCCGCTATAACAGCTTCAACTCTTCTGGGAAGGCTTTCCACAAGGTTTTGAAGTGTGTTTATGGGAATTTTTGTCCATTCTTCTAGAAGCGCATTTGTGAGGGCTGGCACTGATTTTGGATGAGAAGGCCTGGCTCGCAGTCTCCGCTCTAATTCATCCCAAAGGTGTTCTATCGGGTTGAGGTCAGGACTCTGTGCAGGCCAGTCAAGCTCCTCCAGACCAAACTCGCTCATCCATGTCTTTATGGACCGAGGCTTTGTGCACTGGTGTGCAGTCACGTTGGAACTGGAAGGGGCCGTCCCCAAACTGTTCCCACAAAATTGGGAGCATGAAATTGTCCAAAATGTCTTGGTATGCTGAAGCATTAAGAGTTCCTTTCACGGGAACTAAGTACCGTTCTCCTGGCAACCACCAAACCCAGACTCATCCATCGGATTGCCAGACAGAGAAGCGTGATTGGTCACTTCAGAGAACACGTCTCCACTGCTCTAGAGTCCAGTGGCGGCGTGCTTTACCCCACTGCATCCCACACTTGGCATTGCACTTGGTGATGTAAGACTTGGATGAGCTGCTCGGCCATGGAAACCCATTCCATGAAGCTCTCTACGCACTGTTCTTGAGCTCATCTGAAGGCCACATGAAGTTTGGAGGTCTGCAGCTATTGACTCTGCAGAAAGTTGGTGACTTCTGTGCATTGTGCGCCTCAGCAAGTGCTGACCCCGCTCTGTGATTGTCTACTTTACATGTTTCAGTTTCATGGTTGAGCAGCATGTACGTACATGACCTTGTTTAAGTGATGATTGATACGTTTTATTGATTAAATTATTATCGACAATTAATCGATTGTCGATTAATTGTTAGCATCCCTAGTGTGAACTATTCCTTTAACATGAATGTCATGTGACTTTGACACTGCCTTAAAGTCGGCATTAAATTGTGTGAAAGTCTTGTCTTCCCTATTGTGACGTTTTAATTAAATCAACAAGATAAAATGTAGGACGGGACTTGATTTTGTCCATCGGGAATTAATTGGATGCTTTTGGTTTGCTATTGGTGGATCTCATGTGAGTGACATGTTGCCCCGCCCTCATCATCAGAGAAGAAAAGCTGCTGCAAGAGTGAGCGGAAGATATTTGATTAAAGATTATGAATTTAAACAAAAATAATGTGCACTGATAATAATAATTTATGATAACTGCAATATTTCATAAGAATTGTCCATTTTGATTTCATGGTGACTTTAATATAAACCCTCAAAAACCCTCAATGTTAACTGAACTTTAAGCTTGTGAGAGGACACAGCATTCATTCTGTCTAAATGCCACACGTCAACGTGAAGCCAGACATTGATTCCATTGGCCCCGCAGGCCAACAAATCTCACTTCAGCCCAATTAATAATTAGTTATTTCTATGCTATTTCTTCATATGAAAACACGCTTATTCTTGGTTTCAGTGTCATCAGTTTTGTTTGTTGTTGTTTTTTCATGAAAAAGAAAACAAGCAAAAAGGTCTTGCCAACGTGTCTGCTCTGGTCGCTCACAATGAAATCGATATGTTGCCTCTGATGCTTTTATTTGTCTGCATGAATCAAGATGTGTCCTCTGGTCAAAGGCTGGATGGGCTGCATTTCCAGAGACATCATCAATAATCACTGAATGGCAGCGCAAAGGTGAAATCATAATACCAAAGAGGAACAATCTCATGGGGGGGCTGGGGGGGAGATAGAGAGAGAGAACGCAAGGCAATGTGGGATACGGTATAATTCCCACATTCTGAAGAAAGATAACATAGATTTTATTTTACAGGCATGAGGTGTTTAGTGATAATGCATGAGCTTTTAAAATGTGACTATGTATTCTTCCTCCACTAATCTTAAATCTTAAACCTAAAACATGGTCTTACAAGCATTTCACCCACATGCTTTTATGATTAACATAAAACATAAGATACAGTGATGTGTTAATGACACTGTCTGCAACAATAACAAGTACGGAGGAGATTCAAGCTGTGCTGGTTTTTCTGGTAATGTATTGGTTTACTAAAGAGGTAATTAAAAAAACGGCAAACAAGAGATGAGCACCTATAAAGTGTATTCTGAAAGCTCATAAAGCTAGATTTAAAATGACAACCTATGTTATCAGTCATTACGGACTTTGACCGATGGCTCAGACGAACGTGCGCCACTTGGACAGAAAGAGCAATACTGATATTTACAGAGAAGAACGAACCTCACAAAAGACTTTTAAAAATGCTGGTTGAAATAAAATGGTGCGTGAGCTCAACCAATCAGCATGTTCAGTGGCCAAATCCCACCCCTGAAAGTTCCTGAACTTTGAAAAAAGTACTACCTCGCAAGCAGGGCGGTTTTGAGGGGGGAAATATTTACCCGGAACTTCATTTAGACCCTTGTTCCTGCGGTGGAAACACACAGAGTACCACCCCAAAGTTCCTAGTTCCTGGGGAAAGTTCCTGCGGGACTGTATATACAGAGGGGAACACATGACTAGACCAACCAATGAACAATCAGTACTCAACCACATGATAAGACAATGAACCAGTGAGAACTATGGACACATGACTAGACCAACCAATGAGAACATGACACATAGACAAGGAAACAATCAGAACAAGACACATGAAACTAGGGAAGCACATAACATGATCACAAGATGGAAAGGTAATCACATGACAAGACCAGGAACATGAAACATGACTTTGAAATGACAAAATAAAGAAATGAAAACGTAAACGTGAGACACAAAACCCGAAACCAACCGTGACATTAACGCAATTAGTTACTTTTTAAAGGAGTAACGCAATATTGCAGTGCATTACTTTTCAAAGTAATTTTCCCCAACACTGTATTTTACATATAATAGTACTATATAGTGTATTACTAGCATTACTATAGTAATGATTATAAATTACATGCAAGTAACCCTAAACCAAACCAAACCCTAATCCTACAGTAAGTACATGAAGTTACTTAATACTACTAAATATATATATAATGTAATGTCAGTTACACGTTACATTTTGTTCCTGTAGTAACAACTAAAAATTATGCATAAATACATGCAATTAACCCTATACCACACCCTAACCCTATAGTAAGTATGTGCAGTTAATTATTATTATTCAGTACTTAAATTTAGAATTACACTGTAATACGAACACTTAAAATTAAGTGTAACCAAAACATGTATGTCCAGTAAGTACATTGAATAAAATGATTAATACATACTAGTAATAGATGCTTAATATAAAGTGGGTCCAATAATTCTAATTATTTTATTCCTTCTGCTACTATTTAGAATGTAGAATTGTCAGTTTTCTTTAACACGTTAAATTCTGTTCCACAGAAGTCTCATGATTCCATCTGGGCCTAGTTAAAACATTTTGTGACATTATAAGATCAAAGTAAACAAAGTAAACAGTACATGCTGGACATTTGCAATTGCCATTGTTTCTTTTCTTCTTTGGAGAGCCGTTCATTTTCAAATTCAGGTTTCACATTTTGATATATTTCTTTTCCCTTCTGATGACCGAAATGGCACCATTTTCCAGCACAACTCTTTATAGTTCTACAGTATGTAATTTTAACAACCAAATAACAGTGGTTCTCACTAAAATATTTGCACTTTGTGAAAACCGGGTATCTTACTTCAAAGAAAATCTCACATGTATCAGCAGCTCTGTCACAAAGTTATCTTGAAGGTTTTGTATCCTCTTCTGGAATTGTAGCAGGAAGATTGTCTCAAATATAGCAATCGGGCTGTAGGGGTACAAAAGCACTCCCTCCAGTAGATGGCGATGTACGTCTGGTGCTCCTGGGGGGGGGGTCACTAACATGTGGACTGAGCTGTGGCCACTACAATACTTCCAAAACATCTAATTATTGAGGCAACTGCATATTTCATTGTGTTAAATGGCACTAAACAGTATTTGAACACTTAAGACATTTAAAAATGACATTTCCCCTCCAGTTTCTTTTAATCAGCTGGCGTTTTTGTATAAAGTCAGTTCTTTCTCCTCAGCTTCACACAGGTGTGCTAGCAGAGGAAACACAGGTTGAAGAGAATCACATTAACTATCAAAATCATCCACTAACACGACAACCACAAAATGTCACAATACCTTTGCCTTAATTTTGAACAGGATATCTGTTGTTTTATAATTTAAACTTGAACATAATGTGTAATAGGCCTATATTTATTTAAATATTTAAAAGTAAATGCCACTAGGTTCTATTAGTTAACATTAGTTAACTATATTAGTTAACATAAACTAAGAATGAAAAATACTTCTATTTATTCATATTTTTATTTACTAATACATTATTAAAATCAAAAGTTGTATCTGTTAATAGTATTTAATGGACCTGAGCTATCTAACAATGAATAGAATTGTATTTATTAACGTTAACAAAGATGAATAAATACTGTAACAAATGTATTGCTCATTGTTAGTTAATGCATCACCTAACAAGGACCTTATTGTTGTAACGCTGATCCGACGAAGAAGACGAAAGTGATTATAAAATAAAACAGGATTTATTAAAGAACTCAGAATAGGCAGGCAAATAACAATCCAAACAAAGCGAGACAACTACCAGACAACTGAGAACTGAAAAGACTGCAACTTAAATACATGGGAAATGTGGGAAATGACAAGCACCTGTGCAGATCAAATAAATCACCATGACAACTGATAAGTGGCGGGAAACTTGAACAAAGAAAAACACATGACTGAAAACAACAAGCTAAAAGTCCATGAAAATTAAACTAAGATGAAAACAGTATTCAATCAGAACAGAATTGTGACAATACGCCCCCTGCTGGAAGGCACAACCTCGCACCGTAACAGATGCAGTGAGGGAGGAAAGGTGAGGGCTTGGGTGGTTGAAAAGGAGCCAACAAAGGGCTGATGAGAGGAGATGATGAAGGGCCGGTAAAAGCAGGCAGAACAGACCAAGGAGGCTATGGAGGAAGAAGCCAAGGAGGAAACGATGGATGGAGTAGCCGGGTGGTGATGACAGAGTGCAGCCATGAGGATAGTCCATGGCGGAGTCGATGGCGGGAGGAGCCAAGTTGTTGATGTGGCTGACATCATGAACGTGGGACGACCAACGGAGACAGAGCCGATGTTAGGGGATGGATCCCAGGGCGCAGATTGAGAGCTGATGGACTTGAGCGACATAGCTGGCACAGGAGACCAAGGCAGAGCTGCGGTGATGATTGTCTGAGGTGTAACCGGAGCATCCAAGGACTGAGGCGAAGCCGGTGCAACCGAGGACCCAGCTGGAGCCGGACGGAGGGTGGAGCCCGCTGGAGCCGAAGGGGTGGAGAGCCTTGAGCAGCACGGATGGCTTGCACAGGCAGGGTTCCGACTGACCAAGGTGAAGCCAGAGGGACAAGGGAGCCTGGTGGAGCCGCAAAGGCTGAGGATCTCGGGTGGGAGGAGTCGACTGGTCGATGGGCCGAGGGGGAGCGAAGGGATCAGTGACCGGAGGCGGAGCCGAGGGTTCCCCGCACTTAGGCGAAGCTGATGAGTGCATGTCCTGATGCTTGACAACGCCGCAAGGTGTCACAGGGGAAGGAGAAGGGCTGCAGGAAACTAGCTGAGGCAGGGTTCAAGGACTGGCTGAGATCTGAAGTGGAGGTGGAAGAGGGAGTCTGGGCAGGATAACTTATAATTCTGTGTCTTTGCTGGGTGATGGTATGATGGTACTCCACTGGCTAGAACCAGAGGTGATGATAGTTCTAGTGATGGCTCTGATGATGAAAGTTCAGGTGGGACAGGGTGGAAAACACCACTTCAGAGTCCTAATCAATCAGGCAGTCCTCTGTGTCAAGCTCAACCAGGACTCCTAACAGGTTGATGTTTGCCGGCTCACACCCTGGTCAGACTTACATTCGGGCTCAGTGTACGTGGCGGACGGAAACTCTCCATCTGCAGGGGGCTCTGGCGTCGTTGTCTACATGGTTAGGTGGTGGTTGTGGGCTGGGCTCTGGGTCTGGCTGTGGTCTAGGTCGGGGGTAGTTGCTCTCCACTCGCTGTAATGACTGCCTTCGATGATGAGACATTAAAGTCTCTCTTCTGGGTCAAAGTGAACTACTACTATCCTGTAGACCTCCCAGGCAACACAGGACTTGATTGGAAGGAGGCCATCATCCGGTGGTGTCTGGGAGGTCTACAGAATAGTAGAAGTTCACACCCAGTCTTATCATCGAAGGCAGTTATTACAGCGAGTGGAGAGAAATTAATGATAAAGTCCATAAGAGGAAGCCCTTCACAGGCTAGGGTGGTAAATTTTCGCTGCGTAATCCATTCTTGGTCTGGCATTCTGTAATGCTGATCCGAACAATACGAAGATGATTTTAAAATAAAACAGAAATTATTAAAGTACTCAAAATAGGCATAACAATCCAAACGCAGCAAGACAGTGTGATATGCACAAAAAATAACAGACAACTGAGAACTGAAAAGACTGCAACTTAAATAAATGGTAAATGACAAACAACTGTGCAGATCAAATTAATCATCATGACAACTGATAAGTGGTGGGAAACTTGAACAGAGACAAACAAGTGACTGAAAATAACAAACTAAAAGTCGATGAAAATTAAACTAAGACGAAAACAGTATCCAAATAGAACAGAACTGTGACAACTGTAAAATGTTAACATTATGGGGTTAAAGCATTAAAATAGTAGCTTGACGTCATCATACTCAGGTTCTAGTCAGAATATGAGTCTGATACTGCTCCATTGGGCTGTGATTATGAGGCATGTTTCAACCAAACCAGGAAAGAAAATGCCTCTGCACTCAATTGGATACAACAGTAAGTGACGTATGTTGAGCGACGCATAGTTGTCAACAGAACTCAACTGTACACACACTGGAAGAAGTAGAAGAAGAAGATGAGTGTAAACGATCTTTGCTGGTGTTGTGAAAATAATTCAAGGATACACGGAGTACTTACCAACACGATCAAAATTTTTTAGAGAAATAGTAAAGGTGAATGCATATACGAACAAGTTCGCCGTTTAGTATACAAATTCAACCCAAGCGCTCTTTGGTGAGGTGAATGATTACGTTACTGTTGATCGTCTGTCCATCATCGTATGAAGCTCTCCCTGACAATTTGATTGGTAACAAACAGCTTTGGTTCGAGCATAGTTGTGTCACGGTTCATCTATTCACTGACTCATTCTGTCTGTGTGTGTGTTTGGTTGTGTTGGAGGCGTGGTCAGACAGTCCTGTGTCTTCCTCGAGTGTGTGTTCTTGGTGTTCGCTTCCCTTGAGATTCATATTCGGTTCCCGGTCCTGGCTTTCTCCCTCCGCGGATGTTTGCTCATTGCGTCCCTGCGTCACCGATCTCCGTGTTCAGATCTTCTGCCTGCCCAGGACTCTGGTTCAGTTCCCTGTGCTGTGGACTATCTGGGCGATCTGCTCTTGAGTTTGCTGAGAATAAATATTAATTTAACTCACTATTGGATCCTTTGCACTTATTTCTGAGCTACTGTTGTGACAAGTTTGCTCTATCAAGTCCAGAACAAACTTCTCGACCTCAAATGTTGTGGGCAGGGCTAAGTTCGGCTGGCATCCAGGCTATTAAAATAGTTTTGGGTCCACTAAAATCTTGAATTTCAAACTAAAATAGAGACCCCAAAGGACAAAAAATTCAAGTTTTAAAATGCAAATTTTAATATGCAAAACTTCCATTATTCATAGGTGTGCTCTCCACAGATTTTATGAATTATGCAATAACCGTTTAAAACATGATTTACTTGGACAGAAACACAGATGACGGCTTTGGTTTCTCACACGTCAAGAATCTAATTTGCAAGTGTAATAACATTAAAGAGTTTGCTGCAATCATCACGTTATCCTATTAATTATTAAAATAAGGGCTCCCAGGGTTCTCCCATTAATCACTGTTGGCTTGAACTGGAGTCTGTCGAGACACTCTAATCATTTCAACAGTGAATAATTATCATTCGGAATGTACGACGGCAAAACGCTCAGTGTGAGTGGAGATCAGTGTAGCGGCAGTGATATATCCTGTACGGGCCCAGTGGACCTGTTGAATACTCTCCAGAGAATAAAGAATAGCATTTCAACATGCATGCATGGATGAATCCCCTTTCCTTCCGAATGTGTCATTTGAAGACAAAACATGCAGACTTGCTCTTTGTGAGTGGATGTTTAATATGAGAGCACACCCTCTGCTTGTAGTGAATTGTGCATGTGTAAGCCAGAAAGGCAGAGCTTCGAGGTTTCGGCCCCTCGTTCTCATTGGCAGTGCCACACTGAGCCCCCAAGTTCCCCATGTGTCATTCAGGGGACGAGGATACAATATAGTGTTCATGACACAGGCCCAGTATCAAGGGGCTTGGGCCTTCTTTGGGGAGCGTATGAGCGAGTGGAATCTTAACGCAGAAGTCTTTGTCTTTCGGTCGGTCACTGTGGAGATTCAAATTCAAATGGATGCGGCCAGTGAATCGACTGTTGACACGTTGGGAGTCTTACACGCCCCTTTCCCCCTCCCGTTTAGAAAGACACACCCCCCCATGATTAAGGCTAATTACAATGACGAATGCACTCCTGTGAGAAAGCGTCTCAATCCGGTAGTTGTCCATGCGTGAAGTCTCCTTTTGCTGCCTCCGGCACGCTGTGATCCAAGCGCTAAAAGAACAGAGGCTAGAATGACGTGGTCTTGGAGATGTTGAAATGGTGGTCTTCTGCCAAGGGAAAAAAACTAAATCACTGGGAAAAAAATATAGAAGATTGAATTTTATGGAAAGACAATATAGTAACCATTGACAGCTTGTTACTTGATAATAATAAGGCATGTTTCTTGAGCAGCAAATCAAATTTCTGACACAGAAGACTATAATAATGGCTGTTTTAATGAGTTATTATAGCTTACTAAAACAAATGAAACTATTTATAATATATTTTTAGTAATATTATGACATACATATTTAAATATATATATATATATATATATATATATATATATATATATATATATATATATATATATATATATATATATATATATAAAAAACTCATTCAGAATATTAGTGAAAACTATATCTCATTGTAACTAAAATTAAACTGGTTCCTTTGCCATCACAGTAAAAAAATTGTAATAATACTTCACAATACTACTGTTTTTACTGTATTTTTGTTTAAATGTCATCATGCATTAAATTGATCAAAAGTGACAGTGAAGATATTTATAATGTTACAAAACATATATTTTTAATAAATGCTTAATACATGTTGTTAATTGAACTTTCGTTTCATTTAAGAATCTTATAAAAAGAATCACCATTTCCACAAATATGTTAAGCAGCACAGCTGTTTTCAACATTGATAATAATCATAAATGAGCCACAAATCATCACATTAATGATTTCTGAAGGATCATGTGACTCTGAAGACTGGAGTAATGATGCTGAAAATTCAGCTTTGATCACAGGAATAAATTACAATTTACTATGTAACTACATGCATGCCATGTCTTCTCTGTTTTCCCCAGTTTGATTAATCAGTTATGTCTTTCACCTGTGCCTTGTCCATCACCTGCTCCTCGTTATCCTCATTTGCTCTGTGTATTTAAGCCCTCAGTGTTGGTCGGTTCTCGTTCATGTTATACGTGTCACGTGTTCCTGAGTTTTATTATTAAAGTTCCTGTTTCCTGTTCTCCTTTGTGTCCGTGAGCTTATCTCCCAAACGTAAATGTAACAATTTCTTACAAAAACACTGAAAACGATCATGTCTTTTGATGTGTTCTGATCATCTCTAAACAGGTCTTTTAAAGGTCCTGTTCTTCATGTGTTTTCGAAGCTTTGATTATGTTTACAGTGTGCAACATAACGTGTTCATGTTTCGTGTGTAAAAAAACACTGTATTTTTCACACAATTTACTTATCTGTATGCCGCTGTTTTCACAGATGAAAAAACGTCCTGATGATTTCCTTGTTCTATGAAGTCCCTCCTTCAGAAATACGTAACGAGTTCTGATTGTGCCAGCGGTTCCCGTGTTGTGATTCGACAGCAGCTTAGCGCACGTTGCCCGGAACGGGGAGATTCATGCGCTCAATGTTATCGTAGACATGGCGACAAACACACTCTACAAACGCAACACTTCCTCTTCTCCACGTGGGAGAGCAACAAGACCACACACCCTTTTTTGCGTATTCTTGTGGGCGGAGGTTAGTCAACAAACTGTTCTAGTGACGTCATTAAAGCATGAAGTGCAGGGATGTAGTCCAAACCGGCGTTCGCTAAAGTTTTAAAAATGGGATCACGAAGAACAGGACCTTTAAATGTTCAGACAAATTTGAAATGTTGTGTCTTGACGTATGGTCATAATAATCATAAGAATGAGTAAAAACATTATTATTATTTTTTTATACACATCCTTCTTATGTTTGATAGCCTATATACATTCCAATTATTTCCCAAAACACTTATAGGGTCTTAAAGGTGCTAGAGTCTGTCCTTGCATCTCTGACAGTAGTATTACACTTTCAATAATTATTTATTTTTCCTTAAGTCTGCAATCAATTATTAAATATAAAAAAAATCTCGTCAAAAATGTCTCATCTATGCTATGCTATACACATTCATGTTAAAGCTGTACAGTTTTTCAGTATGTTGGCGGAGCATTTTCTTTTCTTCCATTTTTGCATTTCTATGTGGAACATCTGAGTAGTTGGTACTCAAACTACGAACACAGCCAAGTCTCCTGAGCTACAAAAGAGCAACTTTCCACAGCATACAGTCTTCTGGGGGAGAGACAGGCTTTCTCCATGGAATGGGACTCAAGTATAATGTCAAAGTATGGACTGTACAGGTATACTTTTTGTTGTCCTCTGGGCACCTGATGTTGCAGCTGAGATACAATATAAAGATGCTTCATGGAAAGGTGAGGAGAAAACAACATGTCAAGCATAGAGATGCAAGAGCAATGATGAGCGCAGGTCAGGGGTCTGAAGCTTTCTTAATGCGTCTTATTTTAGATTATGACACTCGAGAACCTGAGGCGAATGCACGTGTGTGTCTGTGTGTTATCAAAAGCATGAGTGTGTGTATTTTCTCTGTTTCATGCAGTGTCTCTCAGTAGTCATCATGCATGTACAAATGTGCACATGCGTAGGGGGTCTCTACCCGCATCGAACCTGAACGATTCCTCCTGTCCTAGTGACCCGACCTTCCCCAGGGTCACGTCTCCACTGACGGAGATCAGATTACTTGGAATCCTTCAGAAGTCTCCTCCGAGCCAAGCTTCCCTGCTGATACACCGGGGAATCCCTGGCAGAAGACATGTTAATGTGGTGCAGTGGGCAGACGCCCCCTTCGTAAATCACGTGCGGCACAGGAGGAGAAAGCTTGAAGGTCAAACCTTCAGCACTCGCAAATTATTTCAATCCTCAGTGGAGAGTTTTCATTACAGCTGCCTCCTCATCTGAATAAACACGGCAGCCTGCTACGTTCCTTGGAAGTTGGCACCTTCTCTTCCTCAGGGTCAGCGATTCAATAACAGACAGGACATCAAACAAGATCCTGTCCAATTTCATGTTTTCAAGAGGTGTAAGACTTTCATACAATAGGAGATCCCTCTGAATAGAGTTGGAAAATGTTGTGTTCGGCTTTGTGAGACGAGTGGCAGACAGGAAGAGACACAAACTCTATTCAAGTAACCTAGAAAATGCATTCTAATCAAGCTAAAGTTGCGCATAGGGATGAAATACTGGCACACTGCTGACTGCTGTGTTTTCAGTCACACTTTATATCAGATGTCTTGTTATGTACACTGTCCATATTGTGGTGATGCATTGCAAAACTCTTTTGCTGCTATTGAGGGGGGATACGGGAAAGGTTAGGGCAAGGTTTGGTGGTATATATTGTGGTTTAAGGGTGGGTTAAGGGGTAGTTGTAGGGTCAACAGTGTAATTACAGAAACTAATTACAGATATAATTACAGCAGGCATTTTTAAATGTAAGTACAACATAAAAGGGTTTACAGTGTCATTGTTACATATGTTACATGTAGTAACTATAGTAATCACTATATATTATGCATGATTATATGCTGCTAACCCTTAGTCCAACCAAACACTAATCTGTTAACACTTTACTGTGTGCTTGTTGCATGTACTTACCATAGTAATAACAGTAAAATATGCATAATTATATGTAATTAACCTTCAACCAACCCCTAGTTCTACCCTAACCTTATAGTAAGTACATGACGTTAATTAATATTACTCAGTAATTGAATATATAATTACACTGTAACAATGACACTGTAAAATAAAGTTGAACCACTCCTAACCCTAAGTACATGTAGTTATTTACTATTACTCAAAGACACAAACACATCTCAAAATAGTGTAACCCAGAAAGGCATGTACACAGTTAGTGCATTGTATCAAATAATTCATTTAAATGTTAATAGTAGGTGTTTATGGGGTCTACATATATGTTTACATCATTTACCCCTGGTTTCACAGACAAGGCTTAAGCTAGACCCAGACTAAAACATGCTTGAGCTGTCTTGACTGAAATCATATCTTAAAATATGTCAGTGCCATAGTTTTGTCTCAAGATGCACAGCAGCTATAAATGCTACTTAAATGTCCTAATTGATCTAAGGACTAATCCTGGCTTAATCTAAGCCCTGTCTGTGAAACCGGGCCTTAATGTTCAAACAACACATTTTTCTTGTAAATGACATTGTTGCAGCATCTGTTTCCACCCTCTGTCTGAACACTCGGTTTTACTTTAAAACCCGCTTTCCGAAAAGCACAGTCTGTTGTGTTTGGTCTACCGTTTTGAGAGTGTGTCAGGATGTAATGGCCCTTAACATAACGAGTTTCGGCTTCGGAGGCTTATTGCGGCTGTAAACACTACTGTAACTACACTAATCATGACGTCAGATTTGCTGTGTCAGTTTGTGCCTGAGTCTGATAACAACAGTCAGGAATAACAAGCTGATCATCCTGAACTACCACAAGCAAGACAGTCACATTTTACTGTAGGTGTGTACTTACATTACAAAATAAGTACAATGCACTACAATACATGTTGTATTGTATAACAAGTGCTGCTACTATTGGGGTGGGATATGGGTAGGTTAGGGACAGGTTTGGTGGTATGGGTAGATCTGTCGAGATTATATATGGAGTTTAGAAACAGTCACACTGATATACAGATATAACAGTGACACACTCTCCTTAGAATGACTTATTGCTTTGGAATTTTTTGATGCTCAAACAACGGGAAACATTACACACTAAAGAAATATGAACATGCAAATAAATACAATAGGAATTTTAACAGTGGTTACTAACAGTTTCCCTTTCAACTATATTGCCACATGGTTCTCCATAGATGACATTCCAATTAACACAAATTCATAATAAAAAAATAAACGTGACAGGCAAATTCACATGTCACCAATTATATTTCCTCAACTTCATTTTGATTTGTTGCAACAAAATATATCACCTCTGATCTGTTAGCAGTAGAATTTCAATTGACATGACCTAATGTGCACTGTAACAAAAAAAATAAAAAATAAAAATAAAATAAAAACAGAAAATGTACCTGTAATTTTCAGTCAAGACTTGATCCAGTAATTTTATGGAAATGTCCATTTACTCTAAAAAAACAACACAATGTGGTTAGGTTATTTAAAAATAATAATAATAAAAAAAAAAATACAGAACATTCTGTAAAATTGTGAACATTGTGCACAATTTCTTTTTATTTATTTTAGGGCTGTCAAAAATGTATCAATCTTTAATTTCATGATTAATCAATCCAAAATAAAAGTTTTGTTTACATTATTGATGTGTGTGTTCTGTGTATAATTATTATGTGTATATATACACACACACACATGCACGTATATATTTAAGAAAATTATTTAAGAAATATATATAAATATGTATAATTTTCTTAAATATATTTAAGAAAATTTGGCATAACAACTTATATAATCTGCATGCACAATAAACTACAGTAAAATTTACATCTCTTGACAGAAAGGTTTTTGAAGGTTTTAATAAAATGCTATTTAATAACAGTACTCATATTTCCATATTTCCAGTACGTGCCTCAGGCTTGCGTCGCCAACTCAATCATCAGAATCCTCTGTAATTCTCGGCAAACTTTGGCAGATGTTTGAACCGGCTCATTCATTTTTTTTTTTTTTTGTCAGACATCTCAACTTTGGCTTTTACGTCTTGCGTCATCGACTCGGAACTAAAATTCGATTCAGTTTGATTAATGAACCGGCTCAACCGGTTACTTGCTGAGAACCAGCTCAAAAGAATGATTCGTTCAAGAACTGAACATCACTAGCTCACATCACTAAACAAGCTGGTATTTAAGCGAATGTTAATCATCATCAATCATCAGTTATCTGCTTGGCCATTTACTGCACTCCGCCCCCGGAAGTGTAGTAAATTGCCACACTTTTTGCCACAATTTACTACACTTTGTTGCGGGGTTAATTTTTGGTAAACCTTGCCAGGCATGTAGTAACCGTTTTAGGCAATAAAAGCAATTGTTTAATTTTAAAGGCAACAGAATACAGAAAAATGTCATCTACTCCAGTAAATATTTTCTCTGGGAGGACCAACCCACGTTTTTTATTTGCTTCCAATGCCCATGCATACAATTACAAAGAACAATTATTAAGAACAAACAGTTCTCAATCCAAATTTTCAGTTTCTTTTTAGAAATCTATTCAAAGCAAAAAATGTTTTTTAAAAAAAACCTTCAATTCTGTAGAGTTTCAAAAATGTTTAGCCTCTTTTGTTTAGAGCAAAATTATTTTGTTTTATAAAGAATTATCTTTAAAACATAATGTAGAAAACTACCAGACCACGAATTAAATAAGAACTTAAATACACAACATCTACCATAGTTTATCTATGATTATCATACTGTTAAGTTTTTGTGTAGGAACAGCAGTTGGTCCACATGTTCAGGAGTAAGTGTGCTTCACTGTGCTGTAGCAATATCTCCTGCAGGTGAGAAGACTCCCTGCAGAGACACTGGTTGCAGGAATGCATAATTACTTCTTAGCCATCCTGGAGAACAAATTAAATGTCACCTTGTTGACATGTCACCAGTTGAGGGGTATTCAGATTTAGAGAGTGGTACTGCAATATCATCTCCTCTTCAGCTGGCACAGGCTGACTGATGATGATGATGTGGTGAAACTAAAGTATCAGAGAAGGTCTGTCCCAGCAGACTGTGAAGCAAAAATGAAAGCTCTTCAGGACATTCATACTGTTTTCAGACTGGGCTCACTGAGCATTTGTCTTCTCTCATTGTGCTGTGTTCTGGATTTTAATGCTCTTTTGCCCCATTTTCCATTTTATAGGAAATCACAAGAGAAGCAAATAAATAACACATTGTGGATTAAACATCCACGCAATCTAGTGCAATATTATACATTTTTTACACATTGATTAATAGTTAAGAGAGATGTATTTAAGATATTGACATATAAGCCTTTGGATATTAGATTAAGGAGTTTTTGATGGAGTAAAACAGATTACAGAGCTTTTGTTTCTCCTCCCACTGATGCTTTAAAATTGTGCTGTGGTGAAAAAAGTCACAATACGTCTCACCCTCCTTAACACTACTGGCAACTTTAGCACTTGCTGAGAAGCCAAATTCAGCGTGTGACCATAACATCGCATGTGTTGCACTTGCCCAGCTATGCTGCAACAGCCATGTTAGAGGCAGTGTCAGTCACTAAAACGTTGTCTTTGTTCGCAATTTCCCATTCATCTGCAACATTGTCCTGTAGTTCAACAATATTCCCGCCCATATGGCTTTTATACATAGCTTGCGTTTGCAGAATGCAAGTCACAAGCTTCTGAATAATGTAGTATTCTGTGAAAATATTGAAAATAATCAAAGATATTTGATATTTGAAATTGAACAAAGACATTTGCTTTACTGTTTTCAACCCTCCTCTCTTATCAGAAGAGCCAATTGGAATTCCTTAAGACAAAGAGATGCTGAAGGCCTGTAGGCCAAATGTGTGTCAAACCTGTATACAGTGGGGGAAGTTTGATCTGATTGGTCAGTTTGAATGTCTCAGGGTTGCAGTCACATGGTCAAGAAAAGGATACAAGAAGATTTTACCGGTTGCTCTTTCTCTTTTATTCTCTGGCTCTTCCTTTCCCTGGGGCTTCTTTGCTGTGGCTCTTTCTCTCTTCTCTTTTCTAAAGTCTCTCTCGCCCTCTCTCTCACTTTCTATCCCTCAGATAACATTCATGCTGGGTACGATTAATGGTATACATTTTTATCATCTCATGTAACCATAATTTTGTCATAAAACCAATCAGGTCCAATCAGGTCCTTCTAAATTCCCGCCACAAGGGGCAACAGAATTTGCATAGCCAAGGGTACATCTCGCCAGGTTAGTCAGATTAATTATTCTTCAGCGAGTCACCTCGCTGAGCTCTGGATCGAAGCCTGCCGTCGACACGCACCCAGCGGAACTCTGCAGCCTGAGGACGTCGGACTCTCCGCCTTCAGGCTGCCTTCCAGCTGCGCCATCCGGCACATATCCTTTACATTACCATTCCTCTCATATGTCTCGTTCATGCGCCTCGTGCAGAGGCTTTATCTCGGACGAGGATCGACACATCATCTGAGCATCATGTCTCGGACGAGACCACGCGCAGTCTGCACTCAACCAGGGCGCTGCCCGGAGTGCAACGAACTGGCGCTGCAGACCCTTCGGGCTCGGCTCGCCAGTTTCGACCCGAATCCCATCCCTTGCTCTCAGCCTCTCGAGCCACGGAAAAAGAAACGCCGCGACCAGAGGCACCCGGAGAGCTCTGGCGAGCACACACTGGTCATTTCCCCTCGTGCCTCGCCCTCGCCTGTCATGTTCGTCGAGGAACAGCACAGCTCCCCTCGTTTGGCGGCTGCTACTGTTTCTTCGGCGGACCGGAGGAGGAGGAGGATGACAGTCTTTCTTGCTGCATCCGGCGGTGGTCGGATACCGCCTCGAGCACGCCACTTCGACGCGGACTGCCAGCGGCGGCAAAACCTCAGTGGAGGCTGAGCTTATACGCCTGCTCACGAAGGCCGTGGACGGCCTCGGCATTGACTGGTCTCAACCCAGTCAAGACTCGGACAAGACCGATTTCCTGGACGCGCCCATGTCGCCTTCAGGACTATTCACGGAACGCTTCACCGAGCCGCAAAAGGCTTCACAGGCAATGCAACATTTCCTGCCCAAGCGTTCCAGCTCGTCTGCTAGCAGTCACGCTAAAGCTGGACCAGCCCAGCCCACCAAGGCGGCGCAACCAGTTCACCAGCCTTGCATGGTTTTTAAGCCCGGACAGCGTTCCCTCTCTACGAGCGCAACAGACTGCCGGAGCGTTGAGGTCCCCGACCCAGCAATGTGTCGAAACCTGAGCCGCCAAAGCCGTCCTAGCCAGTGGCACAAAGAGAAGGTGGATAATACCCGCTTCGGCCGGTTTACCACCTCGCTCACTTCCAAAATCAATATACACAGCCAACAAGCCCTCAAGCAAACGCGCTCACCTGTACACAAACGCTGTTTTCACGGCGACCCATATGGGTCACGAAAATATGTTTTTTTTTCTGTAGGCAGTGTGCCAGCATTAAAGCATGTACCCTTACACTCAATCACTCCCCCATGTTCCCCAGCTCCCTTCACTCATGTGGCTGGAAACACTATACTCACAGTCAACGAGCCCGTGCTCAAACGCGCTCGCCTGTACACAAGCACCAATATTCCCCTGTACTGTATTCACCTGTACTCAGGCGGCGAGAAACAATTCCCTCATAAGCGCCACTCTAACGCAACATTATCAGGCCACCAAGTCCCTGTTACTCAGCGACTCGACCCACAAATTAATTCAGCCCCTGGCTTCGAAGGCCGAGGCCTGGGAGGTCATTCCCGGCATTTCAAAATGAGTGTTGAACATAATAAAACAAGGTTACTCGCTACAGTTTGCTCGCAGACCACCGCGCTTTCGCGCCGTGGAAGAGACAATGGTGAGAAGTGACACAAGTCACGTGCTTCGAACCGAGATATCAAAACTGATAATAAAAGGGGCAGTGGAAGTCGTACACCCCTCACAGAGCGAGTCTTGGCTTTACAATCTCAGACATCTGAACAAAGCCCTTATTAAGCGCCCGTTCAGAATGTTGAGAATGAAGCAAATCCTCGTGCATATTCGCCCAGGAGATTGTTTTTTCACTGTGGATCTAGAGGATGCCTATTTCCACATACAGATAGCCCCTCATCACAGGCCATTCTTGAGATTCGCCTTCAAAGGGAAAGTATACCAATACAGGGTGCTACCCTTTGGTCTATCTCTGGCTCCCCGAACGTTTACGAAGTGCATGGAAGCGGCGCTCCTTGGAAAAATCCCGTCTGGTATCAGACGGCGTGAGCTTGTGCACTGTTACGAAGTGGAAAGTTATCTCGACAGATGCATCCAACCTAGGTTGGGGAGCCAAACATTAGCCAAACAACGAAGTAGAGCCGCTTTCTACTTCGGAGCCAAACATTGAGTTTTTTCCAGTGTTCCTGCGAAGAGTGTTATCGACTACGAGTCTAAAAGAAGGAGCTCTTTTCGGCTGGAGTTATGGCACATCACAGCGGCGGTCGCGAGTCTGTGGAAGAAGACGAGACAGCTGTTCTGACAGCTCGCTGGGCACTGTGTGCTCGCAGTGGGCTTGCACCCTTTAAACCACTGTGGGCAGCGGCCATCTCCCCTGTGTTCCTCGGCACGAAAAGAGCGTTTCCTTTCTCTTAAAAGAGCTACATGGTTTGACCCTGCGTCTTTATCAAGATGTCATTCAAACCGTGTGTTTCTGGATGCAGTCGGTTTCTGTCCCCAGCTGACGGGCACGATCGCTGTCTCACGTGTTTGGGCGTTCAGCACGCTGAGGCGGCGCGGAATGACTCCACTGGGAACATGACCATCGCAGTTTTACGGTCTAGGCTCGACTTCCTCAAGCGGGGAGCAGCCCCATTGCGCATCCCCTGATCTAACGGTCCTCCCGCTGCAAACCAGAGGGCTGCTACTTTGGCTGATGCCTTTGGTGGAGACCTGAGGATTACACGGGACCCCAAGCCCCTCGGGATCCTCCCCCCTCCGCTGCGCCGGTTGAGCTGCCGAGAGAGTGTCCCGGTCCTTCCCACGGGGGGGCGGTCGTTACTTCCGGGGCTCCGGTTGGGGACATGATATCGGTTGTTGCATCAGGGGACGAGCTAATGGACTCCGGAGATGAGGACTCAGCTGCGTTGCCCCCTTCGGGTGTGGTAGCGTTGCCCGAGCCTGATCCGGGGCTCAGGGCTATGCTTTCCCGGGCCGCCGTGAGGGTCGGGCTCGAGTGGAAACCTCCACGTGTCCCGAGCCCTACGGCTGGACGATTGGTACTTCGAGACGGCCTGTGCTGGTTTTCAGCGCCCCGCCCCGGTACCTTTCTTTCCGGAAGTGCATTAGGAGCTCACAAAATCGTGGATGGCGCCCTACAGCGCCAGACATCGAGGAAGTGGCTCCTCCGTCCTCACCACCCTTGACGGTGGACGAGGCCCCAACTGCGTTGGCATATCAACTGCCTGGAGTTACTGGCAGTACGTCTCACTCTGGGCAACCTCAGAAAGCCGCTCCAGGGCAAGCACCTACTGGTCCGCACGGACAGCACAGCTGGCTGCGGGACCTACGCAAATATGCGTTCCCCCCATTGAGCCTTCTCGCACAGACACTGTGCAAGGTCAGGGAGGACGAGGAGCAGGTCTTGTTAGTTGGCCTAACCGGACCTGGTTCGCCGAACTAACAATCCTCGCGACAGCCCCTCCTTTGCCGATTCCCCTGAGGAGGGACCTTCTTTTTCAGGGACGGGGCACCCTATGGCACCCGCGTCCAGACCTTTGGAAACTCCATGTCTGGTCCCTGGACGGGACGCGGAGGTTCTAGGTGGACTTCCACAAGCAGTGGGAGACACCATCACTTCCGCAAGGGCGCCCTCAACGAGGCGGCTCTATGCGTTGAAGTGGAACCTGTTCGTTGAGTGATGCTCTTCTCGCCGCAAAGACCCCTGAAGGTGCTCGGTTAGAGTCGTGCTCTCCTTTCTGCAAGATGGGTTGGAGCGAAGGCTGTCTCCCTCCACCCTGAAAGTGTACGTCGCAGCAATAGCGGCCTATCACGACGCAGTGAATGATAAGTCTTTGGGGAAGCACGACCTAATCGTCAGGTTCCTCAGAGGTGCGAGGAGGCTGAATCCTCCTCGCCCAAGCTGAGAGCACTTCAGAGCCCTCCCTTTGAGCCTTTGCAGTCTGTAGAGATAAAGATCCTGTCCATAAAGACAGTACTCCTGGTTGCTTTGGCCTCTATCAAGAGGGTAGGGGACCTGCATGCACTTTCGGTCAATAAGTCGTGCCTAGAGTTCGGACCGGGTAATTCTCACGTCATCCTGAGAACCCGGCCCGGATATGTGCCCAAGGTTCCCACTGCTCCCTTTCGGGACCAGGTGGTGAACCTGCAAGCGCTGCCTTCGGAGGAGGCAGACCCAGCCCTGGCTTTGTTATGTCCCGTCCGCGCCCTTCGGGCCTACATCGACCAGGCTCAAAGCTTCAGGACCTCAGAACAGCTCTTCGTCTGTCACGGAGGCCAGCAGAAGGGAAAGGCTGTCTCCAAGCAGAGGTTAGCCCACTGGATAGTGGATGCTATCGTCTTGGCTTACCAGTCCCAAGACGTGCCTTGCCCGTTCGGGTTGCGAGCACACTCCACAAGGAGTGTTGCCTCCTCCTGGGCGCTGGCTCAAGGCGCCTCGCTGACAGATATATGTAGAGCTGCGGGCTGGGCGACATCTAACATGTTCGCTAGATTCTATAGCCTCCGTGTGGAGCCGGTATCTTCCCGGTGGGAAGTAGCGCGAAGTGCCCATTCTAGTGTCGGCTTGCAACGCCACTCCCGCCCCAAGGGCCGGATATGTGCATCTATACTCTCCAGTTGTGTTCCCCAGAAATGGCTAACCCTGTGAGCTCCTCCGCTACCCTTCGGGGTCAGACGTAGCGGCCATCTGACGCCAGGTCTGCACCCGTATGCTCGTGGAATGTGTGTGTAGGCTGGGCATCCATATGTGCGGTTACTTAACAGCAACCCCATATGTGTATTCTCCACGGTACCAGCTACCCTAATTAACTAGCCCCGTGTCTTTCCTTCGACAGAGCTCCCTCTGTCATTCCTGGAGGTGCTCTTCCCCCAGGGGGGAACCACCCCAGGGACTGCCATATGTTGCACTACCCTGATAGGTTAGTCCTTATGTGTATTTCGCCACCTCTCCTTCCAATGAAGGATGTGGCTCCGCAGCGTGCCATCTCCTCGAGACGGGCATGCTTTCTCAGTGTTATCCAATAGTCATGCTGAGTGGGTCTTGCAGGAACAGCAGTGACTGTCCTTCCCTGCCGGGAGCCCTGACTCCCACTCCGACATAGGAGTGGTCCAGCGAGCTCAGGCAGGGCGCTGGAAGGGCCAGCGTCCCTGGCGAGTTGGTAGGGATCCCAATTCGTTGGTCAGTTCCGACGTACATCGAACGTGGCCAACTGAAAGGGAACGTCTTGGTTACGTATGTAACCCTCGTTCCCTGAAGGAGGGAAGGGAGACGTACGTCCCGTCGCCAGGTGCTGTGCTTCCTCTGAAGGACCCGCCACTAGTTTGGCTCCTCAGCAGAAAACGAGTATGCTGTGTTTCACTTCCATATTTATACCCGCGTTGCGGGCGGAGCGTGGACCGCATGCCAATGCCAGTTGGCTGGTTTAGAAACACTCGAAGCAGATTGGTCTCTGAAAGCAGATCCCAATTCGTCGGTCAGTTCCGACGTACGTCTCCGTTCCCTCCTTCAGGGAACGAGGGTTACATACGTAACTGAGACGTTTTCTATCATCTTGCTGATAACATTTCTTCAGTCGTTTGGCAACCCTGCAGCCTGAATCACGGAAGGTGATCCACCCTAACATTCGTAATGGTGACATACGATTCTGTTGCAATTATGTCCATGCATCACATGTAATTGACGCCCTGTCCTATTGCTTAGTGATTCTATAAGATCTGAGCTTTAGTCACACTGTAGAGTGTGGGTATTGCTGTCTCACTGAAATAATGCCGTGAGGGCACATTGTGCCTTGGCTCAAGCACATGTAACTTTGTGCGAAACCCTAGTAAGATTAAATTTAAATGTTAGTTTTATGATCTAAACTTTTATTGTGGAAGGCAAAACATATAATGCAATTCAATACAATGCTGACTGAGAGATGAACAAATAAATGTTCCTCAAAAGCCTGATGTGTCATATTTGATATTCATATTTTAACATGTTTTTGCTAAAAATGATGTATGGATAATCAAGTAAGTGATCAATAAAGATTTCATAACAAAAAGACAAGTAAACCACGACTCCAAAGGGGGATGTTTTAGAATTATACTAAAAGGTCTTTTACTTACTAAAAACATATAGACTTTAAATCAGATGAGAGAAGGCATGCAGTAGATTTTACAGCAGGTAACAGGATTATCAGCAAAGTTTTGATCATGTAAATTATTTGGAGGTTTTAGAAAGTCATGCCTCAAATATGATGTAGTAGGCTTATATGGTTAAGTAAATTCTTAAAAAAAAAAAACCAAAAACCCCAATTTGGGTCAAAATGAAATTGCATTGCATTTTCGCGTCTTCTGAGTGGGCCCAGGGTAGCTGAGCTCATAGAGTTGGGCCTTCTCAAATATGTGAAAGAACTCACTCAAAAAAGACCAAAAGAAACTTTAGAGGGTAGAACAAAGCACAGGGGAAATATTTAGCCCCGTCACATTTGAATTATTCCTCTTTCCTCTGAGGTATTGAGGGACCTGCATTATAGTTTTCCAGCCATCACACGTTGGAAATGAGTGTTATAATGTAAGAACATTATGTGGCTGTTGCAGCAGTTGTTCGGCAGACATCATTTGTTGTGTTACATTAAAAATAGAGGAGTGAAGCTATAATAGGCAGTGCTGTGTCGATGGCTACCAGCCACTGAAAAATAATCCCTCCGGTTACGCTTCTCAACTCTAACGTCCATGAAATTTCTATGAAAGGGCACATGAGGGTAGACGGTAAATGTGCCAACTAGAAGGTCAGGAATGAAGACAGTAGGTCTCTCCTCCGGCATAGAGTCATTCTGGCCCTGAGTGAAATTCTGGTAATTTATTTTTTCCCCCCTTTCTTTTCTGTCTATTCTCTGAAGTGGAACACAGCGATGATACAAATGTGTCTCTCGTAAATGAAGACATTTTATGAATTGGCGGCTGCCTTTGGGACCTGACAGGTCACTTTTTCAATCTACAGGCTTGCTAATCACTACAAACAAAATGAGCTTTAATTTAATTTTGACTTCGTAATGTGGTGTATTTTTGTGTGAAACAAGATATTTGATTGGAAAAAAATTATAATAGTGGCCATTAAGGTGTGGTCCCCTTTGCCATTGCTCGTCAAAATTTTGTGTGCAAAATCTGATCATTCCTATGGTAATCTGTGCAATTGGAAGTTTTGCATGAGGGTAAAAAAGTTCCTCATGCAGATTTAACTTTTGTTCAAGTTGGTCACACGAATACGCCGAACAGAAAGCTGCTTGGTTTGAAAGTGACTTCTGTGTGAACTGTGCTACATACATAAACTACTGACAATGGACTTTTTTGCCATCAAAATTCTTGTTGAATTTGCGCTATAGTGGCTATACCTTTACAATACCAGAATAGAGCTACGTAAAGCATGTTATTGGCTATTGACTCCACCCACTCAGTAACGATGATGTCAGCCAAAAATGGAAAGTCATTTTAGAGGTAGGACAAGTAATTTTTGTATTACTAGTTATTTTGATTTAAGATTATGAAGATGGGCTGTTTTTCCTTGGAGTAACTGGTAACCATTAACTTTTCACAATAAGACCAGAAATGTGCATACAGAAATAGATCTTTTTATTCAATAATTGGCTAATGTCAGGAATGGATCAGTTCTAGACTGCAAATAGCAAACCATTCAAAATAAATTCTAAACACAGTGCTAAAAATTGGTTGCTCTTCTGATTCTAGAAGTGCTGTTGTGAGGAAGGCAGGGCCATATTCAAAGTCTCCCCAGGAATCAATGTTTGCATTCTCCATCCTGTGCCTTTTTGCGTTATCACATCCTGTGAACCGTGCCATTCTGCATTCCTCTCCACACAAAACCTCTCAGCCCAGACCCGGCTGTCTCAACATGAGAGATGGTGGCGATGGGATCACAATTTTTTGCAGAAGGATGACGTATTTCAGCAGCGATGGTGATGTGTACAGATGATGAGTGTTATGCGCTCTCTGTTTTGAAGGAAAGAAAAAAGACGGCGATGTGTGAAAACCTTAAAGGAATAGTTTACTTAAAAAATAGAATTTTTGTTATCATTTAACAATCATATCATGTTATCATGCTATCTATTTCTGATGCAGAAAAGTTAGTTCTTGCATTCATGACCTCGAGACTAGATAACTGTAATGCTTTATTAGCTGGTTGTCCTGAATCCTCAATAAACAAGCTACAGTTAGTCCAAAACGCAGCTGCTAGAGTTCTTACTAGGTCAAGAAAATATGATCATATAACACCAATTTTATCATCTCTACACTGGTTACCTATTAAGTTCCGTATTAATTACAAAGTATTGCTACTGACCTATAAAGCCCTAAATGGTTTAGCTCCAGTGTATTTAACGGATCTTCTATCGCCCTACAATCCATCGCGCTCTTTAAGATCACTAAACTCGAGGCTTCTGGTCATTCCTAGGATATCTAAGTCCACTAAAGGAGGGAGGGCATTTTCACATTTAGCTCCTAAACTCTGGAATAGTCTTCCTGATATTGTTCGAGGTTCAGACTCGCTGTCCCAGTTTAAAACTAGATTAAAGACACATCTCTTTAGCCAAGCATTCACATTATAATTACCTTTTATACTACTGTTAAATCGGATCAAAAGTATTAATATTCTGAACAGCAGCTATGCTAATTATTTCCCATCTGCTTTTCTGTCATGATCTCGGGACACTAGTAAATAGTTCGTCAGCTCCAGTTTGTATCCAGCCTCTCATGGAGACTTCAGATGCCCCAACACCATCTAACATTTTTCAATGTACATTTATGAAGTGCACTTTCTGTAAAGCTGCTTTGAAACAATGTGTATTGTGAAAAGCACTATACAAATATATTTGAATAGAATTGAATTGAATTGAATTTACTCTTTCTTTTGTTGAAAACTTGAGAAGATATCTGAGTTTTTTTAATACAACATAAGTCGATGAATATTCTGCCAAACTCCAAAAAGGACCAAAAAAAAGAAGCATTAAAGGGGTCCTAAAATGCCCTTTTTTATAAGATGTAAAATAAATCTATAATTTCCCCAGAGTTGTGTGTGTGCAAAGTTTTAACTCAAAATACCCTACAGATAATTTTTTATAGCATGTTAAAATTGTCATTTTTTAATGACAAGCAAAAACGTGCAATTTTTTTGTGTCCCTTTAAATGCAAATGAGCTGCTCAGTCGACCAATCCGCGCCATCCACGAAAGCACTAATGAGGGATCTATATATATGATCGTGCCGGTTTTGACCTTCTCCGGTGGAAGTAATGCATTGGGAATACTAGATGAGATTCGTCTGATATGTGGTAAAAAAAAAAAAAAAACGAAATACTGATTGGTTTCTCACAGAAACTGATCGTTTCGTGTCTTAAGACATAAATATGTCGCCACGAGCCACAGGGTTTAATATGGATTCATATGTCTGTGTGTTTTTTACTCTCATAGTAGCTCTCATAGAAATACACCCCATTGACATGCATTATACGAGCAAAGGTTGGAGTTAAAAATCTACATTAGTGTTCTATTGAAGAAACAAACACACCTACATCTTGGATGCCCTGGGTGTAAGCAGATAAACATCAAATTTTCATTTTTGGGTAAACTATCCCTTTAAATAGCATACATTTCTTCATGCTAGAGGTATGTTGAGAACAGCAGTAATGTAGTGTGATTTGCAAAGACAGCATACTCAAAGGCAACCTATCATATGCATGCTGCTTGTGTGGATGCAGTCCGTTTTGACCAATATGAGGTAATTTGATTGGATGTCATTGCAGCATTTTACCTGCTAGAAATACATGTTTTAATGCCATTTTAAGGTGGGGTTAAATGAACAGCAAAACTTGTTTGAGTACCCCCTTGGTCACCTCACATACCCCAGTTTGTGAACCACTAGGCTACACCATATGAATGCCAACACCTGGTGGTAGAGGAGGTGCACTGCCTGGAGGAAGCAGCCAGATGTGCCAGAGCAATCTCTCAAGCCCAACGAGGCAGCTGGAAGAGGTGGAAGGGCTTAGAGCGACGTAAAATCACAAGATCTGAGGAACTGAACAGGTAAAGTTTCATGGTCAGGGCCACATATGATGTGCTGCCCTCTCCAACACACCTACATCTTTGGTATGGAGAGGACCCAGCCTGTTACCAGTGTGCAGCCTCAAGCACATCCTAGTGAGTTGTAAGAACAGCTTAATACACTTGGCATCAAGACCAAGTACTGAGGTGCTTGACCTCAACACTAGAGGACAAGAGAATTTCAGTTATTGCCATTTCCTTGGAAGCTCAGACTGCCTTCCAACAATTAACAACTTTTATCCAGGAAGGAGAGAAACAGTGGACCAAGACTTCATCTCCTGACTCTTGCCTGCTGAATACAGCAAGGAACTGACAAGTGTGTCAACCTAAACCAAAGACTAAGCTTCCCACTTGGAATCGCAGTGACAAAATTGCAATCAGGCCTGGTTCTCTGGTCTAACTGCTGCCGTTGTGTCTTTATTGTGAAACTGAAAGTCCCTTTGGAGGAGTGTATCAAGGAAGCTTTTAAAAGGAAGAAGCTGCGGCATGGCAGCTGAAGCAGAGAACGGGGGGCTTGAAGGTGAAGGTGTGTCCAGTAGAGGTGGGCTGCTAAAGGAAGTGGGTATCAGAGAGCAGGCCCAGTGGAAAACAAGGAAATTGCCACAGTCGTCAAAAGAACCTGTGGCTGAAATGGAGACAGTGTGGGCCGTCAAATGACCAATTACAGCCGTTTCACACTGCAAGTTGTGCATGAGCATTGCATATTCTTTTTAAGCAATGAGTGCATTCACACTAGGAGCAATAGCAGCATGTGAGTGTCAAGCAGGAGCGTTGCGTGAGCGCCGGTAAAGCGGGGGTTTTAGCACTGAGTCTATTTTTGCTGTGCTGTTCACGTTCAATTAAAGTGAAAACACACTTTTGATGGACAAAATAAATATGATTTCACACAAAAAGTGCTCAAAATGCACATAACTCATGAATTTACATGCACATGTTGTACACCTCCCTATGTTAACAAACTTTCTAAACTAGGGGTGTAACGGTACACGTATTCATACCGAACCTTTTCGGTACAGGGATTGCGGTATGGTGCACATGTGTACCGAATGCAGGCTTTAACAGTTAACAGTACACTTGTTTTACGTGCAGAAAATGCTTCAAATCTGAGTTCCCACACAAACATTATATGCATTCTGTCCATTTTATCATGAAATTCAAACAATAAATGCCGTTTTGACGCTCTTTAATGTGACGTGACAGATCATTGTATGGTGTCTCAGTTCTAGCGGCAGCGCGTCACACGAGTGAACACGATCATCTCTTCCTAGTCAAAGAATAATCATGAATCAACATCATCAGAAGGTATGTATAATAAAACGTATAATATGTCGTATTATCACTCTGTCAGTGTTTTAACGGTAGAAAGATTTCAATAAAACAGCTTGTAAACAATGTCACGTAGCATTACATTTACCTCAGCCAAGTCATTCAGTGTCCACAGCTGTTAGTTCAATAGACCACTCCATCACAAACTACATCTCCTCATCATCCCTGATTACATGCACCTGTGTCTCATTACCCTGTTTACCTCACCCTAGATAAGCCTGGTAATCTCAGTCATTCACTGCAAAGTCATGTTAGTGCATACTGCATTTTTGTGTCTTGTGTCTTGTGTCTTGTGTCTTGTGTCTTGTGTCTTGTGTCATGTGTCACTTGCCTGTTCAGTGGATTACCCTTTTGTCTGTCTCTCCTGCCTTGTTTGCCTGTCTGGACAGCTTGCCTGTGTATTACCTTTTGCCTGGTTTTGACTACGATTGTGGATTACCCTTTAATAAATACTGCGTTTGGATCCCCAACCTTTAATTCTCAGAGCAGTATGTTAAAATTAGCCTATATATTCATTATATTCTACTGATCCTGTTACTGATGTCTTTATTATTTAATGTAGGCCTATGTTTAAATAAATCAGTCATGAAAATGACAACCACTGTTTATACATGATTACATTTCAACAAAGAATTGGATTAAAAACATAATTTTATAATTAGATTTAGAAGTTACTGCAAAAATGATTTGTGTTATTTGAGTAAATAACTGATTATATCAAAAAATAAATAGCAGCTGAATTTAGGCTAATAGTTTAAATAATGTGCACGTAAGGGCTCCCTATATAGTTTACAGCATTAGCAGAGATCATTTTTTTTATCCTTAAGAAACTTTTTTATAATTTAATTAGTTTAAGGATACCACTGTTTAATTAAAAAAAACAATTTTAAAATGTATTTTTCTCTCCCCTGCTGTACCAAACCCGTACTGAACTGTGACTTCAAAACCGAGGTATGTTTAACAGTTTTGTGTACCATTACACCCCTATTCAAGAGTATAAAAAATTTATGTTTATAAACGACCAACTTCTAAAAACAAATGTATAGTTGTCTTTGTAAAGAAACGCTCACTTATATGTATCTTTGGAGCCGCTGCTGTGATGCTGTACAAACGTTTCCAGTGTGAATACTCTCACGCGTCTGCAGCAGCGCTGACGGTGACGGTGTAGCTACATTGACGTGAAGCTGAGGTGAAGCTGAAGCTCGCGGTGGGAAACGGCTGTTAGTCACTATGCGACACACACCAAGGTTGATCAGCCTGAAGTTGTCTTGAGGAAAATGGCGAAAACACCCGATGAGGTGAGGGTACACAACTGATGATGTGTCGGACTGGAGTTAAGATCTGGTTCCTGTGTTCCCTTTCGTTCAGTCACTACGACGTAACGTTAGTGACTAACGAATGGGGGTTTCGCTTAGAAGCCTATCATCTTCGAGCTTAGAGAAAACGCCCAATGGCGTGCCAATGCCATGGGGCATGCGGAATTTGCATACGTAACTCTGCCTCACTGTGTGAGTATATAAGGTGGTACGTGGCAACATCGCATTATGTTTTTCTGCTTTCGGAGCCAAGAGAACCTACCTCTTCACTCCTACAGCCTTCTGAGACTCTGTCAGCTTCTTCGAGACGAGCAGCTTTCCAGTCGGTGTTGGTGTAACGGCGCGTTCCAGTGATCGTATACTTCCTGCCTGCTGATCTGTGCAGTGGTCTGTTGACAGCTGTGGCCTGTTGCACAAAGCTGGTTTCAGTTGCTACCCAGGTAAGTTCGAGATTAGTTTGAGCAAACTCTGGTTTTTCGTGCTCAAGAAGGTGGGTTGGTTTTTAGCAGTGTTAATCACCATGGTAACTTACACTACACAGCTAACCTGCTCTGGAGCAGGTTTTATTCTGGGTTAGAGATCACAAACTCAAACTGGACCAATCAGGTGCAAGTAAAACTCACACCCCCTGAATCTCTCGTAACAAATTAAAGTAGTTCATAGTGAAAAAACGTTAGAGACCAAATTGCTCATCTTTTGGTGCAAATTATTTATTATATATATATATATATATATATATATATATATATATATATATATATATATATATATATATATATATATATATATATATATATATATATATTATATGGATTATAATTACTTTTAATTCACATAATATATTCATATAATTATATTATATTGACAAGTAGCCAAATTTGAATATAAATATAATACATGCATTCATAATTCTTTTAAACAACGTGTATTTATTTGAGCTCTTTGTGAACCTGTAATTATTAGGCATATTTCTTTGATTCACATCATGCATTGATAGAGTCAGATATTCTTTCAGCTGCCTTCTTAAATTTATGCTGCAGCAGAAGTGTTTATTCCTGATTTAAACACATTTAATTTCAGAAGAGAAGTGAATCAAACGGACACTGTGATTGGCTGTTTGCCGCATGTGTCACACTTTCAGGTGCACGCGCTTCAGTGTTAATTGCAAACTCTGGATTAAACCTGAGTTGACAGAGAAAGTTTATACCAAGCTTTGAGAAACAATTGAACTTTATCTAAACCGGGTTGGATTTATCTGGATTTGTGAACTCTAAACCTACTCTGAAACTCAGAGTTTGTTCAGTTAGCTTCA
The DNA here is from genome assembly GCA_023029165.1 of Gobiocypris rarus. Taxonomy (NCBI): domain Eukaryota; kingdom Metazoa; phylum Chordata; class Actinopteri; order Cypriniformes; family Gobionidae; genus Gobiocypris; species Gobiocypris rarus. Next base: position 5,298,260 of record CM040927.1, read on the forward strand.
TGCAACAGGCCTCTGGTGTGTGTTTCCCTGGGCGCTTCGTCATCGACTGCGAGGTTTCCTCTCACAAAAAGAGCTTGCGCGTGGCACGTCTTTTTCAAGACGGTTCGCCCGTGCACTTCCGGGTGCAATCGATATCCATTGCTGTCTATGGGCACTTTCACTGCTCGATGTGTTTGGGCTTCAGCACATTCGGGCAGTGTTTGTGGATGTGTCATGTTCCCACTGCGGGAATGTGACCATCGTGATGTTGTGGTCGAGACTCAGTGATCTCTGTGAGGAGAGAGAGTCCCCTCTGCCACACCCAAATCTACCGTCTCCGAGAGAGGTGGTACTTTGGATGGTGGCCAGGGTGACCTGAGGGCTGTGCTGTTGTATTAAGACCCCCGACGTTCATTCCTCGGGCCACACCCCCTCTACATCGCTTCCCGCGAGTGCTGGACTGAAATAGCGGCCCGTCTCTGACGCCTCGTTCATTCAGTTCACACTCCAGATAGCAGTGAGATTTAGATCGCCGCATCCCAAGGTGGGCTAGAGTCCTTTGGGGATGGTGTGGAACTGGTGTGGAACTCCGCCCTGTCACAAGTGCTCGTGGTTGCGCGATTGGTTTTTGGGGATGGCACCTGACAGCTGTTGGGCCCCACCCCCAATGCCTTTCGCCCGAGGTGCATGAGAGGTCACGCGGTCCGAAGAGTCCCGTGCTTCACGTGACCGCTCGGCCTCCTTGGCCTTCTCTGCCCTCGATGGGGCCGTGGCCTAGGTACACTGGGGTCCCCACTGTTGGGCACTCTGTTGCGCACTCACGGTGTCCACGGAGTGCCCGACATGGCGTGGCTATCCTAAGCACCCTCCCGAAGCCTCAGGGCCCATCTACTTGGTGGCGTGGTCCTGTAGAGCGACGGGGCAGGCCGCCGCCCCTTTGCACATGCACGAGGGTGGAGCCAACCCAGGGCTCTTCAATGAGCTGCGTGCCGCCACTGATCCCGCCCTCTGGGCGGTGAAGGTGGCCACATGCTCCTGGGCGGGCAATGTCCACAGTTGTGGCCGGGAGAAACACCTGGCCTTACCTGGTGATGTGGAGGTAGTTGAGTGAGCCCACCTCCTCAACTCGCCCATATCCCAGGCTGGCCTCTTCGGCGGCGTGGCTGAGAACTGCGCCCAACGGTTCTCAGCCGCCCGAGAGCAGACTGAGGCTGAAACACATACTGCCCCGGTGGCCAGCTGCTGCACCAGCCGCCGGCTCAGTCGCCTCAGTCCGCTCGCCGCCGAGGGCGCCCTTCCCCCTCCCGTCCGGCCCCAGCAGCAGCCTTCACCGGGGCCGTGTCGTGGAGGAGGTTGCAGGATGACGCCCAGTCCACTCCACAGCCTGACTAAACGCCAGGCTGGAGGTGGACAACTCAGAGATGGGTTCCAGTTCTTTCCAGGGGATGGTAGCAGGGCCTCTCCTTCCCCCGGTGGAGGGCCGGGGAAAAATCCTTTCGCTGCTGGCCTCCGGGCTGGCGGCGCTTGGAGAGAACTGGTGTCCCCATCTCTGAGGACACAGAGACTGGTGATGGCAGTGTGCACCGCCCCCGGGCCGCGCCGCTCTCGTCCCTCTCTCTCGCCAGCCTCTCAGAGCAGACCCCAGTGGAACGCGCGTCCTTCCCTGGTCTCCTCTGTCAGGACGCAGCTGCTGGCTGTGCCCCCACACCGAACGCTACGCCTCCCACGTCTGGGCCAGTCACGCTGCCTCGCTGCCCCACCCGGGGTACGTCTGTGGTTCGAGTGACCCCCGTGGGTCAGTTCCTGGGAGTCTGGCTTCAGCTTCCAGGACTGTCCGCCGGACGAAAACCATCAGGCTCGGCTCACGCGATTCAGTTCGCGCAGGCTTCTCCCCGCTTCCGGGGAGTCCGCTCACCATGGTGGGGCCCAATGTCCCAGTCATGCGTGCGGAGGTTGCCACCCTACTGGCGAAGGGTGCGATCGAGCCTGTCCCTCCAGCCGAAATGAAGTCCGGCTTCCTCAGCCCTTGCTTCATTGTACCCTAGAAAACCGGTGGGTTACGGCCAATCCTGGATCTGCCTGTCCTGAGCCGATCCCTTTACAGGCTTCCGTTCAGGAATTTGGCAGCGAACGCCTTCTCGAATGCGTTCATCCAGTAGATTGGTTGCAGCGATTGACCTGAAGGACGCCTACTTCCTTGTCTCCTACCTCGCGCGGGACCGTTCCTGCAGGTCTGCTTGAGGCAGACATTTCAGTACGCGTTCCTCCCATTCGGGCTAGCTTCGCGTGACTTCGCGAAGTCTGTCGAGGCAGCCCTTCCGCCACTCAGGCAGCACGGGGTTCGCATCCTGAACTGCCTCGGCGACTGGCTCAGACTCTCGAGTCACTCTCGAGGTCAGGGTGCGAACACAGAGTTCTAGTGCTCCAGCACGTAGCTCGTCTGGGCCTTCAGGTCAACTGGGAGAAGAGCAACTCTGCTCCGTGCAGGGAATCTCTTTTCCCGGTATGGTTTTCAACTCGGTCGCCATGTGCGTGCAGCTTACCAGCGAGCACGCACAGTCAATGCTGACTTGCCTCCGTTAAATCGAAGCAAGAGTGCGGTTCCACTGAATTTGTTTCAGAGGCTCCTGGGGCATATGGCATCTGCAGCAGGGGTGACGCCGCTCGGATTGCTTCATATGAGACCGCTTCAGCAGTGGCTTCGCGATCGAGTCCCGAGATGGGCATGGCAGTCTGGCACGCTCGGGTCCAAGTGACTCGGGCCTGCTTGCAACGCTCACCCGTGGTTGAACCTCAGTTTTCTACGGGCCGGTGTGCCCTTAGAACGAGTTTCCAGGCATGTTGTCGTATCGACGGATGCCTCTGCCACGGGCTGGGGTGCCATGTGCAAGGGGCAAGCAGCCGCGGGCTCCTGGACAGGACCCCAGCGCCGTCTGCATGTCAATTGCCTCGAGTTGCTGGCAGTGCAGTTCGCCTGCACCGCTTCCGAGCGTTGCTGAAGTGTCAACATGTGCTTGTCTGGACAGACAACACGGCCGTAGTAGCGTACATCAACCACCAGGGCGGTCTACGCTCCCGCCATATGTCTCAACTCGCCCGCCATCTCGTTCTATGGAGCCAGAAGCGCCTGAGGTCCCTTCGTGCTGTCCGTATTCCGGGAGTCCTGAACCTCGCAGCCGTCGAGCTCTCACGGGTTTAGACTCTCCCGGGAGAATGGAGACTCCATCCCCAGACGGTCCAGCTGATTTGGGAACAGTTCGGGGACGCGCAGGTAGATCTGTTGCCTCCCACGACTCTTCCCACTGCAGCCTGTTTTATTCCCTGACCGAGGCACGCCGCACGGATGCACTGGCGCACAGCTGGTCAAGGCCAACGCAAGTATGCGTTTCCCCCAGTGAGCCTACTCGCACAACTCTCGTGCGAAGATAAGGGAGGACAAGGAGCAGGTCCTTTGGTCGCCCCATTCTGGCACGGCCGGACCTGGTTCCCCGAACACTTACTTCTTGCGACAGCCCCTCCCTGGCCTATTCCTCTGAGACACTCAGAGACGGGGCACCCTTTGGCACCCGCGTCCCGATCTGTGGAGCCTCCACGTGTGGCTCCTGGATGGGACGCGGCAGGGAGTGGCCTGCCACCTACGGTGGTCGCCACCATCACTTCCGCTAGGGCAGAGTCCACTCGGCATGCCTATGCGTTGAAGTGGAACCTCTTCGTCACCTGGTGCTCTTCCCACCAAGAGACCCCTGGAAATGCCCAATCGGGTCTGTGCTATCGTTCCTCCAAGAGGGGCTGGAGCGAAGGCTGTCTCCCTCCATTTAAAGTCTATGTGGCCGCTATATCTGCCTACCACGATCTCTTGGAGAACAAGAAGGTAAGTCAGCACGACCTGATCATCAGGTTCCTGAGGGGGGCGAGGAGACTGAATCCTCCTCGCTCTCCTCTCATACCCTCTTGGGACCTCTCAGTAGTTTTAAGTGCTCTGCAGAGACCTCCCTTTGAGCCTTTGCGGTCGGTTGATATTAAGTTCCTGTCGATGAAGACGGCTCTGCTGACTGCATTGGCCTCCGTCAAGAGGGTCGGGGACCTGCAGGCATTTCGGTTGACGGCGTGCCTGGAGTTCGGGCGGCTAATTCTCACGTGATCCTGAGACCCGGCCTGGATATGTGCCCAAGGTTCCCACCACTCCGTTCAGAGACCAGGTGGTGAACCTGCAAGCGCTGCCCGTGGAGGGGGCAGACCCAGCCTTGCTGTCCAGTACGCCCGCTCCGCGCCTACGTAGACATGACGCAGTGTTTCAGGACCTCAGACCAGCTCTTTGTCTGTTATGGTGGAGAGCGGAAGGGAAGTGCTCTCTCAAAGCAAAGGCTGTCTCACTGGTTAGTGGACACCGTTGTTTTGGCTTACAAGCAGCAAGGTCGACCATGTCCCCTTGGGGTGCGGGCTCACTCCACTCGGAGCGTCGCCTCCTCTTGGGCTTTAGCGCATGGCGCCTCGCTAACAGACATCTGCAGAGCTGCAGGCTGGGCGACACCTAACACATTCGCCAGATTCTACAATCTCCGAGTGGAGCCAGTGTCCGACTATGTACTCGCCCCCCCGAGGGGCCGGTAATGGGCCAGACTCAGGTGTCTTCGCTTGCTCGCCATTCCACTCCTCGGACTGGATATGTGCGATATTCCTCAGGTGAGCTCCCGAGAGCCCTGAGTTCCTCCAGCACTGCTTACGCCGATACCTGGGAGTCTGCCCTCTAGCGAGCCCAGACCCTCGTGTCCGGCCAGGTTCCCCGTGTGCATGGTTCCCCTCCGGCGACCCCCACACGTGTATTTCACCGTAAGCCTCCGCAGTGAGCGGGTTTCTTCCCTTGGCATGTCCCTGCCACCCCTAGGGTTAAAAATCCACCTTCGGCTGGTACCCTAGAGTTTTCCCATATGCAACCCTTGCGGGTCATATGTGCACTCTTAAGTCCTCCCTACGGGTAGGCATCTTGGCATTTCCTCACTGGGTTATGCTTCCCAGTGTACCTGTGATAAGTGGGAGTCCTTCGTCCGTACTAGTCTTACGACAGGGTACTCACACTTACGCAGGGCACTGGAAGACAGCTGAGTGGCGGGATTAAATTGGACCCCCATTGGGTTAGTCACTAGCGTTACGTCGTAGTGACTGAGCGAAGGGCGCTCGATTCGGATGTAACCCTCGTTCCCTGAGGAGGGAACGGAGACGTAACGTCCCGTTGCCACATCAGCTGTGCTACCTGGAACGCAGGAGTTCAGTCTTGGCTCCTCAAGCAGGTAACATAATGCGATGTTGCCACGCACTCCTTATATACTCACGGTGAGGCGGAGTTACGTATGCAAATTCCGCATGCCCCATGGCATTGGCACGCCATTGGCCGTTTTCTCTAAGCTCGAAGATGATAGGGTTCTAAGTGAAACCCCCATTCGTTAGTCACTACCGTTACGTCTCCGTTCCCTCCTCAGGGAACGAGGGTTACATCCGTAACCGAGACGTTTTCTCTTGTTCTGTGGTGGTTGGGGAGCAAATTATTGTAGAGTTGGAATGTTGTTGTGTTTTTCCAGGAATGTGGCTACAAGTCAACCCACCTAACAAGACTAATTTACAGCATTCAAGGCCAGGATTTTAACACCTAGTCCTATTAAGCAAACGTCTCCTGAAGCCATTGGATCAAAATATCAGTCAATATTAACTCTGGGACTCCAGATCTCACATACCTCATTCGCAGTCATGTTTTTAGAACAATGCATGACACTTTGAGAAAAAATGATGCTTGATATCAGTAGAAAAAAAGTCTGGCTCAAAGGTGCCAAATGCACCATACCTGAACACAAGTGTCAAAGAGGTTTGTGAGCTCAAGCAGAGGGGGAAATTGTCAGTAAAACATTTCCATTTGCGGTTGAGTAAATTACTTTATAATGCACACTTAAAAAAAAAAGGTTTATAAATAATTTTCACTCAAACAATTGCTAGTAAATTGCACAATTAATAACAAAGAAACAGCAAGCATCACACTGAATTAAATGCAACATTTAGATGTAGAAAGACTGAGATTGTATTTTCAACATATACCAATAATATTTGTTTTACTTAAAAATTCTAAAAATAATTTTTACAGAAAGTAACATCCAAATAGCAGTTTGTCAGAGAAATGTCAGAAACTAGAAATGGAGGTCCAGAGGGCTTGGGCTCATGTCCTGTTTTAGAAATGAGGAAAGTTAGCAGTCGCCCACAGAAAAGCATCACTGATGCGAATCTTTGAAAATTCACATAAGATACTGAGCGGATTAAAGCCTTTTCATCCAAGGCTTCAATGAGTTAAAAAAACCCAGAGAGAGAAAGACTGATGTGCCTTAAAAATCTTTCCATCTGTTTCCAAAATACGTTGCTTTTCTTTAGCAAACCAGCAAAACTGGTTTTCTGTCTAAAATCCTGCCCATCTTTGTCTTTTATTCCACCTCCCCCTCCATTGCTCTCATACCCTTTTCTCTTTTCTATCAGCTAATGTAGATTTTGCTGATGCCGTCAGCACGTGGGGAAATTGCAATAGGTCTGAGATGTGGGCGCTGCATCTGTAAATGACAGCACTGCGACAGCTCTCTGTCTCTCCGCAGGCCTCGCCACCCTACACAGAAAGCCATCAGAGATAAGGAGAGAATAGACAGAGACAACACACGCAGCCAGTCAAAACACACACAGGAGATGCTATCAGCGCAGACTGTATGGAATCAGCTGAGACCAGAGGCTAGAGAGAGAGAGATAGCGAGATGGTGTTGGGGAAAGGCGGCAGGGAAAAGTAGAGAGAGAGTGAAATATTGAGTGATGTGACCGGCCTACAAGAATGTGCGATTTCTATGAATTCACATTTGTGTGGCTTTCCTATGTGGGCTTGTGGCTTCCCAGTGTTGGCCTGAGAGGACAAAGTGATATTCATGAGGATCATGTTATGAAAAATTAAAATGTTCTTGATCTTTTGAGATAAAAGAGTGCATTGTGTTAGGAGAACATACTGTTACTTTCAGAACCCAAAACGTCCTCCCTAATCCAAAACGAGCATCTATTGAAACTAAGTTGCACAAACAGATCGTTCTGAAATCTGCAGCCTTCTAACGTCAGACAAATGAATACAAAATGACCATCCACAGTTACACACAAAGTAATTGACACTTGCTAGGTACCAAATTAAAAACTGGCTTTGGTGAGTAAATAAAGCTTGCTATAGAGTGTTATTCACTAGATGGCCGATAACTTTATTAGGAAACAGAAAGAATGAAAGTGTGGCCCTAACTGATGTATCTGACACTAGTTCATCGAATTAAGGCCATGCAAACAATCAGAAAACAATCAGAAATCTTTTTACTTAACCTCAGCAGAAAACGGGAAAAAAAAATCCTCCGATGATGCAAATATCATTATTTTGCGTCATCGGAGGAGTTTTTGTCCAGAGGCTGAAGACTACAGTCAGCAGGAGGCGCTATTTCCACATGTTTTCAACATCGCACTCACAGCACTCGGCTGGCGGAGCTGCAGAGATTCATGTAAACGGAGTAGTGGAAACCAAAGAGTGTTTTAACTTTTAAACTTAACTTCCTATGAAAGTTAAGCTTCCAAAGACATGAACTGAACACGCGCTGTGAATGCAGCCGCAGCCGTGAATCCCGCGATTACCTCAGCTCATGAATGTAATCTGACTCCTGCTGCGTTTGTGCCGTGACGCTCAATCGGCTCACTCGCATTATACATATGAGTGATCCAGTAATCCAGTAGCCGTGCCTAGAGTAGGGCAGTGAAGCAGTGCGTTCTGGGAATTGTTGTATTTCATCCCCATGAGACAAAAATACATTATCTGTGTTTTCTCAGTCTAGAAGGCACCAAATTTAAAAATAATTTCACATTTTTACTACATTAATGACCCAGTTTAAATACAGATTCATCTTCCCAGCGCTGAAGTACCCCTTAGTAAAGATGAGCGAGTGGATTTCTGATAGTGGTTGAGCGGTGGTTGGGCTAATTTGTATATTCATGGGTCCACGTATACTAAATGAAGCTAGGGTGTAGAGTTAATTTCAAGCTATTTTAAGGCATGAAAAAAAAAATTCATAGGAAAAATGTAATTTTGGTGATCAAAGATGAGTTTTAAGGGATAAAATTATTGACTACTCTAAGAGGCTATAATTTAATGGCTATATTTAAGGCTGGTACATTTTTTCACCTTTGTCAAGTGTGGCAAATATTAACCTTGGATCCTTGGTTTTCGTGTGAATGACACCATATTGGTCCGTTGACATGACATGAATACAGCAGCATGCAAAGGCAAATTTCAGTTACTGATGCTATGGTTGAAATGCCCTATTCAACTGTGATTAAATTACTGAAACAGTATTTGACTGGTCATGTGATTTCAACCTGTAAGGCCTGAGATGATCCGCTCTTGAAATAAAATCGCTTTCATTAGGCTACTGATATGAATGGTCTTTTTAAAAAGTACTATTCATTTCTTTAGGAGTAAAACTTTTTAATGAGAGAAAAATTGCTGAGTAAGTGACTTTTTATAATTCTTCTCTAGTTTTATCCTGACAAAAATATCAGCACTGCTTCGCATATCACTGCATGGTGAAGCCAAGTATTCTCTGTTGACAACACGTTACCAGTGCAGAAGATTATGTTAAACAGGGCTTAACTTGTAATCATTCGAAGCTTCTCTTATGCCCCTGTTATTTTCTTTGATTTCGTTCTAAGGAACTAAGCCTGTGTAAAGGACCCATCACACCCTAGTGCTCTCTCTGTGTGTTTATCCCAGGCTGGACGAACCCAAAGACTTTGGCCTCAACATAAAGCACATCTGGGTTTGAGGCAGTCTGAAAAAAGAGACGGATGGATGGATGGATGCATGAAAAGAAAGACCAAAAGAAGAAAGGCCAACATCCAAACTCAGAGCTGCTGCCGTTTGGCCCAGACTGAATGTTCCTTCGTTCTACGTGAGGCGGATGCCAATGTGAGGTTAGTTTGCTGAGTTTAGTACTGGCCTCATTTAGAAGACCTCTGCACAATCGGCTGCTCATTAGAACCCTGCAAATATGAATGGTCAGGACTGTAATGCCCCCCGAATTGCACAATAATATCTCTTTTGTTTCTGAGGAAATATATATAAGATTCAATTCCAACCAAATTATCCCAATTGCATCACTACATGTCAGGTTATTTATACACATGATCAAGATTTTTGATTGGTCACAATTCTAAATCAGTGGTTCCCAATTGGTGAAAAAAAATGGGTTGCAGGTTGTTTTGAGAGAATACCAAGGAGAAACAATAATACTTTTCCACTTTAGACATTCTACTATCTATAAGTAACTCTGCAACTACATGTCAACTACCAGTCATTAGAGTATTAATAAATTGTCTGCTCAATATGTGCTAACACTTTATTTTGAAGTACATGTCAACTTATTCTACTAAACCTAACCCTAACCATATCCTAACAGACTACTAATACTTTAATGAGCGATATGCCCTGTCCAAATACCCACACTTGCTATCTTGGCCATTTGAGAGTGCATGCACATGACAGGAAGTAACTCCGCAAAACTGTTTTAAAATGCCCATGCGCAGTGCACTCTATACCCACTGAGCAGTATTCGAGGCTAAGCGTATCCCATCATGCATTATTCAGGAAGTCACATGCGCCGAAATCGCGAGATGTGGAGGAAAATTCCACTGTAAGTTAAATGAATTAGATATTACATGTAATTTGGTAGGAAATAATAAAGGCCCGGTTTCACAGACAGGGTTTAGCCTAAGTTAGGATTAGACCTTAGTTCAATTATGACATTTAAGTCACTTTTATAAACATGTCTTAGAAACAAACATTACTGGTGTGCATTTTAAAACAAAACAATGGCATTGACATATTTTAAGATGTCAGTGCAAGTTTCTTTTAGTTAAAACAGCTTAAACATGCATTCTAGACTGGGAATAGCTTAAACTTTGTGAAACGGGGGGAAAGTTTTGCACATTTTATTGGTGCAAAGATGAGTAGGCTATGTGCATTTTGTACAACATTTGCAAATGCTTTTATCACTTAACTAGAAGCACGACTTTTGTTAGATACATAGAGACTACTGAAAAGACAAAGAAGTTTAAGAAACAGACATAGTTGTTGCAAAACTATGGGCCGTATCATACACCTGGCGCAATGCATTTTATTTTTATTTTTTTGCTAGTTTCATCCCGATGCAGTTATCATGTTCACGTCCAGCACCACGTTGTTTAAATAGCAAATACACTCATGCCCATCTGTTCCCGCACCTACTTCGTGTGTTCAGGCGCGTTGTTGACGTGTTGCTATTTTGAGGAACTGAAAATGACTGCGTCATTGACCAACGAAAACCTGTGTGATTTTTTTTGTTGTTGTGATTTTAAAGAGTGCGTTAGTAATATGCGCCTATAGGCTGGTCCACAACGCACACACACATTTTCAAATATGAAAAATAAAAGGATTCCTTTCTGGAGAAGCGTTCAGTCTTTCCGCTTGCAAATTCCGCCATGTAAATAGCGAATCCGCCATGGTGCGAGCAAAACTGTCTTTTAAAGGGAATGGGAGATGAGACTCTGATTGGTTTATTGCATGTTTTGCCCAAAACACACCCATGACTCATTAAGAGACTAGGGACAACTAGGTACATGCACCTGGCGCGGCAACTGTTTTTTCTGTCATTAAACTAGCAAAAGTGGATATGGACCTAAGTGCACCTGCTCAATGCGCTTCAGACCATGCGTTCAGATCGTTAAAATACGGCCATATAAGTGTCCTATCGGGTAATAAAAAATTCTACCCATTTGACACCCAACCCATTATTCGACAGCAGCACACTTTTAATTCCATACCCAACCCGACCCCTTTGACATAAAGACTGCGACCCGAACCGCATATACATCAGGTTCTTTTATTTTTATTTTTTCCTCATGTAACACAAAGCATTTAAGAAATTATTCATGCAGCCCAACATGGTGGTAAACATTGTGTTGTAATAAGAAACATTTGACAGTCTTCAGACTACAGAGTGTGAACACAAATAAGCATGGGACCGTTTGAAAGCAGCTGTCTATCAAAGCATACTGAATTGAGTCGAAAAAGTCTATATTAGACCCGCAGTCCGTCTGTACCTATTGATTCCTGATCTGCAAATGACAACGTAAATATTATTCCGCCCCCATGCAGGACTATGCTTTGCAGACTCTGCTGTGTGCATTCATGCGTTTTGGATGAGGTGTGTCTTTAGGATCTAATGCTTTCAAAGCTAGCTTGCTATTTCTGTGCTCTCTGAAATCGCCCATCTTTTAATGGTGATGCAAAAAGTGAACGCTACACATGTTTGCAAATGAAATAGGCCATGCCTCAAGGCTATTATGAAAGCGTACACACAACAGTGTGTGATCCTGTGTGCCATCATTTTGAAACATGAGGTGAGATCTAATTAGTACTTATGTGGGATTAGATTATAAAACCCTCAATTTCACTTGTACACTCACAAGCTATTAGTGGAAAATTTGTTTTTACTAATCTCCACAATGAGAGACAGTACAAGTTGAAATAAATAAAACAATATTGTTTTATTAGAAACCATTAGATAAAAGAGACTGTATTTGAGGCTAGAATCTTAACAGCTGCAAACATCTTCTATATTATATATAAAACCGTTCAAAGTTTGGGATCTGTACGATTTTTTTCATTCAACAAGGATTCATTAAATTGACCTAAAGAAACAGTAAAGATGTTTACATTGTTAAAACACTTTATAATACTGTTCCTTTATTAATGAATAACTATAGTAGTTATTCATTAACTACTAGAAAATTTTGGGGGGGGCAAGGGGTACATTGAGGCCACGAAGGCCACGCCGCCGTGGCCCCCTGAACTGCCGTTACCGCCATGTCCCCTTGAACTGCCGTTACCGCCATGTCCCCCTGAACTGCCGTTACCGCCATGTCCCCTTGAACTGCCGTTACCGCCATGGCCCCCTGAACTGCCGTTACCGCCATGGCCACCTTTTTTTCATTCAACAAGGATTCATTAAATTGACCTAAAGAAACAGTAAAGATGTTTACATTGTTAAAAAAATATGTTGGTAACACTTCATAATACTGTTCCTTTATTAATGAATAACTACACAGGAACTAATGAGTAATGTGCTATTAACATAATAGTATAACTACTATTAACTAACAAGAAACTCTGAATAAAGAATTAGTAAGCAATAGTGCTCAGTTGAATGTGGAAGTTCACTATTAGCTAATCAATAACTATAATTTTTTTCCATAACTCCCAGTGGACTACTAAGAACTACTATATACAGGTTCACAATTAACATGAATAATGCATCATTTACAATTAATCAAATCCAGCCCACGTCCAGGCCCCGGCCCCGGCTCCAGCCCACGAGACCGCCCCGGCTCCAGCCCATGTCCATGCTCCAGCCCAAGACCCCTTCGTCCTGCCCAAGAAAATTTTGGGGAGGGCAAGGGGTACATTGAGGCCACGAAGGCCACGCCGCCGTGGCCCCCTGAACTACTGTTACCGCCATGTCCCCTTGAACTTCCATTACCGCCATGGCCCCCTGAACTGCCGTTACCGCCATGGCCACCTGAACTATCGTTACCGCCATGGCCCCCTAAACTGCCAGATCCGCCATGGCCGCCCACGGCTCCCGATCCGCCAAGGCCGGCCACGGCTCCCGATCCGCCAAGGCCGGCCACGGCTCCCGATCCGCCAAGGCCGCCCACGGCTCCCGATCCGCCATGGCCGCCCACGGCCACGCCTGAGGGTCCAGGTCCGCCCACGCCTCGCCTCAGGGTCCAGGTCCGCCCACGTCCACGCCTCAGGGTCCAGGTCCGCCCACACCTCAGGGTCCAGGTCAGCCCACGCCTATGCCTCAGGGTCCAGGTCCGCCACACCTCAGGGTCCAGGTCCGCCCACACCTCAGGGTCCAGGTCCGCCCACGCCTCGCCTCAGGGTCCAGGTCCGCCACGCCTCAGGGTCCAGGTCCCCACGCCTCGCCTCAGGGTCCAGGTCCGCCACGTCCACGCCTCAGGGTCCAGGTCCGCCCCACCTCAGGGTCCAGGTCAGCCCACGCCTATGCCTCAGGGTCCAGGTCCGCCCACACCTCAGGGTCCAGGTCCGCCACGCCTCAGGGTCCAGGTCCGCCCACGCCCTCGCCTCAGGGTCCAGGTCTGCCCACGCCTCAGGGTCCAGGTCCGCCCCGCTCCCAGGCCCGTCCCAGCCACGCCAGGGTCCATGTCCGGTGCCTTGGCACGGGCCTGGCCCACCATCCCTCCCAAGTCCGCCCCCCAAGACTTTGTGTGTGGAATTAATATTGTTTGGGCGTCAGGGGCCGCCCATAGAGGGGGGGATCTGTCACAGGGTGTTTAGGTGTTGGTTCATGTTGCATGTTTTTAGTTTATCAGAGGGTCGTTCATGTGCAATTTTTACCTAGGAAACTCGTATTTACGATAATTCTGAGAGCATGTGAAGGCAGCATAAGTGTTGGTGGTGATTGCTGGTGATGATGACGTGCAGGTGTGTGTGTGTGTGATCAGTACTCTGGTGATGATGACGTGCAGGTGTGTGTGTGATCAGTACTCTGGTGATGATGACGTGCAGGTGTGTGTGTGATCAGTACTCTGGTGATGATGACATGCAGGTGTGTGTGTGATCAGTACTCTGGTGATGATGACGTGCAGGTGTGTGTGTGATCAGTACTCTGGTGATGATGACGTGCAGGTGTGTGTGTGATCAGTACTCTGGTGATGATGGCGTGCAGGTGTGTGTGTGATCAGTACTCTGGTGATGATGGCGTGCAGGTGTGTGTGTGATCAGGACTCTGGTGATGATGACATGCAGGTGTGTGTGTGTGATCAGTACTCTGGTGATGATGACGTGCTGGTGTGTGTGTGATCAGTACTCTGGTGATGATGACGTGCAGGTGTGTGTGTGTGTGATCAGTACTCTGGTGATGATGACATGCAGGTGTGTGTGTGTGATCAGTACTCTGGTGATGATGACGTGCAGGTGTGTGTGTGATCAGTACTCTGGTGATGATGACGTGCAGGTGTGTGTGTGTGATCAGTACTCTGGTGATGATGACGTGCAGGTGTGTGTGTGTGTGATCAGTACTCTGGTGATGATGACGTGCAGGTGTGTGTGTGTGATCAGTACTCTGGTGATGATGACGTGCAGGTGTGTGTGTGTGTGTGATCAGTACTCTGGTGATGATGGCGTGCAGGTTTGTGTGTGATCAGTACTCTGGTGATGATGACGTGCAGGTGTGTGTGTGTGATCAGTACTCTGGTGATGATGGCGTGCAGGTGTGTGTGTGATCAGTACTCTGGTGATGATGACGTGCAGGTGTGTGTGTGTGTGATCAGTACTCTGGTGATGATGACGTGCAGGTGTGTGTGTGATCAGTACTCTGGTGATGATGACGTGCAGGTGTGTGTGTGTGATCAGTACTCTGGTGATGATGGCAGGTGTGTGTGTGTGTGATCAGTACTCTGGTGATGATGACGTGCTGGTGTGTGTGTGATCAGTACTCTGGTGATGATGGCGTGCAGGTGTGTGTGTGTGATCAGTACTCTGGTGATGATGACGTGCAGGTGTGTGTGTGTGATCAGTACTCTGGTGATGATGGCGTGCAGGTGTGTGTGTGTGATCAGTACTCTGGTGATGATGACGTGCAGGTGTGTGTGTGTGATCAGTACTCTGGTGATGATGGCGTGCAGGTGTGTGTGTGATCAGTACTCTGGTGATGATGGACGTGCAGGTGTGTGTGTGATCAGTACTCTGGTGATGATGGCGTGCAGGTGTGTGTGTGATCAGTACTCTGGTGATGATGACGTGCAGATGTGTGTGTGTGATCAGTACTCTGGTGATGATGGCGTGCAGGTGTGTGTGTGTGTGATCAGTACTCTGGTGATGATGGCGTGCAGGTGTGTGTGTGTGTGATCAGTACTCTGTTGATGATGACGTGCAGGTGTGTGTGTGTGATCAGTACTCTGGTGATGATGGCGTGCAGGTGTGTGTGTGATCAGTACTCTGGTGATGATGGCGTGCAGGTGTGTGTGTGTGTGATCAGTACTCTGGTGATGATGACGTGCAGTGTGTGTGTGTGTGATCAGTACTCTGGTGATGATGGCGCAGGTGTGTGTGTGTGATCAGTATTCTGGTGATGATGACGTGCAGGTGTGTGTGTGATCAGTACTCTGGTGATGATGGCGTGCAGGTGTGTGTGTGTGATCAGTACTCTGGTGATGATGGCGTGCAGGTGTGTGTGTGATCAGTACTCTGGTGATGATGGCGTGCAGGTGTGTGTGTGATCAGTACTCTGGTGATGATGACGTGCAGGTGTGTGTGTGTGATCAGTACTCTGGTGATGATGGCGTGCAGGTGTGTGTGTGATCAGTACTCTGGTGATGATGACGTGCAGGTGTGTGTGTGTGATCAGTACTCTGGTGATGATGGCGTGCAGGTGTGTGTGTGATCAGTACTCTGGTGATGATGACGTGCAGGTGTGTGTGTGTGTGATCAGTACTCTGGTGATGATGGCGTGCAGGTGTGTGTGTGTGATCAGTACTCTGGTGATGATGGCGTGCAGGTGTGTGTGTGATCAGTACTCTGGTGATGATGACGTGCAGGTGTGTGTGTGATCAGTACTCTGGTGATGATGACGTGCAGGTGTGTGTGATCAGTACTCTGGTGATGATGGCGTGCAGGTGTGTGTGTGTGATCAGTACTCTGGTGATGATGACGTGCAGGTGTGTGTGTGATCAGTACTCTGGTGATGATGGCGTGCAGGTCTGTGTGTGTGTGATCAGTACTCTGGTGATGATGGACGTGCAGGTGTGTGTGTGTGTGATCAGTACTCTGGTGATGATGACGTGCAGGTGTGTGTGTGTGATCAGTATTCTGGTGATGATGACGTGCAGGTGTGTGTGTGTGTGATCAGTACTCTGGTGATGATGGCGTGCAGGTGTGTGTGTGTGATCAGTACTCTGGTGATGATGACGTGCAGGTGTGTGTGTGATCAGTACTCTGGTGATGATGACGTGCAGGTGTGTGTGTGTGATCAGTATTCTGGTGATGATGGCGTGCAGGTGTGTGTGTTTGTGATCAGTACTCTGGTGATGATGGCGTGCAGTGTGTGTGTGTGTGATCAGTACTCTGGTGATGATGACGTGCAGGTGTGTGTGTGATCAGTACTCTGGTGATGATGGCGTGCAGGTGTGTGTGTGATCAGTACTCTGGTGATGATGGCGTGCAGGTGTGTGTGTGATCAGTACTCTGGTGATGATGACGTGCAGGTGTGTGTGTGATCAGTACTCTGGTGATGATGACGTGCAGGTCTGTGTGTGATCAGTACTCTGGTGATGATGACGTGCAGGTGTGTGTGTGTGATCAGTACTCTGGTGATGATGACGTGCAGGTGTGTTTGTGATCAGTACTCTGGTGATGATGGCGTGCAGGTGTGTGTGTGTGATCAGTACTCTGGTGATGATGACGTGCAGGTGTGTGTGTGATCAGTACTCTGGTGATGATGACGTGCAGGTGTGTGTGTGTGTGATCAGTACTCTGGTGATGATGACGTGCAGGTGTGTGTTTGTGATCAGTACTCTGGTGATGATGACGTGCAGGTGTGTGTGTGTGATCAGTACTCTGGTGATGATGACGTGCAGGTGTGTGTGTGATCAGTACTCTGGTGATGATGGCGTGCAGGTGTGTGTGTGATCAGTACTCTGGTGATGATGACGTGCAGGTGTGTGTGTGATTAGTACTCTGGTGATGATGACGTGCAGGTGTGTGTGTGTGATCAGTACTCTGGTGATGATGACGTGCAGGTGTGTGTGTGATCAGTACTCTGGTGATGATGGCGTGCAGGTGTGTGTGTGATCAGTACTCTGGTGATGATGACGTGCAGGTGTGTGTGTGATCAGTACTCTGGTGATGATGGCGTGCAGGTGTGTGTGTGATCAGTACTCTGGTGATGATGACGTGCATGTGTGTGTGTGATCAGTACTCTGGTGATGATGACGTGCAGGTGTGTGTGTGTGATCAGTACTCTGGTGATGATGGCGTGCAGGTGTGTGTGTGTGATCAGTACTCTGGTGATGATGGCGTGCAGGTGTGTGTGTGTGATCAGTACTCTGGTGATGATGGCGTGCAGGTGTGTGTGTGTGTGATCAGTACTCTGGTGATGATGACGTGCATGTGTGTGTGTGATCAGTACTCTGGTGATGATGACATGCAGGTGTGTGTGTGTGATCAGTACTCTGGTGATGATGACATGCAGGTGTGTGTGTGATCAGTACTCTGGTGATGATGACATGCAGGTGTGTGTGTGTGATCAGTACTCTGGTGATGATGACGTTCAGGTGTGTGTGTGATCAGTACTCTGGTGATGATGAGCGTGCATGTGTGTGTGTGATCAGTACTCTGGTGATGATGACATGCAGGTGTGTGTGATCAGTACTCTGGTGATGATGACGTGCATGTGTGTGTGTGATCAGTACTCTGGTGATGATGACATGCAGGTGTGTGTGTGATCAGTACTCTGGTGATGATGACATGCAGGTGTGTGTGTGATCAGTACTCTGGTGATGATGACGTGCAGGTGTGTGTGTGTGATCAGTACTCTGGTGATGATGACGTGCAGGTGTGTGTGTGATCAGTACTCTGGTGATGATGACGTGCAGGTGTGTGTGTGTGATCAGTACTCTGGTGATGATGACGTGCAGGTGTGTGTGTGATCAGTACTCTGGTGATGATGACGTGCAGGTGTGTGTGTGATCAGTACTCTGGTGATGATGACGTGCAGGTGTGTGTGTGATCAGTACTCTGGTGATGATGACGTGCTGTGTGTGTGTGATCAGTACTCTGGTGATGATGACGTGCAGGTGTGTGTGTGTGTGATCAGTACTCTGGTGATGATGACGTGCTGGTGTGTGTGTGATCAGTACTCTGGTGATGATGGCGTGCAGGTGTGTGTGTGTGTGATCAGTACTCTGGTGATGATGACGTGCAGGTGTGTGTGTGTGATCAGTACTCTGGTGATGATGATGTGCAGTGTGTGTGTGTGATCAGTACTCTGGTGATGATGACGCTGGTGTGTGTGTGATCAGTACTCTGGTGATGATGACGTGCAGGTGTGTGTGTGTGATCAGTACTCTGGTGATGATGACGTGCAGGTGTGTGTGTGTGATCAGTACTCTGGTGATGATGGCGTGCAGGTGTGTGTGTGTGTGATCAGTACTCTGGTGATGATGACGTGCAGGTGTGTGTGTGTGATCAGTACTCTGGTGATGATGATGTGCAGGTGTGTGTGTGATCAGTACTCTGGTGATGATGACATGCAGGTGTGTGTGTGTGATCAGTACTCTGGTGATGATGACGTGCAGGTGTGTGTGTGATCAGTACTCTGGTGATGATGACGTGCAGGTGTGTGTGTGATCAGTACTCTGGTGATGATGACGTGCAGGTGTGTGTGTGTGATCAGTACTCTGGTGATGATGACGTGCAGGTGTGTGTGTGTGATCAGTACTCTGGTGATGATGGCGTGCAGGTGTGTATGTGATCAGTACTCTGGTGATGATGACGTGCAGGTGTGTGTGTGATCAGTACTCTGGTGATGATGACGTTCAGGTGTGTGTGTGATCAGTACTCTGGTGATGATGACGTGCAGGTGTGTGTGTGTGATCAGTACTCTGGAAATGATGGCGTGCAGGTGTGTGTGTGATCAGTACTCTGGTGATGATGACATGCAGGTGTGTGTGTGTGATCAGTACTCTGGTGATGATGACGTGCAGGTGTGTGTGTGATCAGTACTCTGGTGATGATGAGCGTGCAGGTGTGTGTGTGTGATCAGTACTCTGGTGATGATGGACGTGCAGGTGTGTGTGTGTGTGATCAGTACTCTGGTGATGATGGCGTGCAGGTGTGTGTGTGATCAGTACTCTGGTGATGATGATGTGCAGGTGTGTGTGTGTGATCAGTACTCTGGTGATGATGACATGCAGGTGTGTGTGTGTGATCAGTACTCTGGTGATGATGACGTGCAGGTGTGTGTGTGATCAGTACTCTGGTGATGATGACGTGCAGGTGTGTGTGTGATCAGTACTCTGGTGATGATGACGTGCAGGTGTGTGTGTGATCAGTACTCTGGTGATGATGACGTGCAGGTGTGTGTGTGTGATCAGTACTCTGGTGATGATGGCGTGCAGGTGTGTATGTGATCAGTACTCTGGTGATGATGGCGTGCAGGTGTGTGTGTGATCAGTACTCTGGTGATGATGACGTTCAGGTGTGTGTGTGATCAGTACTCTGGTGATGATGACGTGCAGGTGTGTGTGTGTGATCAGTACTCTGGTGATGATGACGTGCATGTGTGTGTGTGATCAGTACTCTGGTGATGATGACGTGCAGGTGTGTGTGTGATCAGTACTTGGTGATGATGACGTGCAGGTGTGTGTGTGTGATCAGTACTCTGGTGATGATGACGTGCAGGTGTGTGTGTGATCAGTACTCTGGTGATGATGGCGTGCAGGTGTGTGTGTGTGTGATCAGTACTCTGGTGATGATGACGTGCAGGTGTGTGTGTGATCAGTACTCTGGTGATGATGACGTGCAGGTGTGTGTGTGATCAGTACTCTGGTGATGATGGCGTGCATGTGTGTGTGTGATCAGTACTCTGGTGATGATGGTGCAGGTGTGTGTGTGATCAGTACTCTGGTGATGATGACATGCAGGTGTGTGTGTGTGATCAGTACTCTGGTGATGATGACATGCAGGTGTGTGTGTGATCAGTACTCTGGTGATGATGACGTGCATGTGTGTGTGTGATCAGTACTCTGGTGATGATGACATGCAGGTGTGTGTGTGATCAGTACTCTGGTGATGATGACGTGCAGGTGTGTGTGTGATCAGTACTCTGGTGATGATGACATGCAGGTGTGTGTGTGATCAGTACTCTGGTGATGATGACATGCAGGTGTGTGTGTGATCAGTACTCTGGTGATGATGACGTGCAGGTGTGTGTGTGTGATCAGTACTCTGGTGATGATGGCGTGCAGGTGTGTGTGTGATCAGTACTCTGGTGATGATGACGTGCAGGTGTGTGTGTGTGATCAGTACTCTGGTGATGATGAGGTGTGTGTGTGATCAGTACTCTGGTGATGATGGCGTGCAGGTGTGTGTGTTATCAGTACTCTGGTGATGATGGACGTGCTGGTGTGTGTGTGTGATCAGTACTCTGGTGATGATGACGTGCAGGTGTGTGTGTGTGTGTGATCAGTACTCTGGTGATGATGACGTGCAGGTGTGTGTGTGATCAGTACTCTGGTGATGATGATGACGTGCAGGTGTGTGTGTGATCAGTACTCTGGTGATGATGACGTGCAGGTGTGTGTGTGTGTGATCAGTACTCTGGTGATGATGACGTGCTGGTGTGTGTGTGATCAGTACTCTGGTGATGATGGACGTGCAGGTGTGTGTGTGATCAGTACTCTGGTGATGATGATGTGCAGGTGTGTGTGTGTGATCAGTACTCTGGGTGATGATGACATGCAGGTGTGTGTGTGTGTGATCAGTACTCTGGTGATGATGACGTTCAGGTGTGTGTATCAGTACTCTGGTGATGATGACGTGCAGTGTGTGTGTGTGATCAGTACTCTGGTGATGATGACGTGCAGGTGTGTGTGTGTGTGATCAGTACTCTGGTGATGATGACGTGCAGGTGTGTGTGTGTGATCAGTACTCTGGTGATGATGATGTGCAGGTGTGTGTGTGTGATCAGTACTCTGGTGATGATGACATGCAGGTGTGTGTGTGTGATCAGTACTCTGGTGATGACGTGCAGGTGTGTGTGTGATCAGTACTCTGGTGATGATGGCGTGCAGGTGTGTGTGTGATCAGTACTCTGGTGATGATGACGTGCAGGTGTGTGTGTGTGATCAGTACTCTGGTGATGATGACGTTCAGGTGTGTGTGTGATCAGTACTCTGGTGATGATGACGTGCAGGTGTGTGTGTGATCAGTACTCTGGTGATGATGACGTTCAGGTGTGTGTGTGATCAGTACTCTGGTGATGATGGCGTGCAGGTGTGTGTGTGTGTGATCAGTACTCTGGTGATGATGACGTGCATGTGTGTGTGTGATCAGTACTCTGGTGATGATGACGTGCAGGTGTGTGTGTGATCAGTACTTGGTGATGATGGCGTGCAGGTGTGTGTGTGTGTGATCAGTACTCTGGTGATGATGACGTGCAGGTGTGTGTGTGATCAGTACTCTGGTGATGATGACGTGCAGGTGTGTGTGTGTGATCAGTACTCTGGTGATGATGACGTGCAGTGTGTGTGTGTGTGATCAGTACTCTGGTGATGATGGCGTGCAGGTGTGTGTGTGTGATCAGTACTCTGGTGATGATGACGTGCAGGTGTGTGTGTGTGATCAGTACTCTGGTGATGATGATGTGCAGTGTGTGTGTGTGATCAGTACTCTGGTGATGATGACGTGCAGGTGTGTGTGTGTGATCAGTACTCTGGTGATGATGACGTGCAGGTGTGTGTGTGTGATCAGTACTCTGGTGATGATGACGTGCAGGTGTGTGTGTGTGTGATCAGTACTCTGGTGATGATGGCGTGCAGGTGTGTGTGTGTGTGATCAGTACTCTGGTGATGATGACGTGCAGGTGTGTGTGTGATCAGTACTCTGGTGATGATGACGTGCAGGTGTGTGTGTGATCAGTACTCTGGTGATGATGGCAGGTGTGTGTGTGTGTGATCAGTACTCTGGTGATGATGGCGTGCAGGTGTGTGTGTGATCAGTACTCGGTGATGATGACGTGCAGGTGTGTGTGTGTGATCAGTACTCTGGTGATGATGACGTGCAGGTGTGTGTGTGATCAGTACTCTGGTGATGATGACGTGCAGGTGTGTGTGTGATCAGTACTCTGGTGATGATGACGTGCAGGTGTGTGTGTGATCAGTACTCTGGTGATGACGTGCAGGTGTGTGTGTGTGTGTGATCAGTACTCTGGTGATGGAGTGTGCTGTGATTGGGAGAGGGTGGAGCTTGGCGTGCTTGTAACAATTACTCTAATTTGTTGATATGAGTTTCTTGTTAGTCAATAGAGTGTTAATACTGCATTACTCACTTGTTCCTGTGTAGTTATGTATTAATGATGGAACAGCATTCCAAAGTGTTACCTATATTTAGTAATAAGATAATAAGATAATCAGAAATTATTCTTGAACAGCCAATCGGCATATTAGAATGATTTCTGAAGGATCATGTGACACTGATTCACCCATGTCACCCAAAACAGTCAATTTTCCTCTTCGATATATGCCATTTAAATAAAAGCCATTTGGGTTATGCTTTTGTACGATAAATAATTTTGGTACTGCGATGGGTCACCACTTCGTGTTCAATGTAAAATTAGGGTCCTGATTCAAAACCAGATGGGAACCATAACAATTATTAAACACAGAGCTTTGATTACATTTTTATCCACACCTGCTCTGAGCAGAAGCATCATACAGTAAACCTGGCATCATGCTAGTGGTCCGCTCTGCTCTATTTCTTGCGGTATGCTGTTTCCACGGCTCATATTGGGTATTCTTCCCCAGTGCTGTTGTCAGCATCAAGGGCCACTGCGTATAGGTCACCAGCTCCAGTGTGATTAAAGAGAGTTTGCCTTTTTATTTTTGTGTTTCCATCTCCGTTTAGGCAGCAGCCATATTGCGCCGCTCCCAATTCATTCGGCTGTCAGAGTGCATTAAAAGCGATCTTCATCATCAAATCTTGAACAGGCGCTCTGATTCCGTCTGATGTTCCCTGGCTAACCGAATCAATTCTATCTCTCGGAAAGGTAGAATGTAATTACCTTTTCTGTTTGATTGTTGTTGCTTCTCATTTAAATGACAATGATCTATGTATACCGCAGCACTGACAGCAGGTAAACATGTTTCCCCAGGGCTAGTTAATAGCCCATTCCATCAGTAGCGCAGTGCTTTCTGAAACATAGACGTACACACACACATGCCAGGATCTTTTTGATTGGTCCAAAACTCGGCGACCGCTATGTGTATGTGTTGTTGTATTTTTCAAAGAGACATTGAATGAAGCAGGCCTGACTTTGATCTTGTGTGACCTGCAATTGAAATGGATTTGCATTATGATTTGTCTATCTATTGGATAAACCTCGTCTGGTTTTCAAACAGACTATGTCATGCTTTTCTCTAGAGACAGGCAAAGGCCTCCGAGTCGTCTCTTCTGCCTTTGAACAATCACATTGCCTCTGGCTGCCTGCACCAGAGTGGCTTATCGAGAGCAGAAAAGAAATGTTCTGACAGTAATATTTCATTCTTGGTATTTATGCTGCAGAATGCCCCAACAATTCAATCACGGTGCATTTGACTACATTAAAGACTTCAGACAAGAAAAAAAAAAGAAAAGCATTTCTTCCTTAGCTGATGGGTTGAGCTTTTGATGCTTTTAGTGCAGTCTTTATTTTATGAAGGTCAGCTTGTCCTTTTCTCAAGCTGCCTTAATTGTATCTGATTCATGAAACCGCAAATATAAATGCAGATGGCAATTAATGTACAGACAGATGCAACACAAATTCTGATTTATACAGACATATTGTCACATCTGTCTAGACATGTCTTTTTATTTAGAAATTTCTTCATAAAATACTTCCCTACCTAATAGTAGGCGAAAAAGAAATATGTCTGAATTCATAACTCATAAAAAAGAGAAGACAAAAAATACCTGGATGACCATGCAGTGAGCGTACGATGGACACTTTACTATCCCATGAGGCCACGGGAGAGGGTTTGTGAATGGCAGTGAAGCGACACAACTGACGCTATAGGTCACATGATACATCCAGATTACAGTCATACGCCACACATTCATGCTATATAGAACATATTTTTTAGCAGTCGCAAAGTAATTAACGATTTATTCCAAATATAAGACAATCTGAAACATCTGAAAAATGAGGTTGTCTTAATCTGGGTCTAAATGCCAATACTAATCCGGCAACGTAGGATGCAGCAAATATGTGTTCGACCCAGGACTGATGAATGCAGCGGAGTCCTCAAACAACTCTCATTAAGCAGCCAAGAAATACAGTGTGTCAGGGTGTAATGTGTGAAGATGGTGAGCCTCAGACAGAATGCGGTTTTTACAGTGAGATGCCTTTTTAAAATAGTTTTCTATTGGCGCTGTTTTTCGCGCCTTGTGTTTTAGGCCTCAATCAGACAGAACACGGTTTTCAGGTTTGAAGGTGTACCGCATTGCCTTTTTTTGGTTGACGTTTTTTAATTTTGCAGTGCGCTGTGTTTTTTTTAATGTTGCTAGGTAACCCCTTCATCAGCTGTGCTGTCAGTCTAATCAAGGTAACCATCACCACAACGGAAGGCCCGCCTCTCCATTCATTCAATTGGACAATGGGAAAAAAAACCTTGATGACTCCGGGCGCTTTTCTGCTTGTTGATTTTTTTTTTTACTTCAGCCCCTTAGCGCACTTTCAAAACCGTGAGGCACCCGGGGCGCATACACACGTGCAAAATGCTCACTGCCATTAGAAAACAATTTAAAAAAGGCGCCTCTCACTGCAAAAACACGTTCTGTCTGATCAGGGCCTTAGAATGATACGCCGTAATGCATTTGCGCTTGCCCTCTTCAGGGAGATACAGTCTTTTCAGAGCTGTGATCGGCCTAAGGAAATAATATTCATATCCCTCCTGGATCAGATAATGCAGATCAAACATCTGTGCTTTTAGACATGCCAGCATCTGTCACTGTACATAAAAAGTGAGAAATCAGTCATTGTGAAATCTACTAAAAGAGAACTTCAGTCCCCTGTCACTGTTGTACTTAACTTTTACATGATCTTTTTATTTCTGCTAATCCACAGTGCAGGATGAGGGTGAAGAAGCCGAAACAACCTCCTCCCAAGAAAACACCATTGAAAGATCTCTTTAAAGGTACTTTTTGAGGATTTGTTTTAAAATTTCAGTTGAGTTATTATTTGACATACAAAAATATTTAAATTTGCAAAGAAATATGCAGAATTTTGCCTGAGAAATAAAAGGACACTTTCATTTTATAAAACTTTGTTAAAAGAAAATCGTATCGTGAAATTAGTATCGTGTATCGCATCGTCAGTGAGTGAGTCGTTACATCCCTATCAGTTGGAAATAACGACAAAAGGGTCCTAAAATTGAACCCTGAGGGATGCCAGTAAAACCTGCACCATATCAGACCTGTAATCCCCTAAAGCAACATGAAATAAGATCTAAACCAGTTTAAGACTGTGCCAGAAATACCCAAAACTGCTTCAAGGCGATAAAGTGTATTATCTATGGTGTCGAAAGCAGAACTAATGTCTAAGAGAATAAGATAGTGGGAGAACCAGCATCAGAGGCCAAAACTAAGTCTATTTTTTAACTAACTAACTAACTATTTTTTTTATGGTAGCTATGCCATTGTCACCATTATGTTCTGTTAGTTTCATTATCATGGACTTTTAGTTTGTTTTCATGACCATCATGTGTTCCTTTGTTTAGGTTTCCCGCTCCTCGATTATTAGTTCAGTTGTGTCAGCTGTGTTCTATTAATCATCCTCATTCATTCGTGGTTGCTTTATAAGTTGGTCCCTCACAGCCATCCTCTGTCTGATCACTGTTACGTTTAGTTGTGCTGTGTGTCTTAAATTACCTGAGAATAAACTATGTTTTGAATGTTATTCATCTGTCTGCCTGCAAGCCAACTGTGACAGCCATAAAGTGTTTATTTCTGAATGTGACTGTGGCTGCGGCTGGATCTAACCGATCGGCGGTGAGGAGCTGCAAATGGAGACGTGAAGTCGGACAGTTCCTGCTTCCTGTAGTGACGCTCGCGCTGTGTTTGCATACTTTATCACAGCTGGAATGAAATAAATGCAATATTTGTCAAATACACAGATGTTTTAGATACATTTTCATTCAGTACTTTATGTATTTCTTAATACAGCGTTAGTTTGTACAAGAATAAAGTTCAACATATAAGCCTACACTATCAATGAAGTGGTATCTACGTTTTTATCAGTTTTATTTTGATATGACATCCGCAACTACAAAAGAGGTTTTAGCGTTATAAAAAAAAAAAAAAAAAAATGATTTGTGAGCATTAGTGGAACTAAAGCTTTTAGAATAAACATGAAACACACGTGATCACTGTCATGCGGTGAATCCGTGGAACAGTGTCGTCATCAGCGCTCGTGCAGTCGCTCTGGATAAGCTGTGCAGAATGCACCAGCCGGCTGAATCGCGCTCGTGCCAATCTGTTGGCAAACGTCACAGTCACGTGCCATCGGTGCTGCCTCAAGTCGACAAAATTACTAACCGGCATGCATTGCTCCAGCGCATCACAGCATCAAGTCGAAGAAGCCTTTTGTCATGTGTTCTCTGTTCCTCTCATGTGATCTAGTCATGTGACATCTTTGTTTCTGCTTGTTACTGTGTCTTGTTTTAATTGGTTCTCTGTTTCATTATCTTGTTATCAGTTCTGTCTCCTCATGTTCATTGCCTTGTTATCTTTTTTATTAGTTCTGGGGGGGGGGGGGCTTACGCACTGCTTGCATACTTTATCACAGATGAAGCAGAACAAATTTTGTAATTGCACAAAAATACATTTTAGCATAAGCCTATACTATTTACATATCAATAAAGTGGGCTCTATTTTTTTAAATCAGTTTTATTTTGGTAAAAATGCAAATATTTGTGTTGAAATATTTGATATGCAGGCTATTGTTTATTTATACTGCAACAAATTTGAATGTGTATACCTGTGCATCCTCACTTATAGCCATTCTGGAAGCTTCCTCACTCCTCATTCCTCGCAGGGGAAGTTAGAGAAATGTGATGTCCTTTCAGATGGCTTTCTTTGATCGGTTTCCGGGTCACAGTCTGGAGGACGGAGTAACGAGGAAATTTGAGTATTGAGAGGCACCCTGTGTGCTTAATGCCTTTAATTCCATGAAGCATTGCCAAAGACCTAATCAAATGAAAAACAATGGGGAAATATAAAACTACAGATTTACAGATGTTGATTACACACACACACACACACACACACACACACACACACACGCGCGCGCTTTAGTTTGAGAGTGTAGATGGACTGGCTGTATTACATCATTCGCAGTACTTCATGGAATTGGTCTTTGTCAGACACATGGGTTTGTTGTGTGGGACGTCACCGCGGCGCCATCTTTGAGGTATCGCTACTGACTGGCATGTATTGAAGATATTATAAGAGTAGAGATAACAAATAAATAACTCGCAAAACTGGAGAAGCAAAAGAAAATGGCAAAAAGCCATACCGCGATTAACTCAACAAAGATGCATATTTGGGAAAATTGTCATCCTTTCAGAACATAGATCCGTACCAGCTGACTGAAGTTACAGGTGGAGCGCTGACCCCGCTTTGCTACCTCCATCCTCATACCTCGACATTGTCAACTATCTTGTTTTTGGTATAAGCGCATATACCAATGAACAATTTAAAAACTATAAATCTCTTGAATCCCACGGACACTTCACCAATGGCTGGGGTACAGGATTATTTACATTCAAGTGGCACATTTATAAGCTTGTTTCTTCAATTGAGGTCCCCACGATGACCTCATGGGTTAGTGTGCATTCAGGTTAAAGTCCCCACCAGGATAGAAAACATGAACACGAATCGCGTACGGCTTTCCGCCGGAATTTAGTTATTTTCGTCTATACATTTTTAAATATGGGTATTTTTCTTACACAAATGCACCACTTTGCTTCAGAAGCCGTGTAGAGCAGTTATATGACGGACAGATGCAATGGTAACACTTTACAATAAGGTTGTATTAGTTAACATTAGTTAATGCATTAGTTCATCTTTGATAACGTTAGTTAATAAAAATACAGCTGTTTGTTCATGTTAGTTCACAGTGCATTAACTAACGTTAACAAGATTTCAATAATGCATTAGTAAATGTAAAAAATTAACATTAACAGAGATAAATAAATGCTTCACAAGTGCAGTTCATTATTAGTTCATGTTAACTAATATAGTTAACTAATGTTAACTAATGAACGTTATTGTAAAGTGTTATCGATGCACTTTGAGAGACAACAATTCACTGCCATTATAATGGGATTAGCCAGGACTTTTTTAATATAACTCCGATTTTATTTGTCTGAAAGAAGAATGGCATATACACCTAGTATGACTTGAGGGTGAGTAAATCATGGGCTAATTTTCATTTTTGGGTGAACCATCCCTTTAACCATAAGTTGCAAAGATATGTAAATAACTTGATTATTACTATATTATTGTATTCCGAATAATAGTGAACAGTATTATTTCCTATTTGTCCAAATGCACTTGAACATTATTCTGTTATCTATCGGCATTGATACAAGTTTATTGTTAACCTTTTTATTAACAAAAAGCTTTTTTATACTTTTTTTTCTGTCTCATGTGACACAATAATAAAAGAATTCCAAGAATTCCAGTGTATTTCCACATGGTTGTCATGTGTTCACTTCATTAAAGAGGAACGGTGGGCTTTTTTGACCATTAAATTCACCATGAAATCATGAAATTGACTGTTCTTGTTTTTATAGAGCATTGCCGTATTTATTATAAATGATTTATCTGCTGACATCATTTTAAGCTCATGTTTCCTCGTAATCTTGAATCAATATCTTCCCCTCTCTCTTGCAGCGACATCTCTTCCCTTCTCTGATGATGTGTTTACTGGCACGAGGGCGGGACAACCTGTCACTCACAGGAGATCCACCAATAGCAAATTCCCCGTGGACTAAATAAAGTCCCGCCCTTCATTTTTTCTTGTTCGAGAAGCTGTTTCACTGCAACTTCCGCTTCATTACAACATTTGAATCTTGATGGAGAAAAGGGAAACAAAATGGCAAAGCTACTGTTAGCTCTGCAAGTATTTAGTTGTCTACAAAAAAATCTCCTGGAAAAATAATTGTAGAGGACAAATGATTCTATGCTATCATTGCAACACAATCATAGTTCTGATTTACCCACAGGTTTCCAAATCGTAAGGTGTGTTCACTTTTCTTTGTAGTAAGTTTGAAATTCATAAGTCAAATTCCTAGACAAGGCTGGTTGTGTGATGTCAACCAATTTGTGCAGAATGAAACAATGTTTTCTAGGCCACTGAATGACTGTAGTCTTTTTTAAAAGTTCTCTTCATTTCTTTATGTGTAATACTTTTTAATAAGGAAAACAATAGCTGGCCTTTAAACCTAAACCCTAAAGCCAAGATTTCCTCCCAGCTTGATTGGCACAGCTGTGAATTCAGTGGAAGGTCCAGGTCTTTTCCTGCAGCAGGTACAGCTTGATGTGGGTGAAGCTCATTCAAAGCCTCTCAAATCCAGGGGATTCACAACAATCAGACGCCACTCTCGAGGTGCAAGCAGTGGGAATGATAACAGAGATCAGTTTCTTCTGATTTAAACGTAATCCCCCTCTTCTGTTTATCCCTGATGACCTTGTCTTCAGAGCAATAGGTTCATTGATCTGCCTATCAGCCTGAACGCTGATCAATAATCAATCAGCCTTGCCCTGTCAGTCTCTGACGATGTGGAACTCAGAGGAGTTGTACCATCAATAAAGTGAAGGACTAGAGTGTTGATTCTGAAGAAACAACATCTCAAGACGTTAATCTGCGATTAAAAGGCCTTTGGGAATTTGTTCAAAAAAATAAAAACTCTTTCTTTCGCCTTTGGTATAAAAGAGAAGACATTTTGATGCTCAAACTGTCCATATGACTTGTGTGTTATAGGCTACTTCAGTCTTCTGAACATGTTAAATCAGAAACTGTGAATGACCGTATTGATTAAAAGATGAAGAGGCGAATGAAAAGAATTGCTTTAGCAGAGGTGAGTAAAGATAGGAAAGAAAGGATTAAGGAGAGAAGTGAAACTGAAGGATAAGAGTGATCTAATGAGACTGGAGGTGTCTCTGTCCCAGAGGTCTGGGAGCCTATCAGTAATTACCATCTTGTATTGCACTCAGTGTAGAGCTACAGACAGAGGCCCCTCTGAAAGGGTATGATAGTTGATAGTTAAAATTAAACGATTTACTTTTAAAAAATGTAGACAGCTCCATTTTTGATTGTTAAATTAGGAGTAGGGTTAGGGTTAGTGTGTTTACACTGCCTTTCAAAAGTTTAGTGTCAGTAACATTTTAACAATATTATTTTTATTAAAGGGATAGTTCACCCTTCAAGACAGCCTAGATTTTATGTGACATTCTTCTATCAGATGAATACAATCCGAGTTATATTTAAAATTCCCTGGCTCTTCCAAGCTTTATAATGGCAGTAAATGGCAGACCACAATTTGAAGCCCAAAAAAAGTTCATCCATCCATTATAAAAATAATCCACATGGCTCCGGAGGGTTAATAAAGGCCTTCTGGGGTTTTGTAAGAAAACTATCCATATGTGAAACATTTATAAAGTCAAATATCTAGCCTCCGGCAGACCATCTTCCGTATTCAACTTATGGAATTAATTTTCATTTTTGGGTGAACAAAACATTTATAAAGTTATAAATTATTTCTGTTTTAAATAAATGCTTTTAGTTTGAACTTTCCATTCATCAAAGTATCATAAAAAATAATTATCATGGTCCCCAAAAAAAGAAAAAAAAAGAAGGACAACTTTTTCAATACGGATAACACCGTCACAGTTATGTTCCGCTTGTTGTAGTTTTCATGGACTTTCAGTTTGTTTTCATCAGTCACATGTGTTTCTTTGTTTCGTGTCCTGCCACTCATTAAGTTCATTGGACTCTCCTCTGTTCCTCTGTGTGCACTCTTCAGGTGTCCGATATTGTGTTTTTGTCACAGTTATTTTAATAAACCTAGTATTATTTGTGATCATCTTCACCTTTCTTGGATATCCCGTGACAAACACGGATAATAATAAGACACATTTCTTGACCATCAAATCATAATGATTTCTGAAGGGTCATGTGACACTGAAGACTGGAGCAATGATGCTGCAAATTCTGCTTTGATCACAGGAATTACATTTGGAGAACACCTGACCAGGGATCATTCCTCCATACGGAATCTCTCCAGATCCTTCAGATCCCCAGCTCCATGTTGGTGTGTCTTCTCTTTAGGGGTCAGGTTAGGGGACTGGGATAGCCATGGCAGAAGCTTCATTTTGTGCTCAGTGACACATTTGTGTGTTGATTTTGATATTTGTTTTAGATCATTGTCCTGATGGAAGATACAACCACAGCCCATTATAAGATCTCTAACAGAGGCTGTCAGGTTTAGATTTTTTATCCTTTGGTATTTGCTAGAATCCATGATACCGTGTATCTGTACAAGATGTCCAGGAACAGCACTAAAGATCCAGTGGTATATTAGTGCATTTTTTATCTGACCACAGAACCAGCTCCCTTCTGAAGTCCCAGTCGTGTCTCAAACTGAATATACTGGAGTTTGTTTCTGAATGAGTGAGGAGGATTTTTCTTGAAACCCTCCCGAACAACATGTGGTGATGTAGGAGCTGTTCGGTCATTGTTTTTCATCTTTCTGAGCCCAAGACTCAACTAATCTCTGTGGTTCTCCATCTGTGATCTCGGAGAGTCTTTGTCCTCTCAAACTCTCCTCCTCTCGTGCATTAGGACGATATAGACACACGTCCTCTTCCAGGCAGATTCCTAACATCTTTAGTTGATTGAACTTCTTAATTATCGTCCTGATGGTGAAATTAGGATTTTCAATGCTTTAGCTGTTTTCTTACAGCCACTTTTTATTTTGTGAAGCTCAACAATCTTTTGCTGCACATCAGAACTATATTTTGTGGTTTTACTCATTATGATTGATGATTAAGGGAATTTGGCCTTTGTGTTTCCTCATATTTATACTCCTGTGGAAAAGGAAGTTACCCCGGACAATTTCATGCTCTTAGTTACCTTCGTTCAAAAGGATAAACAATGCAGATTTATTTTCACAGCCGCCTTTGCTCATATTTACCAAGTGTCCCTGTCACCACTAGTCTCTCTGTGTCATCTTAGTTTCACTTTCACAGACTTTTAGTTTGCATTCATCGGTTCCTGTTTTCTTTGTTAAATTTTCCCGCTTGTTCCTCCTTGGTTGTCATGGTCACTAATATGATTTGCCATCATGTTCATCTCTCTTATTATTGTCTGTATATATAAGTTCCTGTGTTTTCAGTGTTCATTGTCCGGTCTCGTCAATGTTACGTGGCAATTGCCTGCCTGCCTTCTGGTCAAGAGACATTTGGAGTTTATTAAAGACTGTTTGTACTTGAATCATCATCTTTGTGTGTATTCCTACCACAAACCGTGACAGTGCCAATATTAGGGCACCATATAATAGTTCACTATAAGTGTTTTCACTGTATTTTCTGATCAAATGAATGCAGCCTTGAGGAGCATTAGAGACATCTTAAAAAAAATCTTAACGACCCCAAACTTCATAACTGATTACAGAAAATCACTCAAAAATGACATTTTGGACATTATTTGCTTTCTCTTATTTTGTACCGACTCTTCCATTATTTTTTTATTAGGCAGAATGTCCACACTAATCTTTTTCTCTACAGTAAAAGTGTGTGCATATTTATACAGCCAACCTCCATAAAGAGCAATCAATTTTGTCCATATGACACATGCTCAATATTCTAAAGGCCCCAATATACTCACGACAAAGTTCTTTTTTGTTCTTCATTCAGGGGTAAAGCGAAGTTTTAATTATGTGAGCAGCGATATACTGTTAGTGAACACTGCTGAGAGAGATGGTTAGATGAATATGTAAATATGTGCTGCACGCTTTAACAATCATCTGATGAACATGGATTTTTGCACAAGCTCTGCAAAAAAACACTAATAAAGTCACATCACATTTATTCATATTGCACTTTAATAAAAATCAAGCAGCTTTACTGTATTAAACATGAAAAACAGTGTGAGTGTCTTGTTTCATCAGAAGTACAACTTCATTTTCTACTAAGCGGCTCTCTAGTCTGTTCATGCTTTCACTCTCGGACATCTGACCGTGATGGACTGAACAGGAGAAATGAACCAGAAAAAATATTCCACATGAGCCACATTTCATTTCCAATGATAGTAAAAATGTGTTTACCAGCCGTAGTAAACTTTTCCTAAAACTCCCAAAATAACCTCCAAACAAAGTTCGTTTTGGCCTGATTTTGTTTGAAATGAGGTCACATCAGTTCGCTCTTCGATTTTGCTCTTCGAGTATACTAGGTCTTAAGTCTTCTGAAGTAATATGATAGCTAATGAGTGAAGAACAGACTGAAATTGAATGTGCTGTTCACTGAAAATCTTCCCCTTTTGCTGTAGGTCTCATTATATGGTAAACAGATGCTTGAACGTTCTCCTTTTGTGTTTACCCGGAAGTAAAGAAAATAATATGGAGTGGGGTGAGAAAATTGATTTTTCCTAAGTTTTCATATGTAACATCCTGACCTGAGCATAATATACAGTAGAAGCAAAACCTTAAAGGGTTCACCAAAAAATGCAGTAAATTCTGTCATTAATTCCTCACCCTCATGTCGTTCCAAACCCGTAAGACCTTTGTTCACCTTCTGAACACAAATGAAGATATTTTTGATGAAATCCGAGAGCTTTCTGACCCCTCCATAGACAGCAATATTATTAACACTTTTAAGGTCTAGAAAGGCAGGAGAGACATCATTAAAATAATCCATGTGGCTCCAGTGGTTTAACCTTTTTGTTATGAAACGACGAGAATATTTATTCAACATTTTCTTCATATCTATGTCAGTCTCCGACACAGTTTACAGAGACCAGCTCCTGCGTCAGCATCAGACACACATGCGTCGTGGTGCTCACGTGAACAGCATCGGCCAATGGCCAGCCGGCGTTCTGCTTATCTCTGGCGTAACTCAGAAGTGATGTACTGCATTTACTACGTCAACAGCATAGAAGACTGACACAGACATGAAGAAATTGTTGAATAAAGTCATTCTTTTTTTGTTTTTTTTGTGCACAAAAAGTATTTTCGTCGCTTCATAAAATCACATTTTGAACCACTGGAGTCACATGGACTATTTTAACAATGTCTTCACTACCTTTCAGGATCTTAAAAAAATGTTAATTAAATTGCTGTCTATGAAGGGGTCAGAAACCTCTCAGATTTCATCAAAAATATCTTCATTTGTGCTCCGAAGATGAAAGAAGGTCTTACGGGTTTGGAACGACATGAGGGCGAGTAATTAATGACAATTTTTATTTTTGGGTGAACTAACTCTTTAAAAGTGATTTGTTTGATTGAATCAGTGGAGGATTTATCATCATGTATGACTGCTCCATCTTCTGTCAAATAAATAGCCATGAGTGCTTTTACCTAGCCACTCCTGGCTGGCCTTTATATCAGTTTGGCCTTAAAAACAGGCACTGAAATGGACGGCCGTGAAACTTACGTATTATCCCAATGGCCCTTTCCCATGGCCCTCTCAATCAATCACAATGAAAAGCCCCCCAATCGTCTTCCACTGGCCCCCTCCACTCTCGCCAGTAAACAGTTTTCTTTTACTAAGTAAATAGAGAGAGAGGGGGGAATGGAGGGAGACCTGTGGGGAAACAAAAGAAACAGGCCAATTATCCCTGGCATGAACACTGGCTCTGTCACCACTGCTTCCCCTTTAAAGGTACTTAGTGTGAATACAGCCGTTCCTCCTCCTGGAGTAGCTGTGCCTTTGATTTCCCACTGCCTCTCACAGAACACCTTGAGGTATTGTTGTCTTGGCTTTTCTCTGAGGTCAAATGTGACAGTTGCAATAGACAGATACAATGAAATTATGAAAAAACAAGGACAAACATTGCCAGAGTATTGGGAACATCCTGAACTCGCTTTTTAACCAGTCAAGGCTCATGCAGGTGATGACAGAAGAATAAGAACCACTGTCATGTCCCGTTTACACCAAAAGCAATACATATAAAGATAACTATACTAATAACTATATTAGCATCCACACTAACAGATGAGACTCAAGTGCTCACTGCAGTTACTTCGTATGCCACTTTAAATACTCGAGTTGCTTAATCTGATTGGCTGTCATTGTTTTTATCGTTCATCGGCTGGGGAAAAAAATCATTCTGAAAGCGATTCCATTCCCATATAGTTAGAACGATTATTAAAACTATATAGTATCAGTATTCCCAAGGACATGAAAAAACAGAAAACAGGAATTTTCATGCATAGAAAAGTCATGAAAATGTCTATAAAACTGGCTTTGCTCTGCTCTAAAATAGTTAATTGGCAACATTTTACAATAAGGTTTTATTAGTTAAGATTAGTTAACTACTTTGGTTAACATTAATTAATCTTAGTTCATGTTCATTTTAACATCTAGGGCCCTATTTTAATAATCTGAGTGAGCACATGGTCTGAAGCACAAGGTGCAGGTGCACTTAGGGCATATCCGAATCCATTTGTTTCTAGTTTAATGATGGAAAAAAACATCTGTGTGCCAGACGCATGGTCCAATAGGGTTATACCTAGTCCCTTAATGAGTCATGGGTGTGTTTTAACGTGTAATAAACCAATCAGAGTCTCATCTTTAAAAGCCAATTGCTGAACACTTCTCCAGAGTCTAATCATTTTATTTTTAATATTTCAAAATGTGTGTTTGCTGCTGTGCATCCCTGTGTGTATAATAAGCAGAGTGTACGCGTGTTGTGCACCCGCCTATAGGTGCATATTACTAACATTACCTTTAACAAAAAAAACACTGCATTTTCAGTTCCTCAAAATAGCAACACGCCAACAATGCGCCTGAATACACCTGGTTTTCATACCAGCACACCCATGAGCGAACACTGGGCGCGAGTGCACACTGTTTACTAACATAAACCAACAATGAACAGCTGGATTTTTATTAAATAACATTAACAATAATAAATACTGTAATACAAATGTCCTATTGTTAGTTTTATGTTAGTTAATAAATTTACTAATGTTGAAAAATGAGACCTTACTGTAAAGTGATTTTATTTGATTTTATCCAGGAAAAGTAGACTGTAGATTCTGTCTAGTCCTACTTATGGCTTTCAGGACTTAATTATGCCCACGTAACATGATGGGAATCAAAATGAGGAAGGACCTGAAGTAAGTCGGATTTGTATTTAAATGGAAGATTTGTATTCAACCACACGGCATTGCTTCAAATACAGACTGACAGCAATATATCCATAGTCAGTTGATAGCTTTGGCACACACAAGTATAACACTGGAGTCCATGAACAACCAGATTCATGTCAATACTTGGGAGGTATTAAGATAGAAGTCATGCAAAAATACATAAATATTTCCTTCACTGGCTCAAGAGAAAAGCTTTGGGAAAAAGAGTGAGAAAGAGAATAGAAAACAGAAAGAAAAAGTAGAAAGAACAGAGCGCCTCAGGCACATCAGCAGGGAATCCTAATAAGAAATATTGATTTCCCTGTTTTCTTTAAATGGGCCTGAAGCCCTGGCTGTGCAAAACACAGAGTAACCGTTTTAAAGGTTTGTGTAACGATCGGGATGCTACACATGCTGTGTGTCTGAGGGATTAGACTCCTAAAAGTGGGAAATTGAGGAGGGGATTTCTATCATGTCAGAGAGAGAGAGAGTGAGAAAGGCTGGAGATGCAATAGGATGACTCTAAATTAAACAGAACATTCTCATTATGGAACGCCATAGTGAAACTGTCTCCTGGAAAGCTGCATTTTGAGCTGGATTACGGAATGCCGGAGTGGAAGGGACGAATACAATGCAGGAGACAAAAGGGGAAAAGAGGTAGGAAGCACCCTGCTCTTTGTTACAACATTGTTTAGTCTCATGAGCTTGCTCAGCTATTCGGCAGCACAGTCCGAGCTCTGTTCTGATCTCTTCCTTTGGGATCATATGGGCATCTGAAAATTCGCTATTGTTCGATGAATGAGAGAACAATGCCCACCCCTCCCACTGGTAACCACGGCATGAAAGTCATGCGCTCGCTGCAGTGGGTGATGCCATTGCATTAATGCCCCGTCCCCCTCAGATAGATAAGACTATGTTGACCCCTCAAAGTGCCTGCTGAGTGGACACTTGCTCAACTTGTACTAAAGAATGTGGTAGGCGACTTTTGACTGTCGGCATGTAGTCTGGTCCACTTTGCCGCTTACTGTGGCCAAAAACCACCCTCTTAGACAGTAAAGGTCTGAATGACTGACTGACATATAAAGCAAACAAACACTGTGGGGGTTTACTTGAAACATTTGATGCCACAATAATAGACTGGAGTGAAATGAATTCATATATTTGCACACCAGTTTCAGTCCAGCAAATAAATAAAAAAATACAAAAATTAATAAAAAGGTAGAAAAATAGGGGAAATATGTACTGTATAAACGTTTTTTTGTCCATCTTAAAGTACCCTGACAAAAAATATGTTTATTCAAGTGTGCTATTAGTACACTTCTTTTAAACTAAAAAATAAGAAGGTCTACTTTTGATGAACTTCTCAGAAATGTATTTATAACTGCATTTAAATTATACTTGATTTATACTGACAGAAAAGTATATTTGGCCAGTACTTGAACTCAATGTTTTGATCGAGAAACAATAATTAAGTATTTTAAGTATACTTGGCTTGTAGTTGTGTTTACTCTTTTGACTGAGTAGCCTATTAACAGGGCTGCACATAACTTTTTTGGTCTGGCTCTCAAGGGAGCACCTGGAGATGGTGATCAGGATTCACACTTTACACGGCACACTTATCCTACAAGCTGTCGTCCTCACATTACGTAAAGCTCACTTTAAGTACTTTGATGCCACAGAACAAACTTCTAGCCCAACTAATATATTTCAAACATCATTAAAGACAAGTGAACAGTCATTAATAAAATAAGAACAAATACACTAATTACAAGCAGAGATGAATAATATAATAACAAAGTTAGGTCCCACTTTATATTAGGTGGCCTTAACTACTATATGTACTTACATAAAAATATAATTACAATGTGCATATTGTGTTCATACTGTATTGAAAAACACTTTTGCGGATATTGAGGTGGGATATGGGTAGGGTTAGGGACAGGTGTGGTGGGATGGGTAAGTTTAAGGGTAGGGTTAGGGACAGGTGTGGTGGTATGGGTCAGTTTAAGGGTAGGGTTAGGGACAGGTGTGGTGGTATGGGTAAGTTTTAGGGTAGGGTTAGGGACAGGTGTGGTGTATGGGTAAGTTTAAGGGTAGGGTTAGGGACAGGTGTGGTGGTATGGGTCAGTTTAAGGGTAGGGTTAGGGACAGGTGTGGTGGTATGGGTCAGTTTAAGGGTAGGGTTAGGGACAGGTGTGGTGGTATGGGTCAGTTTAAGGGTAGGGTTAGGGACAGGTGTGGTGGTATGGGTAAGTTTAAGGGTAAAGTTAGGGACAGGTGTGGTGGTATGGGTAAGTTTAAGGGTAGGGTTAGGGACAGGTGTGGTGTATGGGTAAGTTTAAGGGTAGGGTTAGGGACAGGTGTGGTGGGATGGGTAAGTTTAAGGGTAGGGTTAGGGACAGGTGTGGTGGTATGGGTCAGTTTAAGGGTAGGGTTAGTGACAGGTGTGGTGGTATGGGTCAGTTTAAGGGTAGGGTTAGGGACAGGTGTGGTGGTATGGGTAAGTTTAAGGGTAAAGTTAGGGACAGGTGTGGTGGTATGGGTAAGTTTAAGGGTAGGGTTAGGGACAGGTGTGGTGTATGGGTAAGTTTAAGGGTAGGGTTAGGGACAGGTGTGGTGGTATGGGTCAGTTTAAGGGTAGGGTTAGGGACAGGTGTGGTGGTATGGGTCAGTTTAAGGGTAGGGTTAGGGACAGGTGTGGTGGTATGGGTCAGTTTAAGGGTAGGGTTAGGGACAGGTGTGGTGGTATGGGTCAGTTTAAGGGTAGGGTTAGGGACAGGTGTGGTGGTATGGGTAAGTTTAAGGGTAGGGTTAGGGACAGGTGTGGTGTATGGGTAAGTTTAAGGGTAGGGTTAGGGACAGGTGTGGTGTATGGGTAAGTTTAAGGGTAGGGTTAGGGACAGGTGTGGTGGTATGGGTCAGTTTAAGGGTAGGGTTAGGGACAGGTGTGGTGTATGGGTAAGTTTAAGGGTAGGGTTAGGGACAGGTGTGGTGTATGGGTAAGTTTAAGGGTAGGGTTAGGGACAGGTGTGGTGTATGGGTAAGTTTAAGGGTAGGGTTAGGGACAGGTGTGGTGTATGGGTAAGTTTAAGGGTAGGGTTAGGGACAGGTGTGGTGGTGTGGGTGAGTTTAAGGGAAGGGTTAGGGACAGGTGTGGTGGTATGGGTCAGTTTAAGGGTTGGGTTAGGGACAGGTGTGGTGGTATGGGTCAGTTTAAGGGTAGGGTTAGGGACAGGTGTGGTGTATGGGTAAGTTTAAGGGTAGGGTTAGGGACAGGTGTGGTGTATGGGTAAGTTTAAGGGTAGGGTTAGGGACAGGTGTGGTGTATGGGTAAGTTTAAGGGTAGGGTTAGGGACAGGTGTGGTGTATGGGTAAGTTTAAGGGTAGGGTTAGGGACAGGTGTGGTGGTGTGGGTGAGTTTAAGGGAAGGGTTAGGGACAGGTGTGGTGGTATGGGTCAGTTTAAGGGTTGGGTTAGGGACAGGTGTGGTGGTATGGGTCAGTTTAAGGGTAGGGTTAGGGACAGGTGTGGTGTATGGGTAAGTTTAAGGGTAGGGTTAGGGACAGGTGTGGTGTATGGGTAAGTTTAAGGGTAGGGTTAGGGACAGGTGTGGTGATATGGGTAAGTTTATGGGTAGGGTTAGGGACAGGTGTGGTGTATGGGTAAGTTTAAGGGTAAAGTTAGATGTAAGGGAAGTGTAATTATAAATGTAACTACAGTAATTACAGATGTAATTACATGCAGATTTTTATTTATTTAAATATAATGTAAAAACATGTATGTACACAATAAGTGCATTGTATCAAGATTTTAATTTAAATGTTAGTACATTAGAAGTTAAGGGCACCTAATATAAAGTGGGTCCAAAATAAATATAGGTTCATCTTTGTTAAAAGCTGTATTTTATTATTAACAATGATTACATATGAACATTAGACTGCTGTCACTTTAAGACCAAATGCATGGACCGAATATACTTTTTCCATGTTTAAAATTGTTTGAATATGTTAATTGGCAGGACACAACACGTCCAAATGATAAACTTTCACTCTGTGGTTAAATTTAGCAGTTAATCCACAAATCACATGCATGCCAAACCGTGGGGCCTGGTCCATATAACGATTCAAATTTATTTAAAATCTACTTTACTCTTTCCCGTCATTGACTGAATTTCTAGCTAACTGTGTTTTCACAGTTAAACAGTAGGAGGCGCTATTATTCTGAAAGAGTCCAGAATGTCCTGATCAAAACACATGTGAAGATTCAGAAACAAGTGACAGAAGATTGCTCAAGCAAATGTAAAATAACGCGATCATCAAACATTAAACAGCATATACGTTCAAATCTGTCTAATGTTACTGAATGAAATGTCAAACCCATGAAGAGAAAATGACTAAAGCTTTTGGGGGTGTTGATGGACTAGATCGACTCCATCTGTGTTTTGATCATCATTCTGAATCTCATCCAGACTGTCTTTGACAAAAAAGCTCAGCTTTTTGTTTAAAATATTGCTTTATTTATGAAACTCACACATATTCAAGTGTTGATAAAAAAGTATGCATGAAGCTAGAATAAAATGTTTTTAACAGTATGTTTCAAGTATTAAAAAATAATACCTAAATATGAACATATAGTATACTTAAAGTGCAAAAGTAATATATACATAGTAAATTATAAGTATGATGTTATATTCACAAACTAACAAGTATACAAACTGCTAAACTAGTAGTTTACTGACAGTATACTTCAAAGTGTACTTTCATAAAATAAAAAAAAATGTTGTACAAGTATTTGACTTGTAAACTATCAATACCTATAAGTCCACTTACAGGAAAGTTGTGAACTCAAAATTTACTACTGTTAATAAAAAGTTTACTACTAAAGTATACTTTTTTACACTAAAAAGTGGTCCAATTTAGACCCAATTAGTATTGAAATAATACACTTAAAAGCAAACTATTACATAAATATTAATATATTTACTACACAAAGCGTACTTAAAATATACTTGACATTTACTAATACTTAGTCAAATTAACTTAGCATACTTATTTTTGTAAAGTTAATTACACTGTCAAGTGATTAGTTGACAACTTAAAAAAGTGAGGAAACATATTGCCTTAAAATGATTGAGTAAATAAACTTCATGCATAATTTAAAGAATTAAGCTATGTGGAGCTGTCAGGTTCACATAACTTATTTATTCATGGGAGAATCTGATAAAAAAAGATATTTTGACAAATCAAAGCAGAGCCTGTGATGTTGAGAAACACAAGATTGTGTGTTTTTTTCTTTTCCAGAAGAAATATGTGAGAAGTATGAGTCAGGTTCAAATCATTTGTTCTTGGGAAAATCAGATTTTAGAAAACATAATTGAGACATTGATGAGGTCTATTCTATTACCGGCCTCTTTTTCTCAAGAGAAAGTCTCCAGTTGCTCTCACTATAATCTCATTGCCGTGTAGGAGAAATATTGTGATTATTCTTATGGAAATACCCCCACGACAAGGAGGAGCAAAGGTTCATAATGTGCAGTTGGCCATGCAAAATGGGAAAAAGACTCATCCAAATCATTCCAGGCATTTCAAAGAGGCCCAAAAAAAGTGAAAGGCCTTTCTTTGTTTTGTTTGCAAGACGCACACCCAAATCTGCATTTATGTCTTTCTGTTTCACACACACTCTGAATCTCGCCACTGGGTTTGGTACACTCGGGCCATTGTGTGAAGGTTGTGAGAAAGGCTGGTCTGTTTAAGCCGAGGCCGAGGGGAGGAAGAGGAGGGGGTTGATAAGTGAATGACTGTGTGTGGATGTGAGGATGGATGTCACTGCCCATCGGTTCCACTGGTGAGCTGGTACTGGGCTGCGCACCAAACAAGCAGTGCATTCTAATGCTACCGTGCTCTCGGCCCCGGTGCGACAGGGCCGTTTGTGGATGCCGGGCTGATGAGAATCTGTTTCTTTATCTCGCCCATTAACAGTAGCTGACAGTTCTTGGTCTGAATGTGTGTGTGTGGATGTGCTTCCTCTAGATTTCCTGACATCCAGCAACTGCGTCTCTATCTCTGTCAAGATCCTTCCTCCTTTCATGAGCTGCATGGCTCAATGATCTTCCCAGAGAAAC
The DNA here is from genome assembly GCA_023029165.1 of Gobiocypris rarus. Classification (NCBI taxonomy): domain Eukaryota; kingdom Metazoa; phylum Chordata; class Actinopteri; order Cypriniformes; family Gobionidae; genus Gobiocypris; species Gobiocypris rarus. The sequence goes on from CM040927.1 coordinate 5,340,630, forward strand.
ATTTTATTGGGATTTCATACTTGGGAAGATGTAAAGCATTAGTTGACCCAGAAATGAAAACTAAAGTTGTCATTTATTTACCTTTTTGCCGCTACAAAGCCGTGTGATCTTATTTCTTCATTCAAAAACACATACAGCTCTTTTACACACAATGAAGGTGATGGTATTTATCTAAAAATAACAAAAAAGCACCATCAAATAACCATATTAGTAGTCTGCATGACCTCACACACTATATTGCAAGTCACAAAAACAGTGTGAAACATTTAATTTTAATATGTGCATATTTGTACTCAGAGCATCGTGATTGGTTATGAGACATGTGAAAAATGATGTTTTGCACCGGTGAAATTAGCATGTTTAAATATACAGACTTGTAAATTGTGATGAATGGGAAGATTACCCAAGATTAGTGAATAATGGCTTATAGTTGTCATCAAATGGAAGTTCACCCTATATCTATTTTCTAAATGCATCTTTTTAATCTTATTATGAAAGATTCATCTATTCATGTGACAATCTCTGGGGACACGTCAGATTACTTCTATCATTTAGTCCACTTGAATCGCATCCCTTTCTTACAATCGACTGCAGGCTCGCATTCAGATCTGCCTCCATCATACAATCACCAATGATAGATAGAACCAATCCCTGCTCTTTAAAAAGAAAGTTGTTTCTTTTTTGAGTATCCGATTAATTCAGATGTACATCAAAAGTCGGAAGAACTTTTGCCTCTTCTGTTTCATCGCTACTTTAAATCTCAGTCTGCTCCTCACACAAAGCTATCATATGACTTGAGAAGAATGTAGTGTATATGTAATACAGACAATTTTTATGATAATTTTATGGTGTCTTTTTTCTCTAGACCCTGGTCTCTTTTGTTCTAGAAAAGAGCAGCCTACCTCTGGAAGTAGTTTAAAGGGGACAAACTCAAAAAGTTTTAGGCCCCGTTTACACCTGTATTTAGCGTTGTCCACTTGTGATCCGATCGACCAAAATGCATCTTAATACCAGGTGTACACACAGACTTGATCTTAGAGAGTGCATACGCTAAAATCCACGCCAACGTTCATATGTATAAAAACGATCTTTGACGTGGACAAGTGCTTAGCGCCGCGTCAGGTTTGAAGTAGACGTACACACTTTTCCTTGTGGCAGAGAGTCAGACAACTGCAGGTATTTGGAAATCTAAGCAATTCTTGACGCAAAATAAATTCATTTGGATGTTACCTGATGCTCTTTTATACATTAATGACATTAATTATTAAGTGTTTATACGGTGGAGATCTGAAACCATTCAGATGCGAACAATTTCAAGATCATTTGAGTCGTAAACATGTTTTTTTTTGTGCATACGTTCGTTTTCTGAATCACATGTACACACATTAGAGAAATGATTGTAAGATCAATTGAAGGATGATTTCTACAAAAAAAAGAATAAATGAGGCAGACAGTGATATGAAACCAAAACTGAACATATACACTATAACAGATTAACGTGAATGTGGTCAAGTTTTCTTAGGGTCCAGATTCACTAAACAGTGCAAATTAGTGTGAGAGTGCAATCCCATAAAAGCGGAGATGATCTATTGACGACAAGCAAATGAAAGAACACAGACGCAGCAGGATCTACCAAGAGCAGCGCAAACTAGCATCTGATTTAAGACATTTAAGAAAAAAGACATGCTTTTTTCAGGCGGTAAATAATGGCACAAACACCAGTAAATTGACTAGCGCAAACCTTAGTAAATCACCTTGCATGATTGATTTAAATACTCGCCTCCCATAAATACTGCATCTGAAAGGGAAACTCCTATTGCATATGCAATAAGATCAGCCACAAAAATAACCCTGTTCATGCCTTTTCAGCACAAATTTTTCACTGCCTCTCTTTAGTAAATCCTGATAGTTGTTTTTAACACTGGCACAAGCTGTAAGTAAATCTGGCTCTAGGTTGGTTGTTGTTCAAAAATGAAATGTCTGGTGAGTTATTTAGTGTAGTGACTGGTCTCGTACCCGAGCGCTCTGCATTGTAAATGCAGGTGAGCCACTGAGCATGCTTACTAGGCACACATATGAAGATGGTTAGGTGATGCAAAACTTCAAAATGCATTAGTTTACAAATCATGCTCTATGGTAAAAGTGTTTTGAGGTATAGTATTAAGCAAGGAATTGATACCCTTCCGCTATAATCATAATTTGTAGTATTTGGTGTTTTACTGCCACTAGTGTTCATTTCAGCTGGAAACTGCAGTGAAATGTGTGCATACCCAGAGAGCAACATAGTGTCGCCCAGATCCGGGACACATCTGGAACATGTGGGTAGAGGCACATTTATCCAATGAGCCTATTTTTGGAGTGTATATAAATATAAAGAGATATAATTGATCATTTTTATTTACTGCAGTTGTGGTAGTTTTGGGCATGTGCGTGGACGCTTTTGAGGTCATCAACACTATGAATGAATCAGTTCATAATCAGAATGTCTTAATCTACATGTTCATTCTCTCAGAGATGTTTTAGTACGATCATTCCCTGATACATTTTAAACATCTGCCTTTTTGCAATGGCTCCCATTAAATGGCACATAAAACGCATTTCCAATTATGCGTCTTTTTATTTTGGACAATAAGTATTTTTCTGTCCTCGCCAGACTCTGAGCCACTTTGATGAGACAAAAACAAATTAACAGCGTCTGAGCGGCTGAGTTCAGCTTCGCACCTGCACACCTGTGGCCGCCCCCCATCCCTTCAACAGTCTCCACGGTGACAGGAAGAGCGGAGAGCGGGAGAGAGAGCGGAAAATGATGCTCTTCGGGCGAGTGTTTCGGCACGCTCCCTCACACACCCTCTTTCACATCTCCTAATGGCCTGGAAAGGTGTTAATGTGTTTTTTCAGTTAATTAACTACTTCAATTAGAACTGGGGAGCTGTGGTGGAACAAGGGAAATGGAAAGCAAGGGGAAAGAGATGAGTGCACATATAAAGAGAGAGAGAGAGAGAGAGAGAAGCAGTGGAGGCCGGGTAATGCTAATGCCCTCCTCCAAGAGGCAGACATGGAGTGTGTGGTTAGTATGTTCCCATGGCAGGCGCTCTGATTAGAACGAGAGTGAAATGAGATTTCCCCTCATTAATTTGGAGCCTCGCTAATGACCTGTAACTTTTCTAATGTTCAACTTGACTGTTATTGTCTAGACATTGTTGCAGGTATTTAGGCATAAGCTTAATAAATGAGTATTATGATTAATCCTGAAAATGCCATTCCAAGCACAGTCTCATTTGCATCGACTGTTCTTGTGCGAGTCTTTGAATGATTTGAAAGCTCAGACCTGCAAAGTATCAAATCATTTTCTTGACATTTGCATATACTGCATTGTTATTTAACAGAGAGTTCTGCCTCTGAAACATGATTAGTCGCAGTGGATTTACCATGGGTAAAGTGTGTTCCTAGGCACAGTGCAAAGCAAAGTTTATTATTAATACTTGTTCAATAAAAGGTCATGCATTACTGTTAAATACACTGGAAAAATAAAAAGTTGAGTTAACTCTTAAACACATATAACTCGGGTCTTTAGTGACCCGGGACGTCATTCACTACCCTCATCCTCATTCATTTTTTAAAGTTAGACAGCAACAGTCTTAGTATTCCTCAATCAATTCATTATAAACAATATAAAATGCCTGTTTTCCCATTAATTATTATGTAAAAATTGTAACGGGTCTCTATCGACTTGAGCTGTGTAACAGTGTAAGTATATTTTTTTTGCGAAACAATAATTGAATCTTTGATGACTGAATAAGTGCAATTCATCTTTATTTCACAAGGTGTCAATGTCTGATTCTCAATGATGAAGAGATGTTTCACTCATAGTTACCGCAGGCACAAAACAAAAGAATAGGAAGAATCATCAGCAACACTTGAAATGGCTCAGCAAAGTACAGAACACGATCAGATATTAGTGTCTCTGTCACTTGATGGCAGAAGAGGTGAAGCTGTCAGCGATCTAAATATTGATTATGACAATGTTGAAAAGGATAGTTTTGAGAATATGTTTGAGATGGTGAGTATGAGCCAGGTGTTGAATGTACTGGGAAATAAGTTCTGACAATGAGAGTAATGATGGTAGAAAACATCTGCTCAAACTGAACCCTTCCCAGTGTAACCCCTCCTGTTCGAACCGCCGCGCTCCGAGCAGGACTCGAGCCCGGGTCCACCAGCATGAGAGTCAGACGCTCTAACAAGGAGGCTAACAAAGGCTGCAAGCTCTAACATCAGTCGCTAGAGCATCTCTTGAGATCGGAGGAGTGAGGTTTACCCGCACAGCAACTACTAGCTGGCCTCCGTTATACAAGCTCCAAAAGGTAACAAAATATGCTTTATTTTATTCTTTTGTAATTGTTAATATTATGACAGTGTTATATTATTGCGTCAGGTAAAGATCCATCCGTGATAGGTATAGATCCTGGGGGAAACATTCTTGCATTTAAAGGTTATAAACTTAACTAACTATAAAAATAAAAAAAAATCAACCAGCTTTAAAGCATTTTTGAAATTTCTGAACTAAAATGACATAAACGATCTTTGTGATTTGTAATGTCTTAGTCTGATTACTTCATAAATGTACATGTTTACAAAGTCTTATTTATGAATTCTGAATTCATGGAATTATCATTGATACTATTATATTTATGATCATTTAGATGGAGAGCGTGGGGTTTATGATTTATACTGCAGCCAGCCACCAGGGGACGATCAAGGTGTTTCCGCTTTGCTTTTCAGACACACTCGGTGTGCAACTAATCATGCACTGCATCCGAAATCGCACACTGTATAGTAGGTACTACATTTGGTTTGAAACTTCACAACTACTAAAAAAAGTTTGTTTTATATAGTATGAATGTGTGTATTATTCATGAAATTCGCGCGTTTTACATTCGCAATAATGCGTGCGTCTCATAAGTCAATGGGCTGACTCCCTGATCAGTGCCCTGACTACTGAACTAGAGAGCTGATTGAGACGCACCCGTTGTCACTGTCACATGACCTACATAACCAGTTGAGTTCAAGTGGTGGAACCGCACAAGTCCTGAAAAATGAAGACAAAACGTTTTGATCACCCCCAGGAGGTTGGTCCCAGTATTGCTCATAAACCCACCCGTTTAATTTAATCGGATGTGAGACAAACTAAACAATCAAATTACACTTAAAATACATTTCCAAAGAAGGTTTCTGTCATTTTAGGTAGTTTATATCACACTGGCGTAAGTTAAAGTGTTTTAAAAAAAAAAGTTTTAGTTTGTAATGTGATGCTATAAAAACGGGGGTGCTTCTCTGAGCGATGTATTCACTGAGGCACCAACAGACTTTTTTCAGGACCTTCGGGAGGAGATTGGAGCTTTAAAGGAACACTCCACCGTTTTAAGAGATAGTGCTTATTCAACATCTTTCCTACATTTAGATATGTGGGCAAATGCATTTTTGTCTCAGTTCATGCATTGTTTTAGTTTGGCAGGGTCACCGCTAGCTTAGCTTAGCATAATGAATGGAATCCTGTGTTGCCAGCTAGCATGTCCTGAGTAAAAGTGATAAAAAAATTAAAAAATCCCACCTAATTACTTCTTGTGGCCTGCGTATTCACAACGAATACAAATAGCGATGCAGATTAAGAGGCGATTTCCTAGGCAGATATTAACTATGTGTGCATGTGTTGCGTGATATCTCTGATTCCATTCATTATGCTAAGCTAAGCTAGCGGTGACCCTGCCAAACTAAAACAATGCATGAACTGAGACAAAAATGCATTTGCCCACATATCTAAATGTAGGAAATAAGTTGAATAAGCCCTATTTCTAAAAACGGTGGAGTGTTTCTTTAAGTTTAATGTTTACATTTCTGTTAGTGTTTATTTCACACCAACATAATGAGTTATTAGTAAACTGTACTAATCGATTCTACGGGACCTTGACACCGCGGCTCCACTTCACACTCACTACTGCACAGACTCTGGTTCCAAGATATCAGCGCCATATTGGGACATTGCCGTCTTCAAAGGAAGAGAGTGAAGGTGTGTCGTCCATATGTTTTTACAGTCTATGGTTGAGTTGCTTAACCAGCATTCACAAATCCTCTCTCGTGGGCCTCATGGGATAGTAAAGTGTCCATTAAATGCCCACTTAAGAAACTTGACGGAAGTAGTAAATCCTAGTTATTTTTGCTTACTGTTTTTCAAATGCTATGTATTTGAAAATATGTATTATTTTTGACCAACAGTGTGATTGCGTATGATACTGAAAATAAAAAGAGCACAATGTGATAGGAGAGACATGAAAGTAGCACATCCTTGGAAAAAACAGCGTGGAACAACGGTAAATTAGAGTAATTATACAAACACAACAGAACCAGTCCAAATCTAAAGAGTGCTGTAATAAAGAAAGCTTACTGCTTTATTTTGCAGAGATTTTGCCTGAATGTTTATCAAGGTCCTGTTAGTTTCCTAGTCAACATCCTCCAAATCTCCCCCTCCCCTCCGTCTATTCCCTTCTTCATTCCCTTTCTCCACCTACCTCATATATCTCTATGACAGTGCTTAATGACTGTCCTGAATGAGGTAACTTTTTTCCCGAGCTCATTCTATCTCAGAGACGCTGTCAGCGGTGACACGCTTTAACTGTAATGTCCGCGGAGGCCCACAGCAGCCACACATCACCCATTCATCCCCATTTACCCTGTCTGTCCGCGTCTTCTCGTTTTCTCATTCACGTCTGCATGGCAGCCCGAGAGGAAGAGTTTATGCATGTTTCCCCGTGCTCATATTCCTCACAGATTGGTGTTGATCGATCGCTGAGCCCTCAAACTGGCACGACCAACTCACTCTGACAGCCACTTGCGCCGAGATCAGAATTCTGGCCCTATTAATAGCCACTGACAGAAGCAGGACATAGATGCTGCTATTTGAGTAGTCATCTTTGTCTTTTTATGCAATTCTTTCCTCTTGAATGTGTGTGTGTGTGTGTGTGTGTGTGTGTGTGTGTGTGTGTGTGTGTGTGTGTGTGTGTGTGTGTGTGTGTGTGTGTGTGTGTGTGTGTGTGTGTGTATGTGTGTGTGTGTGTGTGAAGCTTCACAGCACAGTATTGACAGTTTCAGTATAGAAAAATACATATATTTATAGTTAATGCACCAAAATAAGTATTGTTGCCGACGCTCAAACCAACAGCTCAAGACAACTTAAAGGGACGGTTCACCCAATACGAAAAATTCTCTATCATTTACTCACACATCATGTTGTTTTAAACCTGTATGAGTTTCTTTGTTCTGTTGAACACAAAAGATAATTTTGAAGAACGTTGGTAACCAAACACTTTCTGGTCCCCTTTGACTTCCATTCCCAGACAGCAACATAGTGTTGGCTCAGATCTGGCCCACATCTGGTACTCTGTGAATCCACATGAACCAGATGTGGGCATCAGTTTAAGGCATCATTCGAGGTGGGGCCTCCATGGATAAGACTTGTTTGTTCAGCACATCCCACAGATGCTGGATTGGATTGATATCTGGGCAATTTGGAGGCTAAATCAACACCCCAATCTTGTTGTTGTGCTCCTCAAAGCATTCCTGGACCATTTTTGCTGTGTGGCAGGCGCATTATCCTGCTGAAAGAGCCACAGCCACCAGGGAATACGGTTTCCATGAAAGTGTTGTACATGGTCTGCAACAATGCTTAGGTAAGTGGTACGTGTCAAAGTAACATCCACATGGATGGCAGGACCCAAGGTTTCCCAGCAGAACATTGCCCAAAGCATCACACTGCCTTCATGCCTTCATCCCATAGTGCATCCTGGTGCCATAGTGTTCCACAGGTAAGCGAAGCACACGTACCCGGCCATCCACGTGATGTAAAAGAAAACATGATTCATCAGACCAGGCCACCTTCTTCCATTGTTCCGTGGTCCAGTTCTGATGCTCACGTGCCACTGTTGGTGCTTTCGGCGGTGGACAGGGGTCAGCATGGGCACCCTGACTGGTCTGCGGCTATGCCGCCCCATACACAACAAACTGCGATGCACTGTGTATTCTGACACCTTTCTATCAGAACCAGCATTAACTTCTTGAGCAATTTGAGCTCCAGTAGCTCGTCTGTTTGATCGGACCACACGGGCCAGCCTTCGCTCCCCTCGTGCATCAATGAGCCTTGGCCGCCCATGACCCTGTCAACTGTTCACCACTGTTTCTTCCTTGGAGCACTTTTGATAGACACTGACCACTGCAGACCGGTAACAGCCCACAAGAGCTGCAGTTTTTGAGATGCTCTGACCCAGTCGTCTAGCCATCACAATGGCCCTTGTCAAACTCGCTTAAATCCTTACGCTTGCCCATTTTTTCCTGCTTCTAACACTATAAAGTTCATACGTAAATATTTTATATTTTAGATGCAGTCAATAGGTCAGATTTGTATGTTTTATTGTCTACGTATGTAAATGTATGTTAGGTGGTGGCTCACTTTATGTAAACTATTCCTCATGAGATCAAGTTGTATCTGCTGGTGTCACTGTTGGACAGTGATTTACACAGCATTTGATGTGATTTTTTTTCTTTTTTTTTCTTGTTTTATTTTTGTACTCAATTATTTTATCATCCAAAAATTATTGGCGGAGACATTGCGTCCCAAGCCACCTCGAACAAAACACCCGTGCCATTGAGGCATGCTCGCTGAATGGTGTCAAGGCTGTAGAAATTGCTAGATTGTTTGGTGTATCAGAGATGATGTTTTGATGCCGAGGGACGGTTGGTAAATGATGTGGAACTCTGCTACAGCTCTTAAAAGCTTGGCTGTTGTGCTCGTGCCATGGAACAGATTTTTATATATGAAAAGATATTACAAAAATATTAAACCGCTACAGCGCTGCAGTCATGCCCCTCTTCCTTTTTAAAGCTCCGTCCATAGGTCTTGATTGACACACCTTAACTAGCATGTCATTTGCTTTTGATTCGTCTTATAAGTTGGTTTGAGCACTGTTATCTTTTGTATTACGACACTGTATCAATGAGGCCTCCTAGTCTTGCGTAGCCAAATTTTTGACTTATCTGGTCCTCCCTGCAGCTTATTCTAGCCAAAAATCAAGAAGATCAACACAAAAAGTGACCAACCACTGTTCAATTTGTTTTCAAGTGCCGTTTGAAGGCCAGATGTGACCCCTATGAAGGCCAAGCCCACTAGTGGCATGCTTTCGTGACCCCTCGCATCTGTGTGTTTAGTACAGTGGGAAAGCATTGTGTGACATTCTATGGCCTTCGTTTAATTGAGTTGAGTTGAACTGTGATATTTGTGATGTGCTGCACACACTGTGCTCTGGCAAGATAACAAGCGCTGTGGTCACTTAGAAGCCCTTTGGAACTACAAGAGGTTCTGAGAAAGTTACAAAATTGTTGAAAGATCCACAGGAGAATCACACATACGTGGTTATTTTTCTGGGTCACTGACTGTTATATTCGCAGTCGCCAGCACCTAAATATACCCTTCGAATTTGCTTATGAATACAAATCTTTACCAGGATGTTAAAGGTATTGAATGATTACTATATTTGTATACTGGTGCTCCAGAGTTTACCATAGTATAGAGCTGTTTAGGTTGTAATCCTAAAGTGTGAACGTGAATAACAAGCAGATTTCTGGTAGTCATGGCTGTGTCAAACTGTAGTGTGACATCTAGATCAATATCTGTTCTTTTTGAAAGAGTGTTGTGAGAGGTGAAAAACACTATAAATCTGGTCAGGTGACTCCCAGAGGTTTTTTCTTTTTAGGTCTCTGTCCACTCTTAGGTCTGTATAAAGGGCACTGGGCACAAAGTAGGTTATTTCTAGTACTGGCCCTTTGTAAAAGTCAGGACTGATGTGTGTTTTGTTGTTGTTGTTTTAGCTTGCTCGAAAAGTCACTATATTCTCTTAACAGAAATGTTGTCATGTCCTATTTTATGTCTTTAAAAGAGATTTTGTCTGTAATTGTCTTTCTTCCCTAATGTGCATGAAAGGAAAACAAATCTGCAAACTCTTAAGTATTACAGAGGAATTAGAGTTGTAAGAAGATGATTAACACCCCCTTTTTTCAGTACAAAATTAACTAGTTTGAAATTATGTTTTGCTCTGATGATTTTGTGTATGTTGTATGCATATCTGTTTAATGACTAAATTGATAATGTACTACAAGAGCCAATTTTATGTAGGATTTTTCTTGCAGCCACAATGAGGACATGATGACACTTTATAGCATGGTATGTTTGTAAATTTCAGCTAGTTTGATGCAGAAGGTTTTTTTTATACAATGCAAAAGATTATTATTTTGTACATAAAGATAAAAATGCCTACATTTCATAATGGATTGTCATTGCATGTATCAGAAATACCTATTTGCACAATGTATTTAAACTGACTCGTCAGGTTGAGGGTGTCTATATTATGCCATGTAAATAGTGAATCCTCCATGGCGCGAGTGCAACTGGCTTTTAAAGGGAATGGGAGATGAGACTCTGATTGGTTTATTGCACGTTACACCCAAAACACACCCATGAGTCATTAACAGACAAGGAACAACCCTTTTAGACAATGCACCTCGAGACCCAGGATGTCATTGCCATATTTGGACACTGGCTGTTTACTTACCTCAATGAAAGAAAGTGAAGGTCCATCTTTTTTTACAGTCTATGCTTTTTATAAATGTACCCTGAGCTGTACACATTGGCCGTCTTCTTGCTCACTGGATTGCTGCAGGAGAAGTTACAGATGAGTATCTTTAGAAGTCTGCAACCTCAAAATCTCATACAAAGGTGGATTAAAAATAAAGAATGAATAAATCTCCACTATATGAAGTGACTAAAGTGTCATGACCAACTCCAGCATGTCATTATTGCAAAATTGTGCCTTTGATTAACATAGATGATGTCAGACTAAGAACAGCAGCAGCCCGTCTCAATGGAATAGTCTCAGCGCACGGATGAATGTCACACCTGAGGTATTCCGGCACTCATGACGGGATGGGAAAGCTTCTCTCACCCTTGTTTAAATGTCTGCTGACCTCCTCTCAAATTATAAAGCCATTGGTGTACATCTTAGAATCCTTTACCGAACCAGCAAAATTCCCTCTCGTATCCCTGTTTGTCACATCCTAGCCTTGTGGTCTTGACTGAAGGCCTTTCGGTGTCTGGAATTGTAAGGGCTGTTCAGATTATAATTACCCAACACTTCAGCTGAATCAAATGAAGAGGGTGAGGGAGGTTAATGGGGTCTCATCAGCAAAATGATCTCTACATCTCAAACCCAGATTGCTACCAAAGCAGTCTGTATTCATCACTTACATTAGGCTTATGGTGGTTTCAGGGTCTGAGGAAAAGAATTGCAGAGAGTTTTGACTCAAATGTTAATGCTCCACTAACTCACCTATTCAGGACGTTCTCACCCAGCAAGCAATAGCCATCATTTCAACATCTCAGTTAACTCTAGACTCGATATAGTCCAGCTATGAGTAACCCACTTGGAGCCAAAATAACCTGGTAACCCGAATTTGGTAACATGTCGTTTTTGCCAAAATAACTTGCAATATGTATGATTTTCCAACATGTAAGGAAAGTCAACAGTGATTAACAGTCATTAGGTACTCGGTGAATCCACATGTACCAGATGTAAGCATCAGTTTAAGGCATCATTCGAGGTAGGGCCTCCATGGATCGGACTTGTCAGCCCTAACAGTTTAATCTAGATGACTAGTCTATTCTTGGGCTATGTTTAGACGTCTATTACATTTTCACTGACAGCCCAAATTGTTTTAGCCTAGACGTCAGGCCTGTGTTCGGACGGCTGTTAGACGTCTTTTAAACGCAAACTTTCTGGGCACTTTTGGCCCTGATTTTTATATAATATTTATCTGCAAATAAATGTTTGCACAATCAAAAGCTGATCTGATCTACTTAAGTTACCTATAGTTACCTATAGTCGGTTACTAAACAAGCCATTAAAAAAGGTTGCAACATTCACTGATGCTGATGAGTTTGGAGATCAAGGTATTGTACTTAATTTATCTTCTGGAAAACATTAAAGTGTCTTCTGTAGCTTCTGAAGAGCAGTCCTAAATGAAATGGAAAAAGAATAATAATTCAAAAGTGTTTTCCCTTCATCAAGCAATAGATAGTTATGCACTTTCGAGCAGATATAACTGAAGTGCAAGGTTATGAAATGCATTCTGTGAATGCATGGCTAAAGATGTGTCTTTAAACTAGATTTAAACTGGGAGAGTGAGTCTGAACGTTATCAGGAAGGGTATTCCAGAGTTAGGGAGCAAAATGTGAAAATGCACTCCCTCCTTTAGTGGACTTAGAGGTACTACCAGAAGTCCAGAGTTTTGTGATCTTAAGGAGTGTGATGGATTGTAGGGTGCTAGAAGATTGGTTAAATACACATACACTAAACCAGTTAGGGCCTCATAAGTCAGTAGCAATATTTTGTAATTGATATGGAGCTTAACAGGTATTAAGTGTAGAGATGATAAAATTGGTGTTATAGGATCATATTTCTATGACCTCTAGAACTCTAGCAGCTGTATTTTGGACTAACATTTTGGATGGTTTTGCTATTTCAGTCTTTTACAGCATTGATGTTTGACTGACAGTTTTCATGTGAACAAATAATGGGTTACACTTTATTTCGATATTCCTCTATAGACATTCTACTAACTATGTGTAACTTTGCAACCACATGTCAACTAACTCTCATTAGAGTATTAGTAGACTAGTAGGGTCAGGGTTAGTAGAATAAGTTGACATGTACAGTAGTTGAAAAGTTACCTATAGTCGGTAAGAATGTTTAAGACATTAATCAGATAATCTATTATACTAATGATTGCTAATTGACATGTAGTTGCACATTTTATATATAGTTAGTAGAATGTCTAAAATGGATTAACTATTAAAAAAGTTCAAACGTTCACTGATGCTCCGGAAAGAAAACACGATGCATTAACTCATTCCCCGTCAGCGTTTAAAAAAAAAAAAGGTTTTGGTCATTTTCACAAATATGTATGGCCAATAGAATATTTTGTTGTATGAATATCTAAACATGCAATATAGCGAAATAAAGAATAGACCCTGTAGCCACAATGACGTCTGTTTATCTGGCAAACGGCCAGATGTCTCGCACCTCTCGTGAAGCGCGTTATCAGATCACGATAAGGTGCTTGATGGTCTCAATGACGCCAAAATGTCTGGACAAGCATTTCTTTGATCTCTCCGGGGAGATAACCTCCAGGCTCCGGAGTGTCTTTTATTGCTCCAAACGACCCTGCCGCGAACTCTCACACTTGTTAATCATCTTCTTACAACTCTAATTAGAGAGGCACAAATGAAATGGTTCCCCAGCTCATGTTAAAGAGATGGTTAAAAGCCCCCTAAAAACGTACTAAATGTATACTTTTCTGTCTGAATGTGTGTATATATATGTCTGTAATGATTAGGAGGGTTATATGAGTGTTAACTCAGCTGTTTAAGACAATAGACAGTGGAAAGCTTGTATTTGCGAATTCCCAAAGCCCAGACCTGTGGTTTTTGGTATTTTTAGAAACATAAAAATGCAATCGTACCGAATCTTGTAAAAGAATTTAAAGAACAGGCATTATTACAAAGATGCCAGCTTTGTAAAGAAAAATGCATGAACCCATCTGCCCCGGATGCCAGCCAGGAGGCGTAACCAAACCGAACAAAGAACCTTGTTTCGCGCCAAAAACGCTCAAATCGATTGGACCATCCAGGAAATGGGCGTCACCCGACCTGAACTACAAGTATCAATGTGACCCGCATTTTCATTGCCTTTTGCTCGTGCTGTGCATCACCAACGCCGCCGGCAATCCGCCACCACGTCTTCAGAGAGAAGGAAACAGCAACTTCCAGGAACCTCCTACAAGAGCCGGCCGCCTCCAGCTAAACCTCTTCGCAAACCGAGAGCCAATACCAGCCGACTTTAAAGGAACCACGCGCGGGACACTTGAACTCAGAATACACGTACTGCGTGAGAAGCCAAGACCAAAGCAAGTATTCTTATTTCTACAATCCAAGCTGCTATTGAAGAGTCGTGCTACCTCCGTTTTGGAACGAGATTAACTCGTGGAGGGCTCTGTGGAACGAACTGAAGTGAACGCTGTTATCCTCTCTCTTTCTCTCTCTCTCTCTCTCTCTCTCTCTCTCTCTCTACTTTCTTTTATTCTTTTCGTTTAGATACAATTTTAGTTTTATGTCCTATCTATATTCTACTCTCTTGATGCATACTTAGTATGTACTTTCTGTGTTTATTGTAGTGTTATCTTTAGTCTGTGTTATTAAACTTCCAAAAGATATTTCTGAGTTGAAGCTGTTATTGTTCCACATACATGAAGTCAATGATACTTACGAATCTTGAAGCGTTACCTAATGCTGCTTAGCGCTACGATTTTAGTAACATAACTGTACGAACATACGAAATATTAATTTGTCCTGATCAGTAAAGTTAATGCTTCTTATGCTCTCGTAAAGCAGTAATCCCTTACCAGAATTGATTTGAAAGTCTATAACTAGTTTGCAGGACAAAGCGTAGTAAGATAACTTCAAGCAATTCCTTAAAGGTTACTTGTATTTAATTAAACATTTTCCTTATCAAATTAATTTTTAAAACGTAATGAACGACTAGCAAATTATATTCATAAACTCATGAATATTAAATCCCTTTTGAGTTAATTATTCCCCGAGATATCAGACTCATAGTCGATATTGTTACAGTTTTATGGTGGAGAAATATAAGGCAAGTTTCAAACGTTTGTGTATGTGGACAATATTGCATATTCTGTTCATTGTGTATTTTTGGGAGTATTAATAACACGCACGCGCGTTTTTTTGAATTGAGAAGGTACCGCTAAAAGCGACCCAAGCATAAACAGATGCTGAATACATGATTGGAATAGTCGGATTGTATTAACGACAGTACGGACGACACGCAAATCCAATGTTGAAACAGTAAACTGCAGCCGTGGCGCAATACTGTTAAATCGCGTGATTTCCAAACAAAGGTATTGTAGAATCAACGCGAAGTATTGACCCGAGCGAGACTCCTTGAGTCAATAATAGGCCTTAATAATATTATATCGTTAAGATAAACGACAACTCCTGGTTTAAGTTTGGTTTAGCTACCCAAAAATCTTCAAACCTAAAACATTTAAATCAAAGACGCTGAAACCCGTCAGCCATAGTGATAAATGTCTATTGGAGTTCCCTTTTTAAATGTGTGATAGACAGACGGTAAATTCCTGTATCCGCCATTTTTGTTTCTCGTGCCCGTGCATAGCACCGAGAGAAACCTCCCCGTGTTTTGTTTTAAGAAATAATTGTGAGTTTCGCAACGCCGCATAACGCCAGAGGGCAACTCTAAAACAAACTGTTGTCTGTCCTGTTTGCAACGCCGCTTGCAGAACGCCAGAGGCGACTCTAAAACAAACTGTTTTCTGTCCTGTTTGCAACGCCGCTTGCAGAACGCCAGAGGGCGACTCTAAAACAAACTGATTTCTGTCCTGTTTGCAAAGCCGCATGTGAACGCCAGAGGGACTCTAAAAACAGATAGCGCCATCTGGTGGATAATTTCTGCCTAACTAACCCTAGTCTAGGGCAGACGCAACAGCGCCATCGCGTGGATAAATTCGGATAGTGTCACTCTCCGCTATTTCATTCCGCCTTAAAGTAAGTTTGAGCCTATAAATTGTTTATTGATTACTGTTGTGCACAGTTTCATTTATACAATTTTTGTTGTTATTGTTGTTGTTTCTAGCAACAACCCAGTCTCCTTTCTTGCTGATTAAACACCCTTATTCGAATTTGAAGTTTAAAAGAAAAATACTTTCTCTAACTCAAAGTGAAATTAGGTTTAAATCACAGACAGTCCACTTAGAAGGAAGGACGCCACCTTGTGGCTGTACCCTGCTAAGTCAGCGCACCACTAACTCCCTATTTCCTTTCTGATTAATTCTTTTATTTTGATACTCTCACTTAGCGAGTAATCGTTATAGGATAGTATTTTTATTGCTTTTATTTGATTTCTCCTTACAGGCTTATTTAAATTTCATTTAAATTGGCTTCGAAGGTAATCATTTTTTTATTTTTTTTTTTTTTTTAATTTTTATTTTTCCTGCAAAAGTTTTTCTTTTCCCCTCCCATTGGGGTTAAGCTAATTCTGGTAATTACAAACAGTATCAAAAGTGCTTTTGTTTTATCATTATTTGACAGAAACCTTTGCCTTTTTCTAAATTGCTCTCGATATTTGTAATTTTCCGCTTCCTTTTCGCCTACAATCATAAATCCTTTGATCCAGTGAACAGGAAAGGTTTTTAATTCATTTTGATTCCCCCTGTTTACCCTCTTTGTGTATTTAGTGTAGGACTCACAAGCATCTATGGTGAGTTGAGAATCGTCTCAAACCGGTCTCCATCAGCGGGGTTGCCCGACCAACGTGACCAACACCGGCTGTGTGTGAATCTCGGTTTCTTTTATCTCTGTCCGCCGTTGCGGCACGCAGTGGCGACATCAGCAATTTGACACTCCAAAGAAGTCAACCAGTCCAGCTCACGACGCAAGGCAATTTCTGGGACCAGTACCTAAACCGGGGCCTAATAGGGGGCCACTCTTGCAAGAGAGGGTTCTAGGGAAAGTACCAATTTTGCTGTGCGGACTGGCGGTTGATGGAATGGTGTTGTCAGGTTGTGTTTAAAGTCATAAACTGTTTGAGTGGGCGTACGCGACAGAGTAACGAAGGACCGAGGACACGGCAGTTGGGTGTTTGGAAACGTCTGGAAGGCCGACCACACCGCTGGGTTTTCCACCTGAGCGACCTCAATTCACCCCGGATGAGCTAAATGGGATAAAACCCATAGTATAAGTCAAATTTTAATATATCCTGAGCATTTGGCCCATTAATTTTTCTCTTGTTCTCTAAGCCGCACCTTTTTCCTAAGTCTCCTACCCTGGTATCCACCGTGCGTAGGCCCTATCAGAAACTCTTACAAAGTAACAGGCTTAGCCCTTTAGGTTTCTCTAACACCTCTAGCGCTCACGCTTACTTTCCGTGCATCACAGACCTATTCATTTTGTGTTTTTCCCCACTGTGCTCTTTTCTATCCTCACTGTTGGACTGTCATAATTGTGTTTCCTTCAGTTCACCAAGAGACCCCAAGGAGAACTTAGTAATTAAGTGACGACCGAGCAGCGGGTCACCAAGTGACCCCCAGGGCTACCGCCCACGTGATTGTCTAAATTATCTAATTGTTAAACTGCCTAACTGTCTACATCAGTTAGCCCAAAATTCCTATCTACGGCATAGCCCGTACGATAGATCATTAGCTTTAAAACAAGCTTGCATTGGCCTCTCTCTGTGTGTGTGTGTGCTGTGTTTCTCGTCCACAGTGAGCCAGCATGTCCCGTTCATCCAGTCCTGCCGTCCCGTGGGACCGCCTAGCGACATGGCTGGGAGCGCTAACGGCCACCAGTCAAGGAAATCTGGGGCAGCTGAGCCAGGAGCAACTGGACACCGAGCTAGACCAGCTGATGACACACGACCCAACGCAGAGCTACTCCAACAAAGAGGTGGCCAAAATCCTCGGAAGCCTCGCCCACGTCCTCATCGCGCAGGCCCGTTTAGCGAAGGAGCTACGCCAATCTGGAACAGGATGCAGCAACGCTAAAGCTTCAAGCCGAGGAGGCCCGGAGAGACCGAGCCCTCACCCAGCGTCGTCTAGATCAGCTTCTACAAACAGAGAAAGCTGATGAAACGGACAAAGAACAGAGAAAGGAAGTAGAAAGACTTGAAGGCCCTGGAGGAGCTCCGTCTCGACGCCGACCGACGAGTACAGTCAGAGAAAGACGCCAGGAAAGAACTCGACGAACAGCTTCGGCGTGGCGAATCCCTCCTGGAGAGAGCCAATGATGAACTTAAAGACAGAGACGTTAGAGCCAAAGCCTATGCAAAGCATTTGCAGTCTGCACAAGCCGAGATCGACGAGCTCATCCAGCAAAGACACGAGCTCAAAGATGAACTCGACATGGTGCAAAGAGAACTAAGACAATCATACACAGTGCAACGTGACCGGAAGGGGGAAACACACAACACAGAGTTTCCCCTGACCAGTTACTCCGCACCTTTCTGCCAAGAAGCAAGAGCTACGAAGGGGGGTGACAGCCCCCCGTTCAAAATGTCCCCCGCCAGTCTCCATGAATCCCCGTCTGCAGCAGAGGAAAGGAAGCCCTTCCAGGAAGTCAAGGTCAACAGCCACGGAGCTTCAAAGAACCTTGACAAGCTGGCCAGGAATATTCCTACCTTCAGCCCAGACCCTGCAGGAGGACACGACGTCCACGCATACTTAAAAGACATAGACTTTTATCTGCAAACCACGCTCACGCGAACAACTGGGACAGACTGTACCTACTCAGGGCCACGTCTAACCGTGACGTACGGAGCTTTCTGGATCGACAACCAGAGACAGTCAAAGCGGACTACTGGCATCTACGACGAGCTCTAATCCGTGAGTACTCTGACCCTGAGTCAGACCAGGGGCTCATCACTGCCATGGACCTCAAGCAAGTCCGACTTGAGACCCCACAGAACTATTATAACCGGCTGCGACGTGCTTACTTTGGGGCACGAATGCGGCCCAGGCATGGAGGAAGACATCAACTTCAAAACTCTGTTCCTCCGAAACCTGCACCCAACCATCAGTCACCACCTGGGGGTGGCGTGCCAGCGCAGTATGGATACGCAGCAGTTGAGAGACTTAGCTCACAAAGCTTACGTCAAACAGAAAACCATTTCTGAAAAGACTGTAAGACAGCCCACCATTTGCCCTGTCTCTGAGCACCACTCAGAGCTAACCCTAGAGGGCGCCGAACAGAACTACACTTACAGACCCGTCAACAGAGAGTCTAAACCACTCCAAGCCAGCAGAGGGCAGCGTGGTCATGGTGGCGGCCGTCCACGGCACCAGAGCGATCGCTCTGAAAGATCCTGGGACCCCCTCGCCTTCCACAACCAAAGGGGTGAGCACCTGGGAAGCCGGCCGACAACCCAGACGGAGCCGAACGAACCTCCGAGACCACCCAGCCCAGAAAGCCAGCAAAGGGGCCACTCGTACGCGATAATGATAAGCTCAGACCTGAGCCCACATCAAACAAAGAAAGTGCAGCTTGAAGTTGCAGAGCTCTTAAAAACACTGAGAGAGTTTCTACAAAAGAAACCTCACAAGGAAGACAAGAAGGATGGGCCAGATAAAGCATGACTAAATCTGAAACCTGAAATCAACCTTCCCGACCCTCCTGCAACTGCATTAAGCACCCTGAACACTGTTCCTCAACCACAGACTATTGAACTGACTGTTGCACCCCCACGTCAGCAGCACACACTCACTACAGCTGACAGCAACAGCCCCTGACCAAGACAGCATCATGTGTCACCCCAAGATACCAGAAAGCGCTGTTTTGACTATTTGCACTCACAATGAGACACCAGAGACATATCCCGACGGCTTAACAAGCAACACACAGGTCCCCACACCAAGACTCCTGGGAAACCTGATCGAGAAGGGAATGGCTCAAAACTCTATCTAACCATCACCATGGAAAGGAAGTTAAGCTCAAGCCCTCGTTGACACTGGCTCCGATCTCACGCTGATTTCCGCCCAACTATTTGAAAAACTCAGATTTGAAGCACAGAGACAAAACCGCACTCTTAACCTTCAAACTTGCAAGCTAAATGTGCAGTCGTATAGCCAAAACGACATCCAGCTCAAGCACATAGCTCCCATTCACCTGACGATTGGACCTATGAGCCTTGTACACCCGTCTATGTCTCCCCGATGAACACGTATCCGCTTTCTCATCGGAAAAGACCTGCTGGACCGCTTCGAACCCTTACTGGACTTCAAACAGCTGAAATTCTGGGCTCAAGTGCGCGACCCTCTGCCCCTTCAGACACACACATCGTCTGAGCAAGACTGTCAAGTCACCGAGGTCACGGAAACTCCCACAAAGCCAGACTGCCAGGTCACAAAGGTCACGGGACCTCCTGCAGCACACTGTGAAAACACAGCCTCAGCCACGGCCAAGTTCAAGTTCGCAACTCTGCACATTTCAGCTCACCAAAGACTCCGATACCTTCTGCCCCCAAGTCATGAATGACCTACAGCTGAATGATATCAACACAACGAACAGTATTCTCGCACTATGGGCCGATAACTCAGCCATCAGTCTCTCACTGTTCAAGTCAATCAGTGAAAAGGCACCACACACGCCTTACGCCAGCAAGCGCACCCGTTTCCTTTGAACTCACACCCTCCTCTATGGTGTCTGCCAGAGGAATCTGTGCGCTGCGCTTGACATGGAACCACCGGTGCCTTACCCATTATTTCCTGGTCCTGCCGGACCCGCCCCACGATGTTTACATCGGAGCAGACATTCTGATTCGCCTCCGGGCTCATGTGGACGTGTGTAACGAAGTGGTATGGGCTCCATTAACTTCACAGCCACACGTTTCCATCAGTCATGACAATCTCATGTCAGGACAGACCATCCCAGAAGTCTGCACGCTTGTCAGTGAACAAGGAACTGTAATACCAGCATACACCAAAGGGGTCGCCGTGCGGCTCAACATGCGATGTGGTCAAACCTTAAACCACACGCTGGGTTTCTTCCAACCCTCACCCGAAGGTGTGGAACTCGGACTCACACTTGAAGCCACACCCTCACTGAAGTGTCATCTCGTATTGTTTACATCCTGTTCAACAACTGCACAGCCATTGACATCAACATTCCCAAAGCCTTTCGGCTGGGATGGCTAATCAGCAATGACTTTCATGACTTTGAACTTGTGTTACCCATCATGGGACCCATTCCACACGCACTAATACCGAAGGGAATACAGACAACACACTGTTCACTGTACCTTTCAAGGTCATCGCCATAACATCTGTCATGCCGCAACCAAAGACCAGGTCTGAACGGAGCTGACAGAAAACGGCCGCCTTGTAGTATACACAGTCTCCCAACAGCCTGTCATGGAAACGGATGAACCAACTTCACCTCTCCATACCAACCTGACGGATGACACCCAGATGGAAGAACCGTACGCAGGTTTCGAGTCTCAAGGGCAACAAATGCTACAAGATGCCAAAGCACTACACGGCGACTTGTGGGTACCCCAAACCCCACATCCAGCCCCAGCGTTGTAGTGCTAACCCGCAGCAAGCGACCAGCACCGGCTACAATGCCTGCCTCACAGACGCTATCGCTAACACCGCAGATTTCACACAACGACATCGCGGAAATGCAAGCTTCTGACACGGCAATAAAGACAATTTTCGACCACCTCTCTGACCCTCCAACCACCCTATCACTAACTCTGCGCTCTCTGATGACTCAAGCCTCAAACATCTACATAACTCCAAAAACATGGTGCGTATACAGGACATTCTGTGGTTTGCACCCGATGACAGCACAACGCCACGGCTTGTGGTGCCACGATCGCAAAGGGGATTATGCTAATGTACGCCCACGACACACCATGTGCGGGACACCACGGCACCAGAGCCACGTATGACACACTGAGACAGGTGGCATATTGGCCCGGCATGCAACAAGATGTTGCGGAGTACGCCAGAGAATGTCTGGTTTGCTGTCAATTCCAGCCAGCAAACCCGAACCACAGAGCCCCACTGCAACGCAGAGGGATCACGTTCCCGTGGTCAGACCTACAAATCGACTGGGTAGGACCCCTGCCCAGGTCCACAAGAGGCAACAGGTACTTTCTCACAGTGGTGTGCCAGTTTACCAAGTGGGTGGAGTGTCTACCAGCACCCAACGACACTGCCCAGACCACGGCATACCTACTGTTAAACCACATTTTCTCGGTTCGGATTGCCACTGAGAGTCAACTCAGACAGAGGCACCCATTTCACTGCCGAGATCATGCAACAGATCTGGAAATGCCTGGGGATACGGGCTAGACTGCACGTCAGCCACCACCCCATCGCATCAGGGCAAGTTGAGAGATCGAACAGAACGGTGGTCGCCATGCTGAGAAAGTATGTGTCTGCTAACCAGAAAGACTGGGATATGAAACTCCCCCTCGTTCTGATGGCCCTCAGAGCCACCCCGCAGGAATCAACACGGGTATCCCTTTGAACTCATGACTGGGCGGCAGATGACTCTGCCACTACACCTGCTGTACCAACCCGGCGACTCCAACCTTGTCACCGCGCACACCACGTTCCAGTACCTCGATGAGCTCCATAGACATTTAAAAACAACTTTCGCCTTTGCCCAGCAACACTTGCAAAAGAGCGCTGAAGGTCAGAAAGCCTATTACGACCGCAAAGCCTCACACCAAGAACTGGAGGTGGGCGACAAGATCTGGTATTACAACTTCAACCGCCACCTTTGACAGGCCCCCGACGGCTGTCAAAGAAATTTCTGCCCCACTGGACGGGACCTCATGAGATTACGAACAAACTCTCTCCCGTCGCGTACCAGATTCAACTAAACCGGGACAGAGAGAACCGGTTCTCAAATGGGTTCACGGAACCAGATCAAGAGACATGTGGCCACTAACAGAGAAAGACAGTTAGGGGCCAATGCAAGTTAAACTCAACCACCGTTTCTGAAACGAGAAGACTGTCCCATCCACCTGGGACAAACCTCGCCGACCGGTACCACCTCCCAAGCGAAGAGTACCAGTCAGAACTGGAAATCCCCGCCATCAAGGACCACAACTTCACCTCGCCCCTGAGTTAGAATTGTGGATTGAGAAAGGGGGGGGACCCCAGCAATTGACATCACTCCCCTTGATGCAACCCTTCAAGCATTGTCCCGAATGCCTATCCTGAATGCCTCTCCTGTTGTCCAAACCTGGACCGCAGCTGACACTGCACTATGTGTCTCTTTGATCTTCGGCAATACCCTAACCCTGGGCGTCGCCTTCTTCCTGTACAGAAAATTCAGCGAGATGAAAACCTCCACAGCCAAGCTCACGACAGCCGTGTCTGGAGGTCTCCGATGGAAACCACGGAGGGAGGTTACAACGCCCGAAGCAGAGACGGATCTCATCGAGCTGGCTCGACAGCCGTAACAGACACCTGCTGCCCGACCGCCGACTCACCTACCATCCGTCCATTGTGACGAGGAGTTGTCCGATAATGACCACAGGACATCAGCCGAACAAAAAGGGGGACTGTAGCCACAATGACGTCTGTTTATCTGGCAAACGGCCAGATGTCTCGCACCTCTCGTGAAGCGCGTTATCAGATCACGATAAGGTGCTTGATGGTCTCAATGACGCCAAAATGTCTGGACAAGCATTTCTTTGATCTCTCCGGGGAGATAACCTCCAGGCTCCGGAGTGTCTTTTATTGCTCCAAACGACCCTGCCGCGAACTCTCACACTTACACACACACCTAGAGAGGCACAAATGAAATGGTTCCCCAGCTCATGTTAAAGAGATGGTTAAAAGCCCCCTAAAAACGTACTAAATGTATACTTTTCTGTCTGAATGTGTGTATATATATGTCTGTAATGATTAGGAGGGTTATATGAGTGTTAACTCAGCTGTTTAAGACAATAGACAGTGGAAAGCTTGTATTTGCGAATTCCCAAAGCCCAGACCTGTGGTTTTTGGTATTTTTAGAAACATAAAAATGCAATCATGAATCTTGTAAAAGAATTTAAAGAACAGGCATTATTACAAAGATGCCAGCTTTGTAAAGAAAAATGCATGAACCCATCTGCCCCGGATGCCAGCCAGGAGGCGTAACCAAACCGAACAAAGAACCTTGTTTCGCGCCAAAAACGCTCAAATCGATTGGACCATCCAGGAAATGGGCGTCACCCGACCTGAACTACAAGTATCAATGTGACCCGCATTTTCATTGCCTTTGCTCGTGCTGTGCATCACCAACGCCGCCGGCAATCCGCCACCCACGTCTTCAGAGAGAAGGAAACAGCAACTTCCAGGAACCTCCTACAAGAGCCGGCCGCCTCCAGCTAAACCTCTTCGCAAACCGAGAGCCAATACCAGCCGACTTTAAAGGAACCACGGAACGCCGCGGGACACTTGAACTCAGAATACACGTACACGTGAGAAGCCAAGACCAAAGCAAGTATTCTTATTTCTACAATCCAAGCTGCTATTGAAGAGTCGTGCTACCTCCGTTTGGAACGAGATTAACTCGTGGAGGGCTCTGTGGAACGAACTGAAGTGAACGCTGTTATCCTCTCTCTTTCTCTCTCTCTCTCTCTCTCTCTCTCTCTCTCTCTCTCTCTCTCTCTCTCTCTCTCTTTACTTTCTTTTATTCTTTTCGTTTAGATACAATTTTAGTTTTATGTCCTATCTATATTCTACTCTCTTGATGCATACTTAGTATGTACTTTCTGTGTTTATTGTAGTGTTATCTTTAGTCTGTGTTATTAAACTTCCAAAAGATATTTCTGAGTTGAAGCTGTTATTGTTCCACATACATGAAGTCAATGATACTTACGAATCTTGAACGTTACCTAATGCTGCTTAGCGCTACGATTTTAGTAACATAACTGTACGAACATACGAAATATTAATTTGTCCTGATCAGTAAAGTTAATGCTTCTTATGCTCTCGTAAAGCAGTAATCCCTTACCAGAATTGATTTGAAAGTCTATAACTAGTTTGCAGGACAAACGTAGTAAGATAACTTCAAGCAATTCCTTAAAGGTTACTTGTATTTAATTAAACATTTTCCTTATCGGAAATTAATTTTTAAAACGTAATGAACGACTAGCAAATTATATTCATAAACTCATGAATATTAAATCCCTTTGAGTTAATTATTCCCGAGATATCAGACTCATAGTCGATATTGTTACAACCCTCTGCTTTAAAAATACAAAAAAATATTATAGCTCCATGCATTCCTTTTTTATCAACACTTGAATATGCGTGAGTTTCATAAAAAAAGCACAATTTTGAACAAAAAGCTGAGAAAATCACTTTTTTGTCAAAGACTGTATCCAGATCAGATTCAGAGCGATGATCACACACAGATGGAGGAGATGGAGTCCATCAACACCCCTAATGCATCACAGTCCTGTAGCTCGCCCTGGGTCCACATTTCATTCAGTAACATTAGGCAGTTTTGATTATATCATGTTTAATGTTGATGATGATGTTATTTTACACATGCGTCTGCTTACGATTGCTTGTTTTACTCCGTCTTACTCGCGTATGTTTTGATCAGGAGATGCGTAATAGCGCCCCCTAGCGCCTTACAGTGAAAACACGGAAACCCGGACAAATCTGTGTTTGGCAGGGAAGTGTTTTCTCACAAATAATGGAAAATTCTGTGTTTGGCGGGAAAAGAGTTAAGAGCCGGGAAGTGAAAACTTTTTGAATTTAAAGATCAAGGTAAATTGTAATTAATTTGTCTTCCGGGAAACATTTTTCTGTAAGTATCTTCTTACAGTATCTTGTTATAAAGGCAGTACTAAATAAAAATATTGTGATATTTAAACAAATGTAGACAAATTTGGACATTTTCATTCTATTCAAAAGTTTTCACCTCCTGACTCTTAATGCGTCGTGTTTCCTTCTGGAGCATCAGTGAATGTCTGAACCTTTTTTAATAGTTGCGTTTGAGTCCCTCAGTCATCCTCAGTGTGAAAAGATGGATCTCAAAATCATACGGTCCCTGCTGGAGAGGGTTCAAATGTGCAAATTGCTGGAAAACTGAAATTTGCAGAACCTGAAGGATCTGAAGAACATTGATCAGTTTAACTGCTCAGGACAAACAAGAGACTCAAGAACAACCATCACAAAACACAAAAACAGCCGTGGATCTACTGAACCTACTGGTAACTTGTTTGCCACGTAGCAATAAAAAAATATACTAAAAACCTTGATTATTCTGGTTAGTCACATTGTACTGCTATTATTTTGAACAATACTCTATCTCTTTTTTTGTGAAATTTTTTTTGTCTTCTTTACTTGATTAACGCCATTCCTGTTCAAATGAGGCTCCTTGAGAAGCGATCCTGGCTTTTTATTGACCTCCATATAGGATATGAACTGTGTCCGAAACCTCTAATCTTCTCTGACATCCCTTTCAGAGAGAGATACAGCTTAATAGCTGCCCAGGCTGAAATTATAAAGCCTCCTTTATGTCCCACTGAATTTCTTTATCTTGTGAAAGAATCTGAGAGGGAGGATGCTGGAGTGAGATTGTGCTGTGCTCGTACTTTTACATGACAATGTCCGCTCATTGATCCTAGTGGGTCCTGACTTTCATGTTCAGCAAGAAATGAGTCAAGCAGAATGCCTGAAGTGCCAGTTAAAAGGTCACAGGTCACTCTCACTCTCTCCGGACTTCATTTATGATGAGGGATTATTGTATTTGCCGGTCAGTAACATGTTCTCCTGTTTCTGACAGGGTCTCTTGTGTCAGCTGTCTGCCCCCTTCTGAAAAACCCTTTAAGGAATCCACTAGGAATGCTGCTGGAAATCATGACTCAGAGGAGGAATACTTCCGTTAATAAACCACATATTTGACCTGATAACCATGGGTAACAATGTCAGGGTCAAGCGAGGCAATCCATTCTCACTCAAAAGAATAGTTTATTGAAATGGAAATCTGATTTCTAAATACATTTGTTGATATTAATGTGAATGTTTCTTCCATGCATATGTTTTATTTAGTTTTTTAAAATCTATTTACAATAAATGTCATAACTCAATCTTCTGATGAAATGTCAGAATCTCTTGTGATGTATGTTGGACTCATTTCGTCTGTCTAAAATCCACCCTTTTCCTGCATGCTCACATTCAGATCTGCCTCCATTCAATAAACAATTAATAAAATGAACCCTGAAGTCCCTGCCCTACTTTCGTTTTTTTTTCGTTTCAATAATCGTGAAATTATTTCATTATTTCGTTTAATTTGCATATATTACCACATTACAGAAATAAAGGAACTGTCAATTGTTTGATTACTAGTTTACTTCCAAAATTATGTCATTAATTACTCACCCTCATGTCGTTCCAAACCCATAAGACCTTCGGAACTCAAATGAAGTTCGTTTTCGAATGTTTCCGGTGAAATAAGAAAGATTTCTGACCCCCTTTATTACAACATTATTACCACTTTCAAGGCCCAGAAAGGTAGGAAAGACATTGTTAAAATAGTCAATGTAACTCCAGTGGTTTAACCTTAATGTTATGAAGTGACAAGAATACTTTTTGTGCACAAAAACCCCCAAAAAATAACAAGTCATCTGTGTCAGACTCTTATGCTGTTGATGTAGTGTTAACAGTGCAACGCTTCCGAGTTCTACAACAGAACGCCGGCTTACCATTGGCCGACGTGTTCATATGAACACTATGACATATGCATGTGATGCTGACGCAGGAGCTAGCCAATGGTGAGCCGGTGTTCTGCCGTAGAACTCGGAATCGATGAGTTCAGGCAAGAAGAGACAGACAAGAAGAGATTGTTGAATAAAGTCGTTATGTTTGTTTGTTTTTTTGCGCACAAAAAGTATTCACGTCACTTCATAACATTAAAGGGGTAAATCAGCGCTGGGAAGATGAATGTGTATTTAAACTGGGTCATTTATGTAGTAGAAATGTGAAATTATTTTTGAATTTGGTGCCTTCTAGACTGAGAAAAGCCAGAAAATTTATTTTTGGCTCATGTGGATGAAAGACAACAACTCCCAGAATGCACTTGCTTCGCTGCCCTACGAGGCCACTCCCAAAGCCACGGCTACTGGTTCAATTGCCCACCGTGGCACCGCCCCTACCGTCGTTTTCATGTTCTTAGTAATAAAACCATTTACTTCAGTTAGAGAACAGACACTACAATTAAAAACTGAACGTGTCTGTTTGATATAATGAGAGTGAGCCGATTGAGTGTCACGGCACAAACGCAGCAGGATCGGATTACATTCATCACATGAGCTGAGGTAAGCGCGGCCGCATTCACAGCGCGTGATCAGTCTGGAGCACTTTCAGTTCATGTCTTTAGAATCTTAACTTTTATTGGAATTCATTTGAAAAGTTGAAACACTCACTTTGCTCTCCACCGCTCCGTTTACATGAATGCCCGCTGCTTCCTGAGCCGAGTGCTGTGAGTGTGATCCTAGCCCCCATGGGCGGGTTGAAAACATGCAGAACTAGCTCCTTCTACTGGCTGTAGTCTTTAGTCTGTGGCCAAAAAATCCTACGATGATGCAAAATGACGATATTTAAGTCGTCAGAGGATTTTTTCCAGAAATAAAATACATAAATCTCTCATTTCAGGGTGATATGAGGGTGGGGAGCACAAACATTCAAATATACTACTGGATACAAAGCTTAATGCTAAATCGCTGAAGTAACCCTTTAAGGTTGAACCACTGGAGTCACATGGACTATTTTAATGTTGTCTTTATTACCTTTCTTTTGAGCCAAATGGATTTGAATGCAGTTTTCGAGAAGACAAAAAAATATTTTTACATTTGATAATTAAGCTTTTGAAGTGTACGATCACACCGGTGTGATTTAACCATTAGGCCATAACAGCCCCTGACTGAAGGAGATTATGGATACAACCATAAACAAGCCTAAATTCCTCGGAAGCTAAGCAAGATTTGGCACGGTTAGTACTTGGATGGGAGATTGTCAGGGAAATACCAGTTGCTGTAGGCTGTAGGTGTTTCACTGCCTTCGGCCCGAGACGCTAGGATAGACTCCAGCATCCCTGCGACTCTACATATGACAAATTGTTTGGAGAATGAATAGATAAGTGGTTCAAGTGAGAAAATGGCACACAATCCAATGTGAAAATGTAGAAATTTAGCCTGACTCATACAAGCATGTATTCGCAAAATTGATTTGCACATATAGGCTGATTTCACACACAGGGCTAAGATTAAGTAGCTTTTATAAATGTGCCCTAGAAGAAAAAAAATTAACACTACTGGTGTGCATCTTGAGACAAAACAATGGCACTGACATATTTTAAGGTATATCAGTGCAAGTTGCTTTCAGTTAAAACAGCTCAAACATGCATTTTAATCTGGGACCAGTTTAAACCGTGTCTGTGAAACCAGGGATAGAGTATTTACATATTTGCACGAGTTGGTAATATTTAATGCTTAGGCCCACAGGAAATCTGGGCTAACAGAACTCGGTACAAACCTCTGGAGATTTCTTCAGACATTCTCCTTATTTTTTGCCCTTTGCATGTTCGTTTATTAAATATTTGGGCTAATTTGATTATGGTAACAGCTACCAGGAAGAGCTCTGCTTAGCATATTTTTACCATGTATAAATCTATTCCACAATATTTCCCTGAAATTCAGCAGAGATCATATGAAAAACAGCCACTGAGTCTGTCTGGGTTTTCTTCTTGTGTTTGTCTGGTTTGTGTACTTTTGTTATGTTGCTGGATACTGCCTAGCGGCTGACCCCTCGTCCTCTGAAACCTAGGATAGAGTATCATCATTACGTAACTGCACCATAAACCTGTCATTTATCGGCCCTGTAGGGGGCTAATTACATATCTGCACTCTTCTGAGTAAGCAAAGTCAAAAGGCACACGCATACTGTACCTTATATATAATATGCACATCTAAAAACAACGTTTTGCATCGGCAGCAAAATAAAAAAGAACAAGGATGCAAAATACTTTAAAACAGGTCAATAGACAGAGGTTTATTTTAAAAACCACTATAGCTGTTTATGCTATCTCAATAAAGTAATGTTACCGAGTGCTCTAATCAAAACACCCACCAGCTCCATGAGTATGGAATAATGCAGGCAGGTCTTCTGAGACACTTATTCAAACCAATCTCCAAAGTGATCCAACAAAACAAAGCCATTAGTGCTAATTAAAACCATTCAAAAGTGCGGCTCTGCCCTTTCCAATTAACAGAGAAAAGAAGGAAAGTCACTCTTTTGAGACTGAGCTAATTCTACTTGAGTGCTTAAACTTTAGCTCTGGTAAGCCATTGCTTGGAAAGTGGCCATCATGATACAGTTATTCACTGAAGGAGAGGCGACGACAGGAATGCTCTTCATTAGGCAGCGCAGAGCTAAAGAGGCCCTTCATTAACAGCGCTAGCAGCTAACGATCAAAGAGGAGGGGGCAGGGCTCATCAGCTAAATGAGAGAGCTGCGAGTGACCCTTGGTTAAAAGATGCGGCCCTGATCTGCCCTTGAACCCTGAACTCCAACTACAGAAAAGAGCTGCTGTTCACGTATCTCAGAGGAAATTTGTTTCAGCTAGTGATACTAATCTCCTTCAAAATCTTGCCTAACATTAAGTTCATGTCAAAAACCTCAGTGTCATATAACAATGGGACTATCCTCACAAAGGTCACATCGAACGTCGCAAAAGCACGCTCAGTGACGTACCGCAACTCTATTTATCATTTTCTGTTCATCTTTCCAGATATCTGACATTTGCAAACTAACTCTGGTGGGCATGGGAGATTAAAAATGTAAAGCACCCAATAAACGTTTAATATAAATGAGAGAGAAGCAATTTCATAATAAAAACTTTCCTTTGCATCACATTATCACATTAAAGCAATTAGTCTTGCAGTGGTTGCTCCTGCAGCTCCATCATGTCTACCAGAGAGTGTTTTTCCAAACTAATAATACAGTATGCATTAGAGGAAAATGTTATTCCCCGATTATGATTCCTATGTACACTGATGAGCCAAAACATTATGACCTTTCCCCACCAGCATTTTTGAAAATAGTTGCCAGCCAGCATACAGATTTTTTGATAGTTCACAAAATTGTAATGGCCCCCAGAATATTTTGTTGTATGAATGTCTGAACATGCAGTATTTCAAAAGTAAGAACAGACCCTAAATAAACTAAATAAACCTGTTTTGTTTTAGCTTCATGCATTCTTTATCAACTCATGAATGTTTTCATAAAAAAGCAACATTTTGAGCAAAAAAGCTCAAATAAAAATATATATATATATATATTTTGTAAATCACATTTTTGTCAAAGACTACATCCAGATGGCATTCAAAACGATGATCAAACACAGACGGAGTCCATCAACACCCCTAAAGCTTCACAGTCCTACAGCTCGTCCTGGGATGACATTTCATTCAGTAACAGTAGGCAGTTTTGATTTATATTCTGTTTAATGTTGATGATCGCGTTATTTTACATATGCATCTCCTTACATATTCTATTGCTTGTTATGCATCTTCGCCTGTGTTTTGAGCAGGAGATTCAGTACTCTATCCGAATGTGTAATAGCGCCCCCTACCGTATAACAACACAGAAAGCCAAAAATTCTGTCAATGCTGGGAAAAGAGTTACAGTCTGAGTAGATTAAATAGGAAGCATACAATCAGTTCTCGTAATCAATGTGTTGGATGCAGGAGAAATGGGAAGGAATAAAGATCTGAGTGACTGGCAAGTCGACTGGGTCAGAGTATCTCTGAAATGGTGAGGCTTGCGGGTTGATCCTGAGCAGCAGTGGTGAGAATTTACCAACAGTGGTCAAAGGAGGGACAAACCACAGACCGTTGGGTGGCCAAAGCATATTGTGAAAGTGGCTCTTTTAGCAGGATAATTCACTCTGCCACACTGCACACATTCTCCAGGAATGGTTTGAGGAACATGATGAAGAGTTCAAGGTGATGCCCTGGCCTCAAAATTCCCAAAATCTCAATCCAATCGAGCATCTGTGGGATGTGCTGAACAAACAAGTCTGATCCATGGTGGCTCCACCTCACAATGTACATGACTTGAAGGATCTGTTGAAAGAACATCTTGCTGCCAAAGACCACAGCACAGCTTCAGGGGTCTTTTAGACTCCATGCCTTGGCAGCGCACAGACATCCAATGGCTGTAATGTTTTGGCTCATTGATGTATATTAATTTATGCAGATAAAACATCTACATGAAATAAAATCATACACATATGACAGAGAATGTTGCAGGACCGTGCATATGATTCGGATCCTCATTCACTCTGGTGGCTTCTGGCCTGTCCCATACGTGGGTGAGTTAACTATACGCTGTTCAATGAATAGTTTTACTTTTTGCTAAAAAGAATAATCTTTGCTTATGAAAATTCTGAAGAGCACTGCCACTTCAATACAGAAAATGTGAATCCACAAATCTATTCAATTAAGCAATGATTCTAGTCCAATAGTTAAGTTACTGAAATTATTTTCTGTGTTTATATTAACAGCACACTGACACTAGAGCTACTTTCTATTGAACCTTAAAACATTTCTTAAGAATGAAGCAACAAAAGAAGCTATACTTAAGTATACTTATGTACAGTATACTATACGTCAATAATATAATTGTCAGGATTGACATTACTCTCCCTTCCCCATCCTCGTGCCATAAACTTGAGTGGGAGGGTGGGCACCCTGGAGGCTGACTAGGAGATGCTGAGGCAGGACGGGAAGCCTCCATTACGGCGCTGGTTCAGGAAGCCAGGGTGAAGCCGGCAGTTCAGGGGTGAGCGTCTAAGGGACAGCCATAGCCGTGGAGAGGAAGCCTGAACTGGGACTGGAGTTATCTTTGGACAGGGACTGGAGCCATCACTAGACTGAGACTGGAGTCATAACTGGTGCGGTGGTAAAGCTGTAGACTCTCTAGATCAGGATCTTCACAAGGTAGTCATTTAGGTCATGGCTAATCAAGGTCAGATGTTGGATGGCATGGGGCAATGCTGCTGTCGTTGGATCTGAAGACAACTTTCATTGGCAGTGCAGTGACATCCATCTTTCTGTCAGGGTCTAGCTTTCTGTCACGATGTGGTTGCAGTACTGAAGCGCATGACAAAGGAGATATATTCAAGGTCTAAACAAAAGTATCAACAAGGAGAAACCATAAAGCACACTGACATAGAACAAAGCTAGTTCAATAAAAACCGTGACAATAATATTGCATTATATTATAATACTTAATTCTAATATAGATCTGGCTGTGTCTGGCATCACAACACAATGACCTTTCCACGCAACATGCATCTCCAGTATTGTCTGTAGGTGCAGGATAGGATGGTTTAATAATAAATAATAGCTGATAGGGTTTAGTTGTGAATAAGACAGAAACTGTGAAGACTAGTTTTTTGAAAATAATTTAAGTCATATTAAAGTGCCTTGCCTCATAGACCTATATTACTGATGTAGATTTATGTTTTACAAACCAAGGGCGAATCAAAATTATTTTCTGTGGTAATCAACAGCATGCCATATACTGTCGATAAAGCCTTTAACATTCCTCTCTGTCTGTTTTTAATCCTCAAATAGAGTATTTCTGAGCTGTGAAAACAAGTATATAATCCTGCTTAATTTCCATGCATCGCCAGATATTAACGACATTAGATGCGGAACTTTAATCATCTCAGTAATAAAGATCTGATGAGTTAGTTTAGTTAATTTAGAGCCAAACTGCTCATTTGAGAAGGACATCAAAATATTGATGATACATTTTTATGAGCTGGATTCTAAGAGTCACAGTACGGTTGATGGAGCATATGGATAAGAATTGCATGAGGACTGTCAAGTCAAATTTGACCGATGGGTGTTGGTTGTCACGTTTTGTGTGGCAACATTACAGACACATCTTACAGAAAATGTTAAAGAAAAGCCCTTTGTAAAGTTTCAATCAATCAGGTCTCCAGTACAATATGACTTTTATCCCAGCGTAATCAAGAAGTACATTTCTTATTGTACAGCGTTTCATAGATCATAACCTGGTGGCGTTCTGCCCTCTCGCGCTTTCACCCCTTTAGATTAGCAGCCATCTGTTTCCCATTACGGTTTGTGACAAGGGCACTGGGACCTTGTGGGAGTCACAACTGAAATTCATGTGTAAACCACACTTTGAAGATGAGGTGCGATGTTCACAGATGATAAATATAGACCGCACGCAAACATACGACCTGTGATTCTAAGGGCGCTCACATACATGTGAACATACACATGAACCTTCCTCCCATCACCACACCCACGCATATATGCGCATCAATTAAATAAGTTTCCACCACGTTCTATAATTACTTTGATCCACAGCTGGATATCTAGAATTCTCCAAGTGTTAAATGTGTGGGAAAAGGGCAGATGGTGTTATAAATAAGACATGCTAATGATGACGTGTGGTGACTTTATATACTCTTCTTTCTTCTCATTTTGTGGATAAAAACATCATTATTCTTCTGTAATCCTAACTTGTTGCAACAATTGTCCTTCCTTCTTTTTCCGTGCAACACAATCTGACCTTTCTTTTCATATCACCTGCAAACTCGTGTTCATCTGCTTTGTGTGAGTGATGCACTGTAAATTATATTCAATATTCACAGGACCAAATGACGCTATAATGTCTTGGAGACTGTTACAGTATATATTTAGCTTTGCATGTTTGCTTCCCCAGAGTCTGTCCGCTCCTCATTAGTATAAACCAAATAGCTCAACACTGAATAAGACAGAATGAAAGAAAAAATGTAGATGGAAAATATTAAATCTTAACTCTAAAAATGTTAGGTTGAAAGTAACCCAATTTGGATTTTGACCTAGCATGTGGTCAAAATGGGTTTATAGGAACACTAGTTTATTTTTACCTCATACATGGGTTACTATTTCCAGATTAACTTAAATCTTGTAAAATGAAATATACATGTTTTATTTTACAATTACTAATAATGCCAAATTACTCAAAATGCTAATTACTTAAATTGCGCTTTTACCAAAATTATCAATATGTAGGTAACAATTTTACTGTATTTCATGATTTTGTTTTAAAGAACATATATATATATATATAATTTTTTTTTCTTTTTTTGCCTTTAGTCTATGTCTGACAACATAAGGTCATCTACTCTACATGCTAGTGTGCTTCTTAGAGTTTACGTAAGAAACCTTTAGCAGATAAACACATCAAGCGTTTATAGTGTTTCTCCTCTAGAAAAATGGACCAACAATATTGATGACTTATCTGGCATGCATGGGTATATTCAAATGTGTCTAATAACATGCTGTCTGGGATGAAAATACTTGTTCACCCTAATATCACCTGCAACCAACTAACAATAGCATGCAGCAAACCATGGGTTTTCAGGTAGAAAATGAATAAAGAAATCATAGGTAAAATAACAGCATAGTCTTCACAGTATCAATCAAATATAGATTAATCCTTTGTAAAGTTACAAAAGTTATTGAAACGTAGAATTTTTCAGGATTCATAAAATGTCACCGGCCAACTGGGGATTGACACTGTTTCATACACTCGCCAACGCAGATTTTCAATGGTATTTGGCGCTTGGTGAGTGTTCATTTTAGGCCCTGTTTGTACACAAAAGGCTATTGGCTATTTAATTATTATTCTTTTTTTATATATATATGTCCCACCCCAACTTTTTGTTTTTAATAGGAAATGTCAAAACCGGACAGAAAATGTGTTCGTCAAACCCCTTCATAGGACCTTTAAAGTATGATTTGAGACAAAAATATGATTCGCTTTACTGTTAAGAAATGTCTACCTCTCTTCCTACCAAGTGTTTCTGAGGTGTCGACCTGCTTTTCTGTGAAGTCTGCAGGACTGATGTTCAATCAACAGAGCGGGACCTTGACTAAACAGAAAAAGATTCTTCATATGTGGAACACAGCACTGGGAGATTGCACAAGCCCTTTGTAGATGTTTGCTTGAGGACAGTTAACGGGGAAATATGATCTCATTGAGATCCGACATAGTCCCGGGTCCTGGGGGACGGCACTAGAGGGTGATGATGACAGGTGACACAGCACGCTACACTGGGGTGACGGTGGATGACAGCTCCTATTCTTAGCAGGCAGTGTGTTATTGACTACATTATTCTGACACTTTGTGCAGAGATTGATGTTTGATTTGTTACCTGTTGTTTAGTAATGTGTGTTTGTCAGCACAAATACTCATGCATGTTTGATTAAGTGTGTGTGTGCATTTGCTCATGTGGATGTGTGGATAATGAGTTTTCATAAATAGATGGTCTTTTGGGAGAAGCCACCTGTTTGAAGTAAAATTTGAGAGAAAAGCTGCCTTGAACTCCATGATCAATATTGTCTAGCACAGTCGGGGTTTTCCCAGGGGTTTGGTACAGTGGGTGGTTTTCATCTGCACATTTCGTCTCATTTTGTAAATCTCTGAGGTCTGCCAGTCTAGGAGGAGAAGAGACTCTACACCATATCTTAAGGGCTTTTCAAGAGAAGGTTTTAAAAAATTAGTCGGGCCCAAAACATGCCCTACACAAGAACATTAGCGCTAATGTTACCAGTTACACAAGCTCAATTGTATGCGTTGTCAAATCCTCAAAGAGTCAAATCGCAAATACAACAGGACTTCATAACACGCGTTAGTGTAAACTATTCTTCTGTGGCTAGGTTTCTCCTTTCAGTCAGCTGCAGTCATGGTGGAGAAAATGTTTGAGAATAATCTTGGCTGTGTTCAAAATCAAATTCTTCCCTATAGTATGTGAAAAACAGTACGGCAAGTAAAGAGTAGTTTATCCGAATACATAGGGCCAGATTTACTAACAGCTTGCGCCAGCGCAAACCCTCTTTTGACATTAAAAAGCTACTGTCTGTCAGGATTTACTAAAGACACGCAGTGAAAAATGAGCTCTGAAAAGGCGTGGACAGGTGGACAGTGCGTCAGATCTTAAAGTGACCGCAGCCTAATAAACCAGTCGCTGTGATGTCTGTCATTAATGTGTATCAAAGAACATAGTTAACAGAGAAAATTGTAGCTTTATTAAGGATTAATCTATATTTAATTGATAATTTCTGCAGTTAAGACTGTAAATTGTTTGATAACTTTGTATATTGATATTACAAGGCCACTGGTAAATATGACATTTATAATAATGGGTTGACATTTATAATAATAATGTGAAGATTGTTTTAAGTTCACTTAAAGTAAAAGTATTTTTTTTAAAGCCTAATACATTTTTAAATTAATAGCTTTCAATTATACTGTCATGTTGAATGTCTATAATAACAGGATCAGTATTATTATGAGTGATACGGGTCTTCATTCATAAAAAGATGCCATTACAACAAATATTTTAAATAGACTGTCTTTAAGTTGTTTCTACATTATCTTGGAGAGTAACAGTGAAATAAAATATGAAAAATGTTTGGTTTTTTTTATCGCTATTATTCAAGATTAATTACAGAAAACTGCAATTAATTAGTAAAATTTTTGATCGATTGACAGCACTAATAACACTTTTAACCACCAAATCAAGTGATACAAGAAAAGAAGTCATGTGGAAGTAAAAGTATTTTTTTTTTTCGTTTCAAATATCATGAACTCTTATACATAAATATACATAAGTTGCACCACAACATTTTATTAACCTGAAATTCTGGGAGTCTTATTGACCTTGAAACACAGAAGTAGGGGCTGCAGTCTTTACCATTTCCTGTTTTTTTTTTTTTTTGGTTATTATATTAATAACCATTATTTTTATTAATAAGCAGTGACGTGAAATATAAGGAATATATATACTGTATATACTATATATATATATGCTCATTCCATACAAAAGATTGTTTATGAATACTTCGAAATATATGGGTTTTTTTGTTGATAATTTAATGATTATACACTAAGACTTTGCTCTCTGTGTTTAGGCGCTTCTATTATCCATGTTTCTGGTATTGTTCTTTTGTCTGAAATGAGCATTCCAGACATGTTCCCTCTATAATTTAGGGCTACTGTGAAACATGTCTCCAAACCGAGTTTTAATCAGCACGCAACGCTGTTGTTCGGTAAATGGTTGTCAGGCACCTCCATTAGCCATTAAGAGGAGCCTGACTGCCGTCAACATTGCAAATTGGCATGCTCCACTCCCCCAACGAGGGGAAAACATCAGAACTGGTTCTGATTCATCCACGGGTCACGATTTTATCACCCCTGTGTAAATGAACATCCATACACTCACCTCCAGGTATTTAAATATCATCTCCATAGCTTGTCACTGGGCTAGCATGTGGAATCGCTGTGCTAATTAGCTTCGACGGGCAGAGCCGGTAGTCTGTTCAAAGCCAAACAATGCTCTGTTATTGGAAGCCATCCCTCGGAGTCTGTGTATATCTGCATCATAATAACTCGCAGGTCTATGACTATAATTCCTAGTGATTCAGAGTGCATGAGTAAAGCTGATTTGACTCATAGCAACGGTTATTTGAAATGTTTTTTGTGTTTTTTTCCTTCTAAAAGAGCAACCTCGTCTAAGTGTTAATGAATCGTTCTCATTCTGTTTGTGTTATCATTATTTTTACTTGAACTGACTAAGCTAGAACTCGGCATCATTCATAAGAAGAAGTAATGTTTTGTAATAACTCAAATACATTTGTCATTCACTTTTAGGTCTAAAGACTGTTCACTGTCAGATCATCTTCGCAGTTCAATATCAGCCAACAAAAGCACTTTTAAGGATCACATAGTTTTGGATATGCTAGGTAATGGGACCAAGACTACCTTCCCATAGTGTCGGAGAGACCCGGCCCATATCTGATACATGTGTATTTGGGCCGACACTTTGTTGCTGTCTGGGTTGGTTAACACGCTTCACCAGAAGGTCTCCATGGCTATGCTGGTCCACTAGATAGACCGTCACCAAACCAGCACTAACCATACTGAACTGAAATGGGCATTCATGCTAGCCTAGCTGGTCTTTTCAATAAGTCAGGGCAATCAATTTGCTTGGGCTTTTCACACCTGGCTCGCCTTGACAAGGACACGCACCTGCTCGAGCTCTGCATTGGCAGCATGCGTCCATGGACAGCAGTCCACAAATAGCCACTTCACTCCCAGCATTTCACCCACCCATGGATTCATGAACCAAGTAAGGTCATCCTCCGTATCAGCCCAACTATGTCTCAACCTTGGGGAATAATGGCTCGTCAAGTGACATTATACATTTACTGTCTTGTATGGAGGTCATTACTCAGTCCCAGGCTACTGGGTTTCAAAGGAATTGTGGAATTTTAATTGTGTAGCAATAAAACATCTTTTTAAAAGGACTTGAGGATTAGAACAATGTGTAAAAAATAAGACATTTTTTGTCCTTGAAAGCGAAGAATCTTCTCATTCTGCTTTATTCTGAAGTCTTTTTATCACATGCCTTGCTAACATATAAAGCCCTGTGTAAATCAGCAGAGACAGCCGTGTCAGAGAGGGTCAACATAAAAAAAAAATGCTAGTTCAAATCCTGACTTAGCACCCTCATCCATCAGAGTAATTCACCTAGAATTCATTATTGAGTCACTCATGGTACCAAGATCATGCCATTTGCAATTCATTTTTACCTGATGTATTACTGAGTGAAACTAGATATTTAATAAAACAAATTGTACACAGGTCTTCATTTTATCCATCAGTAATGTATTTCATCATAAAAGTAGAAGTTGCGAGAATGGCACCAGAGACATGCCTAAATCAGGGTTCCTCAAATGCCCTGCAGAGTCTGGCTGAAACCCTGGTTAAATTCACCTGCCTGTGATTATCTAGAGATCCTGAATACCTTGATTAGCTTGCTAATGTGTATTTGATCAGGGTTGGAGGCATTGGCCCTCCAGGGCAAGATATGTGGAAAAAAAACTACTAAAAGAAAATCTCTTCTCTGCTGTAGTTCTCAAATAATGTAGCATCACATTCATTGCCAATTATATAAATGTTAACCACACTATTGTATACATTCTTTGTGCAATGTAGATTGTCATCTTGCTGATGATTCCAGAATTTCGGTCAAATACACCCATACAAACCATGATGTTAACATGCATCTTTAAATCCAAATGAGCTACTGCTCACCACCCCTCTGTCATGAAAATGTATTATCTGCATGTGTTTTAAAGCCACATAAGTCTAAACTTGTGATGAATGGTTTTCTGAGTGCACACACCTGAAGCGCACGCACAGAAAGCAGGATTTCTCACAGCGCCTCCTGTGAAACTAAGTTCTCTTTCACGTCTTATTGCGCTTAAACACACAAAGTTCACATAAACACAGTCGGTTATGTCTGGGAACGTAAATATAAAGTATAGTATCTGTGTATTTAAGTGAAAGCAGCATAATATACACCACATATTGCTATATATGCTGTTAGTATGAATCAAACAACAAAAGAAAAACAAAATCACTCACTGCTCTTGACCGAATAACTTTACTAGCTTTAATAAGAATGCGTTTCTTTCTTGAATGCTGCTGTTTAATGTTCTGGCGAGGAGATAAACATGGACGACTGTGTACAGCTCACTCAGGGCGGGTCTATGCTAATAGGGGCGGAGCACAACCTAAAGCTTTTTCACTGCCTCAGTTTGTGTAAATCCTTTTATTTTTTTCCTTCATGAATTGCACACATGTCTAGTTCAATGATGTGGTTTTGTTTCATTAATACAGTGTATACTTTTTCCTTAATTTACCCCGAAAGAATGGAAGTGAAATCTGACAACATGCCCCATAGGTGGAGTACACTGTAACATGAGCAAATTAGAGCTTAAAATATTATCTGAAATAAAATAAAAAAATATCCAAAACAAACTAAAATATTGTGTCAATAAAATACAATTATTAACTTTTTTAAATAAAACAATGGCATTTTTTATTAATTTTTGAGTTTGACAACAAACACATCACTAAATACAGCTATACAGTTCAAAACATAATAATAATTAATAATTTCTGAACATAACTCTCAGTCATTATTCACCCTTTTCTCATGGTTTCTCAAAAGAATTCATAAAAGTATAGAATATAATGGCATATTTTTTAATAGGAGCTCAATGTAAGGAAGTGTTACACACACCGCACCTGCACAGCTGGGATTTAAACCCGGCTCGTGTCCTCTGCTGTTAGATCAGCATTAAAGAACCATCTCAAGTGTTAAATAACAGATAGAAGATTAAAATAATATCAGATTTGTTTTATTTTAAATAAACACAAAAAACAGAGATGAAAAATAATCTCAAGTAAGAAATTTACTTTTTTAAAGTTTTTTTTTTATTTTGGCAACTTTTTCTCTGAATAATGTTGATATGGCAACTAGTAAATACTAGGGCCGGGACTTTAACGCGTTAATTAAGATTAATTACGCAAAAAAAAAAAATAGATAACAATTTTAACTTATTTTTGCACCGCGGAACGTTTTTTAATGAATGAGTTTCGACGGACCGCTTATACTGGAAAACCAACTAGCGTTCTTGACTTCTGAACACAACAAACCACAGTGAACATGAACGAAGAAGCTGACGAGACTGCTTTTCTTGGCCCCGTGGATGGGAAATTTTGTTTTAAAAAACGAAAGGATGGAAGCGTTGACAAGAGCATGGTTGTGTGGAAGCTATGCAACAAGGAATTTGCGTATCACCGCAGCACATCGAGCCTCAGATATCACCTCAACGCAAAACGCTGGACATAAATAAATAAACAAAATTTTGTTGATTAAGCTTATGTATTTAGTCATTATTCAATGGTATACTAAAAATCCATGTGAAAAAATTACTTCTTACTGTTCTTATGTCAAATATGTATATGCAATTAAAATGTGATTAATTTTGATTAATTAATTACAAAGCCTCTAATTAATTAGATTAATTTTTTTTAATCGAGTCCCGGCCCTAGTAAATACACTACATCATGGCATGTGTGGAAAGTGTTAAAGCATGTGTGTTAGGTTGTGCTCCTCCACATCACTGTAATGCAGCGGTTCTCAATTCCATTCCCCGCCACACAGTAACGGTTAATTAAGATTTTTTTTAAAAATCTAAATTACATTTATGTTCACATTAAACATCACAACAGACATTTATCACACAGTTTAGCATTTTTAATATGACAATTTATATTAAATTAATAATAACAACTTAATATGTATATAAATTTACATGGCTTTATTATATAAGCTAGTGAACTTCAAGTAGTATATGGAGTAGTGAACACAGCGTAGGGACCCTTTCAGTCGGAAACAATTCATGGAGCTCTCATGGAGATCCCTGGATGGGGATTGACAACCACTGCTGTAATGGCAAGGGAAAGCATGATGTTGATGTAGATGTAGATGTTGTGGGGAAAACAAATAAAACTTAGCAGTCATTACAGCTATGGATTTCAAACCTTTCCTGGAGCCTCCCTAGTACTGGACATTTTGGATGACTCCCTTATGGGACAAACCCATCTCAGGTCATGCAGTTCTCTACTAATGACTTGATGAGTTAATTCAGCTGGGTTAAATAAGGGATACATCCAACATGTGCAGTGAAGAGGGAGCTCAAAGAATCCTTAAAAAAACCCTTATGCGTTGTCCAAATATCCCTACTTCCCTAATATATGCGATAAAACGGTACGCCAAATGAGTAGTTGGCCTACATCGAATATATCATATTGAAAAACAGTAGTGCCTTGTTCGATATCGCCCTCTATACCCTTATTCACTATTCCCTAC
This sequence comes from Gobiocypris rarus, assembly GCA_023029165.1. NCBI lineage: Eukaryota > Metazoa > Chordata > Actinopteri > Cypriniformes > Gobionidae > Gobiocypris > Gobiocypris rarus. The sequence continues at coordinate 5,383,141 of CM040927.1, forward strand.
AGTAAATAGTGCTTTTTGTTTGTATTGAATTTTGTATTGAAACAAACAGTGTTAATGTCTCCTTTTTGTTTTCCATAGGGGGAAAAAACATCATCATACTGTGATTGAAAGGTAAGCAATGACTTTTTCAAATGAACTATTCATATTCATCTTAGCTGAATCATCTATTCATCTTAGATTGCATCTTGCAGTAACATGTAAAAATGAGAACAAAAGAGCAACAGGAATGTTTTCAAACAGAAAATGAACTGAAGTGCTGAACATTTACTAATAACCTAACACTATTTGATATTCAGTGAAACCCTGCGTGGGATTTTAGGATTAGCACGGCATAGTCCAAATTTCCAACTCGGACTCAAGATGTGCATTCCAGTTGGTCTCAATCTCCCAATGCTGCTGAGCTGACCCATTCTCCTTTTGACATCCAGGGCCCAGACCACAGGCCTCTCGGCAGCATGACAGCTACGTAATCACACCCAGACCAATTAGACCGAACAGAGCTCTTGCTCAAGCCCACACCCCAGCATTCTGCTCGATCCTTTGGGCTCTATAGGCAGTATCAGACCCTGCCAGAGCCTTTGAGCAGCTGCACTGTCCCACCCAGCCAGTGTCTTCCTCCTCCTTCAGCCAGAACATTCTGTGCAGATGTTGGTGTGGGATAAAGACACAACACATAAGCTCTACAAAGCAACTCTTTGCTTTAGGTCCTGCACAGCTACACAACTTCAGCCAAATGACGGGAGGACATGCTCCTTGTTAGTGGAAAGAAAATGGTATCTGTCCAAAATGCAGCAAGAGAGCCCTCACAAAATAATCTGGTGCTTGCCAATAGTGTCCTGAAAATGTCTCACAGGCCTTTCAGACATATAGTCTATGTATTACAAACAGGAATAGAGTGATGCAATTTGAAATCTTCTTGAAATCGACAAGATTTTAGTAAAATACCTGAACTCATTTTAAGATTTCTTCGTTTTAGTTTTTTTTTTTCAACATAAAATACACCAAAAATACCCCCACTCATGTTTTTTCTATGCTTTTATGCACAATATTGCCAAAAGTATTGGGACACCCCTCCAAATCATTGAATTCAGGTGTTTCATCACTTCCATGACCACATACAATCAAGCACTAGGCATGCAGACGCTTCTACAAACATTTGTGAAAGAATGGCTCGCTCTCAGGAGCTCAGTGAACTCAAGCGTGGTGCCGTGATAGGTTGCCACCTGTGCAATAAGTCCATTCGTCAAATTTCCTCACTACTAAATATTCCACGCTCAACTGTTAGTGGGATTATAACAAAGTGGAAGCAATTGGGAACAGCAACAACTCAGCCACGGAGTGGTAGGCCACATAAAATCACAGAGCGGGGTCAGCGCAAAACTTTCTGCAGATGGTTTTTCAGAGGTTGGGCTTGGCCCCTTAGTTCCAGTGAAAGGAACTCTTAATGCTTCAGCATACCAAGACATTTTGGACAATTTCATGCTCCCAACTTTGTGGGAATAGTTTGGGGATGGCCCCTTCCCGTTCAAACATGACTACGCACAAAGCAAGGTCCATAAAGACGTGGATGAGCGAGTTTGGTGTGGAGGAACAGAGTCCTGACCTCAACCCGATAGAACACCTTTGGGATGAATTAGAGCGGAGACTGTGAGCCAGGCCTTCTCGTCCAACATCAGTGCCTGACCTCACAAATGCGCTTCTAGAAGAATGGTCAAAAATTCCCATGAACACACTCCTAAACCTTGTGGAAAGCCTTCCCAGAAGAGTTGAAGATGTTATAACTGCACAGGGTGGGGTGTCTCCATATTAAACCCTACGGATTAAAAATGGGATGTCATTAAAGATCATATGCATGTAAAGGCAGGTGTCCCAAAACTTTTGGTAATATAGTGTATGTCTTAAAATTGTCATTTGCTAACAAATGGGACTAGTAATCTACTAATTCAGAGAACAGGTAAAGAGAGGTCATCATATGAAGCAGAACGATGATCATGGAATATCACTTGGTATGCAGGTGAACTGGAAATATTACACCAAGATTGTTTGGTAAACACAGGTCCTGTCCAATTACTATTGTTATATAAAAAACATGGATGTATATCCATTATATATTTGAAACTACTAAATATTATTTCCACAAGAAGGCCTATGTGATGTAATCGTATTGGAAGCCCCTAGTATTTGATTAATGATGTAGCAGGACCGTCACATTCCAGATGTCCACATATTTTCAGGGTGAGATGAATTTCTTCAGATACCCCCTACTCAGTGTGTAGGGAGCAGTGAACTGCCTACTGACCCTGTAAAGCAGAATGCAGATTAAATCACTGACGATTGAAACAAATGTGGTTATTTACAGCTCAGCTAATGATCCATATGACCCAAGACCTGTAAGATGATGCTTGATTAGACACAGCTGAAAGAAACTGTTATTATACACACCCAGCAGCCTACATTTCTTGCACTGTTTGGAAAAACCGATGACCGTCGTCCACTTAAAAAGAATTATGTCTTCTCTGAGTCATCTTGCCCCATTGCTGGAGACATAATGTTTTCCGTGCCTCGTGGTCCTGGCTTACCCCCATCTTTCAGGATGGGATGAGATGGGAAGGGAGTGTGGTAGTGGGAATACCGCATTACTGGGATTAGGCCGGGAATGCGAGGAGAGCGGAAAAGAGCCCATTCTCTCTGCTCCGCTGCACCTGTGCAGTCGCTCCGACACCGAGTCTGGAAGCACAGTAATAGGACAGGAGGAAAATTAACATATAGGCACAAGTGAAACAATGTCGCACTTTAGAAGAATGGCTAAAAGATTGTTACCTAAAACAATACGACGGATACATCACAAATGAGACCTCTGTAATACTGCAATAGTTAGACAACATTGAGATAAAATGGTGAGAAAAAGGAGCCTCCTGCTTTCTCCGATATTTCTTCTGGAAAACACACAAAAAAAAAACCTTATTGTCTCTGTTTCAAAAGAAATCAAATGTCTGTGCTCAGATTTGACAAGAAGTCTGCGCTCAAAAGATTTCAATTTGAACTCTTATGAAACACTCCCACGACTACACAAAATTTTTCTAATTTGTCAAATAATTTTAATAAGTCTTTCTTTTTTGTTTTTTTTTTCTTTTGTTTTTTTCTGAAATATAATTTTTGTGTTTTTATTTGTCTTTAGAAATGTTAGCACTTGATACTTAAAGTTCAATGTAATGAGCAACGTCTGAACAATTAAAAAATTTAAATCTGTAAGTATCGCACATTATTTTCAATGCAAAACACACCATGAAATTGATGGGATGTGATTTTTAATAATATCATGAACAAGAACAATCAGGATTGAGTTTCCTTGCAGGAGACTTCATTATGAAGCCACATCCTGTGTGTCCTTATAGGTGACAATCCCTATCATACACCCGGCGCAATGCATCGCCAGGCGACCATTTTTTTTGCAGCCCGAAGCAGTTATCATTTTCACATCCAGCACCATGTTGTTTAAATAGTAAATGCACTGGTGCCCATCTGTTCACCCATGAGCGTGCTGGTCTGAACACCAGGTGTGTTAAGGCGCATTATTGCCGTGTTGCTATTTTGAGGAACTGAAAACGACTGCACCATTGACTAACAGAAACCTGGTCTAAAGTTAATACCACAGTATTTTTTGTGTTATTTAAAGGGTGCGTTAGTAATATGCGCCTATAGGCAGATGCACAACACGCGTAGACTCTGCTTATTACACACACAGGGACATGCAGCAGCACACACATTTTTAAATATTAAAAATAAAAGGATTAGACTCTGGAGAAGCGTTCAGACTTTCTGCAATGTAAAGAGTGAATCCGTCATTGTGCAAGCACAACTGCACTCCAACTGGGTTGTTTTAACCCTCCGGTTGGGTTAAATGTTTGCTTAAGACAACCCAATCACTGGGTTAGTCCATTTTCAACCCAACTTGGGTTGTTTTTTACTGAGCATTTTTTAGAGTGTGGCTTTTAAAGGGAATGGGAGATGAGACTTTATTGCACATTCTGCACAAAACACACCCATGACTCATTAAGAGACTAGGTACAACCATTTTGGACCATGTGCCATGTGCCATTTTTTTTTTTTCGTCATTAAACTAGCAAAGGTTGATTTGGACACGCCCTAAGTGCACCAGCTCCATGAGCTTCAGGCCATGCGTTCGGACCGTTCACATAGGGCCCTTTATTTCGATAGTCCACTTCAGACATTCTAACCAACTGTAAGTAACTTTTGCAACTACATGTCAACTAGCTCTCATTAGACTATTAGTAGACTGTTTAATATCTGCAAACAATTTATTTTGATGCTCCCTCAAAAAACATTCTGTTGACTATAACTTTGCAAGTACATGTTAACTTATTCTACTATCCTTAACCCTAACCTAACAGTCAATTAACACTAATACTAATAATGAGAGTTAGTTGGCATGTAGTTGCAAAGGTGCTTATAGTTAGTAGAATGTCTAAAGTGGACTATCGAAATAAATATGGCCTACAGCACCTTGCAGCATAATTGTAGCTGATGTATTGTGCATTTAAGGCATCAAGAAGTATTGTGGCTGTTTACTTGGTTCCGCATATAAAAACCCGACCATTTGCAGACCATTTCATAAACGCTTTGGGTTAGTCCAGCAGTAGCTCCTCTTTTAGGCAGTCAGGGCATTCTGCAGACATACAGTATTGTCTGCTTTACTAACAGCGGACATTCGCTCTGAAAGGCATGAATAGAGAGTCTGCTGCAGTGTAAACAAAAGGGCGCTGCTTCATCCCTCTGCTCTCAAATCTGGCCCAGTACTGTGGACATACAGGAGGAGCAGGTCAGGGATCAGTGTAGCTTTAAGGATGGGGAAAGCGTATAGACAAGCATAATCATTACTATTGCTCATAGTTAGACCTAGAGATTTCAATAAATCCCTAAAAATGTAACTATGGCATCCCAGCTTCAATTCACTGTCTAGGTTAACTATAGATCCGATATAGTCCGGAGGAATTTGGTTACTTGTCGCTTTTGCCAAAAATAGCTTGCAATATTTATAATATTCCTTCATGTAAGCAAAGTCAACAGTTATTACACAGTGTTTGGTTTCATTTTGTTTGACATGTTCATGTTCTAGAAGACTATTCTCGGGCTATGGTTAGATTTCTATAGAATGTTCACTGACTGCCCAGATTTTGCCTTGCTTTAGCCTAGATGTCAGGGCTGTGTTTTGACAGCTATTAGACATCTTTTAAATGCAAAAAAAAGACACAGAAAAAAAGTTGTAAATTGTCCTGCATTGCATGTGCATTGAACATGAATAGGTGTTTTTACAGGCAATGAATTCCTTTATGTTAAATAAATCCAATTTGATTTTACTTTTCGAAATGTGTGTTAAAAACAAACCTTCAGCACATGCACAGTGCCCAGTCGCTGTGGTCAGAAATGGATAATTGCCTCAAGCATAATTGCCTTTTTTGCCTAGATGACATATGTTAGAAAAGCTTATATTAACAAATGTAGTAAATATTCAATCTGATTCGATATTCTGATTCAAGCGTTTGCATGGCTTAAAGTTTCCTATTAAACTTATTCAGTAAATTTTTCATAAACTATTCAATTTATTTAGTCTACATGAAGGCCGTCAGTCCGATTATACACTGATATTTGTTGAATGTAAATATAACTAATGATACCTCAAATCTAGCAACTTATTGAAGAGAATTACTTTTCTACGAAATCAAACGTATGAAAAATCCTGCTGATGTTAATTGAAGTAGGCACCTGAGACGTATCTAGAGGCCAAAAAATAATACATGGGGGGCTTTTTTCACTCAAAGGGTTCCTATGCCCTTGATTTTGTTTTCAGGGTGTACTAGAATATGTTTTCATACTTGATTGTTCAAAAAACATACTATTTTTAGTTTTTTGATGAAGCCCCTCCTTCCAAAATACGAATTGTGCTGTGATTGGTCAGCTGGCCCAGTGAGTTGTGATTGGCAGCGCTTAGCACTTGTACGAGAAATGTCACATGATCCTTTACCATAACATTGTTTATTGTGTACATTTTATTTTATCTATAAATTTGTAATGTAAATTCGTATATATATGGTTTAATTTGATGCAAAGCAACATACAGGGGCATGATGTGAGTCACCTAAACGAGTGTCACGTCTGTCTTTTCGCGTAATGGAAATGCCTGATGATTTTATGATTTTATTCAAAAATATACAGACTATAAAAATACTTAGGATATTAAAATATGTCCACCGAGCTGGTCCCTGTTGTTTATTGGACAGGTTATGGAGTCAGTCACAGCATATTCGGACCAATCAAATTAGTTAATTAGTTTGGTTAGCGTGTAGTGTTGCTGTTTGAGCATAAACAACTGCAAAGTTGCGATGCTCAAAGTTCAAAGCAAAGGGAGATATTTAATTTGAAAGAAATGTTTAAGGACTACAACAAAAGGCTGGTATAGGGACTACGCAAGCTTACACAAGGGAAAACATCACTAACCCTGAAATTTACATAAACCCCACCCCCGAGAACATGTAACAAAGGGGGTGGGGTTATCACGACATAATATGCTAATCATTGACTTGAAGACAGTTAACTCCACAACAGCATCATAAATTGATAAACTAACCATTCAGAAACGTCCTGTCTCATTCTACATGTTGTCACTTCTTCTTGAGTCCATTGTCTTCTTCATTGTCCGACTCTGTTTTGAACAGAAAAGGCTGAACAGTTTCATTGCCGGTCAGCATGAGGGAATCAGAGCTGCTAACACAAGATTTTGATGCTCCGCCCCATGAGCAGTTGCTCATTTGCATTTAAAGGGACACACACAAAAATGGCATGTGTTTGCTCAACCTTAAAAAGTGACAATTTTAACATGCTATAAAAATTATCTGTGCGGTATTTTGAGCTAAAACTTCACACACACACTCTGGGGACATCAGAGACTTATTTTACTTCTTGTAAAAAGGGGCAATCAACCACCCCTTTAAATAAAATATCTCCCTTTGGAGACTTTGAGCTTTGTAACCTTGCAGAAAAGCACAATAGGACCCCTTGAAAATAATAGAATTCTAAAAATAAAAAATAAAAAAAGCACTTGAAAACATTCAACAGAATGACACTGTTACACCTTGTCTTCACCGGACATGAGTGGCACGACTAAAAACAATACAACTTATTATAAATAATGATTCTGTCTACAATGGGTGTGGCACGATGAGAGCGGCAAATCAACCACCACCCAGCAAAGCCCTGGCAAGAAGGAAATTTGAATCCCATTGAATAAAAAAAGTCCTGCCCTGCATTGTTTTATGATAAATATTTGCACAACTCTACAGAAGTTAAATGCACTTACTATTTAATCGTAAATTAATTATTTGATTTAAAACCAGCAGACAGTTGCAAGAAATACCTTTTTGAAGAAATTATAAGTGATAATACCTTTCCACTCAGCTCAGCGTAGGTTCATTAGTATTCTGTATATGTTTGTAATGTTTAAGCATACATTTCTGTACGTTTGAATATGCACTGAAACATACAATATGGACGTATTGACAGAATCTTAAATGCACATATTGTCACACTCACATCTCATTCAAAAAGATAAATACAGTTTGGCATTTCACAATAATGACATCAAACCTGTGTCGTAATGCTTGCGGCAGCGATTTCTGAATGTTTAATGAGAGCTTTGTTTGAGTATGATGGCAGATGGGGATGATTATATGTGCATAACAGTTAAATTACAGTCTTTTCCGCACACAGAGCAATCAAATGGCTTCTGAAAACTTGGAAATTAACACTGAAATAGAAAGGATTACTTTTATGATGAGTTATATAGCCTTGTTTTTGCTGTAGCCAAACAAAAGAAAAAGGAATTAAAGGAATCCTTCACAACTAGTTAAATACGGCACCAGAAATCACACACAACAGAAAGACACGGTTAGAATGTCAAATTAGGCAAATGCATTAAATTATATTTAAACATATTTTATCATTTTCAATGATGAAATGCAATAAGATCAACTAATTGTGCATCTCTAATGACTGCTACAGACAGCGATTTCGGCAATCTTATACGTATAAGTAAACTATAAGTGTAAGTTAATTATAAAAAATAAAAATAAAAAGTTTTTTTTAAAACATTAAATGATATAAACATATTCTAGTAGACTCCATTTACAAAATTATGATCCTGTAATGAGCATAGTAGGACCCCTTAAACTGGATTATTGTGCAGCCTCCAAATGTCCTGCGTCTCACCCCATCCAGCTCTGAGCAACAGTACGCTGGCACTATGCCTGTGGTTGAATGACTTTGGGGTCATCAGTGGTGTGGCAGATTTCTCTCTGTTGTGGTACATGGGAGGAGCCCTTATTATCCATGTATGGCTGTTTGAGAGAGGCCAGTGTGGTGATATCTCCGAGCTGGAAGTACACTAATTTTCTTTGTGTCCTGGTTCTCTGCTCCCTGGTCCCGGCAGGTTACAATAGTGCAGTGTTCGCAGCGGAAGACAATCGCTGTCTGTCTGCACTGGACTCGCAGAGTCACTGTCCACTCTGAATGTGCACACACACACCGTTACTCAAACACATACTGATTCACCCAGACAAGAACACACACTGCGAGAAATAATGGAAAGGCTGTCACAACACAAAAATGTCACACAACCACAAGAAAACAAGTCTTTTTTTAAAATTGTATATATGCTTATGCATTTTATGTGCTGCTACTAGGTGGTTGGCAGGATGATCTGGGGCCGGATGTGTGAAAATCTTTTTGAAAGAGAAAAAATTTGAAAGAATGCTCTTATAAATTCAAGTCATCATGAACTCAAAATTAACAAATCTTGTTTTTTTTTTATTAAATATTGCAGTATTTATAATTAATGATTTATCTGTGCACATTTTTTTAAATTTGAATCTTTCACCAAAATAGCTTCCCCTTCCTCTTGCAGCGACTTCTCTTCTCTAATCTGATGATGTGTATACTGGCGCGAGGGCGGGACAACCTGTCACTCACAGGAGATCGACCAATGGTGAACCACAACCATCCAATCAATTCCCCACGGACAAAATTAAGTCCCACATTAATTTCTTCTTGTTCCAAAAGACTATCGCATCTTCTGAAACACATGCTGATGTTAAAAAAAAAATCTGTCATCATTTACTCTCCCTCAGGTTGTTCCAAACTTGAGTTTCTTTGTTCTGCTGAACACAAAAGAAGATATTTTGAAGAATGTTTGTAACCCAGCAGTTAGAGCAACCATTGACTCCCATAGTAGGGAAAAAATGCAATAGTAGTCAATGGTTGCTCTAACTGCTGGGTTACAAACATTCTTCAAAATATCTTCTTTTGTGTTCAGCAGAACAAAGAAACTCAAGTTTGGAACAACCTGAGGGAGAGTAAATGATGATAGAGTTTTCATTTTTGGGTAAACTATCCCTCTAAGAAGAAAATGACAGACTTTGGTGTTTGTATGGTGATTGTATGGCGGTTCTTACCGAAGAATTATTATATTTACTATAATAATCATCATGAGTGTGCACTTTTTGTCTCAACTGGCTCGATGCGAGTCGTTGCGTCTGTTGCTTTCATTTGCAGTCCATCTTTCTTGCACTCTCTCTAGAGAGAATACTCTTTTTTTAGAGTTACAGAATTTCAAATGTAGCAAAAAGTCACATCACGCACAATCATGTCTAATCTTTGTTTACATAATCGATCATTGGTGTCTCTTCCGCGTACTTGTGCACATCCCTAGTAACAGTCATATGCATTAAATGTCGCTTGTGTTATGTTGTATGCATAAAACTTGAAACAACCCATGTCTTACCTTTGTGGAGTTGGGCATTATTCTAACTCTAAGGGGTAATGAACTGCATTATATTATTATTTTATAATGTTTCCTGGGGTGCATTTTTAATATTAGTATTTTTTTTTTTTTTTTCATAAAAAAAATCATAATTTAGAAATAAAAGGTATGTTTCCTAAACTGATTTTAGCCCTCTGATTTGAACACTCTGTTTAAAGGGACTTCTGGTGTGAGACTTCAGTGTAAACACCCTCTGCTGTGATTGGCTGCTGTGAGACTTCAGTGTAAACACCCTCTGCTGTGATTGGCTGCTGTAAGACTTTAGTGTAAACGCCCTCTGCTGTGATTGGCTGCTGTGAGACTTCAGTGTAAATGGCCTCTGCTGTGATTGGCTGCTGTGAGACTTCAGTGTAAACGCCCTCTGCTGTGATTGGCTGCTGTGAGACTTCAGTGTAAACGCCCTCTGCTGTGATTGGCTGCTGTGAAACTTCAGTGTAAACACCCTCTGCTGTGATTGGCTGCTGTGAGACTTCAGTGTAAACGCCTCTGCTGTGATTGGCTGCTGTGAGACTTCAGTGTAAACACCCTCTGCTGTGATTGGCTGCTGTGAGACTTCAGTGTAAACGCCCTCTGCTGTGATTGGCTGCTGTGAGACTTCAGTGTAAACGCCCTCTGCTGTGATTGGCTGCTGTAAGACTTTAGTGTAAACGCCCTCTGCTGTGATTGGCTGCTGTGAGACTTCAGTGTAAATGGCCACTGCTGTGATTCTTACATTTTTGAATATGAAATACGTATTACATGTGGAACTCACTCGAAAACTTTTAGCACATTTACTATTTTACACATTCTAGATCTATAGCATTAAATTTAGATCTATAGCATTATATTTAGATCTATAGTTTTATATTTCGATCTATGCCGTTATATTTAGTTCTATAGTTTTATATTTCGATCTATACCTTTATATTTAGATCAATAGTTTTATATTTAGATTAATGGCATTATATTTAGATCTGTGCCGTTATATTTAGATCAATAGTTTTATATTTAGATCTATAGCACTATATTTAGATCTATGGTTTTATATTTAGATCTATGCCGTATATTTAGATCAATAGTTTTATATTTAGATCTATAGCACTATATTTAGATCTATGGTTTCATATTTAGATCTGTGCCGTTATATTTTGATCTATAGTTTTATATTTCGATCTACTGTTTTATATTTAGATCTATAGCATTATATTTCGATCTATAGTTTTTTATTTAGATCTATAGCATTATATTTAGATCTATAGCATTATATTTAGATCTATGCCGTTATATTTTGATCTATTGTTTTATATTTAGATCTATGCCGTTATATTTAGATCTATTGTTTTATATTTAGATCTATGCCGTTATATTTAGATCTATGGTTTTATATTTAGATCTATAGCATTATATTTAGATCTATGCCGTTATATTTTGATCTATAGTTTTATATTTAGATCTATGCCGTTATATTTAGTTCTATAGTTTTATATTTTGATCTATGGTTTTATATTTAGATCTATAGCATTATATTTCGATCTATACCTTTATATTTCGATCTATAGTTTTTATTTAGATGTATAGCATTATATTTAGATCTATGCCGTTATATTTTGATCTATGGTTTTATATTTAGATCTATGCCGTTATATTTAGATCAATAGTTTTATATTTAGATCTATAGCATTATATTTAGATCTATGGTTTCATATTTAGATCTGTGCCGTTATATTTTGATCTATAGTTTTATATTTAGATCTATGCCGTTATATTTTGATCTATAGTTTTATATTTCGATCTACTGTTTTAAATTTAGATCTATAGCATTATATTTAGATCAATAGTTTTTATTTAGATCTATAGCATTATATTTAGATTTACGTTATATTTTGATCTATAGTTTTATATTTAGATCTATGCCGTTATATTTAGATCTATGGTTTTATATTTAGATCTATAGCATTATATTTAGATCTACGCCCGTTATATTTTGATCTATAGTTTTATATTTAGATCTATAGCATTATATTTAGATCTATGGTTTTATATTTAGATCTATGCGTTATATTTAGATCAATAGTTTTATATTTAGATCTATAGCATTATATTTAGATCTACGTGTTATATTTTGATCTATAGTTTTATATTTAGATCTGTGTTATATTTTGATCTATAGTTTTATATTTAGATCTGTGCGTTATATTTTGATCTATAGTTTTATATTTAGATCTATAGCATTATATTTAGATCTATGGTTTTATATTTAGATCTGTGCCGTTATATTTTGATCTATTGTTTTATATTTAGATCTATAGCATTATATTTAGATCTATGGTTTTATATTTAGATCTGTGCCGTTATATTTTGATCTATTGTTTTATATTTAGATCTATAGCATTATATTTAGATCTATTGTTTTATATTTAGATCTATAGCATTATATTTAGATCAATAGTTTTATATTTAGATCTATAGCATTATATTTAGATCTATGGTTTTATATTTAGATCTGTGCCGTTATATTTTGATCTATAGTTTTATATTTAGATCTGTGCCGTTATATTTTGATCTATAGTTTTATATTTAGATCTATAGCATTATATTTAGATCTATGGTTTTATATTTAGATCTGTGCCGTTATATTTTGATCTATTGTTTTATATTTAGATCTATAGCATTATATTTAGATCTATGGTTTTATATTTAGATCTGTGCCGTTATATTTTGATCTATTGTTTTATATTTAGATCTATAGCATTATATTTAGATCTATTGTTTTATATTTAGATCTATAGCATTATATTTAGATCAATAGTTTTATATTTAGATCTATAGCATTATATTTAGATCTATGGTTTTATATTTAGATCTGTGTTATATTTTGATCTATAGTTTTATATTTAGATCTATAGCATTATATTTAGATCTATGGTTTTATATTTAGATCTACGTGTTATATTTTGATCTATAGTTTTATATTTAGATCTATGCCGTTATATTTAGATCTATGGTTTTATATTTAGATCTATAGCATTATATTTAGATCTACGCGTTATATTTTGATCTATAGTTTTATATTTAGATATATGCCTTTATATTTAGATCAATAGTTTTATATTTAGATCTATAGCATTATATTTAGATCTATGGTTTTATATTTAGATCTGTGCCGTTATATTTTGATCTATAGTTTTATATTTAGATCTGTGCCGTTATATTTTGATCTATAGTTTTATATTTAGATCTGTGCCGTTATATTTTGATCTATGGTTTTATATTTAGATCTATGCGTTATATTTTGATCTATAGTTTTATATTTGATCTACAGTTTTAAATTTAGATCTATAGCATTATATTTAGATCTATACCTTTATATTTAGATCAATAGTTTTATATTTAGATCTATAGCATTATATTTAGATCTATGGTTTAATATTTAGATCTATGGTTTAATATTTAGATCTATGCCGTTATATTTTGATCTATAGTTTTATATTTAGATCTATGCCGTTATATTTAGATCTATGGTTTTATATTTAGATCTATAGCATTATATTTAGATCTATGCCGTTATATTTAGATCAATAGTTTTATATTTAGATCTATAGCATTATATTTAGATCTATGGTTTTATATTTAGGCTATGCCGTTATATTTTGATCTATAGTTTTATATTTAGATCTATGCCGTTATATTTAGATCTATGGTTTTATATTTAGATCTATAGCATTATATTTAGATCTATGCCGTTATATTTAGATCAATAGTTTTATATTTAGATCTATAGCATTATATTTAGATCTATGGTTTTATATTTAGGCTATGCCGTTATATTTTGATCTATAGTTTTATATTTAGATCTGTGCCGTTATATTTAGATCTATGGTTTTATATTTAGATCTTTAGCATTATATTTAGATCCATGCCGTTATATTTAGATCAATAGTTTTATATTTAGATCTATAGCATTATATTTAGATCTATGGTTTTATATTTAGATCTATAGCATTATATTTAGATCTATGCCGTTATATTTAGATCAATAGTTTTATATTTAGATCTATAGCATTATATTTAGATCTATGGTTTTATATTTAGATCTATGCCGTTATATTTAGATCAATAGTTTTATATTTAGATCTATAGCATTATATTTAGATCTACGCGTTATATTTAGATCAATAGTTTTATATTTAGATCTATAGCATTATATTTAGATCTATGGTTTTATATTTAGATTAATGGCATTATATTTAGATCTATGCCGTTATATTTAGATCAATAGTTTTATATTTAGATCTATGCCGTTATATTTAGATCTATGGTTTTATATTTAGATCTATGCCGTTATATTTTGATCTATAGTTTTATATTTAGATCTATGCCGTTATATTTAGATCTATGGTTTTATATTTAGATCTATAGCATTATATTTAGATCTATGCCGTTATATTTAGATCTATGGTTTTATATTTAGATCTATGCCGTTATATTTTGATCTATTGTTTTATATTTAGATCTATGCCGTTATATTTAGATCTATTGTTTTATATTTAGATCTATGCCGTTATATTTAGATCTATGGTTTTATATTTAGATCTATAGCATTATATTTAGATCTATGGCGTTATATTTTGATCTATAGTTTTATATTTAGATCTATGCCGTTATATTTAGTTCTATAGTTTTATATTTCGATCTATGGTTTTATATTTAGATCTATAGCATTATATTTCGATCTATAGCATTATATTTCGATCTATAGTTTTTTATTTAGATTTATAGCATTATATTTAGATCTATAGTTTTATATTTAGATCTATGCCGTTATATTTAGATCTATGGTTTTATATTTAGATCTATAGCATTATATTTAGATCTATGCTATATTTAGATCAATAGTTTTTTATTTAGATTTATAGCATTATATTTAGATCTATAGTTTTATATTTAGATCTATGCCGTTATATTTAGATCAATAGTTTTATATTTAGATCTATAGCATTATATTTAGATCTATGCCGTTATATTTAGATCAATAGTTTTATATTTAGATCTATAGCATTATATTTAGATGTATGGTTTTATATTTAGATTTATGGCATTGTATTTAGATCTATGCCGTTATATTTAGTTCTATAGTTTTATATTTCGATCTATGGCGTTATATATTGATCTATAGTTTTATATTTAGATCTGTAGCATTATATTTAGATCTATGCCGTTATATTTAGATCTATGATGCCATATATAGGCACATTCCAAAATGCTCTCTTCTTGGTTTCAATACAAGCTGTTTTTGGACTAACAAGGAAGTTTTCAGTTCTGAAACTTATAGGATATTCTTATAGTATGACGACCTCTTATATGTCAAAAATTCAAGGAAAATTAGATTTCTCAATTCATGACCGCTTTAAGAGGTATTTACAATGATTTTTAAGAAAAAAAAATTCTTAAGAACAATCTTAAGAAATGTTGTTTGGAGATACAAAATATTCTTAACTTTATTCTTAGGAATGTTTCATGAATCCAGGCCCTTGGGGTTTGGTTTTTTACTGGCACAGATTTCAGATTTTTTTATTTTTAATTTATCTATTTTATTGCCTGCCAGAAGAAAATCACACGTCTAATTGTTTACTGCAAAATGTATAAAAGAATCACAAGCATGGAAAAATTCACAAGAGCTACTGAAGCCCACAGCATATATTAGAGTGTTTTTGATTATAAATGGTGATAAATAAACCAATAACTAAAGACATCAATAATCATGAATACATTAGAGCAGGAGAAATTGGTTTGTAAGTGATAAGGCCTAGGAAGAAGAAAGTGTTATTGTAATGTAAATCACATTCAGACTGGGTTACTGGCAGCCTATAATAGCATCATATTGACGCCACTAGATTATCTCATCATTCATATTCTGTCATAGGAAGAGCCGGGCAAGTCCTCTCTTAGAGGGGGACAGTTTAGCTCTATGTGTTTAAAGACTGAGCTTTTGTATGTGGGAAACATTACTCATATATATGGCAAATCAAATCTGATGTCACTGATACACTCAAGTATAGAGTCATTTTTGTTCGCTCCTTAGATCTATTTATATCATGAATTCAATCAGCTTTGTATTTAATCTTATAGCAGAATATATAGGCATATTTGACGGGATAGGGACTAGGCCAACTAAAGATGCCCCACAGGACTTGTTACTGAATTTGAATAAATATGAATATTTTTGTCATTTTGGAACAGGGTTCAAATCAAACAAACACAACATGGCATAAAGCCTCAAAGGACACGGTATCAAATCAGGTGGGAATAGGCTCATGAGGAGAGAGAGATATGCCCGACATCTCATTTTACATGAATCTCCCAGAGATCCCCTGTTGACACAATAAATTGTCAGTATTGTAGACAATAGTGAAAGAGCAGGGGTGGAATGATTGTGTTGCACCCTCAGATGGGGTTTTGTGATCTATTCTGACACATAGGAACCGTAAAATTTACTTTTGGATATAGCACTGGTTTAAAGAAATAAACCACCCAATACTTAAATGAAAATTCGGTCATCATTTTCTTACCCTCGTGTCGTTCTAACCTGTATGCCTTGCTTTATTCTGTGAAACACAAAAGCTGCAATTGAATGTCCTAGTCGCTCTTTTCCATACAGTTGTAATGAATTGGTTGGGGTTGGGTATCGTTTGAATTTAAACGATTCTGATTCTGCTTATTGATTCCTATTCTTATCTATACCTAATTTTGATTTAAAAAAGGTTCAATATCATTCACCTTTATTCTAAGTCTTATTGCAAAACATTTAATTGTAGTTGAAAACCATGAACAAAATGTACTTTTGTCTATGGTTTAAAAGTACCATAGAAAAAACAACTAGCCTAACTAATATAAATAAATTAGCAATCACACAAATAAATACAACAAATATATGGTTGAAATAAACAGTGTTTTAAGATTTTCAGATATTCAGGTACAGAAACCATAATCAAATGTAAAATAACACTGCACTTTATAAATAAAATATGCATTACAAATAGTGATTCAGTTATTCATATTAGGCTGCTGTCACTTTAAGAGCTGCATGGATCCATCATACTGTTAAACATGTGTTTTCTTTCTCAACTGTTTACGTTCACTTTGGACATAACTGAATGTGTTCCCGAGGACATTTTGACATATTTGTGTTTTTTATTTGTCCATTCAAGAGCAAAAAGAGGCAAAAGATAACTCAGTTCATAGGATGATATCACTTGTTTCTGCTTCTTCTTTGCCTGTGTTTTGATAAGGAGATTCAGTACTCTTTCAAAATAGCATACCGTAAAACAGTGAAAACATAGAAAGCCGGAAAAACTTGTCTTTGGCAAGGAATCGATTTCTCATAAAAGATGAGATTTGCTACTTCTCGAATGAATTAGGGCGGATTTATAGATAATGGTTTACATGTTTCTGTGTTTGTCACCAAAGCTTTCATATTACTTCAAAAGTATATAGCTGACTCAACAAGTCTTATAGGCTACATTCTTTTTTCAATGTTTTTGAGTTATTTTTGTTATTTGAGGGTCTGGTCAGGATTTTTTGTTTTGTTTTTGCAATTGCATAGAAAATAGGGACAAATGCATTCTTTAGAAATCTCTCTAAGTGTTCCATAGAAGAAAGAAAATACAGCAAGATTGCAATGACATGAGCTTAGGTAAATAATGACAGAAATTTTATTTTGGGTGAATCCTCACTGGGCGTTCGATTGACAGGAGATCTGACCAATCATAACAGCAAATCCACCATTTTTTCCGACAGACAAACCAGACAGAAGAGTTTGAAGATTAATGTCAGTGGGCTTGAACTTGAAAAATGGTGTGTATTGAAGTCTTTCCATGGTTGAAACAACATTCCTGTTTATTTCGTGTTGTAGAAAGAGAAGATCGGTTCACCACCCACTTGGACGAGGCTAGGACGAACAATACCTGACAGTACCTGAGGGGGGCGGGTCTTCACGAAGGCTCAATTAACCTCTTAAAGTGTAGATCTCTGCCATATTCTCTGTCTCATAATGTTTTGCATCTTGCGGTCACATTTACTATCACTCTGCAAAATGTCATAGGCAAAATTGAGTAATTTCAATAAGGAATCAAGGTGATAAAGAGTTTTGCATGAGGGCAAACAAGACACAGTGACCAACAGAAAGCTTCTTAGTTTGAAATAAGTGACTTCTGTGTGAGCTGTGCTTCATGCATCTCTACCGTTTTTGCCTGCAAAACTTTGGCAAAATTTCACTAATATGACCGCACCTTAACGCTGAACTCCCAATAGCTGTCATACTTTATACTGGCCAAATTGTAATGAAGCTTACATGTCATAAAGATTCACTTACTCTACATTTCACACTGATCTCATATGAATATGAATTTATCAACAAAAAAAGCATTCACAGTACATGTACTATAAATATATTGTGCTCATTATCTTTTTGGGAATGAGTTTGTGATAATGGATCTATTCTTAGCTAAATAAATATGTACTTGTATGAATTGTTTTAAAGACAAAACCCCCTACAGTACATTTTTTGTAAATATTTAGCTTATGAATGAAATTGGGTTTCTTAGACATTGATATTCCCTGTGACCGACAAGTAACTATTCTCAGATTTCTGGTGATTATGAAAAAATGAATATAAAAATCATAATTTTAGTTGTTTATTGATTTACTGTTTCATAACACTAACATTTTTTCACCATCCTGGCTCATTTATCATTCTGTCTCTCTCTGATTTGAATATTGTTTTATCCAGCAGCGAGTCAAGGCTTTCTGGTAATTACTTCTCATTCATTTAACCATGTGGGTCTGTTCGAGAGGAATTGTCAGACTCCTGCATTAAATGGCCCACATTCCGATCCTCTGATGCTGAAACTAACATGAGTTCCCCCCTTTATCTCTGCAGCGCGTTTAATTAGCACACAGTGGATTTGTGTTACAAAAGACTCGGCCAGCAAAAAAACTTGGAGACAACCTGATAGTGTCTGTGGTAGGTGGCACGGTCTCACTGCTATGGGGCTGTTCTCATGGATGTTCACTGTACACTGAGCCACAGGGCTGCCATGGGAACTAATGACCGATTTATTTTGTGGAACATGATCAAATTTAGTAATGTGTTCGATAAGACATTTTGCACTGGAAATGAGCCTTGGAGCTCAGTTATGGAAATTATTATTGATGTTTCATGGTTGTTTCAGTAATGCATTCAATCATTCATGACTGAATTAAATTTAATGCACTCTGGCTTCACAAAACTATAATTGCACAGATTCTTCACATTTACAGAGGACACATCAGCGCATTGATTTCCTTAATATTTTCTATAAAATGTTAATCATTAAGTTAAGCCAAGCAATATTATATTTAAATAGCGTCTGCTGTTGTTACTACTACTAATACTATAACAATTTTCAGCACTCTTGAGAGTTGTTATGCTTATTCTGAGATACATATTCATGTGTAAAATGTGTAAATTTTTATAGACACTAACGTACAATATCAATATATTGACAACTGGACTGGGTTAAGTACTTTAACGCAATTCTATAGCAGACGGTATCATGGGTAAACATTTCATAAATCATGTGTGGAGAATGCTTAAGTATGATATTCAGAATAAGTTGAACACACATTACACTTAGTTTAGTGTGTGTGTTCAGGAAAACCCTACGTTATGGAGACAATATGTCCTTGTCCTTAAGCCTTGTCCACACTGATATATGTGTTCAACTGAAAACCCATCCTTTTCTCTCCATTTTGGCCTTCCGTCCACCCTGAAAACACTTTCACGAGTGGATAAATTTGAAAACTCAGTTTATCGCGTTTTGGACTGTGAAAATGGAGGTATTTAAAAATGATTTAGTCATGTGACACATATTGAACCAATAGATATATATGTTTATACCAGCATTGTGCCAGTTATGTGCTATTGTACTCTCTCATACAGTTGTTTAAAACAAGTTTTTTACACTCTTCATATCGCAATCCTACAAAGATGGCAGAAAATGTACTCACAACTGCTGTCCAGCGGCAAAACATGAGAGCAGTTGGATTTTAGACCAAACATATAATGGTGATCGAGTACGACCTGGACGCATCAGTGAATGCTGAGAGATTTTGCTAAATAAAATGATCCACTGAAAAAAAAATATCCGTACTGCTTGTTGACATTGCTTGATTCAAATGAGGTAAAGCAACACAATTGCTATACGTTTTGTTCTATTTTAATTTGATTTAGATTGATATTCAATCCTCAATATTCAATATTCAAGTTTACTTAAAGTTTCTGTTGAGATTACATGAATGATTTGTGTTGCATTAACTGAAACTGGGCAGGGATTTTTAGTTCCCAGCATGCTTTGCATAAGGCTATATCAAGAGAGAGTAAATGTTATTTTATATGTAAAAGTGTTATTTTATGTATTTTTAAGGAAGATGAGAAAAACTTGAGACTTGATTGTGTTTAATAGTGTTTAATATTCAATTATCTTGGAATTATTAAAACAATTTTAATTTCATTGTGGAGAAGAGTGGAGCATTAGCTTACGCTGTGGACTAAAACAATTAATGTCATAACAGTTTTGATCAAGAAGCTTTGAAGAAGTGTGTTTATGGGAATTTTTGTCCATTCTTCAAGAAGCGCATGTTTGTGAGGTCAGGCACTGATGTTGGACGAGAAGGCCTGGCTCGCAGTCTCCGCTCTAATTCATCCCAAAGGTGTTCTGTCAGGTTGAGGTCACACACTGTTCCCACAAAGTTGGGAGCATGAAATTGTCCAAAATGTCTTTGAAAAGTTCCTTTCACTGTAACTAAGGGGCCAAGCCCAACCTCTGAAAAACAACCCCACACCATAACCCCCCCTCCACCAAACTTTACACTTGGCACAATGCAGTCAGGCAAATACCGTTCTCCTGGCAACCGCCAAACCCAGACTCGTCCATCGGATTGCCAGACAGAGAAGCATGATTATTTAGTAGTGAGGAAATTTGACGAATGGACTTATTGCACAGGTGGCAACCTATCACGGCACGCTTGAGTTCACTGAGCTCCTGAGAGCGAGCCATTCTTTCACAAATGTTTGTAGAAGCGTCTGGATGCCTAGTGCTTGATTTATACACCTGTGGCCATGGAAGTGATTGAACACCTGAATTCAATGATTTGGAGGGGTGTCACAATACTTTTGGCAATCTAGTGTATGTTCAAAAGCATATAAGTGGATTATTGAATTAGTGAAGGCTCATCTTTTCCTTGGTTTCATCAGTTTACATGCTTTTTTTATATTCGGCTCAAGCCCACATACTAGTCACATGCACTTGCAGAGAAGGGGGTGTATGAGGGGATCTGAAGGAGAGCTAACAAGTGAAAAAGTGATAGAGCTAGAAAGAGGGAGATGAAAGGGGAGAGCTTGAGAGCGACAGTGCACTTGTTCCCTGCTTCAACCAAACAGAGACAAGCTTGCTCTCCTTGCCTGGTTTCAGGGTGCATGTGTGAAGGAATGCATTCATTAACGTAATTCCTCTGCTCTCAAACAAGGCTTCCGTCATTTGGAGAGCGAGCGAAGAGCCGCGGGGTGGAGGGGCAGTTCTCACTGAAGAAGGGGTGAGGGGTAAATACACCCCCTTCTCTGTAGTCAGGAGGGCAAGGCGCCCTAACAGAGGCCTCTGCGTCCAAGGCGATCTGCATGTGAAAGCCCCGGGCATCACAAAAGGATGAAAAGGTGCTGGGCAGGACCTGGACAATCCCTTCCTGTTCTGGTGGGTCGTTTGTTTCCATGCTGTCAGATACTGGGCCGCCAGCCCTCTCTACCCTCATCTCTTCAGCCCTCTGGTGTGCTGTCCCTCGTTTTGTTTTCCGGCTATTCCTTATACGTGCTCCTTGTTTTTTTCCGTTCACGTGAATAGGAGTGATGGACCAATGTAACGTCAAACGGTGACTGGAACAATTGCTTTCATGGCTGCGACTAAAAGCCAAACAGCACCATGCATGAGAACTGCTTTGCATGACAAAAGAAGTGACAAAACCATTAGGCCAATTAGAGTATTTATATAAACATAGTAATGAAGGGATTTAAGCACTCATAAATTATGTTTGCTGTGTGGGAAAATAACTTCCATTTTAGTGCAAATGTTTGATAGCTTTGCTATTTCTAAGCTAGTTTGGTACTAAGGAATAGCCTTTATTTTTTTTCAAATCCTAATGCATTGCATTAAAGCAAAGGATGAATGCTAGGAATGAAAATGTAGCACATCAAACTTCTAAATCTCTCTGCTGTTTTTATGCTGCTCCAATAAGGACAAAAAGAATGTTAATTATGTAAATTAAAAAGCGGTCTAATCCATAGGGAGGAGCTGTTCCCATAGCATTAGCTTTAGTTGAGTATTGGCACATATTGACAAAGCATTAGCCTCCATCCGCATTGTGTAATGATTTTTTTTTCTTCTGCAGAGGAAGTCCTCCTATTGAGATAAATGCCTTGTTTTCTTCTTTACCATTGTGGTATGTTCTGATGTGCACCGGCGTTTAGTCGATCGCTCTTCTCCTTTACTATTCCCATTCAGCCTGCCAAAAGAGGACAAACGAGTCTTTTAATATTAGGCCGATGTGACAGACTCATGCTCACAAACACCTGAAGAGGACAGAACGTCCGTTCTCAACAACAGAATGAAATGATACTGACTTCATTTAAATTTAAAGTTTATAGTTGAAAAGAAATGTTGCTTTGGTGAACAAATTTAACCTTTTTATTGTTTACTCGCTTTCATATCGCTCCAATTAAGCATATTTCATATGTTGGCTGTCCGAGTTGCAAAATATGGAAGCTTGTTTCCGCCACTGAATAATAAAAAAAAGAAGTTATGTTATTAAAAACTTTTTTTCTCGCAATTCTGAATTTTTCTCGCAATTCAATTTTTTCTCTCGAATCCACATTTATATCTCGCAAATCTATTTTTTCTCTTGCAATTCCGAGTTTATATCAAAATTCTAACTTTTTCTGGCAATTCTGACTTTTTCTCACAAATAATTTTTTTAGATTTGGATTTAAATCCGCAATTGCGAGAAAACAAAGTCAGAATTGTGGGATAAAAAGTCACATTTACCTTTTTACCGGAAACAAGCTTCCATAGCAAAAATTACAATTAATGTACAATAAAACTTTACTTTTAGTCTGTTTTTCAAACAAACCTATAATATGGCATCATAATTTGAATTTAGCCAATTCTATGACAGAGCAGCTCATAAAATGTGTCCATCTTTCAATTCAATTAAATTCACATTTATTTGCAAAATGCATGTCTACATTACAATTTTGAGTGATCTGTTATCAGACACACAGTACATACATACAACTGTTAACATATCATTTTGTGTTTCATTGAAGAAAGAAAATATGTTCTCGTAATGACAGAATGTGGATTAAAAGTTTATTATTATTAATATTACTTGTGATTGAGTTGTGCATGCTTAAACATATCAGAAAAATGGCTGGTTATTGGTGCAGAACAAGCGTTTTGGAGAATGGATGGGTATTCATGCTCACTTGCAATTTGCATCCATTGGAAAAAAGAACGGCTCATTTGAAGACACACAACACAATTCGTATGCATCAGAATCGAGTCTGCATTTAAAATGGGCTAATTGTTTTTTTGTTTTGTTTTTTCAAATGCACAGGCTCTCTCTCTCTCTCTCTCTCTCTCTCTCTCTCTCTCTCTCTCTCTCTCTCTCTCTCTCTCTCCTCCCACAGTCTGATTTCTGCTGCTGGGACTCAGTGTGATCATGTGACGGGCTCGCGAGCGCAAGAAGAGCTGGTCGGTAACGGAGGACCGAATGCCAATCTCATTGAGAAAGCGCCTTTATTGCGCGTGAGAGACGAGAGGGACAGACGTTTCTAGTGCTGCACACACACAGACAGACAAGACACAGGAAGCTCCGGGGGATTCGGGGAAAGGGTGCATTTTCACCATCTCAAGAGGAAGTTAAGGACAAATCTCTCTCTAAAATAAATCTTAAAGAGGAACACCGGGCACGCGGGAGTCGCCTTTGCGAGTAACTTGTGGGATTTATTGGGAATTGTTTTTGAAAGGAGACCTGGCTTCCCTCTCCGCCCGTGTATATTTCATTTTGTTCATTTAATTTCATTTCATCTTACAACTGTCATCACCAGAATTGCAGTAGCCTTGCAGCAGCGGATTGCGCGTAAAGACAGAGACAGCAGCCTTTTCCGCGGAAGACTCAGGCACTTGCCTCCTTCACTTGCATTTTTGTACTCTATTTATTATTTATATTCCAGCCTTTATTTATTTCGGGACTTTTTCCTGTCTATTTTTGGGGCGTCGGTGGTGATTTCTGTGGAATATGGTGGGGGAAATGGAAACGAAAGAGAAGCCGAAGCCGACCCCTGATTATCTGATGCAGCTCATGAACGATAAGAAACTGATGAGCAGTCTGCCCAACTTCTGCGGGATCTTCAACCACCTCGAACGGCTTCTCGACGAAGGTAATGTTGATGAAGTGACATGTGTTCCGTCGAATCCCACGGAATGACATCGCTGGGAACAGCGCGAGCCGTCCGCGCGCAAGGCAAAACATGGTTAATTGCAACTATTTATGGCGTCAGTTGTGTTTTTTGGTGTCAGACCTTCACCCTCATGTTGCTAATAAATCACACGACGTATACAGCCTTTTAGTTCAGCTTTAATAGCTGCTTAAGTTTGCGCTCGGATTCGGTAGTCGCCACTTCTCCGTTGCGAGAGGGTACCTGTGGCTTGCGAAATGATTTTACAGTGATTCCGTTGGATGTTGATGTATATCTCGTTAGAAAAATACCTTTTGGGCAGTAATGCAAAATGTTTACCTTAAGAATATGATTGTTTTGAAGACTTTCTCTGAGGTAAAACTAGTATTGTAGAATGTTCCTCATTTAAACTCTTAACAGATTCACACAAGGAGAGCAGATTTGAGCGAAAATTCCATTCAGAATTAAGCCCGTTCAACCGACTGCTCTAAAATAGAACGTTGCAAATCACTTTCGAGTCATAGTCGTAGAATTGGAGTGCTAATGTCTACGTCATATAATACACATATAACAGAAAATAAGTGACTGAACTATCAAGCAAGAGAAACTTGCTGTCACCCTCAGATCCTCTTCTGGACCGTTGCTATTTAAATAGTCATCGCGAGACTTGTTGTTTACTGAATTAACCTAACGAAATGCCCCACCATGCGTAAGAAACAGGGTTGGGTGGGGGTTCATTCGCAGTTGTATGTAAGCATACGTTTCAGCATTCACGTAGCTTAGTTTGTCAAATTAGTCTTTTTATTATTATGTGCACTATGACATGGTTTAATTGTGGTCGTCATAGAGGAGTCGACCTCTCTGTATTTTGTGGTTACGAGTGGGAATTTCGTGTACTTTGGCACCAGGGGGCTCTTGACTAATTCTTTAAAACCTCTTGTACCCATCTCCTGCTGTCAACTTCATCGTTAATGAGGTTTATATATTTGCTCAAACTGTGCTCTTTTTCTTAATTAGACTGTTTTATAAATGTTTTTTTTAGAGTCGTAGGCCTATATTGCAAATATAATACGCTTAATAGACATTTAAAGTGTTCAAATGATAATAAAAACCAATGTTGACTGTCTATCTATCGACCCATGTTTCTAGAGAGGGCCCCCTTTTATTCCTCATTGCAGAGGCGGTTCTGTCAGTGTAGACTGGTTTTCATTTGTTCATTAGTTGTGTAATTGTCGTGCTTATTTAACACGCATTTTCATTTCTTTTGCTTTATGGAATTTCACTACCAATTAAAAATCGCTAGGGAAAAAAAGTTGTAAAACAAAGCAAATGTAATTTCAGATCATGATGTGCTTGTAATCATTTAGAACCTCCTGAGCAAACCTAAGGTTTAAATTACATTTATAAAACCTCATCATTGCACACATTACTCTACATTACGGACTCATTACTCATCATTACTTGCTTATTACAGTGTGAGGAGAGGGAGTCGTCATATTTTTGACACCCTTGAGCACTACCACCTTCCCTTGCACAAGTTAGGTAGGTTGGAAGGTTTATATTTGCAGACACACACCGTTTCAAATAACTGTTTTTCGCAAGTGAATCATCTGCGCCCAACATGGCATTTCAGTGTGGACGTAGTCCCTTAGCATCCGGAGTTAAATACCAGAGGATCTTATTCATCTGCACATCGCAGTGGAATGACGTAAGCCTCCCCTGATGTCATTGCAAAATGTTAGTTGCAGTTTTTCAACATCTGTTAAAATTATTCTGATTTGTCAATATATTTACTATCATAAATACATAAACATGAACAATATTCTGCGTTTCACTTGCAAAGTATGACTCACGTCATGAGTTTTCACAGCTTTTTATATAGAGAGTTGGAGGGAATCTGGCATAAAGATGTGTCATGCTGTTTAATGCGATATTTTTGAGTAATATGCCAGTTAGAGGAGTTTTCTCTACCACATATTATGGGTTTGTCACAGTCTAGCTTGTGCAAATCTGTATTAATAATGCTGTCAAGGAAGCACACACTCCATAAGACTGAGACAGCGAGTTAGTCTTGTGCTCATGAGAGTCGGTTTCACTTCCACTATTGAACCATTGCAGAACTGATCCCTGACCTTAGATAAACAGGACACACTGCTCAGATCTGCATGTTAAGAGGGTGTGCAAATGCGTGCATGCATGCCTCTGATCAGTTGCCTCTTAGAAAACGAATTGCAATTGGTCATTGTCTTTTGTATTTTATCAGAACAGAAAATGTGTTTCTGGATCCATTGAGAAACGAATGTCCTGTTGTCGCACTACAGCACTGCAACATATGGGCTGCGCGCTTCACCATTCATAATCTCGGAAGCTTTGTCGCTATAGTGGAACCATCACCAAAGCAACCCTAAATCACGGGCTTTTGCTGAGCTCAGCTCTATCCTGTCCTAGAACGTAAATTACGGTCTACTGCTCATGCTGGACCGCTGCATTGATCATACATGAAACTCTTTTCTGGAGAATGAAAATGGAGAAACGAATGAAAGTGTTGAAAATCTGTAGCATCATGGATAATCGAGGCAAGCGATAGCTCGGAAGCACTCAGTAGCTGTGTGAGATCGCATGTGTGATATTCCCCATGGGGTGTTGTAATATGCAACAAATCTGGCTCTGTTTGGCTGAGAGTGTGTGAATGTGTGTGTTTGTGTCAGCTTGCATCCATCTCATAATGTGCATTCATTTTACACTTTCGTTTGTAATATCACATAATCGGATGCAAGCTGTAGCTTGGGAGCACTTTAGATTTAGGCAATTGCTGTCATTATTACTATGAGAGCACCGTTAATTTTTGTAAATTACTGTAATCTCCCAAAACTAGAAATCTAGGCGAACCGTTATATCCTCCCATAAATTACTATAATAGCATTATCATTTTCTTTTCTTTTTTTTTTCTTGAACATTTAGTGCTAGTTTAGTAGTTATAGACCCAGGCCAGTGAAATTTTCAGTTTCCAAAAGTCATAAGTTCACCATATACTGAAGGCTGCCTGGGATCCTCTATTGTTATTGTGCCCTAGAGCACTTCACTTAACCCCGGGTTGCTCTGGGGAGATTGTCCTTGTAGTTGGTAGTGTTTGACACTTTAGACGAGAAAGCTGTTTAAATGACAGATAACATTTGAAAACTGCTAATCTATTAAAAGTATTATTACATTAATCAAATTAAGTGCAGATGATCAAATATATCATATTTGCTTAGAAAATCCCCCAATTGAACTTCAAGCTTGAATTGCAGCAGTGATGGGAAAATCAGGTCAGAGGGCCGGATTTATTGAGTTTTTTTAATCACATTAAAAAAATGCAGCCATCCACCACCCCAATTTCACCTCTATTTCTACTGACTGTTTTGTATTAAATATTAAAATATGTATTAATTTAGTAATCCAAGGGGAATTTAGAGTGTGTGCTGAAGCCAAATATGTAATTTAAATTAAAATGTGAACGTGTGAACTATACATTAATAGTAGCAATAATAGTTTAGTGATTTGGGACGTTATTCAAAATAATATCTCCAATGATTTTGCCATGGTTTTAATGGTTGAAGATTATTGTTGTTGTTGTTGTTGTTGTTGTTTTTGTTGTTGTTGTTGTTGTATATACAGTCAAACCAAAATTTATTCAGACACCTTTAACAATTTCTCACATTATCACCATTTATTGCTATAGTTTAGAAAATGGTAATAAAATATGACAAGAACTATTAAACTGTTTCAGAACAAATTCATCTTGATAATGTCAGATAACTTTGATAGACAGGTGTAACGGATTACAATCAACCAATCATCTGTCAGCTGTTTAATTTAAGTACAAAGTAGATAATACCCCTTTAGGTCAACCAATGAGCAAGTAATGCTTCATTCTGTTTAGTCTGTGGTGTCAAAGGTCACATTAGCAATAGTATATATATATATATATATATATATACTCTAGAAAATGCTGGGTTGTTTCATCCCAAATTTGGGACAAATATGAACAAACCCAACCATCGGGTTTAAGATTTAATTTAAATCTGACCCATCCCAGCATTTTTAGTGTGTGTGTATATTTAATAAAAAAATGTATCTAGTTACAAACCTAAATTATATGACGTTCACAATGGACCCTCCAGGGTTCTCAGAAAGTGAAGTATGAAGTTGGAGGTTGGCTAAACTTCCATAGAATTAAATGGAAAATACAACAAATATATATATATAGTATGCATATAAAAAGTCACAATGGAGTTCATGATTTTTTTTCTAAAAGTGGAGAATTCTTCAGGTCAGAAGAGAGAAAAATGTCAAATTTGTCACCACTCCTTAAGGCCTTTGTATTACAAACACACAGCAACTCTGTGAAATATAATGCAAGGTAATATAACCCAAAGCACAATCTAACATGGCTAGATTTACAATGTTAATATCTGTAGAAATGCGTCATCACAGTCTGTGGAAAGGGTCCATTGGCCAAAGCCACAGTCTAAAACCACTTTAACAAGTGCAAGCGAGCACAAGTGTATTTGATACACATTATTTGAAGCCCCTTGCCATAGTCAGTGTTGTAGAGAGGCGTTTCTCCCCGCTCTGAAGGGTGGCGTGGCCTTTAGATATGAGACGTGCGACCGACCCTGGCGTGTCACCTGTGAGCGATGCATTTGCGTGAAGCAGACGTGATGCTCACAGTCTAATGCGTAAACCCCTGCCCCCGTTAGTGCAGATGAATGCTCTCAATGGGCAACAAGAGCAGTCAGCCATGCTAGGCCCTGCACTCCACGCTGTAATAAAGGTGATGAATTTAATCAGGGGAGCAGCCACCGCCATCAGTACAAGGCCCATAAGGCAAAGTTGTGCAGCTGACATCCATAGAGAATGGAGTTAGTTACTGTTTGAATAGAGACGGTAATAGAAACAGAGATGTATGTGGGCCTGTAAGGCACTGTAATGCTCAGTGGTCATTCATGGTTTGTATACCAAACTGTTCTTTTATGGTGTCGTAAAAGGTTTCTAAATAACTGACTGCTGCAATGGAGTTACAAGAAGTCCGTAATATTTAATATTCGAGGCACTCAAATTCGATGTTAAAACATTCTGAATTAAATTTAAGATATTCTTTAGTCTTGAGATGTCGAGCCTCAGACGGACCACCCACAGACACTGACAGTCTGATGCATATTGCACACAGAAATGGCAAGAGCCGGCTCAAATCTGATTGGCTTTAGTGCGGTGCAACTTCCGGGAGCCTGGGTGCACCAATCTGCCTGGAAACGAAGTCATGTTTACCACCGTGCTTTTGAAGAAGAACTAATTTTCTTGATTACATGCCAAAAAATCCCAGTTTAGTGGCATCAAATCTTTGAAAGATATACAAGATGCCCACAAACATACTTTTATTCAGTAAAAATGCAAAGGATTTCTATTTCAAATAAATTCTGTTCTTCTAAACTTTCTATTCATCAAAGAATAATGAACGAAATGTGCCACGGTTTCCATAAAAAAAATAGTTTTCAACGTTGATAATAATAATAAGAAATATTTCTTGAGAAGAAAATCAGGATCATATGACATCTTGTATATCTTTCAAAGATTTGATTCCAATAAACTGTACATTTTTGGCCAATCAAGTAATTAGTTCTTCCTCATTTAGTGGGAAACATGATCATGTGACACTGAAGATAGAGTAATGAGGCTGAAAATTCAGATTTGACATCATGGGAATAAAAAATATTTTAAAATATATTCAAATATAAAGTTATTTTCAATTGTAATAATATTTCACAATATTAGTGTTTTTACTGGATTTTTATTACCCAAAAGTCGTGAATGTTAGCATATGTCGGTGATAACATTTAAAAAAAGTTTCTGATAATTTCCTTTATGTTTTCTCTATACACAGTCTCTGAACCAAAACACTGTTGTGCATTTATTTATTGTCGTTGTTGTTGTTTTTAGACCTGCCTCTAAAGGGCCCTGTTTTAATGATATGAGCGCATGGAGCAACTGCATGTAGGGTGTGTCTGAATGCACTTTGATAGTTTAATCGGAAAAAAAACGGTTGGCATGCCAGGCACATGGTCTAAAAGGTCTCCTTGTACATAGTCTCTTAAGTCATGGGTGTGTTTTGGGTGTAACATGCAATTAACCAATCCGAGTCTCATCTCCCATTCCCTTTAAAAGCCAGTTGCGCTCGCGCCATGACGGATTCACTATTTACATGGAGGAATTTGCAAGCGGAAAGACTTAACTCTTCTCCAGAGAGGAAGCCTTTTATTTAATCATTTTATTTACTTTTATCACGTTGTGTATTGACTTTAGACTAGGTTTTTGTTAGTCAATGGTGCAGTCGTTTTCAGTTCCTCGAAATAGCAACACGGCAACAATGCGCCTGAACACACCTGGTGTTCAGACCAGCATGCTCATGGGTGAACAGATGGGCATCAGTGCATTTGCTATTGAAACGACGTGTCGCTGGACGTGAAAATGAGTACGGCGTCAGGCTGAAGCCAGCAAAATACACTTGCGTCGTGCCTGGCGTTGCATTGCGCCGGGTGTATGATAGAGCCCTAAATGACTGTGATTGGTTAGTCAGACCGACCTTTATTTCCTAAGTGGCTGCAAAAAGACTTTGTACAGATAGTCAAAAGATGATATGACGTATAATGATTGTGCAAGCTTTGGTTAAAAGAAAACATATTAAGTTGCCAATGAGTTAACAAGATGGATCTAATCGTCCCACTCATCAAGAGCATGTTTGATCTGTTAAACAAATCTCAGAAGCCTCATTGACAAATACGACAATCCTATCAGACTTATAGTTAACCAGGGAAACAGGACTGTTACATAACAGCTGGTTTATCAATAGCCAGACAGGATAAGCACACTAACAGCGGTCATTAATCTCTCACACAAATTCACATCTAACAACAAAATCTGACATGTGCTGCTAATCACACTCGGAGGACCAATTTGAATGACTTTGCCTTCTAAAACTTCAATACAAGGCAGAAAAAGCTCTTTCCTGAAAGCTCCTTAGAGTTCCCATGAGGACTGGAGAAGCCCATGCTCCATTGACAATTAGCCTAAGTGGCCACATTCATCACCTAATTGGAGCAATTAATTAATCCTGAGGAGTTTTACTGGGGTCAAAGTCAATTTATCCAGAATTAACTTCTTTAGGACTCCGTCTTTATTTGTAAAGTAGCTGTCCTTGGATACTTTACAATTCCTCTCACTTTGTGGCATTAGAGGAAGAGGAAATGAGCTGTGTACTCATTAGACACCAGAGACGGAGAGAGACACTAGAGGGACACGGTATTACTTATTAAATTCAATGTATTTCGTATTGTATGCTTAAATATAATTATTTAGTGAAAAATATCAAAGTAAATCATATTTTATTGTTATTTTAAAACATTATTTATTTTTGTGAGGAACACCAAAAAGACCAAAAGGCCTATGGTGCGATGATGTCAAATATTCGTTGATGTCTTGCTCTGGAGGCGGGCATATGCAAATTTTTTTTCCCATGTGACATCACAGATCCCCCAATATCCAAACGAGCTGTTTTGGAGCTTAATTAAATAAAGGCTTTATAGATCTTTAGAAAAAAAGATCTCTTAAATGTCAAAAGGTCAAGGCAAATGACCCCTTGAAGAAAAAAATGACATTCTTCAGTTTCAGTCCTCAAATGTTTTCTTTCGAACATCTTTTCTTAAGCATTAAATTCAATAAATGGGTCTGGCGTTATCTGATTTTCTAATATCAAATTCAATAGGCAGCAACTTTTTAAAGTATAAATAGTGATAGATGCTATTAATACTTAATGCAAATCGTGGCCAATATGATTTGCAGTATGCAGTAATAAAATATTCATTGTATTTGATTATATTTATTAAAATCATAAATGGATGCTGCTTTATTAGGACATTACTTGTACTTAACATTAACTCCCCTACCCCTACCCCTAACCATACGCATTAAACACTTTATTCCCATATATTAAATACCCATTAAGAACTTTATTTCCACTTTTCAAATATTTTCCTAATTTTTTATTTAAAATAAATGCTACTCTGAACTGACATGTGATGGAAAAAGGCATTCAGTAAAAGGCGGATTCGAATTCGGTGCGGTCATGTCAAAAGCTTACGTTTTACTCTCCACTGCTCTTGTTATCGGACTGGTTTCTTTTGTAATTTTGTCAGGCCCAATCAGCCAATTGTGGGCGGAGTTAGTGTAAATAGCCTCTGCCAATAAGTGTAAATGACATCTTAGGACATTCCGAATTCTCAGTATTTCAACACTGGTAAATATTAACAGTAAGAGGTTTTTTTTTTTTTTTTTCTTCTTTTAAATAGTAAGCACCCTGTGAGTACATAGGATGTTTCTAGGAACGTAGTTATAGGAACTAGCCACCAGGGTAGTTTCCCAAGAACTAAAAGTTCCCCTAGGGCCATTTTCCTAGGTGTAATCGCACCGCCAGTAGGAACTCTGCAGTGACGTGAGCCGTACTTGTTGTGGCATTTATTTTAACGGCACTGAGAACGCCAGAGCCTGAGCACACAGCGCTCACATTCTCCGTCTTCACTATTTTACGATCTTTTTAACAGTCCTGTCTAGTACATTATTAACTGTTATACAAAGAAAGTAGATGAGTATATGAAAAAGTATTAGCGTTTTCAATGTGGTTGATGTCCAATGTTGTAGCTGAGTAGAAATACATAATCATGTTTCGCCTGGTCCCAATAAAAGTTCCGTTGTTACTAAACTTCCGTTGTTACGTTGGTTGTTACTAAACTAATGACGCAATACGTTGAGTCAGGGCCGTAACCACCATAGACATTGAGGGGGACAAGTCAAGAAATGGCCAAATTGCCCCAAATTCTTGCACTGCACTTCATTACGCAGCGCTCTGTATGTTAGGATGACAAAAAGGTTTTAAAGTAAAACATTTTGTCTGGTCTGCCTCAGTGGTGTAACGTTGCTAATCAGTGTCAAAATTATTGAGATGGCCAATCAAATCAAAGTAGGCGGGTTTACATCCTCTTTAGGCTATGGCACAATCATCATACAGACGAGCACGTCAAGATATCACTTGCAAAGACTATATTATTTCCTGTGAAATCAACAACAAAAAAAACCTTCTCCCTGCTCTTAATATCCAATCATTGAACATCTTTGATTTTAATGAAGAAAAAAAACTGAGGGCGGATTAGGACCCGGAACCTTTGACACAGTTTACAAAAAATGTACCACCAGACCACTACGAAATTCAAATGTCAACAGCAGATCTATGTTTTTTTTCACTAATGGGAAGAATCTCAAGACTAACAATATATTTGACGCAAATTAATGCAAATATTACTTGGAAATAGTCCAAAAATGATTATTTCCCAACTAGAATTAGACCTAGAATTTCCTTCATTGTTTTGTTTCTTTATGCTTTATAAAAATAGAAAAAATTGGTCCCCTTCAATGTTCAAGACATGGTTGTGGCCTTGCGTTGAGTATCCTGTGTGGTTTACTATTTGTACAGCTCTCTGATCCAGTCACTTATGAGCTTCCATCTCAGTTGGGTTTCTGCAAATTCAGTTGTCATTTTGATCCTTTCAATGTCACTTTGATCTACATCCACGTTGTGACTGTTTACTATTTGATTACTAGGCTTGTGAGTTTGGAGACAGTTGCAGGATATTCCTTAGGCGAGTTGCTGGGTGCTAGAGACACTAAGTTTAGTCCAATTTTAGCTTTTTGCATTGCATACGCACTACGCAGTGATATTTTGAGATGCTCTGAAAGTAACAGGTGACTGTGCATTGAACAGCCGTAACTAAGATTTATAAAGTTGGCATCAGAGCATTGGTCATGCTGTTTCAGGTAGGCATGCTTTCCTTCTGAACATCATCATTTCCTGTCACGAGATAACTTTGAAGGGTTATTAGAGCAGAAGTGACACACAGAGAGACTGTCATCTGACAGTACTTGATGTACCAGACAACAGGGGTCACGGGGTCATCGTGTCACAAAGTCATGTGCCCCAGTTCTCCTCGCTCAAGAGCAGCGGCAGTTCATTTGAAGGAGAAATCAATCACATGACAACCCCCCTTTCCATTTCTGCTTCCATCAGTTACTCTATATATCATTGGGGATTATTATGGCCGGCTTCCTGTGATGCCGTCATTATTAGTGAATACATCAGCGTTGAGCTTTATAATGCATTCACATGCCTCATTTTAAAAGCACTCTGTGTAATTGAAACTGTTTCTCACAGACTGCTGACTAAGTCTCGGGCTCGCCGGGAGACTGGGTGAGAGGAGAATGTGAATAGAATCTACCTACACGGACAGAGTCGTATTGATTTCAAAGTAAGAGGGTGAATGAAAAGGCAACATCTGAGCTCGTTTATGTCAATAGATTTTGGTCTCCTGTCGTTCCTTTTCCTTGCCTGTTGCCTCGGAGAGCGAAATCCTATAACCTGAAATAATTCATATTCCAGCGAGATGGTGCGTGAGATCTAATGTGTTAATCAAAAGGTCTTTTTTTCTGGTTATTTAACTTTACTTGCATTTAAATGCAGTGTTTGGCGCTGTTTGGGGTGTTTGCAGACCTCATTGTTATCTTATGCTTTCAAACAAACCATGTGCAAATTAATAAGTCAACACCATTGCTGAGTATTTTCTCCTTAAAACCGCAGTGAACCAAACATAGACTGTAAAAAAATATGTATGTAGTGTCCGTGAAGTCACCAATTTCTGGTTACTGAAGAGAGTTTTTGAAGCGTAAAGTCGGGCGTTGCCATCTTGGCAGTGCGTCACCACATGTCACTTCCGGATATAAGAGAAAATTGGCAAAGAGGCGGGATGTGGCTAGGGCTGAGGTGACGGCAGTCCACACTCTTTATTATGTAGAGCTTTAAGGCTTTATTTAATGTAAACGGATGAGCTTTTAAAAAAAAATCACCCCCCTCACCGTTGTCATGAAGGGCACAATTAGCCATTTAGACCAAAACCACAATATGTCCCAGGCTGTAAACATGTTTTTTTCTGCTGTAAAGTTGGGCATTTTAACATGGAGCTCAATGAGATTCTGTCCCTAGCGGCCAGTCGATGAACTGCAGTTTGATTCACTTCCATATTGGCTTCAAGAGAAACTGGGGGAGGTTGCCGCTTGGGACCAAATCGCTGGTTTTTCTGCATCACAAACTACCTTGTAACCAATCACGTCACGAGGGGGGCAGGCTTTAGCATATCATTAACTATTTTCTGAAGCAGTCTCAAGAGACGCCAGGTTATCCCGGTATATTTTTCTGTTTGAAAAATCGGGTACATTTAGCAATATAGCTGGTGAATTATGTATATTATGATGTTATGATGAAATATATGCCTTTCTCCACTGACGTTCTATGATGTTCAAAGCATTTCTAAGGATGCTGATTTTCAGAAGTCAGACTCAAATGGAGAACAGGAACATGGCTTCTGTAACATTAGCAACACATTCTTATTAGCTGTTTCATAATGTAGCTAATCATATTAATTACCGTTATGTGTT
This sequence comes from Gobiocypris rarus, assembly GCA_023029165.1. Taxonomy (NCBI): domain Eukaryota; kingdom Metazoa; phylum Chordata; class Actinopteri; order Cypriniformes; family Gobionidae; genus Gobiocypris; species Gobiocypris rarus. Next base: position 5,419,131 of record CM040927.1, read on the forward strand.
ACCGTTGTGCAGCCTGTACTACAGTAACTTGAGTAAAGTTGAGCGAGTGGATCTCAGAGCTGGTGTGAGTGAGTGGAGGCGGGGCTAATTTGTATATTCATGGCTTATACTATACTAAATGAAGCAAGGGTGTTACATTCAAGCTATTTTAAGGCATTAAGAAATTTTTCACAGGAAAAAAAAAAAACGTTACGTGAGATACAATTATTGACTACTGGGGGACTTTAAAGTTTTAGTAATGTAGTAATGTTCTAAAAAAAAACATTCTTAGGTTTCTTAGGTTTTCTATCTACTTAATTTTTTCTGAGCCTTTTTTGCATTTGCTTTCAAGCAGCTGCTGGGGGATTTTTAGTGGATGTATGAAGTCAGTTCTCAAGTTCACACAGTCCTGTAAGAGTATCTAGCAAGTGTCGATACCAACCAAGTGTAGTTCATTAAATGAGTATTTGTTTTTTGTGAATTATTCTGTTTCAAAATTGTGCTAACTGTATGCTATCTAGCTTGAAATAAAATAACACTTGGTTTTATGGTTTGTTAGAGTGAATTCAGGTTGATTGGGACACTTTTTGCCATTAAGTGTCCCAATCCCGCTGAATTAATCTAATGTATTAACATTTGTACATTTTTATGTGTTGCTGAAGTACAGTATCCAAGTACTTTCTGGGGCATCAGTCAGCCTGCTCTCTTGATTTTGCCATTATTATTGGTTACTAAAAACCCATACTGGTCAATCAGCTATTAATATTGTCCTAAATACCACATGTCTTGAGCTGATCTGGTAAAAGGATCCAGTTATCTCTTTTTCCACCTTAGCACCATGTCAGCATGTTGATCTTGCTCAGGCCTTTGCTGTTGTTGTCGTTTGGCTATTTATTTTTTTATTTTTTTCAGTCTGCTCCAGATTCGTAGGTAACGCTTGGTCAGATTTGAGGATTGTTGCTGCTCGGGTAGCAAAACTAGATTGATGTGTTTACCTTTCGTCAGCAACACAAAGTTCAAGGTACGGGAGAGACGTTTAATTGAATCTAGACTCTTCTGAATAATTTTCAAATGTTCTGGGCTAGAGACCAAGCAGATGCCTTTTAAAGGACACGAAGGGGACCCTCTAAGTGCCATCCATTAGACTCTTCTGTTTAATATAGATAAAGAGCAATTCAGGCCATCTGAGAAATGATCGATTCCCTTACCTACTTATCGTGATTTATCTCATACCCTTTGCACACCAAATGTGCATTTTAATTCTTTGTTAAAGGCTAATGGCTCACGCAGGTTTTTATATAATGTCAGTACAGAGCCAAAAATGTCCCTGTTAATAGCATCGTCACACTAAAGCCATAACTGCCCTTGATTTGTTAGATATGGGCTATGCTCATGTATACTGTAGATTTACAGTTTCAATGTAATGCATTTGTCATACCTCCCTAGGATTATAATCGTGTTTCACACTGAAAATGCAGTATGGATCGGTCTTTTTGTAAAGGGTGAAATGTTGAAGCTAAAAAGTCATGTTTTCAGCATAAATGTGACCTTCCGTTCCAAGAGCATGTGATGTATGTGGCTGTTCATTCTCTTAAATTAACCTATTAACTCCTTACCGTCTCGTCCCGTGACAGCGCAACACAATTAGGTGACAGCCAATCAGAGAGGCCAGAGCGGAGAGAGGATTTGCTTAGTTCTGTGCTTCATTTGTTAACTGATATATGAACAACGCTGAGACTGTGTGTACCTGTCATCTGATGTTCTTATGCTGTTCTGTCCATCACTGCAAAGACAGCCGTAGTCAGCAGCCTTGTTCTCATCTCAGTGCCCATGTGCTTTGAGCTCTTCATACAAATTGAATGTCTCAGTTGCACAAAAAGATTATGTGTTTTTTGACAACTAGACTGAACCCTTTGATAACTCGTGCTTTCTCAATTTTTGAGTATTTTTAAAGGTGCAGTGTGTAAATTTTAGCCGCATCTAGTGGTAAGGTTGTGAATTGCAATTACCCACGGCTCACCCCTCCATTTCGAAGCTCATAGAGAAGCTACGGGGGCCGACACAGGACAAAAATGTCGTCGTCGGAGAGAGCAGAGAGTGACTAGCACCCTGTAGAGAAGTTTGTCCGTTTAGGGCTACTGTAGAAACATGGCGGCGCAAAGTGGCGATTTCACTGTAAGGGGACCCGCGGTGTATGGAGATAGAAATGGCTGATTCTGTCATAAAAACATAATGGTACATTATTTATGTATTGGTAAAGTTTGAGTTGTGTAGTAGAGCTTTGGGGTGTTGTTAAAGGTTAAGCTAGTTGTGTAGTAGAACTTTGATGTGAAGTTAAAGTCTGAGTTAGTTGTGTAGTAGAGCTGTGATGTTATGTTAAAGTCTGAGTTAGTTTTGTAGTAGAGCTTTGATGTTATGTTACAATCTTAGTTAGTTGTGTAGTAGAGCTTTGATGTGTTGTTAAAGGTTAAGTTAGTTGTGTAGTAGAGCTTTGATGTTTTGTTAAAGGTTAAGTTAGTTGTGTAGTAGAGCTTTGATGTTTTGTTAAAGGTTAAGTTAGTTGTGTAGTAGAGCTTTGATGTTATACTAAAGTCTGAGTTAGTTGTGTAGTAGAGCTTTGATGTGTTGTTAAAGTCTGAGTTAGTTGTGTAGTAGAGCTTTGATGTGATGTTAAAGTCTGATTTAGTTGTGTAGTAGAGCTTTGATGTGATGTTAAAGTCTGAGTTAGTTGTGTAGTAGAGCGTTGATGTGTTGTTAAACGTTGAGTTCGTGTTGTAGTAGAGCTTTGATGTTTTGTTAAAGGTTAAGTTAGTTGTGTAGTAGAGCTTTGATGTTATGTTAAAGTCTGAGTTAGTTTTGTAGTAGAGCTTTGATGTTATGTTACAATCTTAGTTAGTTGTGTAGTAGAGCTTTGATGTGTTGTTAAAGGTTAAGCTAGTTGTGTAGTAGAACTTTGATGTGAAGTTAAAGTCTGAGTTAGTTGTGTAGTAGAGCTTTGATGTTTTGTTAAAGGTTAAGTTAGTTGTGTAGTAGAGCTTTGATGTTTTGTTAAAGGTTAAGTTAGTTGTGTAGTAGAGCTTTGATGTTATACTAAAGTCTGAGTTAGTTGTGTAGTAGAGCTTTGATGTGTTGTTAAAGTCTGAGTTAGTTGTGTAGTAGAGCTTTGATGTGATGTTAAAGTCTGCTTTAGTTGTGTAGTAGAGCTTTGATGTGATGTTAAAGTCTGCTTTAGTTGTGTAGTAGAGCTTTGATGTGATGTTAAAGTCTGAGTTAGTTGTGTAGTAGAGCTTTGATGTTTTGTTAAAGGTTAAGTTAGTTGTGTAGTAGAGCTTTGATGTTATACTAAAGTCTGAGTTAGTTGTGTAGTAGAGCTTTGATGTGTTGTTAAAGTCTGAGTTAGTTGTGTAGTAGAGCTTTGATGTGATGTTAAAGTCTGATTTAGTTGTGTAGTAGAGCTTTGATGTGATGTTAAAGTCTGATTTAGTTGTGTAGTAGAGCTTTGATGTGATGTTAAAGTCTGAGTTAGTTGTGTAGTAGAGCGTTGATGTGTTGTTAAACGTTGAGTTCGTGTTGTAGTAGAGCTTTGATGTTTTGTTAAAGGTTAAGTTAGTTGTGTAGTAGAGCTTTGATGTTATGTTAAAGTCTGAGTTAGTTGTGTAGTAGAGCTTTGACGTGATGTTAAATGTTGAGTTAGTTGTGTAGTAAAACTTTAAGGTGCTGTTGAATATTGAGTTAGTTGTGTAGTACAGCTTTGATGTGATGTTAATGTTAAAGTCTGAGTTAGTTGTGTAGTAGAGCTTTGATGTGATGTTAATGTTAAAGTCTGAGTTAGTTGTGTAGTAGAGCTTTGGGGTGATTTTATCCAAAGTAGTTGCATTAAGGCTTTAGATTTAATCATGCCTCCTCTTGAACCCATGACCTTGACATTGCTAGCACCGTGCCCCACTGTTACAGTGTTTTAAATTAGATGTTTAGTAGAAGATATTTATGAAGGGCTGAGTTAGTTCTTGAGGCACTGTTGAAGGGCCCAGTTTGTGTAGTAGAGCCTTGAAGTGTTGTTGAAGGACTGAGTTAGTTATATACAAAAGTTTTGAGGTGTTGTTGAAGAGATGTGCAGCAGGAATTTGAGGGATAATTTAAGGGCTGGGTAAGTTGTACAGCATGATTTTGCTGCGAGTTATTAGGATTTGGTAGTTCTGAGAAAGAGCCTGGAGGCATGCGGCGCATGTTTGTGTGACAGAGTAGCCCATATGCTGGCCTCAGTATGGAGCCCAGCTGAATCTCGCTCCTGCTGCATATTAGCTTAGTAGCACTCACCGCTAAGAACCATCATTTCCTCTGTGTCAGCACCTCCTGAGGCAGCACACACATACACACAAATACTCTCTCTTTTATAAATGTGCCTAAACAGCACACACACACACACGCACACACACACACACACACATACACTGGAGTTGCCCCGAGGCCTTGGGCTGCCTTTTCTGGCTGATGGGATAAACCCCTTCCCCCTTACGTTTATTTAAATGGCACCAGTAGCGTTCTGAAAAGGAAGGTGCTGCCTTGCACTTTTAAATAGGGCAGAAATCATTACATACAACAGGGCAAGTAGACAGATCTAGGTTTTTTAACACACAAGGGCATTTACACAAGGGACACGACCACAGTAAAATGAACGTGCAAATTCATTATAAAGTATCCACTCCTGGAACGAGATGCTGCTACAGTTTGGATTTTAGTAGGTTTGAGTCTTTCCTGGTATTTTTTTTATCTCACTATATTGGATAACAAATGAAACTCAATATTTAAAAATGTAAATCATCTTAGTATTTAAAAAAAAAAAAATCTTTTTTTTTTTCGAGCAGATGTTGCCATATTTGTCTGGGTGCTTGTCATTGTGATATTTACATCCTTGATTTTTAATCGTGTTGCTTACACCATTGTGTAAATAATTAGGTATAATCATGTTGTCTGAGCTTGTCCAAGGCATATTTATTAAAGTCTTGTTTATCTTTTTTTATAGTAATGCTGATACACAAAACATATTCATTAAAAGTAACAGAGCTCAGAAGGTGCAGTAGAACTGCACAACAGAAATGACCTGTTTGCCTTTGCATGTGAAGTAGTGTGTTTCTTTGCAGTGAGTGTGTTCTCTGCACAGGAGAGACGGTGTGTGTTCAGATGCTCTGATGCACTGCTGTCTGCTTCTTCCACAGCACACTGAGCTAATTGAAGTGGGTCTGTGCCAGAGCCGGTGATGCGCAGAGCGTATCCCCTCCTCCCTTTTCATGGCAGGGCTTTGTGCCAACTGAAGCATCCCCTGCTTGTACCATTGCATTCTGGGGGATTTTTTCCCCCCTCCAGGCACAGGTGGTCACTGTCACTGTTGCATCATTGCATTCGTTGCATTTCCAGTGTCACCCACACTTAACCATAAAAGTGTGAGTATTGCGGTAGAGAGGAAGCCCACAGCCTTCCTTCCAACATCCATGCTGGTTATCCTTGATTGGCAACAAACTGTTTTTGCCGGAATGTGCTGTCGCGTGGGACCGAGTTAGCTGTTCTCCAACTGCTAACTTGCTGACTCACTGTATATTTACAGCATCATGAAAAGATTCTTGGAAGAATAATTCCAAAAGTTTCAGTTTTCAGCCTCTGCTGCTTCACTATATGAGGACATGAATGCATGAACTTCGTCTCCAGAGCTGCTCTGAGGGTGATGATACACGGAGCAACTTTTGGAGCAATGTTGCCAGGTGATGTTACAACGGGCACTTTACCATTGAGAATGAGCAACAAATTTATTGTTACAGACCCTGTGTCTCACCTGGTCACTTCATCAGCATAATACAGTTTCATTTGAGAAAAACTATTGTCATATCATAAACACAAAGAAACTCAAAGGTCTTCACAACAACCTGTCAAAATAAAATATTGGGTTTAACTTGACGAAATTATGACAGAAATATATTACTGTTGTGCAGGAGAATTTAGCTATGCTAAATAATACTAACACTAATAATAAATAATAATTGATTATTATTATTAAGTTTTTATAGGAATATCACAATTTTCCTTCCATGTTTTAAATCTAAAAGTATAGCTCTGTTGTGCACACTTTGCTTTTTGTTTAATTTCATATGATTAAAAGATAAATGAAATTAATGTTTTATGCCTTCATTTGATTGGAGAATTAGAAACAGAATTTCTGGAAAAAATTATATAATTGATTTTTAAAATCATTGACCATTAAAATGTTATTAAACCATTAAAATGACATCAAAATGGGTAAAAAAAACAAATTGTAATAATAATACAACAATAATAATATTTTCATAGGGCCCTAAACATGCACATTTTTTAACTTTTAATAAATGATTGTTAAATTGTATAGTTTTATGATTTCAAGTAGTTATACATAATGTTTGATTAATAAAACACATTTGACCATTAAAATGGTCATATCACAATTATCATTAACTGAATATTTGATGAAAAGTTTTCATTTACAAATCATGCACTACGTAGTAAATGTGGTCACAACAAAGTGTTTTGCAAGGAACCGCATCAAAATAAGTCTTAGTAATTGATAATCTGCCCTGTCATTTTTTTAAAGGAACCAAAGTTGGTGTTGTTTAATGCCACTAGTGTTTATTTCAACTGGAAACTGGCTTGAATGTAAAATATATATATATATATGAACCTGGGTTGGAAATGGTATGCTATGATTAAGGTGTTTGGTATTTTCATTATTCAAAGGTTGCTCTTGAGCAACAATCATGTATCTCCTTGTATTAGATGTTTCTCCCAACAGTGCTTTGAAGAACTATAAATAGGACAAATTTTCTCTGTTTATGTGATGTCACACTACCTCCTCCTTTCACTCATGCCTTTTTTGTTTGACCGTAGTCACAGGAACTAAAAAAACAGCCTCCGAGTTGGTTGCATTCATCCTTTTTCAATTGCTAGCATGTCTGTCATGTCTTATCTTAGCCATCCAGCTCAGCTGTCTCATTCTCTGGAAGAATCCGGAAGATTCTGTTCAACTTGTCTTGCCGTTTGCGTCTCATCCACACCAGCGGGCATGTGTTCTCATCTCATCCGAGCACTGGTGTGTGTGTATGTGTGTGCGCGCATGCGGAAGCAGCAGGTTTTTTCGGAGGGCCGGGCAGTATTATCATTCCGAGGAGAGCGCAGGCCCAGATGGCATCTCAGTTTGAGAGCGCGCCCTCTTTCTCCCTCCTCGCTGCCACCTTCGCTCGTGATGCAGTCGCCTCTGACAGAGCCGCGTAATTACAAACACAGAAGGATGTCATCTACCCCGGCTCCCTCTGTCTTTCAGGATGTTCTCATCGCTCCATCTTCTCGCTCTCTTCTTTCTTTATGCTCTGGAAAGTGTGTCAGTAAAAGCCTGCTTGGCTTATGTCTGTGGCTGGCTCAGGTGTAGTTTTTATTCTCAGTGTCCTCTCTCTGTTATATCAATATCTCTCTGTGCTGTCACACTGCTCACTTTTTTCATTGTTGCTACATGATACCTAGAGCCACCTCTAAACCCACCTTCAAGAACAGCCAATTACTCTTACTGCTGAGTGTGCGTCTTCACCAAAATCAAGTATCTCTCATTCCCCTTTGTATTTGTGTCATGCGTTGCCCAGGAGACTTTATGGGGTTCTCATTTAAAGTTGATTTGTCATTTGGATGAAATCGACATAATGGTGCATACATTTCTCTCCACTTGTATGCACTTTTATATGGAAGCTTGTTTCCGCCACAGAGTAAAGCATTTTAAAAGATAATTGTGACTTTTTATCTCATAAATTGCGAGTTTACATCTTCCGTTTCTGACTTTATAACTCGCAATTCTGATTTTATATCTCACAATTCTGACGTTATATCACGTAATTCTGAATATATCATGTAATTCTGACTTTATATCACACAATTCTGAATATATCATGTAATTCTGACTTTATATCACACAATTCTGAATATATCATGTAATTCTGACTTTATATCACACAATTCTGAATATATCATGTAATTCTGACTTTATATCACGTAATTCTAAATATATATCACAAAAATCCGACTTTATATCACACAATTCTGACATTATATCACGTAATTCTGAATATATCACACAATTCCGACATATCACAATAATCCGACTTTATATCACACAATTCTGAATATATCACGCAATTCTGACTTTATATCACGTAATTCTGAATATATCACACAATTCTGACTTTATATATCCTGACTTTAAATCACACAATTCTGAATATATCACTCAATTCTGACATTATATCACAAAAATCTGACTTTATATCACACAATTCTGAATATATCACGTAATTCTGACTTTATATCACGTAATTCTAAATATATATCACAAAAATCCGACTTTATATCACACAATTCCGACATTATATCACAATAATCCGACTTTATATCACACAATTCTGAATATATCACTCAATTCTGACTTTATATCATATAATTCTGACTTTATATCACGTAATTCTGAATATATCACTCAATTCTGACTTTATATCATATAATTCTGACTTTTTTTCACGCAATTCTGACTCTATATCACCTTTTAAATGTTTTATTCTGTGGCGGAAACAAGATCTCAATTTAATCTCCTAACTGTTTGTATGGAGTTGTGGCTCTTCTGAAATGTCTTGTTTCTCTCCCTCCGTTCACCACATGCATCTCTCCATGCAGTGAGAGTCTGTGATGTCGTACCGTATCCATCTGTTGAGATGAAGGCCTTGCCACAGGCACTGCCACCTATAGCGCTATGTGATGTCACCATGCGGCTATCATTTGAGCTCAAACTGTCATGTGGTCGGACCCTGTAATTTACCAGCTGTTTGATTAATATTAAGAAAGCCCGGGTGTCGGCGATGTGTCAGCGGTGATGTTGACGAGGCCAGCGGAGGAGCGTGGATGCAGCTGCCGGTGCTCGCGGTGTGAAATCCTCTGATTGAGCGGAGCTGTGATTACGGTTGGAGATGGCTGCCGAGATAGACTTGAGCGGTTGTTGAGGGTCATTCGCTCTCGGGCTGGACTAATAGTTAGCAATGCCGCTGAAAGACGAATGTAATTGTGGGAGATCTGGAAGGCAGATTGTGTTGTGCTGACAGAGAGGATGGATCGTGTGTATTGACTGGGAATCACAGGGAGGCATATGAGTGTCGTTTCCTTTCTTAGGTTTCTGTAGAAAAGCATTTTGCAGGCCTGCTGAAAACTGACACATATTTTAGATTTGTTTTGAATGCAACATTTTCCCCAGGTATATGTGAGGACAACATTTAAATTGTTATTCCTTGAAATATATATTTACTGTTTACACTACTGTGCAAAAGTTTGGGGTCAGTAAGATTATCATTGAAAGTAGTCACTTATGCTCACAAAGGCTGCATTTATTTGACCAACAATACAGCAAAAAGAGTAATATTGTGAAATATTATTCATTTCTTAAATTTTTTATTCATCCTGTAATATAGAAAAATTTGTCATTAAGTTCAATCAGTAAAGGGATTTGATTAAAGGATCATTTGTTCATGATTCAGACACTCGTTTCTTTTTTTTCTTTTTTTTTGTTTAACTGAAAAGAACCAGTTCATAGTAGTCATTTGTTGGTGAATCAGACAGTATTGGTTACGTTGTATGTTATTACGTGCAGCCCACAAGGTTAATTAGAAAGACGTGTATTCTTGCAAGTATTTAGCATTTCATCATTATTTAATTCAGATTGCAAACAGGTAAAATATGACTTTTTGCCATCGGACTGTGTATTGCTAAAAAGCGATCGGCACTAACTAGCATAAATTAGCCTGAAGCATCTTGCGAATCTATGCTGGATTGAGCTGGTCTTTTCAGCAATTTTCTGTGATTAAGTTATGTGCGTACTTCAACATCTGTGTTGGAGGCAGGAGGGGATCTATCACACCATGGGCCGCCACATTTGTGTAGGTCTGTGCTCGCAATGTGTGCCAGAATGTGTATCAGTATGTGCGCAGGTGGCTGTTACGTGTTCAGTAGTGCGGTAAGTCCAGCCCTGGAGGCCGGCGCAGGAAAATGATTGAATTCTGAGGGCAAGAAAGCTGACAAATCACTAAAAAACGCTTTAAAAACGCTGTAATAATGCTGTCCATAAATCACCACTGACAGTTTAATCATCCTCGGGTCTGGGGCCTGATCTGACCACCGGACAGCCCTCCCTAATCAGCCAACGAAGAAAACAACCCTGAGCACATCATGCATTCTCCTCTGCTTATGCCTTCAAACGCTCTGAATTCGGACGGGAGCATCTGTAAACGTCTCCTCATGGTCCAACATGATCAGACGGTATAATTAAATCACTCGTTGTGCTCTTGCAGGAATCGCCTGGGCTTTGAGCTTGTTTGGTAAATGAGTTTGACTGGTCTGTAACAAAATATTTTTCCTATGTGTACTTGCAGGGTTTTTACAGCTGTTAGCGGTATGACAGCTGACGGCTCAGAGTAACTCAAAGCTGGAGGAGAATGGAGCTTAATTCACAGTTGTTAGAGCCAGCGGAGGATGTGCGTTTACCGCTCTAGAGAGGAAGAGGCTAATCCTCTGCATCTCGACCGTGATATACAGACTGAGTGGCAGGGACTTAACAGCCTCGGGTATATGTGTGATGCTAATGTGGGTATCTCTATGGGCTCTCTGGTGTTTATCATTATCATTACAGGATACCTGATGCCAAGGCCAATTTGTCATTGAAATCACAATCAGAGCCTTGCCTCCACATACAGTATAGTGTGTTTGTGTGTGTGTGTGTGTGTGTGTGTGTGTGTGTGTGTGTGTGTGTGTGTGTGTGGACTGGTAATCCCTACGGTATGGGGACAAAATGTCCCCACAAAGATGGCAATATCCAAATTTTTGTCCTTGTGGGGACATTTTTTGGTCCCCATGAGGAAAACATCTTATAAATCACACTAAGTGATGTTTTTGAAAAAGTAAAAATGCAGCATGTCTCCTGTGATGGGTAGGTTTAGGGGCAGGGGCAGTGTAGGGGATAGAAAATACGGTTTGTACAGTATAAAATGCATTACGCCTATGGAATGTCCCCATAAAACATGGAAACACAACATGTGTGTGTGTGTGTGTGTGTGTGTGTGTGTGTGTGTGTGTGTGTGTGTGTGTGTGTGTGTGTGTGTGTGTGTGTGATGGGCAGGTTTAGGGGCAGGGGCAGTGTAGGGGGATAGAAAATACGGTTTGTACGGTATAAAATGCATTACGCCTATGGAATGTCCCCATAAAACATGGAAACTCAACATTCAGTGTGTGTGTGTGTGTGTGTGTGTGTGTGTGTGTGTGTGTGTGTGTGTGGGCATGTTTTTGTGAAATATCAGGACACAAATGTGTATAATGACATGGGTATGACATAGGTATTACAAAAAGAGGGTGAAATATGAGGACGTTCCCCATGTCCTCACTTTTCAAAATGCTTATAAATCACACAGGATGAGGTTTTTACACAGAAAGTAAACTGCAGTCTCCTGTGATGGGTAGGTTTAGGGGCAGGGGCAGTGTAGGGGGATAGAAAATACGGTTTGTACAGTATAAAATGCATTACGCCTATGGAATGTCCCCATAAAACATGGAAACACAACGTGTGTGTGTGTGTGTGTGTGTGTGTGTGTGTGTGCGCGTGTGCGTGTGCGTGTGCGTGTGTGCGTGCACTCGTGACTCCGCCCACTGCACGCCTGCACAAGCTTGATTGTTTTCAGAAACAATCACTTCAGCATATCCGTCTTTTATAAATCTGATAAGACGCTTCGGAGATATGAAAGATGCAATACTACTCTATAGGAACTCAAGATTAACATGAGACTGGCAGAAACTGTGTGTGTTATGTACCCTTTAAGTTAATGGAAAGTAACCGGTCTAGACGCAGCACTCATTCTCCAATATTTTCATCCCCTTTCACAGATCCATAGGCTATCGCTGCACAGCTGGCTTGAAAACACATGCCATCATTCTTGTGTACTCAACCTCAGAGAAAGCGCTCAATGCCACTGTCTTTCTTGGCGGTGGCCTTCGATGTCAATGTGAAAATCTTAAATCACTTTTGATAACAACGTTGCTATAAAGCCTGGAGCCGGTACCATGCTTACGGCCATCAAAAGGGCTCCTTTAAGCTGCGATTTATTGAGATGAGCGCAGACCACCATTAAACAGACGTTTAGCTGAAGTGTCTGTCCAAGGCAACCTCGCTCCACAGGCTATTATTATGAGAAGCTGCCTGAATATTTTGTAGATTGCTTATACCCTATTAAATCTAAATAGGAGTTTGTGGCTTTCAGTCCTTGATATTAGCTTTGAAGTCCTGTAATAACTCCCAAAAGGCCTCTAAATTATTATCATCATCAAAACTTTGCTGAAAAACTTGTTGCACACATTCTACTACATGCCTTCTGCCACCTGATGATGGATAGTTTGCTCTTCTTCTTTTTTTAGCAAGTAAAGACCTATTTTGATGGGACTTGTTTTCAGGGATGTTTCACAGACGTACTTTGCAATTTTAATTCAGTGTTGTTCTTTCTCAGAGCAAATTACCTTCCGTTTTTCGGCAAACTCAACAGTCCTCTGAGAAATCGAATCCTGTCCGAATGTGAATGTCTGCGATTGCTAATATTGTAATATCCCAATGTTTCTCCTTTTGTTTTTTGACCTAGCCGAGCTACCGTTTGTGCACACCAATCTTCCACATGCTGCACCTTTCAATATGGATGGCAATAGACAAAAAAATCTATTAAAAAATGTATATGGAGAGCTATTTTTGCAGCATGTAAAATATAAGAGAATGAAGCAATTTGGAACAATGAACAATCTGGAATCTGAGGGGGCAAAAAGAGACAATCGCCTTTAAAGTTATCCAAATTAAGTCCTTAGCAATGCATATTACTACTAATAATACATTTTTGATATATTTACGGTAGAACATTTACAAAATATCTTCATGGAACATGATCTTTACTTTATTATCCTGATTTGATTATCCTGATGATTTTTGGCATAAATAATTTTGACCCATACAATGTATTGTTGGCTATTGCCACAAATATACCCATGCGACTTATGACTGCTCCGAGGCCTTTTTGTAAAATTTGGTCACACATTATGGGTACAAATCTCACTATTAACTATAACTTTTGCCTCAGTAAACTCCTAATTACTGCTTATTAATAGTTAGTAAGGTAGTTGTTAAGTTCAGGTATTGTGTGGATTAAGGGATGTAAAATATGATCATGCAGAATAAGGCATTGATATGTGATTTTATCCCACTACTAATAAACAGATAATATCCTAGTAATATGCATGATAATAAGCAACTAGTTCATAGTGAAGAAAACTTTAACATTACAGTATAAAAAGATGCGTCAACAAATGACAGAAAACATTGTGGGGTCTTTAAAACTGCATGTTTTCTTAATGAGGACCCAAAAACACATCTGCCGTGTCACGCGAGTGTTTTTCTAATTGTTCAAATTAGATGTAATTAAAATTTCAAGACAAATTCCCCATGACCTCACAAGAGGAGTCAAACTCACAACATATGCATTGGAGAAAGGACACAATAGCGTGCGTTCTGTGTGTCCTTCTTGCCGTGAGTGTGCGAGTCTATGGGAATGTGCGATCTCCATTGTAATTACATCTCTCGCTCAAACCGACCTCTTCAATTTGCCTTTGAGAATTGCACCAGGGACTTCTTCATCTAGTAATAGAATTACACAACAGTGGCAGCAGCTTGAGACTGGGATATTTAATGTCTTTTATGAAATATTAACTGACTTGGTGGTTTTAATTGTCTTTCCTACCATATTAGAGCCCTCACTTACTCTCTGTCTCACTGCCTCTGTCTCCTGTTTTTTCATCCCTCAGGAATAATAGAGAACGGTTTCAGAAAAGGACAGTTATTACTCACTTTATTAAGTGGCGGAAGGATCACATGTAATAGCAGTGATTACCCGTTCTCCATCTTCCCTCGTTCTCCTGCAGTAAACCTCAGGCAGGAGTTCAGCATATATTTTTGCAGTTAAAATAGTTTATTTTATTGAAATTTAATGTGCAGAGACAAGCCATTCCTAGAGCATGTTGACGTCTGTGGTCTATCTGTCAACAGAACTTATTTTATGATTTATCACCAATAGCATTAAGAGCTGTTTACTTACTTACTTAAATGAGTGAACTTTGGAAAAATTCAATGGTACTTTGGGAAAAAGAGCCAAGTTGGTTGCTGTAGTGAGAAATCTCTCATCATGGCCTCCAGGCGAAATAGATACACATGTCTCCCGAGGAAATTCAGAAGGTAGTCATATCCTCTTAGAAAGAGCTTTTGTGGTTTTACAGCTGTCCAAAGACAGAGAAGCTCTCTTAGCCCGTGTCTTGTCATTTTCTTTTCTTCTGTTCTTGCTGAGGTGGTCTTGGCTTGTCTTGTTCAATGGTACTGACTGTCGATCCTGAGCGGAGACTATTGGCCAAGCTCATGTGAGGCTGTAGCCTGCAGTCTCTGAACGTTCTACCAAAATCTGGTCAAATATTGTGGATATTTTGACAACTGTTGTGATTGTGATTTGAATTGTAATATGATAATGTATGATAAAAACAAATCACTAAGTGAAAATAGCATATTTTATTATAATTGCTATTCACACCAAGTGCAAATAACGATAGATGCTAATTACACCAAGTGTAAAAAGCAACTAGATTCTATTTACACATATTTTCTTAGCGATAGGTGATATTTACACTAAGTGCATATAGTGATATATTCTATTTACACCATGTAAAAGTAGCAGTTCTTTGCAATATGTGTAAATAGTAATTATATGCGATTTATACTTTATTTTGACAGATACATACTGTTTGCATCTCAGTATTGTTGTACATTAATGCAATAATAACATAGAGTGTAAAGATTATATTTATTAATATTATTAAATGGATGCCGCCTTAATGGGATAATAAAAGCCCTCCCTACACCGACCCCTAACCCTACCCAATAAATGCTTTTATTATTATTAAACATTTCATTAGGCACTTTATTTCCATTTTTAGAACATTTTCTTAATTTTTATTGAAAGTAAATGCCTTTCCGATGTGATATGTGATGGGAAAAGGGAAAAGAGCGAGCTCTGCAATTTAAGGCGGATTTGAACCCGGGTCGATCGCGTCAAAAACAAGATCCTTAAGAATTATGTTTTACTCACACACCACTGCAGACATTGGATCATGTGCATCTTTTTTTATCTTGTTTGGGCCAACCAGGCATTGTTTGGCAGCACTAGTGCGAATAGCACTTGCCAACAAGGCACGCTTTTTGCACTTGATGTAAATAGACACTTGGTAAAAGTAATCCATATGACTCCAGTGAGTTAATAAAGACATTCTATAGCAAATCGATGCGTTTTTGTAATGAAAACTTTATAACTTTATAAACTATAATCATTGGCTTCCATCCACATCGGGTCAGAGGTCACTATAACTATAATCACTGGCTTCCAGTAACGTCCGTAAGCGAATCGAGTTCTGGTGGAAGAGTGACCAGTTTAAGTGACCAATTAAAATTTTAGTTTGAACCGCGAGAGGCGTCTACTCTCACCTGAGCTGACGCTACTCCTACATATACATCATACATCAGGTATGATGGTAAGATATTCTTAAATAGGGATGCACCGAAATCAAAATTCTTGGCTGAAACCGAAAAAGAGGAAACCAAGGCCAAAAAACCGAAACACCGAAATAAATTATGCCAATTATTAGTACCACTGCATTTATGGCTATGACTGTGTAACTTTACTAAAAATCAAGGCATTGCAATTGCATAAATTAATATTAAAGTTTCAAATAATAAACAAATGACAAATTATGCAAATATTTATTTAGCACATTGCAACAATGCACAGTATAAAATAAAATTCAAACTAAAAATGTTTAACTTGACCTCACTCATGTGTACATTAAATAATAATGTACAGGCCTACTGGCCTGCAGAAAGGTACATACATTTAATAAAGTAATCAAACATAAAATAACTGCATATTTAACTGTTTAAATTAAAGATTAATCCTTATTACGCTTACAAAAGCTATTCAATCAAGAGCAGTGAGTGATGTCTTTATCTTTTGTTTGAGATTAAACAGACCGCAGTAAAGGCTACTGGCCCTTTAAGACCTGATGCACGGATATGCGTCGGATAAGGATACTCATCAAGTTGGACATGTTGACATACTTTTTGTGTGAGTTTGTTCGTTGAAGTGCAAGACTTGAAAGAGAACTCAATATTTGCGAGCTGTGAGACGAGTGCACGCTTTCGGATGAGTGCACAGAGACAAATCTTCTCTCAGCGCGCGAGTTCTCATTCGCGTCTTCTGGCTCTACACCCGGTGATGATGACGGAGGAAACAACTGCTCATATTCGAACATACGGCAGCATTCGCAGGCATTGAACAAAGTTTACAAAGAGAGACCGTTTTGCCCACGTTTTTCTTTTATTGTCGCTGTTGTTGTAGTGTATCACTGAGGAGCCAGCACATGTATCCATCAACATAAACAAAGCAATATTTTCAAGTCACAACCCATATTATACAGGTCCTTCTCAAAAAATTAGCATATTGTGATAAAAGTTCATTATTTTATAATTATATTTCATTTTTTTTTATTGTTTTAATACTGATGATTTTGGCATACAGCTCATGAAAACCCAAAATTCCTATCTCAGAAAATTAGCATATTTCATCCAACCAATAAAAGAAAAGTGTTTTCAATACAAAAAAAGTCAACCTTCAAATAATTATGTTCAGTTTGCTCTCAATACTTGGTCGGGAATCCTTTTGCAGAAATTACTGCTTGAATGCGGCGTGGCCTGGAGGCAATCAGCCTGTGGCACTGCTGAGGTGTTATGGAGGCCCAGGATGCTTCGATAGCGGCCTTAAGCTCATCCAGAGTGTTTCATTTCTGCAAAAGGATTCCCCACCAAGTATTGAGTGCATAACTGAACATAATTTTTTGAAGGTTGACTTTTTGTATTAAAACACTTTTCTTTTATTGGTCGGATGAAATATGCTAATTTTCTGAGATAGGAATTTTGGGTTTTCATGATATGTCAATAAATGTGTTAATGGATTTGTAGTATGCTTATTTTAAATACGTTTTTGTATAGGATTTTTTTCACTAGAGATAATTATTGTGAATGTACATAATCAAATAAATTAAAATAAATATACTACCATGAAAAAGTTTGAGGTCAGTAAGATTTAAAAAAAATAATTAAAAAAAACTTTATTCAACTTTATTCAGTGAGCACACATTTAATTAATCCTAAGTGATGTGAAAAAGATTTTAAATTTTATCAAATAAATTATGTTGAAAATTCAGCTTTGCCTTCACAGGAATTAATTAAATTTTAAAATGTATCACATATGATATATAAATATATATACAAATTCTATAGACATATACAAGGTCTATATACACATTTGAAATTGTAATCATTTCACAATATTAATGTTTTTATTGTATTTTTAATCTTGGTGAGCAGAGCAAGAGACTTCCTTCAAAAACATGAAGGGAACTTGAACTTTTGAATGGGAGTATAAATTAGAATTATATTTCAATATGCAAGATAGCATTTTCCTTTAATGTTCTGGTTAAACTGTGAAATGCTGTCACCCCTTTTTCTGTGCCCCTTTTTTCAGTGTTTCATTATTAGATTTGTATAATAATTCGTAGTGGCCAAAAACATTAGGAATGTGAAATGAATGTGAACCTGGAGTGATTTGCATTCACAATGCACTTCATAATCAAACTGCTCCGTTAAAAACACTGAATCATGAAGCCCACACGGCATATATTTAATGAAGTCCTTTGCAGATTAATAATCACACTTTTTTTTCAGTTATGTAACCCTAAATTGTTTGATAACCATGTTGTCAGACCAATAATGTTAATACAGGTACATTCTCTGTGCAGTTCAACCACGTTAGACGCTCGAACATATTCACTGGTTCATTAGGTTTAAGAGCAGTATTTAAGGAGCATTTGCATTCATACTGCCATATTAAAGAGCATATAATCCATGGGTAAAGGAAATGTAGCATGTACCCTGTCACTATGTCTCTAATCCTGTCTGCACCCTGATTGATGTAGTTAACTCATAGTGCATGTGCTTTCTCTTTATTTCAGAGATCAGCAGGGTACGAAAGGACATGTACAATGACACATTAAACGGCAGCACGGAGAAGAGAAGCTCAGAGCTCCCGGACGCCGTCGGCCCCATCGTTCAGCTCCAAGAGAAACTCTATGTGCCTGTTAAAGAATATCCAGACGTGAGTATCAAACCTAAAGCCCATTCACACAGTTCACTGCTAACACACTGATATTTCCATCACAATGTCGTAAATAATTAATGCCATTATTGCAAGAGCACATCGGTTTGTTTGTTTCGTTCAATTAAAAATTCAATGAGAAATGATTAAAAATGCATCCTGAGAACCTTTCAGTCACATGAACTAGTCTCGGGCAGCACTTGAAGGTCAGTTAAAAATGATTTGAAGTCAGTCTCTGCACACACACACACACACACACACACACACACACACACACACACACACACACAAGCTCTTTACCGAACCCCAATGAGTAAATGGAATAGTAAATAACTGTGCAGCTCCTCTGTATGCCTCTTATTTAATTACAAAGACATACAAGTCGATGTAATCTAGTTTTCCTTGCATTAGGACATGGGCCCACGTCCAGTATATTGATTTCATTAAGACGTACTAAAGAATTGAGGTTGCACTAAGTGTTTGAGTCCATTTTATGAGTCCATTTAATGAATTGTGTTATTAAGCTGATGGTTTGTGGTCAACTGTTGCAGTATAAATCCAAGAGTTTTTCCAAGAGTTTTTCCAAGAGTTCAAGTATCACATCAAGATCTACATGTATTATAAAAGTGATAGTTCACCAATCATTTACTCACTCATGTCATTCCCAACCTGTATGACTTTTCCTTGTCCCATTAAAAAGGATCCTGGTCTGTTTCCACAGAAGGAAAGTGAATGAAAATTTGGCCTTTTTACACATCATGTCAGGTTTCATCATTAGTTTGAGCATCTCTTCAGCAGATTTCATTGACATTAAAGACCCTGTTTACACCTGGTGTTAAGATGCATTTGACTCTTTTGGATCACAAGTTGATGAGGGAGACACATCCCTGTTTACACAGTGTTTTAATCCGTCTCTTTTGTCCACTTTTAACCACTTCTGTCCTGATTTCTTCGAGGGGAGTCTATGGGTGGGTAAATGTATGTGTTTTTTCAGATCTTTTGATCTAATGAACAAAATAAGCTCGCAAAAAATAAGAGCTGCAGCTTTCGTTTCTGCTGTGATAGACACAAGTCCAGGCGAAGTATGTGTTAGAAACCAGGAGTGGTGAGAGAACACTGAGCGTGGTACGTTTTTCATCTTTAAACCAAACTCGGGTCTTAGCCGACAAAGATTAAATCCCGTCTGACTAGCGCTCTTTCCATAATGTTTACGCATTAGGTCAGTAGGAGGAGAGTAGATGGTCTTTTTTGGCTTTTTTGAACACATTCGGCCACACGTCTACACTATGAAATTAAAAGTTTATTAAAATCTTTTTAACTTTTTAGACCCTGTTTACACTGTCGTTTACACGGCGTCCACTTGTGATCTGATCGACCAAAACGCATGTTAATACCAGGTGAAAACACGGCCAAACACGATGCATCTAATTCCCCTGTGTTTGATTTGAGAGCTACAGCAGTGGGCAAGCTTTTTATTCAGTGATAATGTCTTTTAGCTGTCATATAGCTTCAGAAGATGTGTGTAGTCATAGGGACTGCATTTATGGTGCTTTTCACTCATTTTGGAGCTTTATGGCTTCAGTCCCACATATGTAAAAGAGTCCCTTGTGAAAAAGAAGTGCACTTAATTGTATTTCATTTGCACTTTTAGTATACTTCAAATCTTAAAATAATGTTTGGTAAAACTTTCTATGAAGTCTATAATGAATTATAGCCACATATAAGTATTACTATTCTATAAATATATGTATAAAGACTCATTAAGACCTATACTGCATTATAAGAATATAGTTTATTTTTTATTTTTTATAATGATACATCATGCATTTTTCATGCTTTTTCAATGTGCATGCTCATAATCCATTATACACTGATTTATAAATGATCAAATATAAAATAGTTCCAGAGACACTTTGCTGTACCAATTGGTTATGAGTTATGTCTTTAATTGCTAATGTTAGCATTAGAGGTCATGAATGGTCATTTAGATTTGTTAAAATCTATATCTCCTCAGCCATATGCAAGGCATTGCTTATAGCAGTTTGGAATTGTAATTGTGCAGTGCTTTAATAGTATGTAACATTAAAACAAATATATATATATATATATATATATATATATATATATATATATATATATATATATATATATATATATATATAAAAATTTTTTTTTCATTAGTTACATTTACAAATGAACAACTTAAAATGTACAATGAGCACATCTGTATGATTTCTTAACATCTGCTTTAGGAAAATTACATTCTGTTTTCACTTAGGTTAGTAACTGTATTATTATTACACACAATAAGTATTTATAAGAACACAACACTGCTATTAATAACAATATATTCACTTATTTGACAGAAATAAATCTGAATTACTAAAAATTCATTGTAACTATAATATAATAACAATATACTATATGCATAATTACATGCAACTAACCCTCAAGTAAACCCTAATCTAATACCCTAACCCTATAATAGTTACACATAGTTAATAATTATTACTCAGTGCTTAAATATATAATTACACTAACAATGACACCTTAAGATAAAGTGTAACTATGTTGTACTGTTTTTAAAAGGATGCTTACTTTAACTTCATTTTAAATTCAGTGACCAGAGCCTATATCTTTACGAAATCTTTCTTTAATGTTACACAGGAATTAAAATCTTGAACTGAACTGTTCCTTTACGTTTAGCCGTTCTCCTGCATAGATTTTTCTGAAAGCGGTATCCCACCCCCTGTCGCTCTCTTTGAGTGTTTGCACATCTCTAGTAACAGGGGTGACATTGAATTCTCCCTCGCCTTTCCAGTTTGTGTTGAGTCAGACCCGCTCAACCGCTTCACCAACATCCCGGTCGGTGGTTAACAAATCTTAAGCAATCGCCGTCAGATCCTGCTTGCCTAAGGCGCCCGGCCCTGTTCCCTAAGGGAACCGGGCGAGTTCCGAGCTGATTGATCCCAATTAACTTATTCCGTCCCAGCTTGATTCCTGCATGGGCAGCACTAATTGAGTCTCTCCAGCAGGGGCGTAAACAGGGTTTGGAATTAGAGCCCTCCATTTCGCTGAAGTTTTCTGGTTTCACTGGCTGTTTATGCGCTTGTTATTTCCCGCGGGAGAGGGCCGCGCTGTTTAATGCCGCTGATGCAGAGGTGCTTGAATGTTTTTGACTAATTCATGCCTCAACCTATAGCGTTTATAACGTGGCCAGACATGCTTGCTTAATTCATAAAATGTAAACAATGAGAGTGGATGAGAGGATTTTTGAAAGTCAATGAGGTTGCTCCTCTAGAATGGTTATATCCTCCTTGCTGGCATAATAATATTAATATTTTATTGTTTCCTGTGCATAATACTGGAACTTTATAAAAAAGCTCATTTAATATTCAATTACAATTCCAGTTTGCAAGGGCATGATGGTTTCTGTCTTCAGTTTTTAATGCATTGTGGGTAATTTAGCCTCTGCTCTTAAAAGTCTGAGAGTTAGCCAACACTGTGTGTGTGTGTGTGTGTGTGTGTGTGTGTGTGTGTGTGTGTGTGTGTGTGTGTGTGTGTGTGTGTGTGTGTGTGTGTGTGTGTGTGTGTGTGTGTGTGTGTGTGTGTGTGTGTGTGTGTGTGTGTGTGTGTGTGTGTGTGTGTGTGTGTGTGTGAAAAGGCTCTGGCCGCCCTTGCTGGTCTGAAGGACACCCATGATCATTATTAGAGAGTTTAGGATCATTAGGAGGATGAGCAATAAAATGAGACATCCTCAAATAGCCTTCAGTGTCAATGGAGTTATCCATATCCAGGGAGAATAGAATTTATATTATAGAAATTAGTATAAGGAATTGCCTATTTTAAATTATCTAAAGAGGTTTTTTTCTGCACCGATAATGTCACCAAACAGAAGAAAAAAAAACTGCTTAAAACTCTCGATGTCTACCATTGGTCAAGAGAATCAGAGAGTCCCACCTCCAAACTCATGCCATTGGTTAAGCTTGTGTCGGGCTGGTTGTTTTGATAGCAGTGTTTACACTTTTCAGATGAAACAACATATAAAAGACTTACTTGTAGCTGTCTGTGCATATGAAGTATTTTAATATTGGCTTCATCTTTATACTTGTTGTAGAGCAACTCTGGGGAGCCTGCAATCTCTGTGTTTCCTCTGCTGAGGTCAGAACAGTCTCGATCTCTCCCAGCAGAGTCATGTTTAGTGCTGGAGACCCCCTCTGGACAATCATTAACTTTAAGCTATTAGTCATTAAATATCACAGCTTCTCTTCAAAAGATGCCAATTATCACCCTCAAAAGGTTGTGGCGTGTGTGTGTACATAGTATTCCCTGTATTATGGGGACCAAATGTCAATTTTTTGGTCCCCATGAGGAAAACTGCTTATAAAAGTCATACAAAATGATTTTTGAATCAAAGTTTTTTGAAAATGTAAACATATTTGGACACCCCTGGTTTGGGGGTAGGGGATAGAATATACAGTTCGTAAAGTATAAAAATCATGTCTATGGAGAGTCCCCATGAAACATGTGTGTGTGTGGTCCTGGTAAACCCTATGTTATGGGGACAAAATATCCTCACAAAGATGGCAATATTTCACGGCCAAACACGATGCATCTAATTCCCTGTGTTTGATTTGAGAGCTACAGCAGTGGGCAAGCTTTTTATTCAGTGATAATGTCTTTTAGCTGTCATATAGCTTCAGAAGACGTGTGTAGTCATAGGGACTGCATTTATGGTGCTTTTCACTCATTTTGGAGCTTTATGGCTTC
The DNA here is from genome assembly GCA_023029165.1 of Gobiocypris rarus. NCBI lineage: Eukaryota > Metazoa > Chordata > Actinopteri > Cypriniformes > Gobionidae > Gobiocypris > Gobiocypris rarus. The sequence continues at coordinate 5,442,254 of CM040927.1, forward strand.
AGTCCCACATATGTAAAAGATATATATATATATATTTTTTCATTTTTGTTCATTAGTTACATTTACAAATTAACAACTTAAAATGTACAATGACCACATCTGTATGATTTTTAACATCTGCTTTAGGAAAATTACATTCTGTTTTCACTTAGGTTAGTAACTGTATTATTATTACACACAATAAGTATTTATAAGAACACAACACTGCTATTAATAACAATATATTCACTTATTTGACAGAAATAAATCTGAATTACTAAAAATTCATTGTAACTATAATATAATAACAATATACTATATGCATAATTACATGCAACTAACCCTCAAGCAAACCCTAATCTAATACCCTAACCCTATAATAGTTACACATAGTTAATAATTATTACTCAGTGCTTAAATATATAATTACACTAACAATGACACCTTAAGATAAAGTGTAACTATGTTGTACTCCCCATGAAACATGTGTGTGTGTGGTCCTGGTAAACCCTATGTTATCGGGACAAAATATCCTCACAAAGATGGCAATATTTCCCAAATCCTTGTCCTTGTGGGGAAATTTTTTGGTCTCCATGAGGAAAATAAATCATAGTAAGTTTTCTGTGATGGTAGGATTAGGGGATAAAGTATACAGTTTGTACTGAATAAAAATCATTATGTCTATGGAAAGTCCCTATAAAACAAGAAAACACAACAAGCCTTCGCTCCCTACGTGCATCAGTGAGTCTCGGCCGCTCTTAACCCTGTCACCGGTTCTCCACTGTTCCTGTCTTGGAGCACTTTTAATAGATCCTGACCACTGCAGACCGGGAACACCCCACAAGAGCTGCAGTTTTGGAGATGCTCTTACCCAGTCGTCCAGCCATCACAGTTTGGCCCTTGTCAAAATCGCTCAAATAATTACGCTTGCCCATCAACTTTGATGACAAAATGTTCACTTGCTACCTAATATATCCCACCCACTAACAGGTGCCGTGATGAAGAGATCAGCAGTGTTATTCACTTCATCTGTCAGAGGTCATAATGTTATGCCTGATCAGTGTGTATATATATATATATATATATATATATATATATATATATATATATATATATATATATATATATATATATATATATATATATATATATATATATATATATTGCTTATTACTAAGAACGCTTTGTACAGAATGATTTACACAGAAATTCGTTCTGCTCCCATTTCATGAATGAGGCTCAGTGTTCATACGAGCATCCACACCGTCCACCAGGCAGGCTTAAAAATCTCTAATTATCTCATGGCAGGCGGTCGCTGATATTTCCAGGTCAGGGGCAGGATGACATGATAGATTTATAGATGAGGTATAGTATGAAGGAAAGAACATGAAAGAAAGAGTGAGGAAGATAAGCAGCCTGGGACGTGCGGCGGTGATGAATGTGAGGGTATGATGAGGTCGGGGAATCAGGGCAGAGGAACAGCGGCCTTCCCCGCCTGATAAAAGAAAGGGAACGGCCCCACGCGCACCCCGAGCACCCCACACACACTCGTCTCCCAGACAGGCACGCAGCGGCACAGAAATTAATTTGCTCCTTCAAACTCGTGCTGTGTCGCCCCTCTCCCGGCAGCACGCACCCGTTCCGATTTGCTGAACAATGTTATTAGGCTGGGAAAGACAGCCGTCCTAGAAGAGCGCGGCTGCTTGAGATGATTGTTGCCTTTCATTTGAAAGTACAAATCTACAGTTATTATTGTGTGTGTATGTGTGTGTGAGGGTGATAATGTTAGGGAGAAGACACGGGCCGTGGAGGAAGAGCGCTATAAATACTCTGCTCAGGGTCTTGGTATAGGGACAAAGCTTTTAATTGTTGAGCGAGTGACTGAACCGCTGCCGTCATCTATCATTTCTCCCTGTGTGTCCTTTTCTGGGTCAAACTCGTCCACAGTCTGGATGAGCAGCTATCACTGATTATTAATCATTATCAGCATAAGATGCAAGATTGATTCCCCTTCATCCTAGCATGCATCCTTTGTGGACCCAAAACATATTTGGACACTGTAGACAAAAAAATGAATGTCACTGCATTATATACTAAATAGAAAACCATGTGGCATCTGCAAAGAAAGAGAACTTTTACTTTTAATCAGATGGTGATTTTTGATGGTCAGTTCTCCTCAAGATTACACAGGATCAATCAGGATCCACTTTGGCAACCACAGGTTCACAGTACTTTTATATTAATTTTGAACAGGATATTTTGTACATTGATTTTTTTTTAAAGGGATAGGCTCCAACCCGTATGACCCTAGAAGGTCATGTGAATGAATGAAAATGAATAAATAGATAAATATTCTATATAGTCTATATATAAACTTCTATTCAAAAGTTTGGAGACTGCATGTTTTTTTATGTTATTGAAAGTCTCTTCTGCTTGCCAATGATTTGATCAGTAAAACAGTAGTGTTATGAATAGTGTTACAATTTAACATACTTGTTTTCTATCTGAATATATTGTAAAATATAATGTATTCCTGTGATCAAAGCTGAATTTTCAGCATCTTTTATCCAGTCTTCAGTGTCACATGACCCTTCAGAAATCATTCTAATATGCTGATTTGATGCTTAAGAAACATTTATGATTATTGAAAACAGTTGTGCTGCTTCATAATTTGGGGGAAACGGGAGCTTTTTTCAGGATTCTTTGATGAATAAAGTTCAAAAGAACAGCATTTATTTGAAATAGAATCTTTTGTAACATTATTGAACATTGTCTTTCTTTACTGTCACTTTTGATCAGTTATATGCATTCTTGCTGTGTGAAAGTATTCATTTCTTTCAAAACAAAACAAAAATACAGACACTTAGCAAAAATAATTGCCATTAAGTTTGATTTTTTTTTTTTTTTATGTGACAGAATTTTTTTGCCGCTGAGTGCATGGTGTTTGTGCGAGTGTTCACTGCCTGACATTTTTTTTATTAAAAGTCGTCAATATCAAGAAGAACTTGGCTTAGAAGAGGAGAGTATTCTCAAAGAAAGTGTTATTGCTAAGGATGTTTTTTTCTGATATGTTTTTCCTACAATTCACTTTAGCAGTCATTTAAAAACAGAAAATTGTTGACAGTGTTTCCTATAAAACAGTGGTTCTCAACTGGTTTAATACACGAGACCCACATTTTCCCATGGTCACTAAGCCACGCCCCAATTTTTTTAGGAATTTGAACTAAGCAAATATTTCTCAAAAATGGACTCACACACACACACACACACACACACACACACACACACACACACACACACACACACACACACACACACACACACATCGTCCCACTTTACTTAACATACGCATACATTGTAAGAATATCACTAACAAAAGTTAATGTTAATCTTTTAGCTCAGATAAAGAACAGTAATCAAATGAGAAATGTTTGTTTTCATTTTGAAATCTCATTTTTCAAATCTAATTTAGACAGTTTGATCTCATCTGAAGCTCTAGAGAACGTGTGTGAGTTTGTTTCATTTGAGAGGCTTTTCTTCCTTTGCTGATTATTAAACTCATCACTGTTGAGGAGAAACAACTGAGATATTCAAGAGTTGTCATTTGCAATGTTTCTTACCTGTTGTGTCTAAATTCCCATGGCATTATCTACGGCAGTTTTTTTCTATTCTGAAGTCTGTCTCCTTCTGTATGTCCACTGGGTGTTCATCATAGTTTCACTTTACTCGACCAGCACCATGACTCTCTGAAGAGCGTTGTGTTCAGATAGGGAGAGTGTGCGAGCGAGTGTCCTTGCGGCCGCATACGTAAAGGGCAGTGTGTTGAGCACATGTGTGTGTTTGTGATTTGTCCTGTCATGCAGGAGATCTGGCTGCCTGCCCTTCCTCTCTCAAGGTGTCATTGTTTTAATTAAATGGGTCTGATGGGATGGACCCATAACTCAGATCTGAATGAGGGCCTAATGAAAGTGAAACTACTGGACGTTAACTGGGGTATTGGCTGGCGTTCCTACAGCAGCTGGTGTTGATTAATACTGTAGGACTTCATTGCTAAGCGCACGTGTGTGTGTGTGTGTGTGTGTGTGTGTGTGTGTGTGTGTGTGTGTGTGTGTGTGTGTCTGACCTCACTATGCAGTTTTGTAGCTTTGTGAATTACAGAAGTAAAAATGCATTAATGAATGTGCAGACCTTTGATTATGGGGTTTTAATACACAGTTTTCATGGGATTTTAAGGTTGTGTTTTGTAATATTGTGAAAATTATTTTTGGAAGTCACCACCTCTGACTCATAAAAATCACTTTCATTGATTTAACCTAATGATGTCATGTTGATTCAGTCATTTAAAACAATATTTTTGACTTTATTAAAGCCAGTTTTTTACCACCGTTTGTACAATCATAAGATATGAACCAGTCAAAAGTTCTCTGTGAGCGAATGCAGTTTCATGGGTGAAAGCTTCATAAAACTTTTAAAACAAAACATAAAACAACGCAAGAGCATTGAAATATTAGTATTAGTAAATATCAGATAAGAATGAAACACAGTCAGAGTTTATATTTAAACCCATTAGTGTGTATTTGTTCTGATTCCTGGTTCCTGATGAAAGTGCGTGGTGAGGTTATGATATGAACAGATGGACTGAATAAAAGACAGAGCGTCTCATGGTCTAAGGTTATAGATTAGACAGCATCTACCCTTAAACCCTTTTCTGGAGTCCAGCACGTAAAAACACTCCGGCTCTGCCCACGATGAGCCGAGTGTGAGCCTTCTCATTACGCTGCTGATAATAAACAATAACACACGCACAGGGGAGACGTGCAGCGGCGTTGCGGATCACCTCGCGGCTAATGAAGGTTAATTAGGGTTCATTAGGACATGATGAGCGCTCGCAACACCACCACAGCCCTCTGCTTTACGCCTGCCGGGCACCTCGCATCCTCCCTCTCCGGCTGTCACTCCTGATGGACACCTGAACGTCAGCCCCCTTCAGTGAGGGTCCAGACATGCACCAGTGCAATTACAGTATGTCGTCATTATAATATGATATGCTGTATCAGTGTTTCTCAGCATTTATTTTGTCTTATGAACCACCACTGCCCCGTAAATGATTAACATGGTCAAAACTTAGCTGAAAAACCTGTTGCACACAATCTACTATACATGCCTTCTGTCGTCTGTCCTACTTTTTAAAGACCTTTTTTTATAAACATTTTTTTAATAAAATGTTACAATAAAATTTATTTTAGAATAACTTATGTTGTTATGGATATTTGAAGATGAACACTTAATGGACTATGCATACATCGTTTTTTAGAAAAAAAAATCATATTAAAATGTGAGTATCAAATATGATCCATCAGGCTTTTGATGGAGGTTTATTTTTTCATCTCTCAATCATCATTGTATTGCATTGCATTATATGTTTTAAAACAAAAAGTTAAATTTACTTAATTTTTCAAGTAAAATTTCACATGTAAGTAATTTCTAGTTTATTTTTGTATTGCCATATCAGCATCTGTGGCTATTTTCATGGCAAGATCATTATATAAAAAATAAATATATAAACAATATTAAGACTTGTATTAAGACAAATTTAAGAGTTGCAACAACAAAAAACAATTTATAAGCATCTCACATAAATATAACAAACATTATATAAGAACTTTCTGTGTAAACACGTTGCCTAGTGACATTCAAAGCTTTACATTCAAACAAAATATGTTTTATAGACAAAGGGGTTTGAGAAAAATGCCATATTAGTGGTACATCAACTTTCAATAAAACAAATGACTAGGTCTGGAATGACCTATATTAAAAATATGAATATATTAAAAATGTCCTGGCTAATTCAAGCTTTATAATGGCAGTGACTTGATGGGTCATTTTTTAAGTCTATAAAAGTGCATCTATCCATCATATAACTGCTCCACACGGCTCCGGTGGGTTAATAAAGGCCTTCTGAAGCAAAGCGATGCTTTTGTTAAGAAAAATATCCATATTTAAAACTTTTATAAAGTAAAATATCTAGCTTCCACCAGATCGCCTTCCATTTTCAACTCACGGGAAAAGTGTAGCGCCTCTCGCAGTTCAAAATGCTTACATTTGTCTGACGACTTTGCACACCAGTTATAGCCTGACAAGCCAGACCCACATCAAGTGATGTTGGGTCTGGGAACACACCATAGGGAGGGCTCAATCCGAGGGGCGGGATAAACGGTTGTCTTTCAAATTCCCTCTGCATGCAATAGGATAGCGCTACAACCAACCAGAGCAATGAAGAAGGTGAAGCGGAGCTAGATTATAGATTAAACTTTCGCCATATCCGGTCGGCAAAATTCAGAACACATCTTCCCTTTTTAAGAATGACTTCAGTGCTGTTCTTTGTTCTTTTCTCAAAGAAAAGCTTAAGTCCAAGTCTACAAGAGTCACGCCCAAAGCAGATTCGAAACACCGCTGTTCGCCAGCTTTTTTGTTTTTAAGCAGCACGCAGAACCGCGGCAACTCTGCCGTCATTATGTTAAGCCCGCCTACCGACTCTACACACACTGTGATTGGCCTGACCAGAGTTTGTGTTTTCCAGCTCGCAAGCCAGTGGAGAGTTGCTAGACTACCCTGGCTGCCAATTAGATTTGCTGCCGCTAGGGTGCGTCTAGATTTCTATGCTACACCAGTTACACTTTTTTTTCTTTTCGATTCTTATATCCTTTAAGAAATTAAATGTTGCTGTTATTTGAACTATTATAGGGTGATCAGTCTTAAAAGATTGAAGTGCTTGGAGACAAGATTTATAATCTGTGCAAATTAAAAATTGTCATAGTTGTGATCTCTCTATTTGTTCTAAAGCCAGGAGCAATGCACAAGCTTCAGCAGTAAGAATTGAGCTTTCGCAAACACAACATTTTGTCCAAAAACTGCTGCTGCAGACACGCCGTTCTCGGTTTTAGATTCATCTGTGGACTCTGGTTTATGAAGAGGAAGACTACTTTGTATTTCTATGAATTCTTGTTTAAATTCATTTGGATGTGTCAGGTTCTTCTTTTTTTGGGCCAAATTCCACATGTATAAATTTTTTTGTGTTCCAAGTAGGAATTAGGCATTAATGGGTTTATGCAAGTCTATTCAGATTAATGTCCATGTTCACCAAGTGGGATTTTATACGAATACCAAAAGGATTAATATACTTGGGTCTGGCTTTATACAAAAGTTGATACTGAGGGTGAAAAACTGAAGAGTAAGCTGGACTGCGTTTGTTTGCTTTCAGCTTAGCTGCATACTGAATTGCATTCAAGAGATGGTTCTTTTGCTTCAGGATACAGACTTTGAATAGGCTCCTAAAGAGAGTCCTAATCCCAAATGGTGTACAGTATCCAGCATTTTGATGTACGATATTCTGGTTGGAGTAATTTCTATTTAGTTGAAGTTTACTTCAATACTTTTAACTCAAACAATATAACACTGAATGAAACCACACTTTTAAAGTGTATGTGTACTGTAAACAATACAGTAAATATTGTGTTGATATCTTAGTATACAGTACACAATGACGGTAACATTCGAAGGATCGTTTTTGAGTATGAATGTGTCATTTTGAGCAGATGTCACAAAAACCTAACAACAAAAGCAATGATAAAAAAGAGTAAATACAGCCAAATCAACCTTAATTATTCATGCCCCGGTGCATGATGGGAATACCAGTATCAGAAAAGTTGTGTAGATTTTACTTTTTCTAAGTTTGAGAACTAATATAGAATCTACTTTGGGTTTTTTTTATTCTTGTCTGACCTATTTTTTTTTTTTATATAGTATTTACTTCACCACAAAATCATATACTAAGACATATTATTGTGAAATATAAAGTGACAGCTGATATTTACATGCAAGTACTTTGCTGGACTGTTATAGAGATCACATTGAATTACATTACAAAATATCAGGATTTCCTCTTACTTTTTGGACATAAATATCATCAACAACTGCAGCAAATTATGCGTTATGCTTAAATTAATTTTTAAGCAAAATATTTTTTTAGATCCACATTCTCACTATATTATACTATTTGAGCCATAAAAGCCTGATGTATCCAATATGATACTCAACAAATACATATGCAGGCTTTGCAGGGTTAATAGTGTGGGTGAAAATCTCATCAAGTTGCTTTAATGAAACACCTGAGCTTGTTTGTCTTTTACAAGTTTTGACAGTTCAGCGCTGAAAATATCATGTCGAATCATTTTTTTTAGAGAAAGACCTAACAGCGAATTTATTATAAATAAAATCCAGGTGGAGCGTTTAACAAACAGTAATTTACTGAGAAAAGCGTCAGAGGACTGCTTCAGCAAAAACAACTGTTACATGCAGATTGTGAGATTATTTATGCGATTCAGTCAATCTGCTGTTTTATTTCAACTGTTGGTCAGAAGCTTCTGTAAATATTTAGTTTATCCGTAGAGTTACATTTCAAGTTTAATGGTGCAACACAAAAACCTTTAGTAGTGCACAGATTACAACTTAGTGCCCATTTATGTACAGCTGGTGCAACCGGACCCAAATTCCTATTGGAAGAAAACAGGACTGGATGTTGTAGAGATAAGTGTGAATGTACACATTGTATTTTACCATGAATCTCATCACAATTTGTCTATTTGATCTATTAATTTATTCAATAATACACTAAAATGCATCAAAGTCATACTTGAAAATAACTTGAATGCAGTTTCTGTGATGAATTTGTTTTTAATTTATGACTTAAAATTGAGGGTGTTACAACTGCCATGATATCGCACTGAAAAAAAGACTCTTGAAATTAAAACAAAACAAAAATGGTGAAACTTTTATTTTTGTTCATTAATATAAATTACTTGTACTAATGTTTTATACTTTACTAATTGTTACTTCATGGCTACAAAACTTGTCATTAAATGTTCTGTTGAAAATGCTAATAAATATCATATGGGACCAACATGAATATGAATAGTAAGATGAGTAAGAATGTGCACACATTTATTAAAATCCACTTACAACAATAATAATTAGGATAAGTAAAATAAGGATTTTGTTCTATTTTATATGTCAGAATAGTTATGAGGTACACTTACCCCTGGTTAGGAATCACTAATATACAGTAAATTATAATATATTTTGAAACATTTCATAATCAGCAAGTTTAAAAATTAAATGGAGACCAAATGTAGACTTAAAGGGATAGTTCACCCAAAAATGAAAATTACCCCATGATCTACTCACCCTCAAGCCAGGTGAATATGGCACTCCTCTATAAGACGAATATAGTTGGAATCATATAAAAAAATGTCCTGGCTCTTCCAAGCATTTTAATGGCAGTGAATGGCAGCCCAAAATGTGAAGCCCAAAAAAGTGTATTCATCCATTATAAAAGTACTCCACACGGCTCCGGGGGTTAATTAAGGCCTTCTGAAGCAAATTGATGCATTTGTGTAAGAAAAATATCCATATTTAAAACTTTATAAAGTAAAATATCTAGATTCGGGCATGCCGCCTTCCATATTTAAGTGTAGCGAATTCAAAATGCTTATGCTATGCTCTAGATCATAAGTGGTGTTAGTTACGCTTTTTTACGCTACGTCCGACGTCATTGTCGCACTAGTTACACTTTTTTCGTAAGTTGAATATGGAAGGCGGTCCGCCGGAAGCTAGATGTTATACATTATAACGTGTTAAATATGGATATTTTTCTTACAAAACCCCATTGATTCTCTTCAGAATGCCTTTATTAACCGCCGGAGCCGTGTGGAGCACTTTTATAATGATTGGATGCACTTTTTTGGACTTCCAATTTTGGGCTGCTATTATAAAGCTTGGAAGAGCCAGGATATTTTTTTTATATAACTCCGATTGTATTAGTCTAAAAAAAGAAAATCATATAAACCTAGGATGGCATCAGGGTGAGTAAATGATGGTGTAATTTTCATTTTTGGGTGAACTATCCCTTTAAGTCTCCTTCTTAGAAGTCTCTTTCGTCTAGCTAAAGTGAGTAATTGTGTAAATTTCAATCGGTTTCTCACACAACGCTATAGTTTGGCTTCAGCAGACTTGGTAAATAGCCCAATAGTCATATGAACTACTGTTATAATACCCTTATGGCTTTTATGGTGCAGTTTCATTCATTGTAATTGCATGGAAAAGAGCTTAGCTTTTGTGTTCTGCAGAAGAAAGAAAGTCATAACGACATGAGGGTGAGTAAACGATGACAGAATTTTCATATCCACTCAAAATGCCTCTAATCCTGGTATGAGGTGTTTTATACATATAATGCAATGCCTAAGTAATTTGGACTTGGCTTGCAGAGTGAGCACAAACCTAACACCCACACACACACACACACACACACTAACAGAGTGAAATTAGACAACCACAAGGGAATCGACCAATCAATACCACTCACTGATCATCAGCACAGGAAGCCGTGATAAAACATTTGAGATCAAGTGTTGTAGATATGGAGGCGTACACGCGGTTAGACGTCTCCTTTCCTCTCCACGAGTCCCTCACCTCTCTGAGAAGAGATGTGCCCTTCTTCCCCTCCCCTTGTCCTGCACAATAATGAAAACAAAAGACATCCTGCAGCAGGGAATCAGAGCGCAGTGCTATTAGAAGCCATGCAATAATTAATTTGCCTATTACCAGAGCCGACTCGTTTATCTTCATAAGATAATGCCATCACTCCCAGTCTCTGGCAGACCCGCATGCGCTCTGTCTTAAACGGCCCTAATTACGTCCCCGCTGCCTATTTTATTGTAGTTGATGGAAAACACACTTAATCTCCACTGTGCAGAATGAGTAAATAGGCTCCAGCCTTGAACAGCAGATATTAGAGATTCCATTAAAGCCCAGTGCTTTTTTATGTGGCTTTTGTTTCGGGTGCCGGAGCGTTAAAGAGCTGAGGTAAGGTGAACGCCGATGATGCCGATAAGTCAGACTTGTCTTTATCCGTTGCCTTTTCATGCACTTCCACACAGAGGGAACTTTGCATTGGCAAAATCCCAGTGATATGATTATGGCTACCAGTCGTGTTTAAATGTATGAATGGTTTAAAACAATCTGTCAGTTAATGTTTTAAAGGGGTGGTTGATTATGATTTCACTTTTTTAACTTTAGTTAGTGTGTAATGTTGCTGTTTGAGCATAAATAACATCTGCAAAGTTATGACGCTCAAAGTTCAAAGCAAAGGGAGAGACTTTCTTATACAGAAATGGCTTTTTAGGGACTACAACTAACGTCTGGTAATGACTACAACGGGCTTCTTCTTGGGTTAGTGGCATCACCTAAAATTTATAATAATTTAAAATAAATAAATCAACCCTAAAATGTACATAAACCTTACCCCCGGGGAACATGCAACAAAGGCCATGTTGAGAAGAGGAAGAGTTTCTGTAGTCGAGCACATTTAGGAGTCCCAAGCTGTCGCATTTATTGCAATACAGTACAAACACAAATGCAATAGCATGTCATAAAACAAGATGACAACATAAGTTATAACCGTAATTAAACAAAACTATAACGGTTCTACCTTTATGCAGCATTATATTAGATTATCATGACAGAATATGCTAATCAATGACTTGAAGATAGTTAACTTCACTTCAGCTACATAAATATATCAACTAACCATTCAGAAACGTCCTCTCATTTTACAAATTGTCACTACTTCTTGAGTTTCTCATTGACTCAGGTTTGAACATAAAAGGCTGAACAGTTTCTGACCTTTTCAGTGCATGTCTACGTGAGGAGCTGCTAACACCAGCTCTTAAAGCTCCGCCCTCTTCTGGAAAGGCAGCAGCTCATTTGCATTTAAAGAGACCCACAAAAACACGTTTTTGCTCACCCTCAAAAAGTTACAATTTTAACATAGAAAAAATGTGTCTGTGGGGTATTTTGAACTAAAACTTCACATACACACTCTAGGGACATGAGAGACTTATTTTACATCTTGTAAAAGGGGCATTATAGGACCACTTTAAGTTTAGAAGTGGTGTGGTCTGCTGTAGTGGTTAGGGCTGCTAACTGAACCTAGAGGATGTTTTTATTGCTCTGAAGTTACTATTTCTCAAGAGACTTCATGGAGTTCTCAGTTTCAAGCAACAACTTAGTCAAATCAATTAAAACTGTTGACAGAATACAGAGCCGTCAAATGGCTCAGATTTGGGTGTAATCTTATGGAGGCCAGTTTTTCACTATTAATCTGATCGGATTCCTACTATCGGATTGGATCAAATCTTGAAAATGGGTTGTTCCAACAAAAACAAAAAAAGGATTCTGAAATCAGATTAGATCACAAAATACAATCTTGGTTTTGATTTGGATCAAATCAACAGTATGTGTTGTTCAAAACGTTTTAGTAAAATAATCCCCAAACAGCTGTAAATATTAAACAAATATATTATATTTGATTTAAAGTGTTTTTATCACTGTTTGTAAACTACATAGGCACAATAAGAGATGATTCAGTCAAAAGTTGTTTGTGAGCGAACGTAGTTTCTCGTGTAAATGCAACGCAAAACTTTTCTGAGAGAATGCAAACGCATTTTTCCCCCATCCTATATTTCCATCACCATGTCCCTTTAGGGGCTCCGTAGTAGAGCACTAGTAATCCAGATTTGGTCATCTGAAAAAGTGTGTATCTGGATGAGGGTGATCCAGTCCAATTTTGCTTTGGAAAACCAGCACAAAAGTAAGATGGATTAGCTGACCCTGGATAGCAAAACATGGGATTTCTAAATCCAGATCAGAATGATCCGGATTACATTTTTTGAACAACTGGCCCTTGATTACACACTTTTTTTTGTTGCATCAAATCCGAGCACAGTTTAAGACATTGTTGAGATCTCTTTAGAAACTCTACAGGAGAAACCTATAAGATTAATGGGCTCTTTTTCTCAGGAGAGAATTCAGAAGACTCTGTTGTAGATTTCATCTCATTGACTTCTAGGGGAAAGAATTGAGATATTAACAAGCTTATTATGAGATATCCATGGGAAAATCCATGAAATATCACTATTGTACTCTGTGGTGAGGTGGACGAATGAGTGACGTTGGAGGAGCGATTATCAGTCACGCACCGGTTTCCACTCGCTCCTCCCACGTCACTCGTTCGTCCACCTCACCAAATGCTCTTAAAGGGTTCTTTCACCCTGCCATTATTTACTCACCCTCATATCATTCCAAACCCAAGACTTTCATGTTTGAAACACAAATGAAGACTTTTTAATAAAACCTGAGAGATTTATGTCCCTCTTTTGAAAGTCCATGCAACCAAACCAAACTTCAAAAAGGTTTTATAAAATAATCAAATTTTAGCTTGACACATAAGAACAAACCTCATTGGTTCACCTTTCAGCTTCAGTTTGCCATATTTGATAAGCTCTAAGTACGTTCACTGATCATTGTTTATATGCGAATAAAAGCCTAAAGTAAGTCTTGATTCATAATTCATAATTTATTAACTTTTTGAAGCAGCAAATGTTTGGTAATATTTGGACTGGAGATGTAATTAAAACATGTGTTTTGAACATTAACAAAGGTCTTATGAGTTTGGAAAGACATGAGGGTGAGTAGTCATTATTTATCTTCAGTCATTATTTATTTAAGTTTCACATTATTTTGATGATCCCTTTAACACATTCTGTTGACTATAAGTAACTTTGCACCTACATGTCTACTAACTCTCATTAGACTGTTAGTAGTGTATTAGTAGACTGGTAAGGTTTGAATAAGTTGACATGTAGTAAAAATACAAAAGACATATTTTGAAGAAGGTTTAAGCTGCTCTGTTTTGAAAGCCTCAAGTGACCAGGGTTTCCAGAAAGAGAAAAGAAACCGCATGAAAGTATCGTAAAAATAGTCGCTTTGACTCCTGTGCTATATTCCCAGTCTTCTTGTGGCATTAGATGGATTTGTGTGAGGAACAGGCCAAAATTGAAGCCGTTATTCAATGAAAAAAACATTGTAATTGGTCAAAAGACATATAAGAATGAATGTCAGTTGAGTAGACATTGAGTAGTCACAAGGCTGCTCTAGAAAGACGGTCCCTATCATCATTTTCCAAACAAACAGTCTTTGGTCATGTGCTTTTTCGTGTGATTAGATGTGTGTGTTGGATTTAAAGATAATGTTGAGATCCCAAAGGAGGTCGCAGCTGCCACCCTGATCACTAAACAGACCCACAGAAAAGGTTAAATGCTCACCACACACACACACACACACACACACACACATGAATGTCTGCATGCAAGTGGGCTGTGAGAGTGTCTTGGTCTGTTCTTGTAAAGAGTGACGAGAAGAAAGATGACTTAAATGTTCATCTTCCTCGCTGTCAAGTGATGTAGGGGCAATGGATGGAGGCTGATTAAGGTTCCAAAAGAGGGTTTTTCATGGAGCCATATATGGTAATAAAGTATGTTTATTTTTAAGAAAACACAGCTTTCTGTGTTTTCACTGTTACAAGATAGGGGGGCTGTGACACATCTTCTGAAAGAATACAGAATCTCCTGATCAAAACACATGCGAAGAAGACGCAGAATCAAGTGATGTGCATGTGTAAAATAATGTGATCATCAACATTAAACAGCATATAAATCAAAACTTCCTACTACTGAATGAAATTTCGACCCAAGATGAGCTGACTGTGAAGCTTTGGGGGTGTTGATGGACTCCATCGACTCAATCTGTGTTTTGATCATCGTTCTGAATACCATGCAGTCTTTGACAAAAATGCATTTTTCTCAGCATTTTGCTCAAAATGTTGCTTTTTTTATGAAACCCACATTCAAGTGTTGATAACAAAAGAATGAATGAAGCTACAGTCGAATAAAACTGTTGTCGTTGTTTTTTTTTGTTTTGTTTTTTAAAGCAGAGGCTCTGTTCTTACTATTGATATATTGCATGTTCAGATATTCATACAACAAAATATTCTGGGGGCCATGAAACTTTTGTGAAAAATATCAAAAACACTGGCAGAGGCTGGCAACTTTTTTGGAAAACGCTGGCGGTGAAAGAGTTAAAGTTCTTCATGGAATCATTGATGCTGCCGTATATTTTGCACTCGCTTCTGAACAGCGTCACACCAGCAGCGCTTCTCGCACAGACACATCTCACGCTAACCTATTCACGTACGCATATCGGCCTAAATCCATTGCCCCGACACCACCTGACAGCTAGGAAGATGAAAATTGTATTCATCTTTTCTTCTCGCCTCTGTCTACAAGAACACACCAAGACACTCGCACAGCCCTCTTCACACACTTGCATGCAGACATTCATCAAAGCATCAAAGGAGCTTTTTGAGAAGCGCAGCAGGAGTTGGCCCACACAAAAGGCACAGGTACAAGAGAGTGAGATTGTGTGTGTTTGATAGGAGAGCTTGGGGTGACAGCCGGTGAGCTGAGAGGTGGGGAAGTGTTGCATTCATTCAGGTAGGCGAGACGCTGCTGTCACTTACGCTTTTGGTGTGCGTGAGAATACACAGAGTCTTTGTGCGGCTGCTTTTTTGGGCTATACACCAGCAATGTTTGTCAAATGGCTTTCAGAATCAAATGTTGAAAACCAAAAGAATGAAAACCAAATTGACCCCATTTACTTTCTTATAAAATGTCCCTGAACTTATTCGGTGTGATTCATCTGTGGATGTTATAATGAAACATACTTTTGGTAGCACTTTATTTTACAGTCCTGTTTTTACTTATTACAGTAACTGGGTAATGATTAGGTACTAAGCCTGAACCTTCCCCTAAACCTAACCTTAACCCATGTAGTAAACTTATATTATCCAGCACTTTCTTAGGTAACTGTAAGTACACGCAAGTGCACGTACTAAAATATAAAGTGCAACCCAACTTTTTTGAGGGGAAATAACATTAACTCTTTCCCCACCATTGACAGAATTTTTCAGCAATCCGTGTTTTCACTGTTATACGGTAGGGGGCACTGTTACGCATCTTCTGAAAGAGTACAGAATCTCCTGATTAAACCACAGGGAAAAGAGAAGCAGAAAAAAGCAACAGAAGCATTGCTTACACTTGTAATATAATGCGATTATCAACATTAAACATCATATAAATCAAAACTGCCTAATGTTACAGAATGAAATGTCGCCCCAGGACGAGCTATATTGAGGTCGGATATGGGGAAAGTTAGGGACAGGTGTGGCGGTATGGGTAAGTTTAAGGGTAGAGTTAGGGACAGGTGTGGCGGTATGGGTAAGTTTAAGGGTAGAGTTAGGGACAGGTGTGGCGGTATGGGTAAGTTTAAGGGTAGGGTTAGGGACAGGTGTGGTGGTATGGGTAAGTTTAAGGGTAGGGTTAGGGACAGGTGTGGTGGTATGGGTAAGTTTAAGGGTAGAGTTAGGGACAGGTGTGGCGGTATGGGTAAGTTTAAGGGTAGGGTTAGGGACAGGTGTGGCGGTATGGGTAAGTTTAAGGGTAGGGTTAGGGACAGGTGTGGTGGTATGGGTAAGTTTAAGGGTAGGGTTAGGGACAGGTGTGGTGGTATGGGTAAGTTTAAGGGTGGGGTTAGTGACAGGTGTGATGGGATGGGTAAGTTTAAGGGTAGGGTTAGGGACAGGTGTGGTGGTATGGGTAAGTTTAAGGGTAGGACAGGTGTGGTGGTATGGGTAAGTTTAAGGGTAGGGTTAGGGACAGGTGTGGTGGTATGGGTAAGTTTAAGGGTAGGGTTAGTGACAGGTGTGGCGGTATGGGTAAGTTTAAGGGTAGGGTTAGTGACAAGTGTGATGAGATGGGTAAGTTTAAGGGTAGGGTTAGTGACAGGTGTGATGGGATGGGTAAGTTTAAGGGTAGCGTTAGGGACAGGTGTGGCGGTATGGGTAAGTTTAAGGGTAGGGTTAGGGACAGGTGTGGTGGTATGGGTAAGTTTAAAGGTAGGGTTAGGGACAGGTGTGGTGGTATGGGTAAGTTTAAGGGTAGGGTTAGGGACAGGTGTGGTGGTATGGGTCAGTTTAAGGGTAGGGTTAGGGACAGGTGTGGTGGTATGGGTAAGTTTAAGGGTTGGGTTAGGGACAGGTGTGGTGGTATGGGTAAGTTTAAGGGAAGGGTTAGGGACAGGTGTGGTGGTATGGGTAAGTTTAAGGGTAGAGTTAGGGACAGGTGTGGTGGTATGGGTAAGTTTAAGGGTAAGGTTAGGGACAGGTGTGGCGGTAGGGGGTAAGTTTAAGGGTAGGGTTAGTGACAGGTGTGGTGGTATGGGTAAGTTTAAGGGTAGGGTTAGGGACAGGTGTGATGCTATGGGTAAGTTTAAGGGGTAGGGTTAGGGACAGGTGTGGTGGTATGGGTAAGTTTAAGGGTAGGGTTAGTGACAGGTGTGGTGGTATGGGTAAGTTTAAGGGGTAGGGTTAGGGACAGGTGTGATGCTATGGGTAAGTTTAAGGGTAGGGTTAGGGACAGGTGTGGTGGTATGGGTAAGTTTAAGGGTAGGGTTAGTGACAGGTGTGGCGGTATGGGTCAGTTTAAGGGTAGGGTTAGTGACAGGTGTGGTGGTATGGGTAAGTTTAAGGGTAGAGTTAGGGACAGGTGTGGTGGTATGGGTAAGTTTAAGGGTAAGGTTAGGGACAGGTGTGGCGGTAGGGGTAAGTTTAAGGGTAGGGTTAGTGACAGGTGTGGTGGTATGGGTAAGTTTAAGGGTAGGGTTAGGGACAGGTGTGGTGGTATGGGTAAGTTTAAGGGTGGGGTTAGTGACAGGTGTGATGGGATGGGTAAGTTTAAGGGTAGGGTTAGGGACAGGTGTGGTGGTATGGGTAAGTTTAAGGGTAGGGTTAGGGACAGGTGTGGTGGTATGGGTAAGTTTAAGGGTAGGGTTAGGGACAGGTGTGGTGGTATGGGTAAGTTTAAGGGTAGGGTTAGTGACAGGTGTGGCGGTATGGGTAAGTTTAAGGGTAGGGTTAGTGACAAGTGTGATGAGATGGGTAAGTTTAAGGGTAGGGTTAGTGACAGGTGTGATGGGATGGGTAAGTTTAAGGGTAGCGTTAGGGACAGGTGTGGCGGTATGGGTAAGTTTAAGGGTAGGGTTAGGGACAGGTGTGGTGGTATGGGTAAGTTTAAAGGTAGGGTTAGGGACAGGTGTGGTGGTATGGGTAAGTTTAAGGGTAGGGTTAGGGACAGGTGTGGTGGTATGGGTCAGTTTAAGGGTAGGGTTAGGGACAGGTGTGGTGGTATGGGTAAGTTTAAGGGTTGGGTTAGGGACAGGTGTGGTGGTATGGGTAAGTTTAAGGGAAGGGTTAGGGACAGGTGTGGTGGTATGGGTAAGTTTAAGGGTAGAGTTAGGGACAGGTGTGGTGGTATGGGTAAGTTTAAGGGTAAGGTTAGGGACAGGTGTGGCGGTAGGGGTAAGTTTAAGGGTAGGGTTAGTGACAGGTGTGGTGGTATGGGTAAGTTTAAGGGTAGGGTTAGGGACAGGTGTGATGCTATGGGTAAGTTTAAGGGTAGGGTTAGGGACAGGTGTGGTGGTATGGGTAAGTTTAAGGGTAGGGTTAGGGACAGGTGTGGTGGTATGGGTAAGTTTAAGGGTAGGGTTAGGGACAGGTGTGATGCTATGGGTAAGTTTAAGGGTAGGGTTAGGGACAGGTGTGGTGGTATGGGTAAGTTTAGGGTAGGGTTAGTGACAGGTGTGGCGGTATGGGTCAGTTTAAGGGTAGGGTTAGTGACAGGTGTGGTGGTATGGGTAAGTTTAGAGTTAGGGACAGGTGTGGTGGTATGGGTAAGTTTAAGGGTAAGGTTAGGGACAGGTGTGGCGGTAGGGGTAAGTTTAAGGGTAGGGTTAGTGACAGGTGTGGTGGTATGGGTAAGTTTAAGGGTAGAGTTAGGGACAGGTGTGGTGGTATGGGTAAGTTTAAGGGTAAGGTTAGGGACAGGTGTGGTGGTATGGGTAAGTTTAAGGGTAGGGTTAGTGACAGGTGTGGCGGTATGGGTAAGTTTAAGGGTAGGGTTAGGGACAGGTGTGGTGGTATGGGTAAGTTTAAGGGTAGGGTTAGGGACAGGTGTGATGGTATGGGTAAGTTTAAGGGTAGGGTTAGTGACAGGTGTGGTGGTATGTAAGTTTAAGTGATGGGTTACTACAGAAATGATTACAGATGTAATTACATGCAGGTAATTTTATAAATAGGGTTAGGGTTAGGTGGTTAAGTACAATGTAAAAACATGTATGTACACAATAAGTGCATTGTATCAAATGATTTATTAAAATTTTAGTACATAGTAGTTAAGGCCACCTAATATAACGTGGGTCCAAAACATTTTTAATTCCAGAATTCTCTGTAAAGAACTACACTACTGTAATCCTCAAGAGAGATCCACCAATCAGAGAAATTGCGGTTACTATTGAAACAAGAACATCAAAAGAGCTCAGAAGTGACCATTCACTTCCATAAAGCATCGCAAATGACATAACCAACACTTATATGATCTCTCTTAGTTTGTTGACATGATAAACATTTAGCAGATTCTGCAAGGTGTATGTCAATTTATGAACGCAACACGTAACTAGTAACAAGTAATTTTTTTATATTTTTGAAAGAAGCCTTTGACGCTCACCAAGACTGCACTTATTTTATCAAAATACAGTAAAAAAGATCCTTCAGAAATCATTATCATATGAGGATTGGCTGCTCAAGAATAATTTCTGATTATTATTATTAGTTTTTTATTTAAACAGTTGTGTTGCATACTATTTTTTTGGAAACTGTGGTGCATTTTTCCGTATTCTTTGATTAATAGAAAGTTTGAAAGAACAGCCTTTATTTGAATCTAATAGACTTTACTGTCACTTTTGATAAATGTAATGCAATCCTTGTTGAAAAAAAGTATATATATATATATATATATATATATATATATATATATATATATATATATATTTTTTTTTAGTTACATAATTTGCAATGCTTCATATGATGAATAGTTCATTTTCTGTAGTTCATTGTATAAAAGACATATTCATATTCATTGCATTTCAATATACAGTATGTCATATGTCAACAATGAAATGTGTTGCTAATAACCTGCTGTTTAACGTCTTTACGATTAGCTTCAGCTTCACATGATATATTAACTGGTTAGGCCTATCCATTAATGAGTCCATTGAATTTACTTTTAAATGCTTAAAATAGTTTCTGTAGTTTAATGTTTAGTCCAAGCTTAAATCACTATTATGTGATGGACACTGCAACAGATTTTTCCCATCAGGGGAATATCTCTGAAACCCAACAGCCGAATAAAGAGTTTTTTCAGGTCCGTCCGTATGTGTCTGTGTTCAAGTGCTCTCACCAGGGCCCGGGCGTCACATAATCCAGACGGAGAGAGCGGAGGTCATCCGACCGTCTGTGATACGCTACAGAGAGCGGTGTGTGTAATCCCGGCAGATGTGTGAATTCAGCAGGGAGACCGCGGATGTATAATTTGCGCCTGCTGGTTTTGGAGAGAAGCCGATCCTTCTGGAGTCTCTCGCACTGATTACTCAATCTCCAAGGGCACCTTAGAAATTCGCCTGTGCAGGCCTGAAGAAAAGACTTTGATTTGAGCAGTTTTCCATCACACAGTGACAGCAGAGTTGACCTTTGCGGTGGCTTTGCTTCTGAAAGGACTTGTTATTTCCTGTGGCCGTCCTTAAGGGTGTTTCCGGTCACATAAAAATTGAGTAACCAATAAGGAGTGTATTATCTTTTATTTTTATCTTTGGTAACACTTTATTTCGATGTTCCACTGTAGACATCCTACTAACTTTGTAACTACATGTCAACTTATTGTACAAACCCGAACCCTAACGTACTTACACTCCACTAAAGTCTACTAATACTCTAATGAGGGTTATTTGACATGTAGTTGCATGTATGAACTTTTCAATAATGAACTTTTACTTACCAAAGTGAAGTGGAACATCATCCTCCTTTGTTATGGCATACTCATATTCATACAACAGTTATTTCTGGTTCTCGTATCTGATTGGCTGAGAGCCCTTTTCCAGTCGTGTGATATTCTCCCATTATCAGCACTGGAACCGTTTCACCGTTTGTGTCATTTTACATGCGGCGACTGTCATGGCGGTCGAGCAAATCCACCATATTTTTGCAAATACTACTGTTATTGTGTGTTTAAGAGTTTTTAGGTGCAAATGTAGGTATTTAGACGTCAAATATGTGACTCAAGCAGAAACAGTGCAACAAACTTGTTGTATAAACTTAATATCACACTTGTTGCCATTCCGATATATAGCCATATCGCACATCGATATTGCTCATTTGTCCTCAAATGATGTTTTGGTTAGCAAATATGGCATTGTTCATTGGGTATAACCTGGAATACTGACTCTGCAGAAAAAAAATATTATGTATATATTTTTATTACATTCTGTGCTTTGCATGCACATTAATAAGTAAAGTGATTATTCGTGTTTCATTATTCATTTTAGATATATTTTACAGTGTCTCAGCCTTCATTGCCTCTTCTGGGACTGGCACTGATAATATCTCTGCATCTTAAAATGAAATAGTAAAAAGCAAGGGCTGATGAGAAGGTCACATTTTTTAATTAATGTTCCATTATGACATTTCTTGTGTGAGAGTTGCGTGTAGGAGTTGACATGTGCAGTGCTGAAATTTATTTTCTTCCTTTTTTTGTCTTTTGTTGACTCCAGACTTTTTAATTGTCTATAATAAATATTTTTGACTTATTTATTTTTAAATAAAAACTCCTACTGCTCATTAGCTCAAACTCTCTCCTCCCCATCATGAGTGGACACACCCCCTACTGCTGATTAGCTCACTCTCTCTCCTCCCCATCATGAGTGACACGCCCCCTACTGCTGATTAGCTCACTCTCTCTCCTCCCCCATCATGAGTGACACGCCCCCTACTGCTGATTAGCTCACTCTCTCTCCCCCCATCATGAGTGACACGCCCCCTACTGCTGATTAGCTCACTCTCTCTCCTCCCCATCATGAGTGACACGCCCCCTACTGCTGATTAGCTCACTCTCTCTCCTCCCCATCATGAGTGACACGCCCCCTACTGCTGATTAGCCACTCTCTCTCCTCCCCATCATGAGTGGACACACCCCATACTGCTGATTAGCTCACTCTCTCCTCCCCATCATGAGTGGACACACCCCTACTGCTGATTAGCCACTCTCTCTCCTCCCCATCATGAGTGGACACACCCCATACTGCTGATTAGCTCACTCTCTCTCCTCCCCATCATGAGTGACATGCCCCTACTGCTCATTAGCTCACACTCTCATCCCCATCATGAGTGGACACACCCCTACTGCTGATTAGCTCACTCTCTCTCCTCCCCATCATGAGTGACACGCCCCCTACTGCTGATTAGCTCACTCTCTCCTTCCCCATCATGAGTGACACGCCCCTACTGCTGATTAGCTCACTCTCTCTCTCCTCCCCATCATGAGTGACACGCCCCTACTGCTGATTAGCTCACTCTCTCCTCCCCATCATGAGTGACACGCCCCTACTGTTGATTAGCTCACTCTCTCTCTCCCCATCATGAGTGACACCCTACTGCTGATTAGCTCACTCTCTCCTCCCCATCATGAGTGGACACACCCCTACTGCTGATTAGCCACTCTCTCTCCTCCCCATCATGAGTGGACACACCCCATACTGCTGATTAGCTCACTCTCTCCTCCCCATTATGAGTGGACACACCCCTACTGCCGATTAGCTCACTCTCTCTCCTCCCCATCATGAGTGACAAGCCCCTACTGCTGATTAGCTCTCTCTCTCCTCCCCATCATGAGTGACACGCCCCTACTGCTGATTAGCTCACTCTCTCTCCTCCCCATCATGAGTGACACGCCCCCTACTGCTGATTAGCTCACTCTCTCTCCTCCCCATCATGAGTGACACGCCCCTACTGCTGATTAGCTCACTCTCTCTCCTCCCCATCATGAGTGACACGCCCCCTACTGCTGATTAGCTCACTCTCTCTCCTCCCCCATCATGAGTGACATGCCCCCTACTGCTGATTAGCTCACTCTCTCTCCTCCCCATCATGAGTGACACGCCCCTACTGCTGATTAGCTCACTCTCTCTCCTCCCCATCATGAGTGACACGCCCCCTACTGCTGATTAGCTCACTCTCTCTCCCCATCATGAGTGACATGCCCCTACTGCTGATTGGCTCACTCTCTCTCCTCCCCATCATGAGTGACACGCCCCCTACTGCTGATTAGCTCACTCTCTCTCAATCAATCAACTTTATTTATATAGCGCTTTTACAATGATGATTGTTTCAAAGCAGCTTCACGGTGTTAAACAGGACAACATTGCAACAAAATTTGATTTGGCTAGTTTAATTTGGATAGTTTGTAGAATTATATATGACCAAATTAATAAATTCTATTTGTATATTTAGTTGAGTAACTTGGATCATAATTTGAGTGTCCCCAACTGAGCAAGCCAAGCCAAAGGCGACAGTGGCAAGGAACCAAAACTCCATCAGGGCATGATGGAGAAAAATAAACCTTGGGAGAAACCAGACTCAGTCGGGGTGCCAGTTCTCCTCTGGCCTATTATTAACAGTGTATAATTATTACTCTGGCAACCTTGCAGGTCATAAATCATATTAGATAGGAATATTCGAAATTTTCTGGTATCACGCACGAGACGGGTTCATTTAGGATGGCGCGTCGATTAAACAAGAATATGAATACTGGAAAGATCGGAGTTATTGCGCCGGAGACGGTTTAATTGAGGATGACGTTCCGGTGAGGCAAATTCAGAGGAGACACTAATGGACACGGTCTCAGCAGACACTCCAGGATGAGCTGGTCATGTCCAGATGCAGGTCCACCATCCGATCCGGACACGGCCTGGATCCGGCCGACTGCAGTAAACCTCGGGATAAACAGAGAGACTAACATTAGTGTGGATGCCACTCTTTTTATGATGTAACGAGTACATCAGGTGTTATGGGAAGTGTTCCCGGTTCCGGCTGACCTAGTTAATGCAGCCTAACAATCAGTCATTTGATTTGAATAAAGAAAGTTAAAAATGTTCTATGTGTATGCCATAGTAAAGAGATGTGTTTTTAGTCTAGATTTAAACTGACAGAGTGTGTCTGCTTCCCGAACAATGCTAGGAAGACTGTTCCAGAGTTTAGGTGCTAAATAGGAAAAGGATCGACCGCCTGCAGTTGATTTAGATATTCTAGGTATTTTCAACTGGCCAGAGTTTAGAGACCGCAATTGACGATATGGTATATAATGCGTTAAGAGCTCGCTTAAGTACTGGGGAGCTAAACCATTTATTGCTTTATAAGTAATAAGCAAGATTTTAAAATGTATGCGATGTTTAATAGGGAGCCAGTGCAGTGTTGACAGAACTGGACTAATATGATCGTACTTCCTGGTTCTAGTAAGAACTCGAGCTGCTGCGTTTTGGACAAGCTGGAGTTTATTTATTAGGCGAACAGGGCAACCACCCAGTAGAGCATTACAATAATCTAGCCTTGAGCTCATGAACGCATGTACTAATTGTTCAGCATTTTGCATTGAAAGCATGTGACGTAATTTAGATATATTTTTAAGATGGTAGAATGCAGTTTTACAGATGCTAGAAACGTGGCTTTCAAACGAGAGATTGGTATCAAAGAGCACACCCAGGTTCCTCACTGACGACGAGGACTTGACAGAGCAGCCATCGAGGGTTAGACAGTATTCTAGGGCACTACTTGTGGAGCTTTTCTGTCCAATAATTAAAAATTCAGTTTTATCTGAATTAAGTTGCAGGAAATTACTATTCATCCAATTTTTAATATCAGCTATGCATTCCGTTAATCTTGTGAATTGGTAAGTTTCGTCAGGGTGTGAAGAAATATAGAGCTGAGTATCATCAGCATAACAATGAAAACTAACGCCATGCTTCCTAATGATATCTCCCAGTGGTAGCATATACAGGGTGAAAAGCAACGGTCCTAACACTGAGCCTTGCGGTACTCCATACTGAACTTGTGATCGGTGTGACATCTCTTCATTTACTGCTACAAACTGATAACGGTCAGATAAGTAAGATTTAAACCATGCCAATGCAGTTCCACTAATGCCAACATAATTTTCGAGTCTATTCAAAAGAATATTGTGATCGATAGTATCGAATGCAGCGCTAAGATCGAGTAACACTAATAGAGAGATACAACCACGATCAGATGATAAGAGTAAATCATTTGTAACTCTAATTAGAGCAGTCTCAGTACTATGATACGGCCTAAATCCTGACTGGAAATCCTCACATATACAATTTCTTTCTAAAAGGAACATAATTGTGAAGACACTGCCTTTTCTAATATTTTTTGATAGAAACGGTAGATTCGAGATTGGTCTGTAATTGACTAATTCTTTAGGATCAAGTTGTGGTTTTTAATAAGTGGTTTAATTACAGCCAACTTAAAAGTTTTTGGTACATATCCTAATGTCAAGGATGAATTAATAATATTAAGCAGAGGATCTATGACCTCTGGAAGCATCTCTTTTAATAGCCTAGTCGGTATAGGGTCAAGCATACATGTTGTTGATTTTGATGATTTAACAAGTTTAGCCAATTCTTCTCCTCCTATAGCAGTGAATGAGTGTAATTTTTCCTCAGTGAGACTACAATGTTCTGTCTGAAGTGATACTGTAGTAGACGGCTGCATGGTTATAATTTTATTCCTAATGTTATCAATCTTACTAGTAAAGAAGTTCATAAAGTCATTACTGCTGTGTTGTTTACAAATGTCAGAAGTTGAAGCTTTATCCTTTGTTAATTTAGCCACTGTATCGAATAAATACCTAGGGTTGTGTTTGTTTTCTTCAAAAGAGTTGAGAAATAAGCCGATCTAGCAGTTTTTATGGCCTTTCTGTATGCAATCATGCTCTCTTTCCACAAATTGCGAAAAACCTCCAGTTTTGTTTTCTTCCAGCTGCGCTCCATTTTCTGGCTGCTGTTTTAAGGGCCCGAGTGTGCTCGTTGTACCACGGCGTTGGATTATTCTCCTCCCCATCATGAGTGACACGCCCCTACTGCTGATTAGCTCACTCTCTCTCCTCCCCATCATGAGTGACACGCCCTCTACTGCTGATTAGCTCACTCTCTCTCCTCCCCATCATGAGTGACACGCCCCTTCTGCTGATTAGCTCACTCTCTCTCCTCCCCCATCATGAGTGACACGCCCCTACTGCTGATTAGCTCACTCTCTCTCCTCCCCATCATGAGTGACACGCCCTCTACTGCTGATTAGTCACTCTCTCTCCTCCCCCATTATGAGTGACACGCCCCCTACTGTTGATTGGCTACAAGTGTGTTGTGTTGCTGAGTTCGATCCACTTTTAGCAGCGTATTTCAAATTGTTTACTGCACCTTTAACATTGATATTGTTTTCAAGGCAGTAAAAAGTAAACTGCGTAGAGAGAGCAGCGGTATAATATGGAAGTATGTTACTAATACATGAATGAGCATTGGAAATGACAACTTTTCTTGACTGTTTGTTCCTAGTCATTAAACACACTTTAATTTAAATGTGATTTATTGACATGTAAAAGATGCCATATGTATATTTTAACAGATTAAATTAAATTACAAAAGATGAAGTGACAATCATCTCATATTAGATCCTTGCTTGATGCTGATTTGTTTTATGTACATGCAGAAATAAACACACACACACACAGAACTTTTATTCGAAGGGAGAGCGCACACGCATCGCATACAAATGTAATGCACGCCCTGGTGCTTTGTGCTTTAGAGTAAAATTTAATTGCTTCTTTTCATTCATATCCGCAAGGCTCTTGGACAGGGATGAAGGGTGCCAAAATAATAAAAAAAAACTGCACAAACACATACTCAGTGACTGTGTTTTACCAGTAGTCGATTATGCATGGAGTCAGTCATGTGAGAAGAGCGTAGCGCTGGAATACCAAACACATTGATAAAGCAGACCCCGAAGGCTTATTGATTAGAGCAGGAGGCCTGTAGTGTAAAATGGGATTTTACAGAACGCAAGGCTGCATGCATTGAGCTTCAGCTCCAAAACAAACCACTGCCGCACGTCACACTGACTGTATTAGAGTGGAGTTCCCTTAAGGAAGAGAAAGAGATGGGAACATGCAAACTTCATAAATATGAATTAGTAGTTGACAGGAAGTTGCAAAGTTACCTATAGCTAGCATGACAAAAGTGGACCATCGAAATAAAGTTTTAAAGATGTTTACTGTGCATCAAATCAGCTTATTACAATGATTTCTGAAGGATCATGAAGACTGGAGTAATGATGCTGACAGCTCAGCTTTGATCACAGGAATAAATTACAAATAGAAAGCGGTTTTAAATTGTAATAATATATTTTACATATTACAGTTTTTGCTGTTTTTTTTATCAAATAAATACAGCTTTGGAGAGACTTATTTCAGAAATATTATAAAATCTTAGTGACCCAAAACTTTTGAACGTTAGTGTGTTCAGAGTAGATATTGTCTACAACACAAAAACACCCACATTTGCCTGCCAGTTCTCCTGCATGACAGGGCACAGCCCGGGCCAGAGCCTTTGACCGACAGCCTGCAGGTCTGTGCTGATACCTGATCGATTGCTCATTGTTGGAGTCCCGGCTGATGAGCGCTATGATAACATAAAGTACCTCCCAGGGAATTTCATTCACACCGTTCTGCTGAATTTTGGTCTTTAAACCATCTTGCATGTCTGTGATCACTTGTGAGACTAAGGGTCAGAAATTAACCAGGGCCAGGGAAATTAACCTAACATTTCATATATTTCATTTAATTTTAGTCTAGGCATATTTAGTTATGGGTGTAGTGCCTTGTGTCTAATAATGAAGTGGTTTTGTATGAAAACTAAAATCAGCTTGCCTTGAAAAACATTAAATGTTAAGAAAATAGATAATAGAGCCATATCGCACTCCTACACATGTGTGATATTGCTTTATATATAAAGTTTTCACTTTCTTTCACAACTTTATATATATATATATATTCAGTTTGACTGGAAAACTTTTCCCAGGCATCTCAATGGCAAAAAGTGTCCCAGTCAAACTGAATGCCCTCTATAAAAATTGTACATAATAGTATATGTATATATCAATAGATTCATATTTTGAATCACGGTTATTCGTACCCTCTTTGTGCGATTAATTGCGAGTAATCACATACTTATCGTAAAATTAAGCTCACACCATTTATCTTGTTTAACACATTCGTTTTGTCATCTATCAGATTAAAGGGTAATTCTCACTAAACTGTTTTCTTCAAGCTTTTTTCAAGGTAAATTGAGGTGTCTGGAACACTTGAAGACTCCAAAAGCACACCAAATAACCAAATGATATAAGGAGTCCATATAATATTCATAAATGTATGCACACCAAAGCATCCTTTGAAAAACTTTACAGAAAGGAGAATTTTTCAGAATTTGTAGTTTGTGTACAGTGCAACAGCAAAGGGTTTGTTTTGTCAAGTTGTGACGTGGAACAGGACCAATATGTGTTTAATATACGACTCTTCACAAACAATAACACAATATGACAGAGCTCGTGTTTTAAAGCTAAACACACTGGAATGAATAACTCACGGAAAACGCAGCACGAGTCTCCCTGCCGTCTCTGATGTAATCAGCCTGGTTTTCTTTACATTAGCACTGTTTTGGACTGAACTGGAACATTGGACTGAACATTTTCATGGAGTTCAGCGGCTTAAAATGACCTGAACGCAAACAGAGAAGAGAAGTCGCGGTTAGAAGAGTTAGAATAGAATTCTCCACCTACCAGTGTTACAGGATCTCTCAGCATAGTAGATGCTCAGTGTGATAAACTCCCGACTCCCTACTGTGGGACTTTACATTAATAACACAATGTCACTTGCTTTAGTAATTTATTTGCGTTTTTTTTTTTTTCCCGTGTAGTTAATAATTTTATCCCTTAAAAACTCATCTTTGACGACCAAAATTGCATATTTAATGCATATTCATGCCTTAAAATAACTTGACTGTAACTCTAAACCCTTGCTTCATTTAGTATATGCGGAGCCATGAATATCCAACTGATCCCCGCCTCCACTCACTCACACCAGCTCTGAGATCCACTCGCTCAACTTTACTCAACTTACTGTTGTAAACGGTGTGGTATCGCTCTTTACAACGTCGGACGCATACGGTAATTGATATGATTAGTATGACTGTTATCAAACAGTTTCTAAGAATGTGTTGCTTATGTTACACATCTTGTGTGTAAGAAACACAAGCGTCTTTGGTTCACTGCAGTTTCAAGGAGAAAATACTCATAAGTGTTGACTTATGAATTTGCACATGGTTTGTCTAAAAGCATATTAAAAACACCACATAGACATATAAACAACATTAAAAACTTGATTTTCACCACAGGAAGGAGGTCTTTAAATTATTTGAATGCATTAAGGGATTTGAATTAATCGCATGAGTTAACACGTTAACATCGACAGCCCTGGAAATAAGTACTTTTTAGACAGAGTAATCTATACAGTAGCTTGTAATTACACTTTTGAAGATGTAATTAGTAGCTAGTGTAACTTACTCAACACTGAGCACAATGCATAAACATTTCAATAACCCTGAGTAAACAGATGCGTTTTCAAAAGAGCTAAAATTACACTGAGATGCTGATTCCCAGTATCTTTGAACAGAGACACTAAAGATTGAACACCCAATGAAGAACTGTTAACAGCCATTAATAAACTCTCTCTGGAGGGCAAGTAAATATTGTGGTGCGAGACAATTAAGAGCTTAAAAAAGGGGTAATTAGAATTTTTGTACAGTGTGTGATAAGCAACCAGGAGACGGTGTCAGAGTGAAATGTGCTGACTCTTTTGTGTCTTTGTTAGGAATTACTTTATTAACAATTTATTTCAGAATATGATGAGCAATGCTTCCTGCATAATAATGCTTCAAAATAATCTGTTTTTTTACACTGCAGTGTTGGTGATGCAAACAGTGACTTGTCAAATGCCAAAGTATGTGTCTTATATTGCTCCATCCGGATGCAGTGAGTGAGATCTGTGTGTGTTTGTGTGTTGCAGTTTAATTTTGTGGGCCGGATCTTGGGCCCGCGGGGGCTTACAGCCAAGCAGCTGGAGGCAGAGACAGGATGTAAGATCATGGTGAGAGGGAAAGGCTCCATGAGGGACAAAAAGAAGGTAAGATCTACAGACACACACATATACGTATGCAAACATTCAATAACACACACTTGCATACATATTCATAAAGACAGAGATCATTTTTCATTTATTAATAAGTATACAGTAACAAAACACTTATAAATAATTTGCAATCTATTAGTTTATAGTTAATTCATAGTTTATAAACTCTACATTGTTAATGCATGAATATGCTATATACAAATAGTGAGTTCTTCATTATGTTTATCCTTAACTTGTTAATAATACTTAACTTATGTACAGTATTTTAAACCAGCCTAGCTTTATTAGACATTAATAGGCGTTCCTAAAATGTTTATAAATACATTAAGCATAAATGTGTATCAATTCGTTTCATACACTGTCAGAAAAAAAGGTACATTGCTGTCACTGGGGCGGTACCCTAAGGTACAAAACCGAAAAAGTACTAATATGTACCTTTAAGGTACTAAAATGTACCTTAAGGTACTAATATGCACTCTTAAAGTACTGATATGTACCTTTTAAGGTACTAATATGTACCATTTAGGGGTGAGTAAGGTACAAAGATGTACCTTTTCACTTTTGTACCTTAGGTACCGCCCCAGTGACAGCAATGTACCTTTTTCTGAGAGTGTACATTATAATCTATGATAATGCTATTTCATGCATTCTGACTTATTTACATTGTAAAAGAGCTGATTATCATTATAAACATGGCTAAAGCTTAAAAAAAAGGAGTTGGACGTATGACGGAGTATTTCTGTGCCAAATAGACTCCTTTAGGAATCAAATAATTTTCAGAACGTTTTTTGCGAGTATGGCCCTGAATGACATAATTAAGGGCAGAAATGCTTGTATGGGCACTTCTCTCGGATGAGCACACACACACAACCAGAGCAAGAGCTGCCCATCAACGAGCGTCGTTCGGTGTTACAGAAGCCGTCGGCAGTGCTGGCATTTTGTTTTTAGACCACGAAATCAACAATGCCACTAAAGAAGTGTGTTTCTGGCTGTGAGGGAAAGATAACCTTGTTCAGCTTCCCAAATAAACCAGCGTTAAGGGGACAGTGGATGGAGTTTGTTTTTCCGGAGTTCTGCAAGTGTGTTTGTTAGTTCGGTCACGCAGTGGAAACCACAGGCGGTGAGTGAAACTGCAGCAAATGTGTGTGTTTTGGTGTCAATCGCATAAGTGCATATAATGTGAACAACACTAACGTATAGTGAATCAAAAGTTATCCAGGGATAATGCCATGATATATTGTGTGTGTGTGTGTGTGTGTGTGTGTGTGTGTGTGTGTGTGTGTGTGTGTGTGTGTGTGTGTGTGTGTGTGTGTGTGTGTGTGTGTGTGTGTGTGTGTGTGTGTGTGTGTGTCTGTGTGTGTGTGTGTGTGTGTGTCTGTGTCTGTGTCTGCGTGTGTGTCTGCGTGTGTGCATGCCTGTGACTCTGCTCTGCCTACTGCACGAGTTTGGCTGTTTTCAGAAACAATCACTACAGCGTATCTGTCTTTTATGAATATGATAAAACTAAAGACGCGTCGGAGATATAAAGGATTCAATACTACTCTATAGGTACTCAAGATTAACACGAGACTGGCAGAAACTGTGTGTGTCATGTACCCTTTAACCCTATCCCCAATCCTAAACATAAGCTCTTTTCAAAACAAAAAAAATGTAGGCAGAAAAATGTAGACACCATTATACTATTGTGCCATTATATAGATAATTGTGAGCCGCTAGTCCTTCTCATATCTCTATACCAAAAGCTTTTCTAGCCAGAAGTCACACAGAACAGAAATGTTATAAGTAAATGAGTCAAACTGCAATCTCGTCGATCGCGAATTCAGTGGAATCAACTGATTAATTCTATTAATTAAATATTCATAGATTCAATTTGGATAGGATTTGTACATCTGTAACATTCTTCATACTTAAATGTGTTGCGTTTTAGATGCTCTGAATACATGATTATTGTATGTTTTGTAAATGTAAAAAGTAAATATACGTGTGGTAATTAGGTCCCATTGTTAAAATACATCAGTTTGTGTTAGGATACAAATGATAAAAAACATGATCTAACTCTTTACATACTGTATGAGCTATATAAACAATAATGATATGGTAAAGTGACAATGAATGACAAACTCAGTATTTGTACGTGGCCTAGAGACTACAATTTATGAATTATAAACTAATAGATTGCAAATTATTTATACGTTCTTTTTTACTGTACACTTATTATAAAGTGTTAGCCTTTTTGACACAACTGCCATCTGTGGGTGAAATACCAGCGGTAAATATTTCCTAATTTCTATGAAATTTTCATTAATAAAATGTAACTTTTAAAAATATTATATTATATTATATTATATTATATTATATTATATTATATTATATTATATTATATTATATTATATTATATTATATTATATTATATTATATTATATTATATTAAAATGTCCTTATTGCATTTGTTTATTGCAATTTTTATTAGTGAAAAATTACCTCTTGTAGTAAATCTTCCACCTAGGTAAAAAAATATTTGATTTGACTTCTCTTACAATTACATCACCAATGGTCATCATTCTTACAATTTTAACCATATAACATTACACTGCCAATTGGCGAGTGTTCATTTTGGACCCTGGAGGCAGAGATAAAAGATGCATGAACAATCACAATCACACCAGATGGAGGAATCTGATTGGCTGATTTTGTGCACTATCTTCACACATCCATATGCTTAAGCGTAATGTTCATTTTTAACAAGCACTCAAAGTTCACTCAGTCAGTAACTGTGGCTCGACGTCTGTCCAGAACTCACAACGGTGTGATCGGACGAGTTTCACATGTGCACGGTTTGCTCGAGAGTAAACTCCAGTCCGGTCCAGTCCGCACTGCCCAACTGAGATACTTTGCAGGGAACAACAAGCCCTCCCCTCGCTCATGAGAGCCATGGGCAGGTGTTCAAACATTGTCCTTGGCCTCAGATGAGTGGGGGCTGGACCCTGTGGCCCTGCCAGGGCTCCTCTCCCAGTCAAACCCCAGTCAATGTACGACACGCTGGGCCAACGATGCCGGGGCGGAGGGGGTCATGGGACGTTCTGGAAGCACGGGGTCACATTCACTGTCCATCATTAACACTTGAGCAAACACACATGTTCATTTGAACACAAACACGCAGTTTATTATCATTGGGATTATTGGCATTTTTGGGAGCAAAGCACAGTACGCCTGCACTTTTACACAGATGTGCACGATCACACGCTTGTCCGTCTCACATATGTATCTGATCTGGAGGCACATTTGTGTTTCCATTAGTTGGGCAGGACCCATATTTGGACAAGTGCTGGAAGCGGATAGTTATCTGAGCCCATCCCGTGTGACCGCGAGGAGGATCGAGAGGAAAATAAAACAAGTGCTTTGTGAAAAGCACTGTTGTCATCTCGATCGCTTCATGCACATCTGGATCAGCTCTGCATCCTGTCAGAGCGCAGCTGGTCGTCCGCGTATCGGATCTCAGCTGTGTGCGCGTGCGTGTGTGTGCGGGCCGCCGATGGCCCCTATCTGATAGTGCGACCCGTTCGACGTCGACGGGGTCAAGTGAAGCTCTTGTGCAAACATTCACATGTGTGTTTAAAGGTTCTGCAGTCTTTGCTCTTCGAGTCTCAAGCTGCTTTGGTAGACAGCGGAAAATCTCATGCCTGTGTCCATTGTTTCTCATGATCTCTGTACCTCCTACCTTGCATCTGTCACTCACGTACACTTCACATCTATATCCTGTATGCTATCATTGCGTAATGCAGTAACTAACTGGAAATAACAGTACAAAATAAGGCATTCATTCATTCTGGGTAATGTTGGTCTCTACATACATTCCCATTCAAAAGTTTGTAGACGGGATCATTTTTCACCGGTACTAAATGAATACTTTTATTCAGCAAGGATGCATTAAATATATCAAAAGTGAGATTTTATTATGTTACAAAAGATTTCTATTTTAAGTAAATGCTGTTCTTTTGAACCTTTCTATTCATTAAAGAATCCTGGGGGAAAGTATCACGGTTTCTGCAAAAATACTATTCTTTCAATATTGATAATGATCATAAATGAATTATTTCTGAGTAATAATGCTGAAAATTCAGCTTTGATCACAGGAATAAATGGCATTTTACAATATATTCAAATAGAAAATATTTTAAATGTATTTCACAATTTAATAATATTTCAAAGTTTTGCTGTTTTTACAGAAAACAAATGCATGTTAATGCATTCAACTTTATTGTAAAATGTTACCAGAATATACTAATTTAATACTAATAGAACACCTTTTGCATTTTTAGAAATTAATAAACCAAACATTTTATTGGATTGTTATTGTCTGATACTGATACTGCATATACAGTATATAGTCAACTTATATTAATTTTAGCTGCTGTTAGTTTCACTTTCTGTGTGTGTGCGTGCGTGCGTGCGTGTGTGTGTGTGTGTGTGTGTGTGTGTGTGTGTGTGTGTGTGTGTATTAATAACCTGTTTAGTCATCTCTGTCTGGCAGTGGGAGCTGCATGTTGGATGTGTATACGGTACATCAGTAAATGAGTGCTGTTTTGCCACTTGTCTCTTTCCTTTACATCAAAGTTGTGCTTAAGGAGAAGGTTAGACAGAAAAGGTCTAACTAAATTATATTCAAAGGCCATCCACAATGTGACATTGTTTTAACAGTGGGACACGCCAAGGTATCTCATAAGATGAAGCTGTTGAAAGCTGCAGCAAGTGTGAGTCCATGAACTACAGGAGCAGTCAGAGACAAAATAATAATGAAGCTAATAGACATTAACCGCCTGTGGAAGTACCATTCATATATATCTCTGCCATACCTGGAGAAATCTATTCGATGACAAATATGTCACAAGACATGTAGCAAACCCTTCACTGGCGAGTATCCTGATCTTTGATGTGAAACAGAAGTACTCACGCTCTCTAAAAGGAACTGGGCACTGGTTTAACATTATTCACAGCTACTTAATCAGAAAGGTGTAGTAACACCACTTCTTAACCAGTTGCATTATTTGAGGTATCACCTCAGATGCGTTGCACGCTGAAGTTGGACCAGTCTGTGGATTTGCAGATGTTCATGAATGACATGCATTCAGCTTCTGGAGAAATCTGCAGCGTTCTGTGGAGGATGCAGATGCACGTGGATTATTGGCTTATTCTACTTGCATGCAATTGATTAGATTATTCCTGTCTCGGGCAAACATCCTTGTCCTTCGTGTCATGTTTCTCTCTCACAGACACACACACACCGGTTTACATGTTATATAGGGACATAATGTACAAACTATACTGTACAAACTGTATATTCTCTCCCCTTACACTAACCCTACCCAACACAGAACATTCACTGCATGTTTACATTTTCAAAAGACATCCCTTACTATGATGTTACCTCATGGAAAGGACCAAGAAATGTCCCCACAAGGACAAGGACTTCAGATATTGTCATCTTTGTGGGGATATTTTATTTATATTTTCAACTTTAAGATTTGTTGCATGTATGATTTTAGAGTAGAGTAAATTACAATTACAAAACAGATACAGGTCATTTTCATTCTGGTCAACAAGTGATAAATGAACAATACAAAAGTCTGCAAAATAAAAATGTAAACCCATAAACTATGGGTAACAAATTATTTAAGAAATGTAGACATCACAAGTTCACAACATTATAATGTACACAAATAAAAAAAATATTATATTTAAGTGTTATTCAATTATTGTAGTGTTTTTTTATAAAAGATTAATTTAGATGATGGCAAATGCGCCTGTGAAACATATTTAGAAACGTTAGGGGCACAACTATTTCTGCATATATATACATATGCCATATTAGTGTTATTTTATTTTAGTTTTGTCAATATTTTGAATTCAATTGAATTCTGCTTTCATTTTAATTTGAGTTTTAGTAATTCTGTTGTTTTGTTCTTTTTTTGTTGTTTAAAAAAAATGTCAGTATAGTTTTTATTATTTTTTTAATTTATAGTTTGTTTAAAATAATGTTCTTAGTCTGTCCTTCCTGTGACGGGGCATCCCAGACAGACGCTGAAATAGTTTATTTTAAATTAAATGGAAATTAAATTAAATTAAATTGCATATAGTTTGTGTAACCAAATAATAACCAGGGTGGAAATCTGACACACTGCGTGACTTATATTTAATAAAGAAGCCTGAAATACACCGGGACTCTTATTTTGAAATGTCTATGCTTTACTATTGCAGGATGCTCATTCAGATTCAGATGAGGGGGATAAAATATGCATTCTTACAATCGTATACAACATTACTATATGAACACCGTAAAGTAAGCAGTGTCATAATTGATCAGCATTAGTTCGTAAGCAATCGCTTGGCATAAATGTGCACTATTCATTGACTGCAAACTGATCTGAAGCCTCATAGCCTCATGAAATCATAGCCTTTTGAAGTTTAAATAGTGACAATAGGCAGTTTTGCAATTTATATTTTTCCGTCCCCAAAATATAAGATGCCTTAAAATGATCATTAAGACACTTGTTATACAATATTGAAGACTTTTTATGATCTTACATTTAAGAAAACAGCTGATCCGCAGGGATTGTTTATTTGCACACGTGCTCCAAAATACTTTGTACAATTGTAGTTTTAGTCGTAAATGCAAGTGAGATGGTCGCACAGTCCTGAAATATCCAATATTAATGGATATTACAGTAATGGAAAAATCTCAAATTTCATCCTTCAAAACAAAGCCATGGGATTCAAAGAAAAAGTAGTGTACACTAAGTAAATTGTAGATGAGCCCAGGGTACGTGGGACTGTGAAACACAAAGTTAATATGAAGCGTGTTGTGTTGCTGATGTAGTTGCTGTCATCTGTGTTCTGACTGGGCCTGTCAGAGAGACTCAGCTGCAGTGTTGGGCCCGCTGGCAATTACTGTTATTAGAGCTGTCACAATCACTTCAGCTTCATCCTCTCGCAGCATCACTAATCAGACCTGTATGTACCAGTATGTGCGTGTGACAGCGTTTTATTTCTGGGTCTCCTTCTCGCATTTTGCAATACACATTAAAGTGATTGTTCATGCATAAATACGGCAGTAGTTTAAACGCATTGGGCCTCATTTATCAATCTATCATAGAAACGAGCGCAGGAATCATCTTATGACAAGGTTCAGGTGTGATTCATAAAACATTTGTGTGTTGCCAATACCATCATACGATTGATCGTATGTTGATAAATGTGACGGCTCAAAACTGTCTTGTTTTAATATCACGCCCCTAAAAAAATCACGGTTTAGAAGCCTCGCCCCTAGAGTTTACAACAGGGAGAAACGTATCCCGACCAAGATGAGCGAGTAAAAGAAAGAGAAATGTATCTTACATACACCTGTTAACCTGGTAATTGCAAACACTTACATTCATTTATATGAATATTGAATTCCAGCCTAGGCTATTTTAGTTCCCCTTTAAAGTTAGCAGTAGGCTATTCAGAATAGAACAAGATTGAAAAAGAAGTAGCTATTAAATTATTAAATAAAACCACGGAATCCAGTCATAAAAATGGAATTTACTGTATAACGCGGAATTTCACGGAATTTGTACAAATCTTGATGAATAAATAAAAAGCAGGTCAGTACACTTAAATCAAATTGTGATATAGACTATAGTGTCTGTGAATATTAAACCGTGTCTCTGTGTGAATGAATCAACACTTACGCATGTCACTCGCTGTGTTTTCAACCTCTGTCCTATATGTCTCACTATATGAGGGTGTGAATGATGAACTTCAGCTCCAGAGCCGCTCTGAGAGTCACTTCATCAGCATTTTACCGTTTCCTTTGAGAAAAACTATTGTCATATCATAAACACACACAAACTCAAAGCTCTTCATGGCAACCCGTCAAAATAAAAGTTCTGTTTAACGTGAAATTGTGACAGAAATATATTACTATTGTACAGTCGAATTTAGCTATGTGTCAATGTAATAATAATAAATATGTATGTATATGTTGTGATAAAAGATTTCATCACATTATGAAAGCAACTTTCAGAATGTCTCAGTTACTTGTGTAACCGAGACTCACTGAAGGAAGGGAACGGAGATTTTATGTTCCCATACCACAACCGCTGTGCCCTCAGCAGGTAATCATAATGTGAGATTGCCCCTTAGCTTCTTTTATACCCACGAGGTGGGGCAGAGTTACGCTATGCAAATCCCGCAGACCCATGGCATTCTCATGCCATTAGTTCATTTTGTAGATCTCGAAGGTGATTGTCTTCTAAGCGAAACCCCCATTCCGTCAGTAACTGACGTAACTCATAGTGTACTGACTGAAAGGGAACTCAAAACTTTCCCCCAGTCCAAAAGGTTTATTTTGTAAGGTTTCTGATCAGGGCTGTGTTTCTAAAAAGCATTGTGAGCTAAGTTGATCGTAGAGACCATTGTTGGCAATGTTACTACCATATACTAAAGCTTGGTACATGCTCATCAAGAACAAAGAAAATGTTTCGTTTTCTCGAGGTGGCAAGGACAAGAACAAAGTTCGTTCTGGCCAGGACATTCCATACTTCACGAGAAAAGCAGGTGCCAAACATCACAGTTTCTCCGCATTAACCCCCACTTAACATTTCTGACCAATCACAAAATAGTTCTCGGACACCCACAAGAAAAAAGTTATGCTCAGGTGATGTGTCGAGAACAAACTGCGAGAACAAAATTAACGCTTTTCTCTGTTCTTGCAGCGGCCTTTAGGCTTACAATGCTTTTGCGAAATGCAACCGGGGTCATTTCAATTTGAGCATATTTTCATATATGCAGGATTTACAGAAATACTATTAAAAAAAATAGAAAAATAAAACTTAATTGGACCTGACAGCAAACTAGCATGACACCACTGTTTCTCATTTCACGTGTGAAGAGGACATTTACATAGAAGTCTTAAAGCTCAGGCAGAATGAACCAGCCTGTTTAATGGGAATGGTCAGAGAGAGGGGGTGATGCGAAACACTTTACTAACATTATAAGTGAACCTCATGAACAATGATATGATCTCTCTAAAGTTGAGATAATATTTATACACAGAAATGACTAATGAGCACACCAGAACTGACAAACTGTGAGTTTAGCCTACATAGTTCAGCTATATTCATGTATGTGACACACTCTCCTGAGGAAATGCCACTACTGACATTTATCACAGAATATCACTCTAGTAACGTTTTTACCTTGTCCCTGTGAATTCTGTGTTTCTTGAACCCCATTTAGGATAATACTATAAGGTTTGTGTTAAAGGAACACTCCACCGTTTTTAGAAATAGGGCTTATTCAACATCTTTCCTACATTTAGATATGTGGGCAAATGCATTTTTGTCTCAGTTCATGCATTGTTTTAGGTTGGCAGGGTCGCCGCTAGCTTAGCTTAGCATAATGAATGGAATCCTATGTTGCCAGCTAGCATGTCCAGAGTAAAAGTGATTAAAAAATTTTTTTTTAAATCCCACCTAATTACTTCTTGTGGCCTGCGTATTCACAACGAATACAAATAGCGATGCAGATTAAGACTTGGCGATTTCCTAGGCAGATATTAACTTGGGACTATATTATGGGGAAGCACAGGCGAAGCACTGCTATTTGGGTGCAGAGATATCTTGCAACACATGAAATCCCCAAACATCGGTCAACATACCGGCGTATGTTGTGCATGTGTTGCGTGATATCTCTGTGCCCAAGTAGCAGTGCTTCGCCTGTGGAGTGTTCCTTCAAGTTAGTGTATAAGTATTAAAGTTAATGTAATTTTTTTGTCCAGTTACATTTAAATGTATCACTTTCATCACATGGTATCACATAAACTAGCTTTCTTTCGTGTTGCATTACATCTGCAAGTTATACAGTATACAGTACCATACAGTATACTGATCAATAGCACATACTTATGTAATTCATACTGAAATGAAAATGACATACTTCTTCCATATCCAGCATCAGTAAGATGTGATAATATACAAAGATAAAGAAAGCTTTATGATGTGGATGCGCAGCTGAACAGAAACTCAAGTGTGAGAATACAGTCAAGAGCTGAGATGTTGGTCTGTGTGTTTGTCTGGCAGAAAACCTGATGAAAAATCTCTGACACAGGTTGTGAACCTTTTTCTTTTGTTCTTTAAATCCTCTAACAAGACGCTTTGATGTAACTATGCTTTTACACCACCACCAAATCATCTGGATTTGAGGGCAAAGCCCTCTGTCGTTCTCCTAAATCTATCCCGAGAGAGACTGGTATTTGGTTTTCCATAAGATTTGACATTTAGACACTGTACAAACAAGTCTGTCTGTCCTGCAGCAGTTAGCCATGTAGATGTTCGTTGTTTTAGCTGGGCGATATGGCCAACAAAATGATCACAATCAAATGTTTCATATCTTTATTTCTTTCAAGTTTAAAAGCAGAGTGTATGCTCATAAGTGAAAGTTGTAGAAACCAGACTGTTAAATGTGGTTGTCAGATGACAAACACCTCAGATTTTTTTATTATTTACACTCAGTTTCTATGGTATTTTGTATGAAAAACTGTTGCATTAAGTATAAATGCACAAATGCTGCAGCTTAAAATGCATTACTCCTTTAATACATTTAAACATGTCTAAATTGATGATATAATAAAATTCGATATGAATACTTCTCAGTTCTGCCACAATACCATGCTGCAGTTAGTGTTACTACAGTAAATCCATGGTAAATGATGGTGATTTGTAGATTTCTCCTGTTTGTCTTTAAACTTTAAACTAGTTTAAATCACAGAGACCTTTGTGTCCTTCACTAAATTCAAGCGTACAGCTCTGTTTAGTGGTCATGTGGTCTCAGCCTCAGACCGTTGGCTTACCGTCTGATGGCACACTTATCTGGAAACACTTGAGGAGTTTCAAAGCCGTCATCTTATTTGTTGAATTCTACAGGATGTTTGTGAGACGAGTGTGTTGCTTCTTTAATGGTCCGACTAGAAACAAATGTCGCGACTTTTCGAACATCATCGTGTTTACATAATGTGATAATGAGCACTGCTGCTTACCGGGATCAACTTAACGCTGGATTTTCAAAAGTATGTGAAATTCGGGGCTCTATTGTTGCAGTAAACTTACACAATGTTCTCAGTAATTTATATATGCATGCCGGTCTGTTATTGCATGGACATCGACTTTACATTTTCAGACCCTTAAACATGACACGGAACAAAATGAACTGTGATTGGTTGTGTTACATGTCAGTAAAACGTCCTCTTGGGCGGTCCTTGACTAATGAAAGCTGCCTTCAGTCTGAAGGTCTGGCTACGCGAGACTAGTGGTCATGTGACGGAGCGAGTAAACGCATCTGATGAATTGTCCGTGTGGCACGGTTCAAATAAGTAGCTCAGTTTTGTTCCACTTTTGGTGCATTAACATTATATCGTTATGGTTATCGTTTTAATCGTTGACCCGAATCATTGCATCATCAAAACATGAACCTGCTCTGAGCCATGCAACATTACTCCCTGTCTAACCATGTTTACATGCTTGCACATTAAATATTGTCAGAGCCATAGCAATTTGGGGAAGTGCTCCAACATACGGTCCAGTTGCACTTCAGGCGACGCAAGTTTAAGTCTCGGCTCCAAATCCTCGCTCTTCCTATCTGTCCTCCTACTGTCTTATCTAAACAAAGGCAAAAAGCCCCAAAAATATAACTTTAAAAAGAATTAGTTCATATTACGGTTACATAAGCAGTAACTTGATTTCCATAATCCAATTAAGCCAATATGACAGCTGTCGTATCCTAGTATTACTCTGAATCCTAAACACAAATGTAATTCTGAATGCTACGAGATAGAGATGTTTGAGAAAGTTATAGAACATATTTTCAGAACTGTTTACAAACATTAAAGCTAAATTGTGTTACGCATCACTTAACATGATGAGAAATAATATACACTTTTTTAAGTTTGTATTATTTCTTTGTTCGTTTTTTCCATCTGCAATTGGTCAGACAAGCAGATAGTCCCACCACAAACTCACAACATGAGCCAACGTTGCCATGTTAGACAAACAAAGCAATGTTTCGATGAGTCAGTGTTCATGGAAATCAACTTACAGGTTGTTTACTTATAGCTGTCAGTATACATTAAGCCGTAGTATGAGAATGTGTAAACATCAACAAAATTACACATTTCAGCCTTTAAATAAATGAACATAAATCAATTTACAGATGGCTGAAAGCACTGCAAGAATCTCACTTGCATTTTTTGTGCTGTTGTCAAGGACATGAATGAAAATTAAATTAAATGACTGTGAACTACTTTGACGTAAATTATTGTACTACTAAAACAGAATTGAAATCGCAAGAGCAACCTTAAAGGATGAACCAGGATATAGACCTTAAGCAGAAAATGATTTGTATGTAAACATGGTCACTGTGGTGAAATATGTCTCATTACACTCTCTCTTACTCATCTCTGCATGTGCCATTGTCCTCTCCCACCCGAGTCGTGATATTAGTTCCCAGAGCCTTCCACTGAGGGGTCGGCGCTCCTTATTGCCTCAGTAAGGACTACAAAAGAGCAGGACAATGGATTTATGGACGTTGATTGCGCTACTGCTCGGCTACCGCACGGGCAGCTCAGAGACAGCGCACGAGGGGAGAGAGGTGTAAACAAAGGCCTAGTCGAGGGCCCCGCAGTTGGACATATTTCCTGCGTCGGACATTGAAGGAGCGTCGCCTTGACTACCAGCCTGTCACTGGGCGCCCTGCAGGGCCGCAGAAGGAACAGCCGAGGCCTGATGCGAGACAACCTGCCTGGACCGCGGGAAAAACAAGTGTCTCAGCTGTAGCTTCC
The DNA here is from genome assembly GCA_023029165.1 of Gobiocypris rarus. Taxonomy (NCBI): domain Eukaryota; kingdom Metazoa; phylum Chordata; class Actinopteri; order Cypriniformes; family Gobionidae; genus Gobiocypris; species Gobiocypris rarus. The sequence continues at coordinate 5,485,310 of CM040927.1, forward strand.
CCTCAGATAGACTGACACATACATGCATATACACAGCACTTCTGCTCCAGTCCCTTCTGGCTGTCTCTGCCCAGTGTTATTGACAGCGTGGCTGTGGGTGGGTCGCTGCGCTGTGACAATCGGCCTCAGAAGATCAATTTTTAGCACTTGTCACAACTAAGGAAAGCCAAGTAAATCAGCCAAGCGAAACCAAGAGGCCGAACAAAAAGAAAAAGGAAGTGACCTCATAGCACCCGAGCACCAACGTCCTGAATGATAAATCATATTGAGTGTGTTGGGCGATACGCAACCCTGTTTCTCCACTTCCACACTTCTCGCCGAAAGGGCCAACAATGGATCCTTAATGAAAATCAGCAGGCAGAACGCGGCAACACAGACGGCGATGCTGATTGCCATCAATTTCCCATTTGCAGTCACGAGGAGAGAAAAAAACGAGCACTGTTTGCATATCTGATTATTGCATAAATCAGAACTTGATTTTTACTGGTTAAATCCTACAGGAAAATGAGAAAAACGAGCCAAATGCAGACAAACAAAAGCGGTGGTGTAGGCAAAGTGTAACAAGCCCCTTCAACTTAATGCGCGCTGGGTTTCTATCAATTAAGCAGTTTGCCCTCAGCAATCTTCAGTGCCTTGTGATCGAAAAGTTCCATGTTTTCTGTCATACAATTTAGTTTTTAAAGCCCCTATATTTCTGCTCCACTAGCTGCACCAAAAAAAACGGCATATTACTTTCTGAAGAAAATGTGATACTCGCCTGTCCAAATTTGCCAGCACAATGTGTTGTGGGTGGTTTCCAGGGCATTATTATGCCGTTGTTTTAAGGCGTTATGAGGTGCTGCTTTGCTGATGCTAAAGGTAAACCCTAATGCTAAATATAATAATTAGTTTGAGTAGGGTGACCTTAAATTAAACAAATTAGTTCAATCAAAATAAATTTTATGAGTATTTAGAACTTTCTTTTTATTTTACACATTTTAAGTGATCTGAATTGTTTTATTGTTTTAAGTTTTAAGAACTTGTTTATTTTATTTTAACTCAAATTTAACTGAAACTGGGCTGGGATTTCTATTTCCCAGCATGCTTTGCGGTGGCGCTCAAAAGGGAGAGTAAATGCTAAAATGAAGTGTTATAGAATGTTTTTATGTGCACATTTAATGTTTAGTGGGAGATTAGTAGTGTATAATGTTTTGCTATACTAATTTAGAAGAGTTTCTGTTATGTTGTTTTTTGGAGGAACAAGTGGAGATTTCTGTTAAATCTTTTATATTGCTTTACTCATTTAGCAATTGCTATGCTAATACTATCAAAGCATTGTGTTACCAATTAGCAAGTTAGCATTTATTAACCCTCCTGTTACCCTCAAACTGGTAACATTTTTACCCAATGGGGTCAATTTGACCCCAGCAATTTAAATTTTTTTCCAGAATATGATTTTTTTTTTTTTTTTATGTCTCAGGTCATTTATGGCTGACAGCATATCTGGTGGGCTCTGGAACCATTTTGATGACATTAGCGGCACTATGTCTACCCTGATGTTCAAGTGGGGAGCGGGACCATAATAACTTGAACTACTAGTGGTTATCGCAATACTAGCTGTGGTTAGGTTAGGTTAGGTTAGATTAGAGCCCTAAAACAGAGGGAAGTTGTTTGAATATAATACTGAATATATAAAGGTATGGCATGTTATAGTGACCTTAATAAAACAACCAAAACAAATGTGTGTAAAATGTAGATTTTTCCTATCTTTTATACAGCTAAAAGAGCCTGGGGTCAAACTGACCCCAAGGAACACCAATGCTATAAAATGTTTTTAATTTTATGTTTACACAGTTGTCCCCAGACTTTAAACATCTACAGACTTTAAACATTGAATGGGGTCAAATTGACCCCAAAGATAATAGAGGGTTAAATAAGCGAATTAAGGCTAACCATTTCCACTACTAAAAATATTTAATTGAGATTACTTGATAGTTTTGCATCGCGAATCGAATAATGGTTCTGGATCGATTCTGAGCTTAGGTTTTAGCAGCAAATGGCACTCTGAGCTTTAGAAACAGCTTGCTCTGTTTGCTTCCAATTCCTTTCACACACCACTTAAACCTTCTATAAAAATATCATTCATGAAGTTTGAAAAGGTTGAAGCAAATTACAAAGGTCTGAACCAAGGGGGTAATCCAGCCCCTGGAAAGCATACCTTCCATAGGGGAGGCCATTGCTAACCAAGCCATCTCCTGCTGTTAGCATCCCATTGACTCCCATTCATTTTGTCGTCACTTTGACAGCAAATAACTTAACATCGGAGGCGTTTAAAGACTCTATTTGTCCATTGTTTATTTCTAAAGAAACACGACAATGTATAAAAGGCTCCATTACCTTGTATCTTACACTATCGCCCCATAGAAGCTGTTTTTGTAAAAATAGGCTAACGATTGCGTCATAACCACGCGACTCTCGTCGCATAGTAGAGAAATTACCGTATAGGCAGGAGGAGAAGCTCACAGGCAGTCTTTTACTGTCTATGAGGCAATCGGGGGGGTGTGGAGGCATTAAGTCCGATAAAGTCCAGGGAGAAGCATGGGGAGAAGCCCATAGAGTGCCAAAAGCAACGGGACAAGATATTTCAACAATGTGATTCAGCTTTCACTTTGCACAACTACTAGAAGTCTTAAAACTGTCAGACAGGTGGCTCACATCACATCTACGTCATCAACCTCAGTGTGAGTCTGCGCAGTACGCTCAGCCATCAGGAAGTGACTGCTTCTAACTTACTTCACTTATCTCCGTTGAAGTCTATGGGGTCTCTATAGGCTCTTCTCTGTGAGCATTTGAGCGTGCGGTTAAAAACTGCTGTTAAAAGCTAGGCTCAGAATCGATTCGAGAGAGCATTCAGAAAATCTCAGAATCGATTGACAAATTGTGATGCATTGATTTATTGTCCTAGCCCTAGTTAAATAAATGAATTAGCTGAATTAGTATAAGTTATGAGAAAATAAAATGTATGAGTACACAATAACAATCTGCCAGTTCTTTTTGAGTTTTGCCAACTTAGGGCCAGATTTACTAACAGCTGAAAACCCTCTTTTGGCTTAAAAAAAAACTGCTGTCAGACACACGGTGAAAAACAGATGTGGACAGGGTTATTTTTGCAGCTGACCTTATTGCATATGCATTTGTTGTAGTTTCCCTTTCAGATGCAAAATGTATGGGTGGAGAATGTTTAAATGAATCATGCAAGATGATTTACTAAGGTTTGCGCTAGTCAGTTTACTGGTATTTGCTCCATTTTTTACCGGCCAAAAAAGCATGTCTTAACCCATTTTGCACCTGTGATGAAGTTGATCACCCACACCTGATTATTAACGGCTCTGCTTGTTTGTAACCCTCTGCTAATTTCACTGCTCTTAGTAGATTGTGTTGTTCATTATGGAAATGACCCGGCTGAATCTCTGTTCTTTCATTTGATCGTCGTTAGTAGATTGCGTGCAAATTTCCTCTCCCATCAGTGCTTTTTTGGAGATGCGCCCCCACCCTAATTCGCCCTGTTTAGTAAATCTGGCCCTTATTTGGGTTTACAGTGAGTGATCGCATACTTGCCCTACTAATGTTTCTAAACAGGTTTCCAAAAGACTTCAACTGCTCCTCATCTGTCATTGGTCTGACAAAACAGATAGCCACGCCCCAAACTCACTCCATTGGTTAAGTTGTTGTTGCTGTGGGCTGGTCTAGCAAACAGCAATGTTTTGACAGCACCGCAGAGCCACTGTGATGTTTTTCAGTGAAATCAACCAATAAATGGCTTACTTATTGTTGTCTCTGTATATTAAGCTAAGTTAAAATCATGTTTGTTTTGAGCACTGCTGATCTCTTACTCTCAGTCAGACGCAGTAATCTAGTTTTGATTTGTTGCTCATGCTATTGTTGCCTCTCTCTGCTTGCTGCGAAGCTTTTGTCACTCCCTGTCTTGAGAGTGTATGAATTTTACGAGGTCTCTTTTATAGAGCCGCATCATATACATGGCATCCTGACTTCTGCTTTGGTAGAACACAGTACATCAAAGAAGCAGCGTCTCCGTTTTGTTTTTACTTTCACATCCTCTCTGTTGTAGTCTGTGTTTTTATTAGATTTGCAGTTGCACTTTGGTGTATCAAGGTATCAAACCCCACAGCAAGAGTGGGAGATGAGACAAGCCCCAGCATCCTTCTCGAACTTACACATATATTTCTGGTGAACTCTGTTAAAATGTAAATTGTTGCCTTTGGGTCAAGAATTGTCCCAAATGACACACTATACACTATGTTCTCTACCATCTAGTGTACTTTACTTAACATTGGAGTCTGTTAGTCCTTCCCCCTCCGCTTTAATTAAAGGTGTGACAGTGCATGAGGTATGCAAAATACTAAATACAACTGTAACAAAAATCCACACTTCCTTTTTTCGGTTAATTAAATGTATCATCTGAGTATTTCAAATGCACTTTTTCTTTTTTTATTATTCTCAAACCGTGTTTACTGGTATCAAGATGCGTTTTGGTCAAAAGACGCCTTCTCTCCACCTATTGAACTAATCCATAAACATTATGGGATGTGCACCAGCCAGACAGGATTTAAACTTTGTCAACTGAACACCCAAGTTTAGTTTGAAGATGAAAATCGTACCAAGCTCAATGTTCTCTCCCCATTCCTGATTTCTAACACACACTCACAGCGTTGGGCTGGTCTTGCGACTGTCAGAGCAGAAACGAAAGCTGCTGCTCTGTGTGTTTTTCTATCATCTTCAGGTGTGTTCATATGTAAACTGCATGAGCTTAGATCAAAAGATCTGAAAACGGCCATACATTTACCCGGCCATAGAACCTCCCTTCGAAGAAATCAGGACAGAAGTGGACAAAAGATACGGATTAAAACAACATGGGTAAATGAGAATGCGTCTCCCTCGTCCACTTCTGATCCAATCGACCAAAATGTATCTTAATACCATGTGTAATCAGGGCCACACACTACTCACACTATTAATACAACAAATGGCATAGGATAGTGCATAAGTTCACGAACATCTAAGTTTTGTCTAGTTAGCATGGTCTTATTAGCCAAGGGATAGAGCAATAAAAGTCACTCAAATGTGTTCTGGGTGGGGGGGTGCACATTTTTGCACAATCAACAGGCAAATATTGCAAAAATTCCTTAAAATGATTACATAAGAAACAACATTATTTGAACCCTTTCTGCACTTTCTTACAGGCCTCTTTGATTGTAGCAGTCAACATTGTGCACAGTAGCAGTGCATCTAAAACTTTTGCCTCGCTCTCTCTCTCTCTCCAGGAGGAACAAAACCGAGGCAAACCCAACTGGGAGCATCTGAATGAGGACCTCCATGTGCTCATCACGGTGGAGGACGCCCAGAACCGGGCTGAGATCAAGCTCAAGCGTGCGGTGGAGGAGGTTAACAAGCTACTCGTGCCTGCAGTGAGTGCCACTGCTCTCTTGCTCACATACTTCCTTTCTCTTCATTCCTGTTACAAAACTCTCTTGAATATCACGCATCATGCTTATTTAGGCTTTCTGATGTCATATGTGTCAAAATGACAGGAAGTGAACATCTGAGGTTACATGCCACAGGTTTTGTTTAGGTTTTCAAACCATTTTCACACAATAGATTAGCCCCTCCAAGCATCAGTACAGGCTCCGTTCACAACCTGTGTGTGCGTGGGCCACTTTATGGTGTGTCTCACCGTAATGTTTAAATACTCTGTAATTGGCAGTTTTTCATGCACTAGACCATATGCAACTCTCTAAGTGCAAATATCATATAATCACCAGCACTTGCCCTTTAAAACCAATTATCACTGATTGCTTTACTGGACACCAAAACAGAAACGTTCCAGACAGATTCACTCAGAATATAATGCCGTTTCAATTCACGTAATTCATATTTGAAATGAATAAATAATTGTCATTATTGTGAAATCACACAACAATCATCTACACTTCCCGGGTCCATCAGACAAGCTGTTTTTATTGACTAAACATTATATACAAACACAAAATTTTTTGTTGTTTTAATGGAATTTATTATAAAGTGATATAATTCGTATGTACAAAAAAAAGTAAAGAAAATATGAACTTCATTTAGTATTTGTATTGGTTGGGCATGTAACAGGTACTCTCTACAGGTACACAACTGCTTGAATACACATTTCTCCACATAAGTAACAATATTTGACACTGATTTGATTTGCTTGATATGCTTTAGATCAATTATAGAGATGACTTGTAATTCATTGTGCATGTGCCATGATGGAGATACTGCATCTTTTGAGAAAATCTGTGTTCTTGTATTATGAACATTTGTGTATTAGTAATGCTCTTTTATTAGTAACAGTAATGTCATCTTCTTGACACCACGTTTTTAAAACTAAAAAAAAAATCCACTTTCGTTTCCTTTCTTTTGGTGTCACTTGATGAGTGGGAAGTGAAACATTTTTCAAACGCTCTTCTGAAAAACGAGAAGCGCTGTGCAGGGCCGGTGTGGTTGAGTAGTCTGTCACTTGGAACATTCTCCAAGAGTGAACCGTTGCATCTTTGTCATTTAACTCGTTGGAAGAACAGAGTCAAGTCTGTATGGGCATAAATGAAGGTATTTTAGGGAAGAACTCTAGTCTAGAAATGTCAGTGAGGCAGTTGGAGCTCTGTTTTAAACCCGTCTAGATGAGCAGCATGTTAAGGCATCATACACGAACACCCAAAAGCTGTTTCAAATTTTGAAATTATAAATATATTTGAATTTAATTCAGTGCCTAAAATAGAGGGTTCGAAATTAGCATGGGATATGCACCACAACTTGTACATTACATTGTTGTTTTGCTTTTTTATTAGAATGAAAAAAATTAAATTCAGTTGGATAACAATCGTTCAATTGTAAACTATTGTAAACCAGCACATCCAGCATGAGCTGTGGAGTCTCGCACAGGGCAGCAGGAATCACTGATCACGTGACGAAGGTGAGATGACTGAAAAGAAAGATCATGTCTGAGGATTTGTGCATCTGATAAATGTCTTATCTTTTAGAATGGGGGCTTAGCACTGTTGCTCCCTATACACAGAGTATGTGCGATCGCAAAATCTAAAGCGAAAGTAAACGCGAGCTCCCTGATGCGCTCAAATTAGGTGACATACAATAGCCTGTCTCCCAATAGCAATGCTATCTTATGCTGGGCTGTGTAGTTGTAACCACCTCTTAGCTCTGGCCTCTGTTTTGGTCAACTGTATTATGTTCAATTTTTGGAAAGGAGTTGAATTAGGAGGTCACACACAGCCTCAGTCAGAAGTTCTGGAAGCTCATAATTCATGCACAGGAAGGTCTGAAGAGACTGATCATACAGGAGTGAAGCCGGTCAGTGAGTTTGTGGCAAAACCTTTTAAAGTGTTTGAGTATTGTTGTCTTTCAATGCATTTGCTAATTCATACTCAGAAAGTAGAACTGAAATGACATTGATTACAAGATGATTAGTTAAAACATTTCAAAATGCACCTGCAGACTATTTTTCGCGTCATGAATTTTGTCATTGAGAATTTCGTAAAAATACTGTGCAAAAGTCTCATCTCGTCTTGTGAACCCAATCTTGTGTCTCATCTTGTGAGCTAAGTGTCTCGTCACACCCCTAATATATATATATATATATCATTATAATGGTCATAATTTTTCATGGCAGATTTTTTTATAAGCAAATAGACCGATTCTGTTGCCGGTTGAGCTGTTTGTTTATTTTTTAAACCAAATAAATTTTTTGTTTGTTTGCTCTATAACAGGCCAAACTGGTCTTAAAATATCTGAAGCCATTTGAAATTAGAGGCCCCACTGCATTTAAATTATGATCCAAACAAAGATGCTACACACATGTAACATGAACAGTTGTTTTTAAAGGATTTAAAGTAAAAACAGAATGGTCTGACTTTAGATTTGTGATATTATGCTACCTAAGACACCTGTGAAAAGTAAAACAGTAGGTGGCGCTTATGCAACAGCAGCAGTTTCTTTGGGTACAGCTGTATACAAAGCAGCTGCACTTATATTATAAACACTACTTTTTACAGAGATAAGAGGAAAAGAAAATGACATCAAAACTTTTCTTATAAACCCCAAACCCCAATTCAATATTTTTCTTCCTATTTTTCAAGCATGCTGTGCCTGGTACAGTATTTTCTGTTGCCCTGTCCCAAATGGCTCCCTAAGCACTCACGCCGCTTTGACTGTCGGGAAGAAGTCTACTTCGGAGCTCCCTTTAGTGCGGGCTTGACAAAAGTGTGCATCAAGAGCGCACATCAACTGCAAAAGGGGCGCTCGTGAGCACCCTTCTAAGACCTAAGATGAGAAATGAGACACCCTACGGTCTCATGAACTTAACGGACACATGCACACAGCTGCCATTGTGAGTCCACAAGACCGGAAGTGCATATGAAGTGTGCCACACAAGTAACATTGTTGGAAATGATTGCAATGCAGTTTGTGTGCAAGTCTGGAACAGAGATCAGCCAAAATAAAACTAAAAACCGATTGCAAAACAAAAACTGTCTGGTTTGGATTCATGGCTAGTTGACCGGTGCGTCTCGGGAGCATATGTAACCAAAATGGTCACAATTTCATGCCTTGGTAGAGCATTGCATGTCAGTCACTTGGTGGTACGACGCTGCCTTAGGTATCTGATATAGACAGCATGCTATGATAAGCACTAATGTACCTAATAATACACAGAGCAGCGTAAAGATTCCAGAAACTTTCATTGTACATAGAATGTCACATGACCTTAAAAGTCAAGTCATGTGATGAGGAAGTCACTCATTAGTTAATGCAGTATGAACGGTTGTAGACCCATTCCGATTCTCTGCGCATCTGCTAACAACTACTGCATGACCAGTGAGTCCTACCTCAGTCATTTCATTACCCATGAGGCTTTAATGAAGAACACAGCTGCTCAGGATTCAGATGCTCACTGCTCACTCTCATTCATGTTGCATTACAAAATATATCTTATAGTAACCAATAGTTCCTCATTAAATAGTTATCAAACTTCACCACAAACCATGAGAATGGGCCAAGTGACATCATGCATGAAAGATTGTAAAACTGGTGCTCATGGAAACAGTCAGTCTAGCTGTATTTAACCGAAGATTTTCTTTTATTTTGCCTGTGATTTATATTTGGCAGTTTAGTGTCGGTATGTACTGGTATGAATTATCAAGTGTATAATTGATTGTTTCTTGCTCTTGTCCTTTGTGTTTACATACAAATTTCTGTGTCATAAATATTGCTTATGGTGTGGCTTCCTTTGCAGTATTAAAACAAGAGCTACTGGCTCACACCCTGGGTCACGTCCTGATCCCATTCCCCTTCTCGCTCCATCAACTATTAATCCCAAGCTCATAAAAACTTCAGTTATCACCAAAGTGGTTTACTGGACTGGAGTTTTTATTTTAAGCCATTTTTGTTTTCAGATGTTTTGTCAATCACAGTGGTCTTAAAATGTGATGAGTGACAGTGTTAGTTGAAGACTTTCATGTCAGTTTACAGAAAGAACAGAATAGTATGTGGCCACCGGAGGAAAGATTATATGTTATTGCTTCAGTTGGCTGTCATGGCAACTGCCAACACCTTCAATAAGCTCAGTGTGAACAGTCACACCTCCCCAATCAGTGGACCTACTCTTTGGGACTCAGAGTGGACACAGACTACAGCTACTACTGCGACGTCGGCATAACATCTAACCCGAATCGTCCATCTAAGAGCATTTCCCTTGTGTGGCAGACGGCCCACAGAGAGGCCGCCCCTTCCTTATCAATCCCAGCCCCGCTACTCCTGTGTATGATGGCCGACAGTGCCCTCCCACGTCTCAAGGTAAAATCCATTAACACCTCTGTGTTTGTCAACAGGGAATTCCTAATCAACTAGATGGAGGGAGGGATTTTTTTCCCTTTCTGTTTGCGCTAAGATAACAACCACTAGTGCTCCAACTTCTGTAAAGATCTTTATAATCCCTGCTGAAATTTGCTTACTGATTGATCGCATCTTGTGGCATTTGAGCTGTACGCTCGGCTTCTCCACATGTGGGTGGGGTTAGTTGTGCACCATTGGTGTTTGTAGGAAATGTCCTTTTTTCTACAGGATATATATATATATATATCAGGTGAACACAGTCACATTATAATGCATGTCAGGGGGTCAATTGCTGGTCTGGCGGTCTTCCGAGGGAAAGCTAGCAAACCGAGGCACTTTATAGCAGCACACCAAGCGTCGTCAGCTTGGCTTTCTCAGAGTCATCTATTTTAAATCATCATCATTATCTACATCACCACCGGTGCTCTCATCATCATAATCAGCAGCACTGGCAGTAGTGGCAGCAGTTGGTGTGGTGCACGCAGGACGCCAGTGACCAGCAGGATACTGCTAACACAGTCAAAAGCAATTATCATCAATGGCTTTGTGACAAATATATAAAAGCCTTCGCTTCACAATTGCATCTGATTGTGCTGACTGAGGCAAGGTCTCACCAGACTCCCCTGAGCTCCTCTGTCTCTCAAATGCAGGAAGGAAAGCTAATTTGCATATTACCCAGTGGTAACATTCTGCTCTTTTCCATACAATGAAAGTGAATAGTGACTAGAGGCTGTCAAGCTGGAGAAAAGTACCATAACTGTAGTGCAAATAACATGTATTCATTATTCCAAGTCTTTCTGAAATCATACAATAGCTTTATGTGAGGAAATTCTTGGCTTGACATGATACATCTTGATGTACCATATTTGAATATACTAAATGTGAATGTGAGTCAGGCTCTGTTTACACCTGGTATTCAGATGCGTTTTGGTCGATCGTATCACAAGTACACCAGGGAGACACATTCCTGTTTACACCTAGTGTCTCTTTTGTCCACTTTCAACCACTTCTGTCCTGATTTCTTTGAGGGAGGGTCTATGGGGGGGTAAATCTATGGTCTTAAAACATAACGTAAAGTCCAGGCCTGGTTCTCTCTGGTCCTTCCCTGTCGTCGTTCCTCCTTTTATGCTCTCAAAGCTCCTCCATGAGAAACTCGAGACCGGTGTGGTAGGCTGTTGACACTTATTAACACTGGCTCTCACTGCTCTCGACCTCGTCCTGCTTGCCACATTCACGTTTACACCTGTATTTAGCATCATCCACATGTGATCCGATCAACCAAAATGCATCTTAATACCAGGTGTAAACACAGCCTCAGATGCGGTGAGAAGATGATCAGTGAAAATGTATTTTATCCCCAAATGAAGCAAATGTATGACTTCAGAAGAAGCATAGCCTTGAAAAGTAGGCTTCTTTTTGTCAATTTTGGAGCTTGACAGCCCTTGGTCACCATTCACTTTCAGTGCATTGAAAAGGGCAGTGTCGACATTCTGCTAAACTTCCATTGTTGTGTGCTTTTTGCAGAATGACGCTGGCAGAGCTAATGGGGACCCTGGTTTTGGTCAAGACTCTACCCTAGATAGTAATGGTTTAGTAATGGTAGTAATCTTGCATCAAGTCTCTGTCTCCACTCCCCTATCCTACAAAAATAAATGCCAAAAAAAGTATAAAAAGCTTGGAATTACATAAGAGTGAGAAAAGTACAAATTTTACATTTTAGGTGAAGTACTCCTATGTTTTTTTTAACCACAGAAATGTTGTACTTTCCTAATGATGTGAAATGCGAAAGAAGATTAATATTTCTCTTTATAGTTCTGGTTGTTTGAAGGAGGAGCATAGTATATGAGCTCATAGCCAAAACACTACTTGTTCCCAAGGTCCTGGGGAGTGACACTGAGGCAGAAACTGGTCACCATTGTGCCTTAACTTAACCATTATTACAACTTAACATTTTGTATTTGGTCAGCTCTAAATGGCCAGGTTATAGTTACCTGTTTTAAATCCAGGTAGGAAGTTCAATGAATCTGCATGAGAGGGGGTGATCCTAAATGTTACATGTACAAATTGGAAATTCCTAAAAATACTCAAACTGAAGCTCTTAACCTCCTACATGTCACAGATAATTCATATTCCTGGAAAAAACAGACGTCTCGTGTCACTTCACTGTGAGTATTTCCAGCTTTGCTAATCTGAACTAAGACACACAACTTTAAACGGCAAATTACATGCACACCCTGGAGAAAGCTAATTTCAGAAAGCATTTTAGGGCCTTTATTTAGCACATAAGCCGGTAGGCAGCATCTAAACCTGTGGTGAGGTGAAGCACTTGCTGCTATCGGTTATAGCTCTCAACGTTCTCACTCTGTTTCCCCACCCTGTGTTAGTGGTAGCTAGGCCTAAATGGTCATTGCTGAAGGGACTACTTTAATTAAAGTCCTGTCTGTCAGCCGCCCCTCCATGGCTCCCAGCCTGAAGCCATGACAGATAGAGGCAGCTCTAATTGTCAGGGCTGGAGATAAAGTGAAATTTGAAATTGGGTGTGGAGGGACTACTACCACACAATGCACACACACATACACCTCCCTTTTTGGCCCATGTGGTTGTCCAGCTGTGCCAGCAGTGGTGTTGGAGAAGAGGGGAAGTTAAGTAAACAGTAAGGGTCAGCGGGGGCCGAAGTACCTCAACACCCCCCCACCACCCACCCCCTAACCATCATGGTTCAGATTAGTGCAGCCTGTCAGTCAAGACTTCCTTCTTAGGCACCATAGATTCCAGCTCGTACCTGAATCCCAATGATTTTAGTAATGCCCACAACATCCTTGCATCATGGCAGCATCTTGGAACTTGTCCCTTGCCTGTTCTTTCTCCTTCACACACATCCACATGCCAATGTTTTAAGATTCTCAAACTCTTCTCGCCTAAATCACCCTCTGGCACATGCTCACGATGGGATTGTGAGGCCCACAGATTGCGAGTCACTGCTGGGAGAAGCATTTAAGAGCTGATATCTAGGCGGGGTTCGTACAAGTTCTGTTTGGGGATTCCCGTGACGTGCTCAGCGAGCTTAAGTCACACATAAACGAATCTCTGCCTGCAAGATTGCACATGGACACCTTCACATCTTTGTAAGAATTCCTGAGTGGATGTAGAAGCAAAGGCGCTTTATGGGTGAGCAGAGTCAATGTTGCTGTTTGTGACGGTGTTTTTTTTTTAGGAAGGCAGGAGAATGAAGGGCCCAGTGGTTTGTGGGAGGTTCCATCTGTTCCCTTCATGGCACAATAGGCTCCCTCTTGCATGACATGTTTTTCTGCCTCTCGCTGTTTCTCTGAGTGCTCAGCACTGGTGAAAGAGAGAGAGAGAGAGAGAGAGAGAGAGAGAGAGGATGAATAGCGCCCATGTCTCTCTTTGCAGAAATGAGTGTGTGTCTTGCCGGCAAGTCTCTTTTGAGTTAAATAAGACATGTTGTATTCATTTGTGTGCATGCACATTCGGATCTCGAGAAATGACTGCACATTTTTGCATATCTTTGTCTCTGCAGGTGCGCTTACTGCTTCCTTTTGTCCAAAGGTCTCCTTTCCATCAGTAATGTGACTTTGTATATGTCGACGGGTGTAACTCTGTGTGTGGCTACGGTGTACGTGTGAACGGCAGGGGCTGCTCTGTGGTCACATGATTGAGTAGTCATCCATGTCTTTGAGGCTGAGAGAGCATCAAAAGGCTCTTTGTTTACAACTGGAGTGTGGAAATCCTGAGCGGGCTCTTCGGCCCTACAGGGTTGGATAATGCTCCCAGTGGGGCTCTCTCCCCTTCCCCTCCTCTCTCTCTCTCCTCTGAGAGAGTCCAGCATCTTTTCTCTCCCTCTCATTCTGGTCTGTTATCTCTCTCTGTGTCCCTCCCTCAGTCTTTCATGATGTTATTGAGTAACACTTTGTTTCGGAGCTAGTGTTGGTACAGTTCGGTTGCACAGGGAATAAAGGCTAGTTGGGGTTCACGGGGCAGAGAGTGCATTACCTTGGCAACTGTTTAAGAGGCCCCATCCACAAAGGAGAGCACAGGGTCATGTGACTGTACTACAGAGGGGCTCAAATCATCCACCCACCTCCCCTGCTTTCAGCTACTTTAAATGACAAACTCGATCATTCATGTGACCAGATGCAATCTGCAGACTTTTTCACATCTTGGAATGATTTGGAGGGGAAATATGTGGAATTACACCGAATTGATTTAAATAGGTTAACATTTTAACAAGAATGGTATTAAAAGTTTTTGTTTGTTTATTTGTTTGCACATCCTGGCCAACCACACAGAGCAACACTGACCCAGCCAATGCCTTGTGTATTAAACGGGACTCTTTGGCTACATCCACACGAAGCCAGAGCTGTCCCAATCCAATCTTTTTTTCATTGTCTCGAAAAATACTGTATCTGCGTACACGAAACCATTGAAACCGACTCAAACGATGTAGTATACAGGCCAGACCAGTATGTGGCGCTGTATTTCTGCCACAGAGATACACTAAAAATGGAGAAGACTTTGGGGCATGCGTGAGACGTGAGGTGATGACATCATCGTTTCACAAAATATACGGATTGGCGTTTTCAGTTTTATCCACTCTGGGATGTGGTTTTAAAAAAAATTGCGATTTCAGGCTCCCAAAACACCAGATCCGTCTGGATGAAACACCGATACGATACAAATATTGGACCCACTTTATATTAGGTGCCCTTAACTACTATGTACTAACATTTAAATGAATAATTTGATACAATGCACTTATTGTGTTCATACAAGTTTTTACATTGTACTAACATTTCAAAAAATGCCTGTATGTCATTACAGCTGAAATTAATTTCTCTAATTATATTTCTAATTACCCTGTTGACCCTTCTCTTATACTTAACCCTACCCTTAAACTGACCCATCCCACCACACCTGTCCCTAACCCTAGCCAAAAACTGACCCATACCGCCACACCTGCCCCTAACCCAACCCTTAAACTTACCCATACCACCACACCTGTCCCTAACCCTACCCTTAAACTTACCCATCCCACCACACCTGTCCCTAACCCTACCCTTAAACTGACCCATACCACCACACCTGTCCCTAACCCTACCCAAAAACTGACCCATACCGCCACACCTGCCCCTAACCCTACCCAAAACTGACCCATACCGCCACACCTGTCCCTAACCCTACCCTTAAACTTACCCATCCCACCACACCTGTCCCTAACCCTACCCATAAACTTACCCATACCACCACACCTGTCCCTAACCCAACCCTTAAACTTACCCATACCGCCACACCTGTCCCTAACTTTCCCCGTATCCCACCTCAATATCAGCAAAAGTGTTTTGCATTACAATATGAACACAATTATTACATTGTACTTATTTTTTTATGAAAGTAGTAGTTAAGGCCATCCAATATAAAGTGGGAACCAAATTATTTCTAATGGCAGATGGGAGAAATGTATTACCCTGTTTGGTGATACTAGTGGCCCTGAAATTACACACACCACTTTTAATAAATGAACATGCCTTTTATGTTCCCATGTTCTTGCGAGTTTTGGGGACCCGCTTATTTATACCCAAATCACCTTGTTCCTCTCTTTGCTATACCTCTCTCTCTCCCTTCCCAGGAATGACAGAATAATCCCTGAGTAAATAGAGGGATAGAGTAAAGATGCCGACTCCATGGCCGTTCAGAAATCTATCCAGCTTCTCTGCTCCGCCGAGCTCCAATGGAACAGCTGCCTCCCTCGGGCACCACGGAAACGAAATGTCACGAGCGAAATAAAAGGCTCCCGTTCCGAACATGTACCTTCTGTCAGCAAACGCCACTTTTCTCCAACGCTGCACTTAGTCTTTAATGCACTGCTTGACTTTGCCAATGTTGGGCGGCCTTTTCTTCTGAGAAAACGCAGATATAATTTTGTGTTGTCATCGCCGGAGCCTTTTCCTTTCCGTCTCTGACATCCCTTCACTGCTACAAGGGTAAAGAAATGAATATGATACCATATGATTGTTGATCGTGAAAGGGTATGTGAAAGATTGGCCTTTATAATGCTCTGGTTTGATTCTCAAGAATGCCTTGAGGACAATGCCAACAGAGAACAAAGGAAAAGTGATTCAAATGAAGACTTTGAATATGATATGGAACACGTGGAGATATTAAGCCTAGCGAGACATTTATTTTACAGCGTTATACTATCAGAAAATGGCTCTATCGTATCTATTGTTATTTCTCCTAAGAAAAGAGACCTCCGGGGTCTAAGCTGGAGAGTTTTAACCATTGCTCTCGATCTCATTGCAAATACGATATTAAAGGGAACCCTTATAAAGTGGTTCAAGTTGGTTACAGCTCACTCCTGTAGAATACCAGATGAGTAGTCGGTGGTTCTGATTGGGCTTAACAACGCTCTTCATTCAGACGAGAAGATCCTTCTTCTCATGCCGATGTTTAGAATTTGCATGCAGCCTGGAGATGAATAATACAAGAACACATGCATTTTTAAAGGCCAAAATTACTCAAATCTGTTTTTCAGACAGTCTGGGACAGACACGGATGCTCTGTGGGAGCTGCTCTGCTGAAGGATGAGAAAATTCTGTGTGATGTTGAGGAGCACTTTTACTCGCTCTCTCTTTCTGACGCTTTTTCTAATTCCCCCGTCATGTTTTTTGACTTTGTGACCAGCCTTTTTGTTGCAGTCCTCATTTTTGTGCATGTTGTGGGAGATCAAAGCTGCCTTTTATATGAACAGAGATAAGAGGACTGTATTGTTATGGAGAGATGGCTAGTTGCAGGGTTACCGGGTAGGAATGTGTGTTTTGGAAAGTGTGTGTGTGTGCTAAACAATCAAAGTTTCACGACGATAAAGTGAGTCTTGGTGAGCTCTCTCTTTCTCCGTCTCTGTGTGCCGTCTCCTCAGTTCAAAGCCAGTTTGATGTATGAGACTTCCTCCTCCTCCTAATTGCACCTCTTTAATTCCAATGAGGAGGATGCCTACGCTCTGACAGCTAATCACTGACACGGCCCGCTTTACTCGGCAGTCGGGTGTACTTGTCTGGAAACTTCATGTCTGTTTCAACTGTGTGTGTGTGTGTGTTTAGACACGTGTGCATACGTGTGCACTGCCTTGCATTGTTTGCGCTAGAATCTCAGAAGAGACAGACACAACAGCTGGCAGGGCTCCGTAACGTTTCAGGCATCTGTTTTAATGTACTCAGGTAATATCTGGCTTGCCATTAAGGCTACTTAAGTGGTTTGTTTTCACTGATAAGTGTGCAGTAAAAAGATTTCAGTATGATCTGAAATATTTCTCAGTGAATTCTTCCAAGACCAAATTATCTGAGCTATGCTATGGCATTAATGTAATGTGGAATTTAAATTGACCCTTTTTATTTCCTTTATGCAAATTCCTGTTTGTATTGTGTTGGCACATTTCATTCCTAATGCTTGCATTTCTCTTTGAAATCTTTTATCAAAGCAAATTTTCTTTTCGGCTCATGTGACAAATCCCTCTTCTTTTCACTCTCCAAGCTAAAGTCACCACTTTTCACAATCCAATTCATTTCTGATAGGTCCCACCCATATACAATTTGCCTTGAATGTCCTGGCTGTTTCACACAGAAATGCAAGTGTAAATAGCTCGTCTTGTTGGCAGCAGTCTCAGCCTGAGACGTCATGCCCACGGACCGCTGGCTGAACGTCTGATGCATATGGCACACATATCTGGAAACACTTGGGGAGTTTTAAAGTCATCATCTGATTGGTTGAATTCTACAGGATGTTCGCGAGACGTGTGTGTTGCGTTCTTTAACGGTCCCTCTGGAAACAAATGTCGTGATACAAAGCCTCTTATTGAAGAAGAACGCCGGTGTGTTTACAACTGTGACAGTGAGCGTTTACCAGGATCAGCTAAAGGCTGGATTTTCAAAATTATGGCTAGACAAAATTACAAAGATGCATAATTGTCAACTGTAATACTGCAAGAACGGAAAGGCATTTCTTTTCAATAAAAATTAAGAAAATATTCGAAAAGTGGATATAAAGTGTGTTTAATAATAAAGTGTTTAGGGTAGGTGTAGGTGTGAAGGGATGGATTTATTGTCCCAATAAGGTGCCATACATTTAATCATTTTAATAAATATAATAATTTACTTAATGTTATTATTGCATACCATCAAATGTACAACAACTCTGAGGTGCAAATAGTATCTGCCACTATTTATATTTATTAATAGCATCCAACTATGATGTAAATACTGCTATTTTTACATAGTCTATATAGAATCTACCGCTATTTACACTAGTTGATATTTATATTTAGTGCAAATAACCGCTGCCTTAAAGGGTTAGTTCACCCAAAATGTTTAATTCTGTCATTAATTACTCGCCCTCATGTCTTTTCAAACCCGTAAGACCTTCGTTCATCTTCAGAACACAATTTAAGATATTTTTTAAGAACTCTGAGCGCTCTCAGACCCCTCCATAGACAACAATATAATGAACACTTTCAAGGTCAAGAAAGGAAGTAATAGTCCATGTGACTCCAGTGGTTTAACCTTAATATTTTGAAGCAACGAGAATACTTTTTATGCAACAGTTTAATGTATAATGTCAGATCAGAAAGGGATTTATTTTAAATAAAAATGAAGAAAATATTCGAAAAGTGAAAATAAAATGTTTAATAATAAGGTGTGAAGGGAGGGATTTGTTGTCCTGATAAGGTGGAATCCATTTAATAATTTTAATAAATGTAATAATTTACACTGTTATTATTGCATATCATCATATATACAACAACACTGAGATGCAAATAGTATATCCCACTACATCTAACTACTATTTACACTTATTGCAAAGAAAATACTGCTATTTTTACACAGTGTAAATAATATGCCGCTAAGAAAAGGCTGCTATTTTCACTTAGTGTAAATATAATAGCATTTAGTGCTAATAGCCGCTGCCTTAATTAAAATTAGTAGGAAACAGCATTTCACATTGGCTTTAAAAGGGCTGGCTTCTGCATCTTTGTCACTTTATTTATTTTTCCTGTAGTGTACTTATTGTATGTTAGTTAAGGTTATATCATTTGGTTTGACATGACAGGCTCTAGCCTCTTGTTGACCCTTTGAATCAAACTGACCATCATGAATGTGACATCAATACTGTGATGGTTTTTGAACTGATTTTTATAGCTTCAGTATAATGGAATTAGGAGGGCGTTTTGCTATATGAACATTACAGTATCATTGCGTAGTACTTTAAACTCTTTTATTTCATTTTGTTTAAAAGGAAAATCCTGTTCCCCTAGAATAGTCTCCTAACTTACCCTTCACAGTCCAGTAAATGACAGAAATGCCTAGCTTGATTAAATGTTTTCATGTTTGTTTTTCCATGCAAGACAGGTTGATTAAAATGACAAATTATAAATAAGAGTTTTAAATATTAGAGCTTTTATTACAATTGACTGAGGAGTGCATTAAATTACCTGTAATCTCGTACCTTTATTACACTTTCAAATCATGTGAACAGGATTGAAGTGAATTAACATTCTGATTTGTCTTCATTTACCTATCAAATTTAGTCTATCGTACCAGACTGCACGTGTGTGTGAACACGTCATCTACTCCTGTCTGCTCAGTGTGTTACTGTTGTTCATGGGCCACAGAGCAGATGAGGATTTTATTCGACAGAGCCTGCATTTGTATGCGCACATACGCAGAGTTTTGGCACCAGGGACACTTGCACTACTTCCCTCTCTCAAAGCCAATTAACATAAAACCTCATGTGCTGGAAACTGTCTAAGACTGTAAGCTTTGTGCTTTCCCACAGGCTTGCAGCTGAACTGATGCATGTTCACATACTGTCTCTCCAAACGCGCTCTCTCTCTCTCTCTCTCTCTCTCTCTCTCTCTCTCTCTCTCTCTCTCTCTCTCTCTCTCTCTCTCTCTCTCTCTCTCTCTCTCTCGGGCCATTGTGACCCTGAGTATTTTCTCTCACATCCAGGAAAGGCTACTTCCCTGCCTCTTACCGAAATAACCTGTTGTCTAATTTTAACCTGTGGGTTTTCAGACAAAGGATAGAGCTCGTGATCTTTGCACTCATTTATGTGGCTCAATTTACCCTGCAGTTTTAGTGGAGGTTGCAAATGTCAATTAAGCATAACTGGTGCATTCACCGTATGATATAGACTACCATAATATTACTATTGTTTTGTTTTTTTGGGATATGTTAATTTCTTTTTCCAAGTGGAAGTACCATTAAATGGTAATACTATGTAAACTATACTGCGATTCATGTAACATTGAAAAATACCATGGTACTTGTCCAAAAAACCCCAAAAAAGTACATGGTAGTTTTTTGAAAGTACCATGATATTCTTGGAAGTACTTATTGTAGTCGTACCATGGTATATTCAGTATAAGATACAGTAAAAGACAGTAATATTGTGAAATATTATTACAACTTAACATAACAGTTTTTTATATTATTATAATGGTAATGCTTTTTTCTACTTTAGTGATGGTTTCACATGGTAATACTCTGTCTGGTACTTTGAAATGTACCATGGAATTAACATGGTATGTGTTCAAAACAACATGATCTATTGTACCATGTCAAAAAAAACCTTGCCAAATCCTTGGTACCATGGTATTGTTTTATATGTGGTACCAAATATTTTTTTAGATATGTGCCATGGGTATTCTGGAGGTTCCTTGGAGAATAATATAAATACCATGCTATATAAATATGGTAACTGGTCAGTACCATAGTACCTCCTCAGTAAAGGAATGGGCAGTCTCATGTTCTTTCGTCTGTTTGTGTCAGTCTAAGATGTTCTCAATTATTTTTCTTTTCAATTAACAAGTGCTCATCATATTCGACAAGCCAATTACAAGAGGTGCGGAAAGTAGGCTCAACATAAATATTGGATTAAGCTGTAATTATTCTCATAAAGCAGTTTTAATCTTCACAATGACTGTTAGTAGTGTGTATCTATGAGTGTGTGTAAGCGTGTGAAAGCAGCATGAAATATGTGTTATTTCTCAATACACGCAGCTCTGGTTGTCCTATGGGGAGGTCCGTCATGTGTGCAGCTGCGAAACTGTCAAACACACAGCTGATTTTTTTTTTGTTTGAGTTTGACATCAGAAAGCCAGGCAGCATTACTGAATAACAGGTGACACGGCTACATTGACTAAACCAATAACATGAGATTGGGGCGGGGCTATCTGTTTGACCGACCAATGGAAGGCAGGGGAAGTATCAGCGAAATCTGTCAACTTATTCAGTATGTGGATTTAGGATTTAACATCAAGGTTGTGATTATTTCAGAATTACATAGTTTTTAAGTTTGTTGTACTTGTAAACACATTCAGTGACGTCACATTTTGGGGAAGTTTATCTCTGGAAAGAGTCTCTGAGGAAGAGAGTCGTAGTGTTGCGGGATGGGGTGAGATAAATCAGCGGGTTCCGGTGCGACGTGGCGGGACAGGAAGGACCGTGGAGAGGACGAGGAGTGGCTGGAAGCCAAGCGTCCGTGTTTTTGTGTTGTATGAGAGCAGCTGTGCGTGCTGCAATTGGGACGCATTCTTGGAGCGCTAGCATCCGGTTTCCACTCGCCAGGTCCTCCCAGTTATTGCACCCCTCTGTCCTTCAGTCTTCCCGTTCGACCAATGTCAGTCTGAACCATGTTTGATAGGTTCGGTTTATGTCCTTGGCTTTGAGAAATTGCTACTAATAAGATAAAGTGTGTAATAGAATAAAGAACTGGAAAGTATACAATTGGATCATATTTTGTGTTGTTAGAGAGAAAGCAATCACTTGAGTGGTTTGCGAGAGAACGGGAAGTTGGATGCGTGTCGTCCACCTTGCAGATGACAGTAGCAACAAAGAGAAAAGAGAGAATGAGAAAATAAAGTAAAAAGCCGAAGTCTTCCAGTCAAGAGCTAGTCTCATGTCAACAGATACATAACAATTCCATCAATCTAAGATCAGAACGAAAAACTGCAGAGAGAAACACGTATTGAGAGGAAGAGAGTGAATGAGAGAATACAGTAAGAAAGGCTGTCTATCGAGACAACATGTTTAGGTGTCATATGTGCACTCCTGACACAAAGACTCTTTTAGAACAGTAGGAAGCAATGTTATTCTAAAGGCCCAATTCTAAATTAAAAATGAGAACCATCCCATAATTAACTCACCCTTAAGTCATCCTAGGTGTATATGACTCTCTTCTTTCAGCCAAACACAATCAGAGTTATATTAAAACATATCCTGGCTCTTCCCAGCTTTATAATGGCAGTGAATGATGCCTGAGATTTTGAAGCCCAAAAAAGTGCATCCATCCAACATAAAAGTAATCCATACGGCTCCAGAGGTTTCCAAATGCCATGCATTTTTGTAAGAAAAATATACATATTTATAACTTTATAAACTATAATAACTGGCTCCCGGTAACCTCTCGCGGTTCAAACAACAAACTTAAGCTCCTCACACAATTCTCTAAATAATCCTCGTTTTCGACTTCTAATCCGTGACCGGTGTTTTGTTTTGTATTGCTTTATCCTCTGCGCTTCCAATACGTCAGGTTAAAGGTCACACTTCTGCCGGAACTAGACCGGAACTAGACAGTGATTATAGTTTATAATGTTATAAATATGGATATTATTCTTTCAATAACGCATGGCTTTGCTTCAGAAGGCATTTATTAACCCCCTGGAGCCGTCATCATACTTTTACTATGGATGGATGCGCTTTTTGGACTTCAAGAAACTCGGCCACTATCCCATGCCATTGCAAAGCTGGGAAGAGCCAGGATATTTTTTATATAACTCTGATTATGTCTGGCTGAAAGATGAAAATCATATACACCTAGGATGACTTGAGGGTGAGTAATTTATGGGATCATTTTTGGGTGAACTATCCCTTTAAGTCAGTATTGCATGTAATCCCAGAATGCATGAATATTTGTGAGTGTAGCGTATTAGTATGCCTTTTAGAGTATCACACTGTTAACTTAAACATGCTGACTTGAGTTGGGTTGGGTCTCCACTAGCTTCACTGGAAGTGCGCTGTTTGTGAGTTGAGTTGATGCCTACATAGAACGCTCCAAATCCATCACTTCTGAGGATCAATTTCAGTTAGGATGCCACCTAAAGGGGTGCTCACACTGCCAGTGATTCGCAGTGACAGTGCAACCTGCAGTCATTAATATTTAATGAGAGTTCAGGATTTCCAGTGAGATGAGCGACAACAACCGTTGGCGATGCGACAAAGTTAAACAAAGTTGAGTTCAACTTGATGCAACTGTGCTACCGTTAATACACTGATGCAGTTGAGTAGCAACCAAGAGCACAGACACGCACTGACCTCCAGTGGTTTATTCACTGTCAATGTGACCGGCCCTTCAGAAGGCAGCTACCTATGGAGACTGTAGAAAGCAGGGCAGCTCACTAGGTTTGGAACAGGGTCGAGAGAGAGAGAGAGGGAGAGAGAGAGGGGGGAAGAGATGAAGGTGCAGACCTGACAGGCCATGATGGAAAGTTGTAGGCTGGCAGGCATTGTGCTTTAAAGGTCATCGTGATCCCAGTCTGAATAGCTCCAGAGTGATTCCTATGCAAGCGGACTTTAAAAGCATTTTACATTGCCTGACCTGAGCGCACACTCTTCTAGTCTCTCTGCCTGGATCTACTGTATCATAGCACTTTCTAATCTCCGCTTTTAGGCACTATTAAAATCTTGGGTCATCCGATCACAGCGGTCAGCGCTAAATATACTCTACAATTCAGAATTTTGGGGTCACTATGTTATTAATACATTTATTTAGCAAGGATGCATTAAGGGGGCGTTTACACAACACCATTTTCAACTAAAAAGGAAAACTTTTTTTTTTTTTTTTTGTCGTTCATTTATACGACAACATTTAGAGGTCCTGAAACTGGGTTTAAAAGCGATACCATTGTCGTCTCCATGTAAACTACAAAAACGTGATTTTGTGAAACCGGTGACGTCATGCATATTACGTGTTCAGTCTATAGGCACAAAGTGTTTCTCTACAAAGTGACATCGCCACCTACTGGCCTGGCATGAACTATACAGCGTTTTTAATCTTTTTTACGGATCCGTGTGAACAGGGATCATTTCAACAATGTTGTCACTTGTACACGAAAAATGCAAAGGAAAACATGCAAACATATTCAAAAATGATCAAAAGAGACAGTAAAAATATATAAAGTTATTTATATCATATTAAATGCTGTTCTTTTGGTCTTTCTTCTCATTAAAGAATCCTGATGTTTACACCAAAATATTAAGCAGCACAACTGTTTTCAACTTTCCTAATAAGAACTATTAGAATGATTACTGAAGGATCATGTGACTTGCTACTAAAAAAAATCAGCTTTGATCACTTTAAATAAAGCTCTTATGTATAATGCATTATAAGATTCTTGCCGTGTTTAATGCATTATACTTTCTAAAGGTGTGTTCAATGAATAGATAAGTATTATAATGTATTTTAACTGTGGTTACAATTATGTAACTTATAATTATGCATTATAAGGTGCATTACAAGGCACAATTAATCTATACAATTATTATATAAAATATTATAATGCATTATACATATACAGCTTTAAGTGTTACCCATTTTAAAATATACTAAAATAAAAAACTGTTACTTTAAATTGTAATAGTATTTAACAGTATTTCTAGTTTACTGTATTTTGCTCAAATAAATGCAGCCTTGGTGAGCAGAAGAAACTTCTTTTAAAAACATATTCTTACAAAAACTTACTGACTTACTTTTTGATTGGATCACTCAAAGCACACTTGGAAGTAGTCAAATGATAACAAGACACCTCAGCACGCAGTCACTGTTCCAAAACAATGGTTTTAAATTTGACCAGCTTCACGGCTTCAAAAGACAGCAATTGAAAAAAGTGGAATAGCGGCAAACACCTCAAATAGACATGCAGTCATAGATCGTGTGAAGATCAGATCATTCAGATGCCTGACTAAAACAGAGACAGTATAAGAAGAGGAGAGCAAGTGAATGGGAGGAATCGACACACACAGTAGGCTTCAGACTGGGGAAAAAAACAAGGAAAATTAGTCAGAACCCGGTGGCCAAATTGCGAGGATTTGATTAAGCCACCCCAGAGTCCTCTATATATTAAACTGAAATCAGGACCACTGGCGTTGGCTTGGAGCGCTCACACGCAGATCCTGGCGCATTAACACGGCAGCTCTAGTGCAGAGAGAGGCCCTTTGTTCTGTCAGTGAGCAGCTCGGTCGCACGACGTGAGCAGGAAAGGCCCTCGGCAACGCTGTCATGGAAGGAGGGCGAGAGATGTGGATGAAACAAGGACAGTGGAGAGGAAAAACGCAGAGTGTCATAGAAACGATTGTGGCTTGGAGCAGAACGAGAGAGATTGTCAGATATGCTGTAATACATTACAGCAAGTGTGAAAAACAGAGTGATGTCATTAATTTTGAGACGTAAAACTGTTTTTGATTTGTAGGTTAAAAATGGATGGGCAGCCAAAGCATGGCAGAGTGAAAAATTCCCAATATGTGGTGCTGAACAGGACTAGGTTGTGTGGGTAATGATACAAACTGTCTGGGAAAGTTAGCATCCTTCCAGAAGGCTTTGATGACATCACAGCACCTCTCACTGGCTCACACCTGATACTGCAAGCTTGGAGCAGTGGTTGTGTTGGGAATGTGCAGCCCTGTGCATACTGAACCCTGCACACATACTGAGCTGCCTAAGGTTTTATAGAAATATTATTTGACGCAGAATAAAATGTTTCAAAATGTAATTATGCTGCATTTATGCTAATTGTGCTATATTTATGCTACACTGCATTTGTTTAATTCATCATCTCGTAAAGATGTGTAAAAATGTGTTAAATTTTGTCATTCCAATCAAATTTGTTAACAAAAAGATGTTAAAAATCGCAGTTATACTATGTGGTTCATTCATCACATTAGAAACCGATGGTCTGGAAGTCGAGTGCATTGCATTGTGGGATACGGTACTCCTTGAAATGTGTTCAGGTTTAATAATGCACATTTTGGATAGTAATGTTCAAAGATTTGGGTTTGTTGTTGTTTGTTTGGGGGGAGGGGGTTGCAAAAGATATATGCTTCTTCAGTAAGGACACATTAAATTAATCAAAATTGTTAAAAAAAATATAGTATCATGATTTCCACAAAAAAATATTAAGCAGCTGTTTTTAACAGTTTTTTAACAGTGATAATAATAAGAAATGTTTCTTGAGCAGGCACCAAAAATTCAAATAAAGAACATATTCAAATAATATTATTTCATGATATTACACTTTTTACTGCATTTTTTATCAAACAAATGCTGCCTTGATGAGCAGAAAAGACTTACCGAAACTAAACTTTTGAACATTAGTGTATACAAAAAATTCCAAAACTTCGCACATTTTACAATAAAGTAGTAAGAGCAGTATAGTAGTAAGCTATTCTAAATGTATGTTCATAAAAGCAGGCTATCATATCCTCACTGTTTCTGCAGTACACAGATCATGCTCTGTATGCATGATCTATTGCAATACTGCATTTGCCAAAACATGCCATGTAATGCACACTTCATGAAATACTGAATCCCACAATGCAATTCACTCGACTCGACCTTCCGGCATAATATCAGCCGCTATTTTTAATAATCTCTTCACTCATTATTTGATCAGTCTTACAATTCACAGTTTTCATGTGACGTCCCAGCATTATAGGAACGCCCACCTGGAGGGTAAAACAAGGCTTTCTGCCATTGACCGGCAGTCATTTTGACCAGCTTTGTAGTAAGTATTATTGTAGTAAGACAGTGATATTAAAAGACCAAATTCAATATACACCTTATTGATTATGTATACTTTGTACAGGCAAGCAGATGAACACAATATATGCAACACAAGGTTTCTCATTAAGGGTTTTTTCCAACGAAAACCATTATAAAGAAAACGTGTTGCATTCATATTCTGGGCTCATCTGCTCGCCTGTATATAGTATGCAGAAATGAATTTGATCTTTAATATCACTGTTTTAGTACATTCCGGCTCTTTAACGCTGCATTCACACGGGGTGTCTGCGTTAACGCTTCTCATTTACTTTGAATGGGTGATGCCATGCGGTGTCGAACTGAATTGTGGGTTTAGCTTACAACTCGCTACCTTGTCAGAGCAAATACCATATACATACCATACATTTTTATTTTTTTTAATAATACCTACATTTCCCATGATTAAATATAAACCATTGGTGGCCAGGTGCCGCACTTTTACATCGTTCACCCATCCAGCCACAGCATATTGATATGCATCGGTACTCTTGAAAGCCTTCAGGCGATCCCCACTGTATGGGGAGGGTTATCCTGGAAGGCCAATTGGGGCAAGTCTGGGGCAGATAATAATGGACAAAAGAAAACTCGGGGTAACGAATAATAATCTGAGCCTCAAATAGAAATTTTCTCCAGGTATCTCTGTCTCTCTCTCTCATTCAAATGGGCAGTTTGGGCGGCCATACCGGGCATGATCGGTCGTAAATATGGCAGCGTTTTATTGGGTAGTGACATAGGTGGCATCTATGAATAAGCAGCGAAAAATAACTCAATTTAGAGCTGAGAGACGGCTTTATGTGTGCGCACTTTGGGTTTAAGCACAAGATCTGCAGGAATGAGTAAAATGATGTGCAATCCGTGCAATCCCATGCCGAAATTCAAGCCCTGTAAAACCTACAATACTCATCCAGAGCAAATGAAACGGGTGAGTGAGGGGAGGTGGGTTTGTGTGTAGCTCGCTGTCGGAGAGATAGAAAGAGCAGCTGGTATCGTGTGTCTATTCTGCGGAAAATGAGCAGTGGAAGTGTATCACAAATCTCAGTGTCAATATGTATTGAAAAAATTATTTTGACAACACTCCATTGCACTTAGTTTATGATTTTAGATGTCATTTGTAAAGACTACAATTGAAAAATGTATATTTTATATATAAAATTCAGCTAAAATTACACAACTGCTGAAATACACACACATTTGGCGGGTTGGCAGGTGTTAATGTCAAGCCCTGGTTAGAACTAATAGTTTTAACACAAAACTGTCTAAAACCTTTCTAAATAATTCAGCTGTCATGCAGAATGCAGTGAACGGCGTGCTAATATTCCACTTCATATATACATATACAATGAATACTCTTTTATCCATAAGACCAAGCTTACTTTACCCTCCTGAAGCTTTCAAAACAAGAGATGTAGCCTCCCGCGGTCCCGTCATCTGTCATCGCTAATAAAGCATGACTACTCACCGAGACAGTGTAGATCAAAACAACAACGCAGGAAGAAATAACATATATATTTCATAACTTCATAACATAACTTTCAAAAGTTCTGCTATGTAGGCCATCTCTGAAAAGAGTTTTTCGCCCAACTTTCTCACCTCGTTCTCAGGCACCAGGCCGGCGCTCTCAGAGGCCTGCCTCTCAAGGACAGAGCACATTAGGCTGATTAAATAAAGACAGAGAGTGATTTATAACAGCTCTGTCCCGCTCTATTCATCAGCTGGCTCTTGACTTAATAAAGTATTGATATTTAGATACACGCGGAGGGAGTGGGCAGTGTTTCAGTAGTGACGGGAGGGCGCAGGGGACCGGGCCCTTAGAGGAGCAGCGCTGCAGGGCAGTAAATACATCTCTCTTACTGTAGCTCATCTCCACACGGCACAAACACAGACTGAGGGAGTGAAGGCGGCTGACACTGATCTCAGCTCATGATGGGAGGGACGGAACGGTCCAAATTTTCTTCTCGTGGTGTTCCATAGTACAAATGAGCAGCGTTGGGCCAAGCTAAAGTTTTTTTTTAATAGACCATACAGAAAAGCATGTTACACAGTACAGTACAACTAATATGCTGAAATTGTTCTAAAGAATAATGTCACAATTCTATGGAAGCCTGTTTCTGCCACAGAATAAAAAAATAACTAAAAAGGTAATTGCGACTTTTTATCTCACAATTCAGATTTTTAAAAAAAGATTTGCATGATATAAAGTCGCAATTGGGAGTTATAAAGTCCAATTCTGAGGGAAAAAATGGTCATAATTCTGAGTTTATATCTCACAATTGAGAGAAACTGCGAGGTACTGGTACTAAGGTGTGCGGCACTTACATAGATCAGTGGTTCACGTGCTTTTGGTGATTCAACCGGAGCGAATGAAAGGAGTGAGAGGAGGCGGGTGGGTACGTGCAGTTGGTATGTGTGTATTGATACTGCAGAAAAAGAGTATTGGAATCATTTCAGATAGTTTTGTCAACACTAGGGCCTAATCCCAATTCTATTTTATACCCCTTCGCCTACCCTTTCCCCTTGCCCCTTGAAACAGAGTGGCATATTCCCCTGAGAAATGGGACACCACTACTACACCCTTACACCTCATCATACCCTCTTTTATTAGTGTCCCGTAACATTTAACCAGTATGAACAGCAGTGACGTGCGTAGGCTATATCTAACACAAATCAGGCACGAGCATGTTTAACAGATTACTCACTCCCAGTGTTGTTTTGTGCTGTATTTGGCCTTGTGGCAACATCACTACACTCATTCTAGCAGCACGGTAGTCTGTGTATGCTGGGAAATTCCTCATACCCCTTCGTTTGTCGTGTGGTCCTGAAAAATCTTTGTTTGAAGGGCTACCTGGCCCTTCCCCTTACCCCTACCACACCAGCCAAAAGAGAATCGAGACACCCCCAACTCATTTTGTGCATTCACGGGAAGGGGTAGGGGTTACTCGATAGGGGTGTCGGAAAGGGCTAAGGGGTAGAAAGGGGATTGGGCCTAATCTGAACTACATTAGGAGTAGTGAGTAGTGAACAGACACACACACCGTGAGCAATGGGCAGCCATGTTTGCTTTGGCACACGAAGAGCGATTAATCAAGGGCACCTCAGTCATTTCCCACCATTTCCTGTATTAAGAATCAAACCCGCAAACTTCGTGTTACCAGTGTGACCTAAAGTTATTTAAACTGTCGAAATATAGCTAGCTACCTGAACACATCTGTTTTAATGGCACATCCTTTTAAAGGAAACTCCATCACTCCCTGGAGTACTGAGGTTTATTACCACCTCAGCAGAGGAAGAACGCATATTAAATATGTACAACCCTGTACATGAAATGCACTGGCTAAGCATGAGATAAACTTAAGTGTTAGGTTTTGTACGAGAAATGTTGAAGAAGAAAATGCTTTTAGCTGCTGTGAAGAGTAGTGTGATGTTTCTGACCTCTTTGCTTTTCTTTATTCCAACAGGCCGAAGGGGAGGACAGTCTGAAGAAGATGCAACTGATGGAACTGGCCATTCTTAACGGCACCTACAGAGATGCCAATATCAAATCACGTAAGCTGCCACTTCCTCTGCAAGCAAACAGAGGCCGTATTGTTCGAGGCCTTTGTAAGTGCAGCTCTCAGTAATCCAAGTAACCCTGATTCCCTGATAAACGCTCCGACAAGCGTCTCAGTATTGTGATCCAGAATTAGCGCATACATCCAAAGAGCGGCTAATGAAATGAAATAATAGAGAACATGCACTGCTATCTGTGAAAACAATGTTTCCTTAATTTACTGGATGTTGTGACATCCTCCTCCTTGCTTTACTGCTTCAGTGAATAGTACTGAAGCGCTGTAGAACTGCAGGAGTGCGATATTGTTACTAAGGCACATGTTCGAATGCGCTGGCCGCTCCACCTGCCTTGTTTACTAATGAATACACTCTCAGAAACAAATAGCAAAAACTGTACCATTAGGGGTACAACAGCTTGTCACTTTAGAATTAAAATGTTCTGATAGTTTATCCTCATGTTATCCAAGTCTTTTTTTTTCAGTCGAAAAGAAATTGCGTTTTTTGAGCAAAACAGTCCAGGATTTTTCTCCACATAATAGACTTCAATGGCAACCAATGGGTCGAAGGTCCAAATCAATGCAGTCTCAAAGGGCTTCGAAGGGCTTCAGAGGCTCTGCACGATCCCAGCTGAGGAATACGGTCTTATCTAGCGAACCCATCGTTCAATAAAAAAATATATATATTTATATATATATACACTTTTTAACCACAAATGCTCGACTTTAGTGTTCTGCTTTTGCACGACTTATGATGTCATCAAGGTTAGAAAGGTCACGCATGGAAGTACCGACCCAGTGTTAAAACGAACGTGCAAAGACTAAATCAAACACCCTTTACAAGTATAAAGGTAAAACAACAATAACAGGCGATTTTGAAGTTGAAGGAGAAAATTCGTTTTTGGGCACTGGGTCGATACTTCCACCTACATCACGGACATGACCTTTCCGGCATTATGACATCATACGTTGTGAAGAACGTATGGGGTCCTGCAGAGCCTCTGAAGCCCTCCGAAGCTGCATTGATTTGGACCTTCAACCCGTTGGTTGCCATTGAAATCCATTATGTGGAGAAAAATCCTGGAATGTTTTCCTCATAAAACGAAATTTCTTTTTCGACTGAAGAAAGAAAGACATGAATATCTTGGATGACATGAGGGTGAGTAAAATATCAGGAAATTTTCATTTTGAATTAAACTAAAAGGTGCATATTAATAGCTCAGAGTAGCAATATGTACCTTAAGCTACTACTATGAACCTTTTAGGGGTAAAAAACGTACAAAGATGCCCTTTTAAGGCCCCAGTGACAAGCTGTTGTACCCCTAAAGGTACAGTTTTCTGAGAGTGTAAAGCATCACTGTCATGCTCTGTGTCCAGTGTTTGCCTGTGCATGGTACTAACTGTTTTTGTCTTTTTTTGTCCCGACCCCACCCGTCTTCATCCACCCCCACCCTCGCATTCTTCCGCTCACCGCAGCTGCCCTTGCATTCTCTCTTGCAGCGAGCGCCCAGGCGCCACGGATCATCACCGGCCCGGCACCTGTCCTGCCGCCCACAGCCTTGCGCACGCCCACGCCCGCAGGGCCCACCATCATGCCCCTCATCCGCCAGATCCAGACCGTCATGCCCAACGGCTCGACCCACCCGGCAGGCGCCACCCTAGTGCAGCCCGGTCCGGAGTCAGGCCTGATTTACGCCACGCCCTACGATTACCCCTACACACTGGCACCCGCCACCTCCATTCTGGAGTATCCCATCGACTCCAGCGGGGTGTTAGGTAAGCATCGATACACTTGCCAATGTCTCACTACAACCAGACCCTTCAGCATGGGCCGTGGACCCCCATGTCTACTATGGCCGTACGCTAGGGATGGGTGGTATGACGATATATAGCATGTGACATTTTGCTTTTCCGCAGTAAATACATTTGCTTTAGCTTATTTACGTGTGCCATGGTGTAATATGGGGTAAACATTAGGGCTGGGTATTGACACAAATAGCACGATTCGATTTCTATTCACAAGCTTTCGATTCTGATTCAATTCCATTCGAAATCAATTATTTTGGATATATATCAGATACAGTACACGGCAAATTTTCTCGAGGAAAATATATAATTATATCATATTTTATAATTGTACAATAATTATTATACTATAATATTGAAGGTTAAAATTAACGAATTTACAGACAAATTACACTCAAGGATTTTTGTATGTAAAATAATTACCTAACTTTACAATTGAATAAATATATTTCTACTACAATTCGTTGTTGTTTTTTTAATACAAACATTCAAATTGTGGCTGTCATAAAAACTTTACTGATTTATTCAAACATGCATTAAATAAAAATACAATTTTAATGAAAATATAATAAATATAATGTGGTGTATATATTTAGCAAAATGCTCCTCTCTAGAGTTCATTTTTCTAGCTCAATAATGAGTTTATGGACACTGAATATTGTTTTTCTGAGGTAAATGTGACGTCATGTGACGTCTGCGGTTGAACTGATTGAGCGATTACATGAGATTAGGCAAGTGACGGTATAAAATTTAGATGTTGCGATTAATTGCTGAAGCTTTTATCAAGGTATACGGTATAATCATGATATTGAAATAAGTTGAAAATAAAGAGCTGTCATAATAAAACAGGTTTAATGACATTCTTATTGCAAAAAGACCTTTGAACATTCAAATGCAATAAAGTAATACACAAAAATGTATAAAGTATATAAATGTTTCAAACAGATTAAAGTGCAAAAAGAACAATATGTATCATTTTACAATAAGGTCTCATTAGTTAATTAATGCATTACC
Source organism: Gobiocypris rarus (assembly GCA_023029165.1). NCBI lineage: Eukaryota > Metazoa > Chordata > Actinopteri > Cypriniformes > Gobionidae > Gobiocypris > Gobiocypris rarus. Next base: position 5,518,486 of record CM040927.1, read on the forward strand.
TAAGATAAAGAATGAGCAATAGCTAAATTTGCTACAACTTTACAACTTCAGTTTAAAAATACAACTGATCATTGTTAGTTCATGTTAGCTCAAGTCCATTAAATAATACAGTTACAACTTTTCCCACAATAACAATATCCTGCATGTGCATTACTGTGATATATCGTATACTGTGACGTGATACAGATTTCGGAAAGTTGTACTCCGTCTGAGGCACGACAGCAATCTGTCACGCCACATTAAACAGCAGCAAAACTAGATTTATTTATTTATTTTCATAATAAAATGGACATAATTTGAAATCTGAGACTTTGTTTCATATCCAAAGTAACAAAGCACATAGCTTATTGTGATTGGATTTTCGTTTCATTCGTCAACTGAAAGCAGGATAGACTAATCGGTTCTTGATTTAAGAATCAATATTGGTTGGTGAAAATGAGAATCGATTAAATCGATATTTTTTACCCAGCCCTAGTAAACATGTGAAAATACAAAACTTAAAACCTAAGTTGCACAATTTGAAGCAAGTTTGGTTGTGTGCGGTTGCCGATCAACATCTAAACTTAGCAAAAAACTTATTAGATCTGAACTTTCTATTTTATAATATTGCTTTTACACCTTGAGTGGATTTTAAAATGTTCTGTGCCAGATTTATTTATGAGTAATCTTGGGCCGGATTTACAAGAATCTCTTTTATTAGATTAGAAGTCAATAATTTTTTTAAGATAAATGAATGTTCCTATGTGTCGTTCTTGGAAAATGCTTATAAAGTTTAAACTTTTTTCTAAAGAACATCTTGAGGTGAAAATGTTGATTTTATGGCTGATCAGATCTATGGAAATATAGATTATTAAATATATAATAATCATAATAAGTGCACACACTATTTTTAAGAAAATGTAATGGGTTATTTATTTGCAAACTATTAGTTTATAGTTAATTAATAGTTAATACATTAATAGACTATATACAAATAGTGACTGTTGTAATAACCTTTTCACTGTAATAAACAAAGTGTAGCTCATTTTAGATCATGCTGTGTTAACAACTTATTAACCATAAATAGTTTTTGATTATGGCATCAGAAAATCAGAAATTGTCATTAATTAAGTGCTTTAATCCAGCCTTCATTTGACTTTAATTACATTAGTATTAAGAGTTCCTTAAAATGTTTACAAAAACATTAAACACACACACACACATTGGGTTTCCATGTTTTATGGGGACTTTCCAGAGAAAAAATGAATTTGATACTGTACAAACTGTATATTCTGTCCCCTAAACCTAACGGATGTATTTTAGCCATGTGACCTAATGAGTATGTGTATGTATTTCCTGTTGACAGCATTATATCATTTAATTTGAAGTGCTTATGTTTAGCTTTGGAAGTAGGGAAACATATTTGTATTTGTAAACATTTTAATTAACTCTTGTAATAAAAGTTGGTTACAAGCACTCCCGTGACTTAATCTAAAGCGAGACTTCTTTACAGTTAATAAGTTATTAACAAAGCATGATCTAACTCTTCATATATGAGCTAATTAAACAATAACACTTTGTTAATTACAGCGACAATGACTGAAGAACTCACTGTTTGTATATAGTGTATTAATGCATTAACTACACATTATAAACTATCAATTAGCTATAAATTATATTTTATTACTGTTTACATATTATCAAGACTGAAATAATGATATCTTGTAAAAACCTGCTCCAGTAATGTGAACTTTGAAAAATAATTTGGTAACACTTTACAATAAGGTTGTATTAGTTAATGCATTAGTTAACATGAACTAATAATGAACTGCACTTATAAAGCATTTATTTATCTTTGAGAATGTTAATTTCAACATTTACTAATGCATTAAAAAAATCTTGTTAACATTAGTTAATGCACTGTGAACTAACATGAACAGCTGTATTTTTATTAACTAACCTTAATAAAGATTAACTAATGCTGAACAGTGTTGTTGTTCATGGTTAGTTCATGTTAACTAATGCGTTAACTAATGTTAACTAATACAACCTTATTGTAAAGTGTTACCAATAATTTTTATTCTTAATGACGTTTTGTGAATTCGGCCCCTGATCTTCTGTGTACATGAAGAAGAAAACATCAACAAGAGGAAGTATATTATGATATATTGCATTACCGTGATATAACATGTCTCATATTGAATGTCAGATTTGGTCATACCGCCCACCCCTACCCTATGCCTTCCTCTAAAATAGCCTCCAATATAAAGTCACCCAAACCTGCCCTCCTACACCGACCAAACGCCTCTCGCTCCCCTTAAAGGCCACCAGCACCAGCAGCCTCTGCTGTCACTGAAGGAAGTAATAGGCAATGATATAAAACAAAAAACAACAATACATCAAGCCTTTTCCATTTAATCCATTTAGCATCATAAAAAACCCTCCCTCATCAAAAAAAAAAAAAAAAAAAAATCCTTTTAAGAAATGTTTGCATAAATGATTTGGTTTTTAAGTGCTCTACTGGCTTTATATGAATAATGAGAGCGCTCTCTCTCAAAAGCCCTGTCCTCTCCACTCCACACAAGCTGCATGGCTTCATTAAAGCACTTGAGAAAAGCCGATTATGAATATCATGTTACCAACAGCATTCTGCCAGTTTAACACTGGCTTCTCCCAAAGGCACGGTGTTAAGTTGAGCAGCGACAAATAGCCCGTCCCAATGCCAAGAGCAGCGTGTCCAATTAGAGCAGATGAAGTAGGGTTTAGCTACTGTCCAATACGCATGTTTATTGAGCTCGTCTCAAGCAGGATTCACAGCACGCTCCACTGTCTGTGGGTGGAGGGAAGGACGGGCCGTTCACATATACAGCGACTTCGCAAGAGCTAGGCAGCCAGACGTTTTCATGAGAAATTATCGATTTCCAGTCAGGTGTGTGGGCGTGTCCAGCGATGTAGCGGAGTTGAGGAAAAAAGCATATTTATGCAAATGAGACAAGAGTGAGACGTAAATGTCACCTATTTACTACTTTATTAGGTAACACTTTTGTTTGGGTAACACATATTCACTATTAACTATGACTTTTGCCTCAATACACTCCTAATTACTGCTTATTAATAGTAAGGTAGTTAAGTTTAAGTATTGGTTATGATTAAGGGATGTAGAATATGGTCATGCATTAATAAGGCATTGATATGTGCTTTAAGTACTAATAAACAGACAATATCCCAGGAATATGCATGATAATAAGCAACTAGTTCATAGTGAGAATTGGACTTATTACTATTTTCCACATTTTAAAATAGTCATCACTATGAAGTAACACAAATGGAGGTTTGGGAATTCTGCAGCATTGATATATACTATTATGGTTAATATTAGAATTTGTCATTTTTTAAATATGTCTTTAACACTTAGGTACAACTACAGTAGTTAACACAAACTAATGATGAACTGCACTTCTACAGCATTTATTTATCTTTGGTAATGTTAATTTTAACATTTACTAATACATTATTAAACTCAACGCATTAGTTAATGCACTGTGAACTAACATGAACAAACAACGAACAGCTGGATTTATATTAACTAACATTAACAAAGATGAACAAATACAGTATTAATACGATATGTACAGCTTATGGTTAGTTCATGTTAACAAATGAAACTTTATTATAATGTTTCTTATTTTATGTTTATTTTATGAAAATATGTTAATGCTTTGATTTTAGTTTTAGATACATACGTAAAAGAAATAGTAATATATATATTTGTTTACAAAAACTAATTTCAGGCAAACCATCCCAGAAATGATTGGCATTCCGGGTTTGAAATATTCATTGATATTTGTTAATCTTTTATCATGTACTGCTGAAATTTATATTTAAGAATATTCTTACTGTGAAAGTAAACCATTTCCTTGTCAGATCATAAAGCCGACTTGGTTTTATGGCATTTGTGATCAGAAGCTATGAACAGTCGTACAGTGCCACTGGTGACCTCCAGTGATATAATGGCTGTATGTGTGAACAGCCCATGGAAGGATGTTTGAAGGGGAGGTTTTCACCCTGTTTTCTTTCTTGTGTGACCTATACAGCGTCCTCAAAGGCCGAAGAGCTGCCCCTCTACCTGGGCTTTCAGACCTGTCACATTCCCATCACAGTCCAGCGCGGAGAGCCAACCGGTCGGCCTCCCTTTTAAAGTGCCCCCTCTTTCCCCCGCCCCCTCCGACAAGTCCCTCCCTCACACCGCAGACACACACCCCGCCCCGCCTCCCTGTTATCGGACTGGCTGGCCTCCCCGGCCTCTTTCATTCTGTCTGTTTCTTTGAATCATGGTTTTTGTTTTCGTGTGTTTGGTTTTGTACTTTTGTTTTTATCTGTAATGTGATGTTTTCGTTTTGTGTGTGTACAATGATGAGGGAGACAAAGCACTGAGCCCCAAACTGCTGCACAAGCCTTTCTGGATGACCCCCATCCCTCAGTCTGAGCGGGCCACTTCAGGGTGAGGGGCATCAGGAGGGGCAACATGAGGATGGTGAGGGGACAGTGGGGGTCAAACGGGAGCTGCTTAAATTGTGAGGGGAGGAGGGCATCTGTTGAAAGCCAGGGTGTTCACTGAGCAGTTTAAAGACTATAAAGTGACATATATAGTCACAATATATAATCACACAACGAGGACATTTCCAGCGCATAAACCTTTCTACTTTGCTAAGCCTGTTAATAATAACATGTCAGGGCCATAGGTTACCACAAAATTGAAAAATTAAGATTTTTTGCATTATTTTTGTGACAAACAAGCATGTTTTCCTAATATTTTCTTATCACTGTGAGACCACATGCATTATTATCTAATTTATTAAGCATTTTTTTGCACTGCAGTATTACAGTTTTAGTTCAATAGCTTTTACCTATTGAGAATCAAAATTATGAGGATAAAAGCACCCAGATCTATTATAGTATGGACAATATGGGAGAACATACAAATGCTTATTTGTCTTTTGTCACAATGCAAAATATCTTAACTTTTAGGAAAAATATAATCAGATTTTTGGTTGAAATATGACGAAGACATACACTACTGTTCAAAGGGGCATTTTGAATGGGGCATTAAGAAATGATTCAATATTAATAATAGTAATGAAATAATAATATTAAGTAAATCAATACTTTTATTCTGCAAGGATGCATTCAGTTGAATCAAAAGTTTCTTAAGTTTTCATTTTCAAATAAATGCTGTTCTTTTGAACTTTCTATTAATCAAAGAATCCTGAAAAAATGGATATTAGTCCATACATATCTGAATGATTTCTGAAGGATCAGTGACACTGAAGACTGGAGTAATTTGCAAAAAGATTCAGCTTTGATCACAGATGTAAATTACATTTTACAATATATTCACATAGAAAACAGTTATTTTAAATTGTAATATTTTACAATATTGTAGTATTTATGGCATTTTTGCTCACATAAATGCATCCTTTGTGAGCGTAAGAGTCTTTTTTCGAAACATAAAAAAATCGTACTGACCCCAATCTTTTGAACAGTAGAGCATGGCCTGGTTTTACTGAGACCGTGCCATCGTCTCACGAACTCCGTCTGACCGTGGTGTGTGTCGCTTCCCCGAGGTCCGTCAGTCCCGCCACTAATTTCCCGTTCCCTTCCTTTATTCTTTAGGTGTGGCTTTCCCCACGAAAGGCTAAATGCATTTCCCAGGATCCTCACTGAGCCCCTCATCCCATCTGAGTGTTAACATTCACACGCTTTCGTTCCACAGCTGCCTTGTTGGTTTTGAGTGATGTTTGTTCTCAAGCATGAATCGGGCCTAGCAGTCAGTCAGACACACTCCTGTTCGTTTACACTGGCTATTCCCAGAGCCCACAGAGACTGTACTTGTAATGCCATACATATGCCTCCGTACTCACACGTTTGCCCTGGACTGTGCCGCTGACTGCTATGCTTCGGTGTGGAATGGAAAGAGAAAAAAACGATCCTTCTGCTTTACTAATCACTTAATTCATTGCCGTACGTTTCTATTCTCCTATGTTTTTGTACTCCAGCAGATGTGCCTAAATGTCGTTCTCTCTCAGAGAGGGACTTTATCAGTATTATATTTAAAACACTGTCGCTCCAACGCAAGATTACGTGACTAGTAAAGCTTCCCGGTGAGGGTAATGTCTGTCATCCTGTGTCCGAGCTACGCAAAAACCCACCGATCCACTGGGGATAAATGTTTTGAATTTTCTACAAACATGTGCTTTCCATATATGAGAGATTTACAAAAGTATTATTTGTGCCTTAACTTGTATAATTTAAATGATTTGCATTTGTCAACACAGTGTGATCTGATGGAGACTGTGAGCTTTGACTGATCTGATGTTGATGTGTTTTCTGGTGATGTTATTGCAATCCAAGCAGGTGCGGTGACAGCTAAAGTTCGAAGGCACGATATGCGCGTCCATCCTTACCAAAGGGTAGTGACCGCAGACAGAGGTTAGTTTAGTTCATGTGCTTCTATTCATTACCAGTAGCAACTCACTGTTGGTCCTGATCTGTTGTGAAGCATGTGCAGTTTGAGCATGTTAAGAGACGTGCCATCCACAGTACCTTCTGTGCTGTTTAATAAGGTGTGTTTGTTCCTGTGCACGCACTCAAACACACACACACACACTCATATATTCCTGCGCAGGTGGAGTGGTTGACTTCATTCCATTATTTTGATGACCTTATGATTTCAGCATGATGTTGATGACAAATAATGGATCTTTTCATGTGAACATGGGCTTTATTCACCTCATTACACTCAGCAGTTCCAGTTTTCTCTAGTTACGCAAACAGCAAATCGGCTTTTTATATATTGACTGTTGTAGCATTTGGAAGTCATTTGAATAGATGGAGATGTCCTTTCCAAGCTAAAGTGATTGTTTATAATTGCATGTAATGCGACTGTAGAATTCGCAGCGATAGCAATAATGCGTGTCAAAATCCGTGTTCACTATCAATAGGTTATAGGCTTTTCAGAACAAAGAGGAAATGCCGTTATGAAAGCCTTAAAGCTGAAGTGTGTCATTTTTTCGATATGCAGTCACAGTTATTAGTAAGCCAATCATAGATTGATTCCCCTGAAAAGTCAACAAACTGTGACAAAGCCAAAGACTCCTTGTTTCAAGTTGTTTCAAATATTGTATCAAACTTCTGTTGAACTCAAAAGAAGATATTTTGAAGAATGTTGGTAACTAGGCAGCTGACGGCACCCATTGACTTTCATGGTATTTTTTTTCCTATTATGGGAGTCAATGGGTGCCGTCAGCTGCAGTTACCAACATTCTTCAAAATATCTTCTTTTGTGTTCAACAGAAGTAAGAAACTCATGTAGATTTGGAACAACATGAGGGTAAGTAAGTAATGACAACATTTTCATTTTGGGGTGAACTATCCTTTTAATCAATGACATAATATGTGAACTTTGCTGACAAAATTAGTCACAATGAGCAGATTTTCAAAGATGAAAATTCTCCATTAAAAAAAATCTACGCAATGTATGATTTGTTGGACAAAAAATTTGATAGAGTCAGTAAAGTCAATTTTGAGAAAACTACCTAGCAACCATACCTTAAAATCCCTGGAAATAATGTCAAATTCGGCACACATCAAGTCAAAACCAAATATCTATAGGAAAAATGTATATTCAACTTTTTTTCCCATGATACCACAATTGTTTGATTAACAGACAGCCTATGAAGACCTTCTGTTCCGCACGGATCTAATGTAATGTTACACATCGGATGTTTTTGCCCAACAGTTAACCAAACGGACATAACAGATCATTTTTGCATGAATATTCGCCATGACAGATATTTTGAAGTACTGTGTAATTTTGTACACACGCGTCGGATCTGTTAGTCAGCACGAGAAAGATCGTTTTCATGGACAAAGGAAAAGCACTCCTCTCAGAAAACGTACAAATAAAGATACTTTGACATGTTTAATTGCTATTTGGAGTATTGGGATCGCTAGACGAGGACTTCATTTTTGTGAAAACCTCAAATTCGACCAAAATTGAAATTTTTCTCTTGTTTTGCATTCTGACTCCTTTCGCCAGCACCGGTCACATATTAAGGAGGAGGAGAAACCTGTTTGTTATTGGTGCAGAAATGACACTATTCAGCTTTAAAGAAAGGAAAGATGGCCTTTAATAAATCTGTTTCACTATGTGTGAATCAACAAGTAATGTATGTATATGATATGGGCACAACCTGTTTAATTCGACCATTTTATTATCTATCAGTTAATTGGTTAAGATCAATTAAAGTACTAATGTAATAATCACATCTCTGCTGTTAATGAGATTTGATTGATCAATCATTTATCAATATTGTAATAGTGTGCGGTCTTGTGTAATGGATATCTTCTGTATCCAGTGTTGCCAACTATTTTCAATGAAGAGGAGCTAAAGCCAGCTCAAAAACAAGCAAAATGCGCTAGATGACGTAATGTGACAATTGTTCATCTGTTTTCTGACTACATGTTAACCAGCTGTCCAAAACGTCACTAGATTTGTCGCTAGTTGCTTTTTTGAAAAAGTAAAAGTTCTCAAAAAAATTGACAAGGATTAAATTCTTGCAAAATAAATAGTGGCAATAAACGTGTACTGTAGTTCCAAAAGTCTGAGACTGATTTATTTCATAAAATATACATCTTAAGTATTCAGAGAAACATTTAAAGTTTAATGTTGACAATTTAACATTAATTTAATACGGTCATAACATTTGGTTTGTGAGCCGTAAGAAAGAAGAGAAGAGCATCTCAAGCTTCAGAGCTTCATAATGTTCTTTCATTTAAAATTCTCAAAATCATAAATATTTTCAGGTTTAAAATAGCTTTGAATTTGATTTCAATTTGGAAAATAATTGCATTAATCATAAAAGATTACATTAAGATGATGATTTGACAATAATCTGCGAAAGTGCTAATTACTCAAATTGTAAACTCTGATATTTCCCTGTTCACATGCATCTAATTGCAGATAAATTCAGTTGGCGCAGGTTAGACTGTGTGTGTGTGTGTGTGTGTGTGTGTGTGTGTGTGTGTGTGTGTGTGTGTGTGTGTGTGTGTGTGTGTGTGTGTGTGTGTGTGTGTGTGTGTGTGTGTGTGTGTGTGTGTGTGTGTGTGTGTGTGTGTGTGTGTGTGTGTGTGTCTGCGTGCGTGTGTGTGCGTGTGTCACCATAATTTTGCCAAGTAAGACATGTCTCTGGGTCAACAGATTGTGTTGGTCCTGGTACAACATTCCAGTTTGAATATTCAGTCCTAACCGTATCCCTACCCCTAAACCTAACCCATACTCATAACTTATCCCTAAAATCAGAGGGAAATGATATGTGAATAACACTGATGTAGAAGCACCTTACCCTGGTTGACACAAACTGTAAACGTGTCCCTCGCATCTGGTTGGTTGATTGGAATGTCCAGGAACATGTTGTACTTGGTGAAATCAGGTTCGCCGTGTGTGTGTGTGTGTGTGTGTGTGTGTGTGTGTGTGTGTGTACATGGTCAAGGACACAGATGTTTCGTTTGCATAAGCTGGCAAAATGACCGCAGTTATCAAGCAGGCTTCCTCTCTTTTAATGTTTTTCATATCCTTTTTGTGCTATGTGTGTTTTTATATAATGGAACTACTGCTTTTGAGAACCCATTTGCACAGAACTTCCAGAATTCCAATCTGTGCATTTGTACTGGACCACACAAATCACTTTTTTATTTCAGCTGTTTACTTATTTTATTGTTGTTATTATTTCCATCTGTCGATATTTGCCTCGTTTGATCAAGTGTTTCTATGTGGCACAAGCCTTTTATTTTGCACTGAATACATCAGAAACATTCATCTCCTCTGCTCTCGGAGAGCAGACATGTTGAAAAAGTGAAAGCTACATCACACCTCAGACCATGAAACTGAAGTGAATCTGTCGAGTCTTACGGTTGACCGCTGCCGAGTGGACGTTAATGTCAGCGCCACAATGCATTTAAGAAAAAAACAACTCCACTTGATACGTTTTTTATGTTTTACTGTAAGCTTCTTTTTATTTTTTGTTGTTGAAAAGAAAATAGTATTTACTTGTGGCTTTTAAAAATATATCTAAAAATATATATCTAAAAAAATATATAAAGCAGGAATGTATATGAATTGTCAAATTCTACTTGTATTTTGGAAGAGATAGTAATGGTATTATAGAGGGCTATTTGTAGGAAAGAAAAAATATGCATCATAGCAGCTTTATAGCACCATGTTAGAAAATTTCCTATATTTTTGGATATATGTTAGGGCTTTATATATGAATGACAAGACTTTTTCAATGTTTATATGCAAAAGCATTTTATATTATGTGTCCTGTGATAGTCTGAGGGTGAAGGCTAAAAGTCCCACAGCTTGAATTTCCATGGCTATTATGCTAGAAAATACCTTGTAGTGTTGCTTTGTATCATTAAGGCCAAGATTTGTATGTTGTTGTAAATAGAACTGAAAAAAAGAATTTGAAAAAAGCAATAAAACATTTTATTGAATTAAAAAAAGGCCCTAAATTATTTCTGACTAAAACTTCTCAATGCCTGGATTCTTAACCAGAAGGCATTGATGTTCCATCTCCATCGTAACGGCCGTCTTCAGACCTCTAGTGTTTAATAGCAGTCCGGTAACGCTGTGACCTTCACTGACTGTCTTCACATCGCTCCTCTCATTTCATTAGCAGCTTCCTCTCTCTCATGAGCGGTCACACCATTCATACGCGTGCCACCCTGAGCATACGCTCGCGGGATCTGTCTTTCTCTGTGTCCCAAAGTTCAGGTTTGATTTCTGCCCAGTAGAGGACCTAACGCTGGCTTGATCTCTGGACTGAATAAAAACCGCTTGAACTCAACATGTTCAAACTCTACCGCTGCATGATTTGTGGTGGTGTGAAAGTTGAGTGCATAACATATTTGAACATTTATTATTATTAGTGCTGTCAATCCATACAAATTTTACGGTAACACTTTACTTAAAGGGTATATTACTCACACAGTGTGCACCAGTCTCATGTTAATCTTACCTATACACTCTAAAAAAAAGCTGGGTTCAAAATAACCCAATTGAAAACGGACAAACCCAGCAATTGTGTTGTTTTAAGCAAACATTTAACCCAACATTGTGTGTCATAGTCAGGACATTCACAGACAGCGCGTTCTCTTCTGTCCTGTCGTGTGTGTGTGTGTGTGTGTGTGTGTGTGTGTGTGTGTGTGTGTGTGTGTGTGTGTGTGTGTGTGTTTGTCATAGTCAGGACATTCACAGACAGCGCATTCTCTTCTGTCTTGTCCTGTGTGTGTGTGTGTGTGTTCGTGTGTGTCATAGTCAGGACATTCACAGACAGCGCGTTCTCTTCTGTCTTGTCGTGTGTGTGTGTGTGTTCGTGTGTGTCATAGTCAGGACATTCACAGACAGCGCGTTCTCTTCTGTCTTGTCGTGTGTGTGTGTGTGTGTGTGTGTGTGTGTGTGTGTGTGTGTGTGTGTGTGTTTGTGCGTGTGTCATAGTCAGGACATTCACAGACAGCGCGTTCTCTTCTGTCTTGTCGTGTGTGTGTGTGTGTGTGTGTGTGTGCGTGTGTCATAGTCAGGACATTCACAGACAGCGCGTTCTCTTCTGTCTTGTCTAAGAGCGTGATCATATAATGTAACCCAGTCCAAAGGATGACAGAAAAATTGCGTTAAATATTTGAAACGCCTTAAACTGAAAAAAATTTTGATAATGCACAAATTTTGACAGCACTAATTATTATTTGTTAATAATTATTGGTTCCTATTTTTTAGAATCACTAACACGATTATGCACTCAACATCCAAAGCCAACGTCTGAATTTGAATCTCTCCTGGACAAATTAAAAATGCAATTCAAAAGCTTTAATTGAATCCCCCTGTCCTAGAGCATGACATCATTTCCTGTCACGCTGAAAGCCTAGTGTGACCGCGCCTTCACTCTGTCCATTCACTTGACTGCTACTAACCATTAGACACATTTGCCACAGTTTCCCGAGTGTTTTCTCTCTTGATTTCTTCCTTCTTAACACGTGACCTGTCAGGATATAGGCTGTTCCTCATGCATGATTTTATTATATTACAAAGATGAAGACCAACAGTTCTTCCACGGCTCGCACATTCAGTCAACCCACAGCAAGAGTTGTTATTTAGACTCAAAACATACTTGAACCAAAAGCTTTTAACTGCACAAGCTTGATTTTGTGCGTCATGTTAATTATACGCGTTGCGAACTCTTCCTCTATGGCTATTTTTCCCTTTCGAGTCTACTAACTGAATTAATTAAAGCTGAAGTAATTTCTTCTCAACTAGCGCACCACAAAATGATTGTTTTCAAACAGGTTTCCTGAATACTCCCCCTGTCTTCATTTGATCGGACAAACAGAATCTCCCGCCTTCAAGCACCAAGTCAAACGTCAAGTCAAATATATCTGTATAGCGCTTTTCACAATATACATCATTTCATTGTTTGTATAGAGAGCTGTGCAATTATACAGTTTTGGGGAAACTAACACATTTTAATTAAATAAATATATTAAGCTGGGGGGAAAAAATCAGTAATATAGAATTACACTTAAATATTTGGTAACACTTTATAATAACTGCATGCTGTGAATCATTAGTTAAGCTTAAGTAAAAAGTTCATTCAAATATTAATAAATGTATTTGTAGTAAAGCTCGTGGAAGGAAGGAGGCGGGAACCGGCGTTCATTCAAAAATACTTTAATAAAACCGAAACAACAAAACAAAAGTAAATCGCGGGCAGCCCCTCACGGACGACTGCCCGCACACACATACCAAAACATACACAAAACTCAACATGAAATCCAGGTCTGGTCCTCTCTCGCCTTGCACTGTCGTCGCTCCTCCTGTCATGCTCCTCCATGAGGCAAGACCGGTGTGGCTCACAGCTGGCACTCATCCTCCCGATTCGCCACCGGCCCGCTCTCACGGTCCCCCGCCTCGCTGCTTGCCACAGTATTATATATAATATAAACCAACTATATTGGTTTATATTATGTCTATAATGTGTTTAATAATTGTATTTTTATACTTTATTAATGATCAATTGATCATTTCTAAATTAAATATTACATTATTTACAAACCAATTTAGGAGTTATCAGTGGTTCATAAGATCATAAATGCTTTATTAACACGTATTCCTACTGTAATTCATGATTAATTCAGGTAATTATAAAAAAATCTAAGCCAACCCACGCTCAAAAACGGCCTGACATTGTCCTGACGACCGACCTTTGGCTTGGTGTGCCTTTAAAGTCACCATTAAATCACAATGTACCTTTTTTTTGTCTTTTAGTATGAATATGTTAGCCTTACTGTTCTCTTTAAGCTAGTGTGCTCCAAAACAATGGCAAAATTCATATTTCAAAGATACAAGCGTTCAAAACTTACAGTCTCTCACTTCCACCAATATGATCAACGCTCCTCATCAGATTTTCTGTCCAATCAAACGCTCTATAGAATCTGAAGCCCCGCCCCCTACATATAAATAGCTGCAGCCTAAATCAGTCACTTTTCTGTTTCCTACATGGTGAATTGCACGTAGTGCACTATATAGGGGATAGGAAACTATTCAGACAGTGCACTATATAGGGGATAGGGAACGATTCAGACAGTGCACTATATAGGGGATAGGGAACGATTCAGACAATGCACTATATAGGGATAGGGAGCGATTCAGACAGTGCACTATATAGGGGATAGGAACGATTCAGACAGTGCACTATATAGAGGATAGGGAACGATTCAGACAATGCACTATATAGGGGATAGGAAACGATTCAGACAGTGCACTATATAGGGGATAGGGAACGATTCAGACAGTGCACTATATAGGGGATAGGGAACGATTCAGACACTGCACTATATAGGGGATAGGGAACGATTCAGACAGTGCACTATATAGGGGATAGGGAACGATTCAGACACTGCACTATATAGGGGATAGGGAACGATTCAGACAGTGCACTATATAGGGGATAGGAACGATTCAGACACTGCACTATATAGGGGATAGGGAAGCGATTCAGACACTGCACTATATAGGGGATAGGAACGATTCGGACAGTGCACTATATAGGGATAGGAACGATTCAGACAGTGCACTATATAGTGGATAGGGAATGATTCATACAGTGCACTATATAGGGGACAGGAGATTCAGACAGTGCACTATTTAGGGATAGGGAACGATTCAGACAGTGCACTATATAGGGGATAGGAACGATTCAGACACTGCACCATATAGGGGATAGGAACGATTCAGACAGTGCACTATATAGGGGATAGGGAATGATTCGGAAAGTGCACTATATAGGGGATAGGGATCGATTCAGACACTGCACTATATAGGGGATAGGAAGTGATTCAGACAGTGCACTATATAGGGGATAGGGAACGATTCAGACAGTGCACTATATAGGGATAGGAACGATTCAGACAGTGCACTATATAGGGGATAGGGAACGATTCAGACAGTGCACTATATAGGGGATAGAGAACGATTCAGACACTGCACTATATAGGGATAGGAACGATTCAGACAGTGCACTATATAGGGATAGGGAACGATTCAGACACTGCACTATATAGGGGATCAGGAACGATTCAGACAGTGCACTATATAGGGGATAGGGAACGATTCAGACAGTGCACTATATAGGGGATAGGGAACGATTCAGACAGTGCACTATATAGTGGATAGGGAAAGATTCATACAGTGCACTATATAGGGGACAGGGAACGATTCAGACAGTGCACTATTTAGGGGATAGGGAAACGATTCAGACACTGCACTATATAGGGATAGGGAAACGATTCAGACACTGCACTATATAGGGATAGGGAACGATTCAGACAGTGCACTATATAGGGGATAGGGAATGATTCGGAAAGTGCACTATATAGGGGATAGGAACGATTCAGACAGTGCACTATATAGTGGATAGGGAACGATTCAGACAGTGCACTATATAGGGGATAGGAACGATTCAGACAGTGCACTATATAGTGGATAGGGAATGATTCATACAGTGCACTATATAGGGGACAGGGAGCGATTCAGACAGTGCACTATTTAGGGGATAGGAACGATTCAGACAGTGCACTATATAGGGGATAGGGAACGATTCAGACACTGCACTATATAGGGGATAGGGAACGATTCAGACAGTGCACTATATAGGGGATAGGGAATGATTCGGAAAGTGCACTATATAGGGGATAGGGAAGCGATTCAGACAATGCACTATATAGGGATAGGATACGATTCAGACAGTGCACTATATAGGGGATAGGGAGCGATTCAGACAGTGCACTATAGGGGAAAGGAACGATTCAGACAGTGCACTATATAGGGGATAGAGAAACGATTCAGACACTGCACTATATAGGGATAGGGAACGATTCAGACAGTGCACTATATAGGGGATAGGGAACGATTCAGACACTGCACTATATAGGGGATAGGGAACGATTCAGACAGTGCACTATATAGGGGATAGGGAACGATTCAGACAGTGCACTATATAGGGGATAGGAACGATTCAGACAGTGCACTATATAGTGGATAGGGAATGATTCATACAGTGCACTATATAGGGGACAGGAACGATTCAGACAGTGCACTATTTAGGGATAGGGAACGATTCAGACACTGCACTATATAGGGGATAGGGAACGATTCAGACAGTGCACTATATAGGGAATAGCCGATTCAGACAGTGCACTATATAGGGGATAGGGAATGATTCGGAAAGTGCACTATATAGGGGATAGGGAACGATTCAGACAGTGCACTATATAGTGGATAGGAACGATTCAGACAGTATATAGGGGATAGGAACGATTCAGACAGTGCACTATATAGCGGATAGGGAATGATTCATACAGTGCACTATATAGGGGACAGGAACGATTCAGACAGTGCACTATTTAGGGGATAGGGAACGATTCAGACAGTGCACTATATAGGGGATAGGGAACGATTCAGACACTGCACTATATAGGGGATAGGGAACGATTCAGACAGTGCACTATATAGGGGATAGGGAATGATTCGGAAAGTGCACTATATAGGGGATAGGGAACGATTCAGACAGTGCACTATATAGGGGATAGGGAACGATTCAGACAGTGCACTATATAGGGATAGGGAACGATTCAGACAGTGCACTATATAGGGGATAGGGAACGATTCAGACAGTGCACTATATAGGGGATAGGGAACGATTCAGACAGTGCACTATATAGGAATAGGAGCGATTCAGACAGTGCACTATATAGGGGATAGGGTACGGTCTAAATATGCTTCCATTGGGGCGAATGAAGTCTGGTTTCACGTTAGTGTCAGTGAACCACCGCAGCTCCGGTCCAGAGACACGATAGCACAGAGCGGATCATGTGATTGAGTCGCCGCAGACCAGAAAATGTATCGACTCATTTGAATTTTGCACAAAATGCTGTATTTTAAAGCGACATGGGGGATATTAGAAGGAAACTGCGGCTTTACCGAGTTCAATGGCTCTGGCCGAGCTGTGATATAAACTAAACACTATTGGCTATTTTTAAAAATGGGAGGAGCTGTTCGATATGCCCCGCCCTGTCTTCGTGATTCAGCAGACATTACGTCAACACATTGAATGATGCTGCATGTGCCAAGCCACTTCAGTGGGACTTTAAAGCTGTGCTGTGGGGAGACTCGACTGAATCAAGAGCCTACTTGTGATCGGTTAATAAATGCTTTTCATATTGTCATCCTGCTTTCACTAGCTGAAACTAATCTCCTCTATCTTTTGTTTCCTTCCTCCTTTCCTTGTTTCCCTCCCTCTTTTCTGTTCGTTTGTCTCTCTAACCCACCCAGCCACCACTGGCAACTAACCCCTGACCTTCTGACCTCTTCACCCAATGATGACCTGCCCATTACCTGCCTGCAGATCACATCTCTGCCCTAAAATCAATGAATGAAAGACACAAAAAAAGAGTATCTAAGAGCTGTCACAGGCTGTGGATATACAGCTTCCACTCATTGGATACGGAGGCGGGCGGATGCTCCTGCCGCAGTAGATCTGCACTCTTTGTAAGCAATAAGCAATAATGATTTGCCCCGCACCCTCGAAATCAAAGCCAGACCTTCAGCGACTCTCCCAGTTCGCTGTGCAAAACCCTACAGCTCCACGACAGCACTGTTGAGGAAACGGACTGGCCAACCGCGTCGCTCAAGTGATCCTGCAGTTACGGTAATGAGTCTGAATGTACCGCATGACGGTGTGAATGGTGCATGCACTTCTGTATCGCATCATCGCAACCCGGTGAACTACGCCTGCCACGACGGGCCGCCTGAGACGCGATTTCAGTGAGACGGCTGAAATCATGGAAGAAGAAGAACAATCCGACACTTTCAGTGAACAAGCCTCTCTGAGGATGTATAAGCCATGCTTGCCTATCTGCTGTACAAATGTATAAAATTTGTAGATAAATAAGAGTGACAAAAGAAAACATGTACAGAAACAACACTTTTATTATCCTCCAGAGAACGTATATTTTTACAACTCAATATTTTATACTGTCGAATATTGTGAAGAGAACAAAAAAAACACAAAAAAACAATACTGAACCCTTTATGAAGTGAAAACAATCCAGTTTTCTTTAATTGGATGTAGACATGGATGACCAAAACAACCCTCTCGTTGTACCGATGGGGCTGATAGGGAAATATCATTCAAGTGCCTTATCATAGTTCTCATGGTTCATGTTCAAGATGATTGTCATCATCAGCGGTGAATGATCAGACCAGGGCTGCATTTCCCAAAAAAGCATTGTGTCTACCGGACTCGGGCGGCGTTAAGCGATGCGATAAAAGCCAACCCATTAAAAGCAGTGATGCTGTCTACACTGGATCCGACGAGACATGACAAATCCCAGACTGTAAACTGATGCCCTGCTCTATTTCTGACGTAGCTTGCGCTACTTTGACTCAAAGGACAAATAACTTTGTAAGAGAATCAAGTTAATGGTCTCTATGATCTACTTAGACGTGTGATGCTTTTGGGAAACTCAGCCCAGGTCAGTACACACAGCTTTCCCTTCCGGAAACACATAACTGACGTATCACCAGCCTAGACCTGCCTTCCTGCTCAACGCTCCATCCCAGTGTTACACAGCCTTTCACACACCATACTGTTAAACAGACTCGGGGAGTCAAAGTGTATTTGTTGCCTTCAGTCTTGACACATCCTTCAGAATTGTGGGTATTTTGCTCGCAGCACTTGAATGAATTAATTTGCACTTTATGTTAAAGTTTAGTGCAGTGTAATATCAGTATGGTACCATATAGTCAGTGCAAAAAAACACTTTGTAACACTTTATTTTAAGGTGATCTAGTTACCTTCATGTACTTACTATGGGAATAACAGTAAATGCAACTAACCCTAAACCAAACCCTAATCCTAACACTATAATTAGTACATGTATTAATTACTATTACTAATTCAAGTAAGTACGATTGTGACTTTAAAATAAAGGGTGTCCGTGTTACAGTGTAATTGTAAGTACAGAGTTATATTAATGAACTACATGCACTTACTGTAGAGTTACAGTTAGGGTTTGGTTTAGGGTTAGTTACTTGCAAGTATGCATAATTCATAGTTATTACTACAGTCACTACATGTAACGTGTAACAAGGTCACTAAAATAAAGTGTTACCAAAACAAGTTAATCAAAAAACTTTGTTTTAATCACTATTTTGTTTTACAGTAAAAATATCTGAATATCCATAATAAGCAGTGTTATTGTTGTATCATTCGAATACTACTATAGCATTTTATTAATAACTGTAATTATTTTAGGTAAGGTTTTTGTTTTGTGTTTTTGTCAATTTTTAGTTTTACCTCTACATCAAGTTAAACTAAATGAAAATGATCAATGTTTGCTGAAATGATTTATAGTACAGGTGAAAAGTTTGGAAAGATTACTATTTTTAATGTTTTTAAATAGAAAAATTATCATTTATTTGTTCAAAAATGCAGTAAAAAATACTATATTGTTAAATATTATTACAATTTTAAAATAATGGTTTCCTATTTGAATGTACGTTCAAATATAATTTATTCCTGTGATCAAAGCTGAATTTTCAGCATCATTACTCCGTCTTCAGTGTCACATGATCCTTCAGAAATCATTCTAATGATGATTTATTATTATCAATGATGGAAACAGTTGTGCTGTGCTTTTTCTTAGTGATAGATGATATTTACACTAAGTGTAAATAGCTGTAGATGCTATTTACTAAATTAAATGGCGATATATTCTATTTACACCATGTAAAAGTATATAGTTATCAGATGCTATTTATACTTTATTTTGACAGATACATACAGGCTTTCCTGTAGCTCAAACAGTAGAGTGTGGTGCTAGAAACGCCAAGGTCATGGGTTCGATTCCCAGGGAAAGCAAGAACAAAAAATATGTATCTTGAATGCAATGTAAGTCGCTTTGGATAAAAGTGTCTGCCAAATGCATTAATGTAAATGTAAAATTTGCATCTCAGTATTGTTGTACATTAATGCAATAATAACATAGAGTGTAAAGATTATATTTATTAAGAATATTAAATCGATGCCGCCTTAATGGGACAATAAAAGCCCTCCGTACACCGACCCCTAACCCTACCCAATAAATGCTTTTATTATTATTAAACATTTCGTTAGGCACTTTATTTTCTATTTTTAGAACATTTAACATAGAACTCTTAATTTTTATTTGAAATATATGATGGAAAAAGGGAGAAGAGTGAGCTCGGCAAAAGGTGTATTCGAACCCGGGTCGATCGCGTCAAAACCAAGATCTTTAAGCCTTATGCTTTACTGACTACACCACCCAAAACATTCAAATATGCCTGTTATTTTTTAAATCTTGTTTTTCCCAAACATTGTTGGGCGGCGCTAGTGTGAATAGCTATTTGCACTTCATGTAAATAGACACTCTATTTTTGGCAAACCATTATTTTAAATGGTAATAATATTTACAAATATTATTCTTTATTTGTTTTATCAAATAAATGCATGCTTGATGAGACTTATTCCTAAAACTTGAAAAATGGTAATCTTTCCAAACCTTTGACCGGTGCTATATATATATATATATATATATATATATATATATATATATATATATATATATATATATATATATATATATATATATATATATATATATATATATATATATATAATTTCATGCCAGTTTGTTTTATTTCTAGTAATGAACGTGTTTTGATGTTTTTAGCTTAAGTTATCTATAAAAACCCTGCGAGAGGTAAAATAAAGAGTTTTGAGAGAGATTATGTAGCCTAGTTGTTTTAAGCATAAATAAAAGTTTTCAGTGGGGTGAGAATAATACACTTTAATTCAGGAGATATTCTCTTCCAGCAAGTTTTAATATCTTGTATAGTTTTGCTTCTCAATTTCTTTTTTGGAAACAAAACAAATACAGATTACAGAGTGATATTCTGTGTATTTGAGACGGCATGAAGGCGGTGACGGGATGAAAGCGGTGGGTCAAGCTGTGTGTACGGCACCGTGTCATTGTCACATTCGTCCCCTCGAAACTCTTTCTTTACTATGCAACACAATGGCCTGTGACGTCTTGAGGGGAGTCTCTGTGACATTAAACATGTCTTCCTGTTGTGTCTGCATTTCCCTACATTTTCTTATGATTCTGCAGTGCCATAACAATATTACGATATCAGCGAAGGTACTGATATTTAAAATGCTTTGGAGTATGAAATGTCAATGATCTATGTATTAAAAGCAGGGTTTTTTTTGTTTTTGGTTTTGGTTTTGGTTAGTAAGAATACATAAATTTGATTATTAAAAAAAACAAAAAACACTTGATGAAGAAAGATGAGAGGTGAGTTATACAGTAATTGATAAAGCATGATGTCTCACACTCAATAGCAATTAAAGTATATTATTCTGATAAGTCCTGGTTTTTAAGTTTAACTAATAAAAAATAAAGATTTTTCCAAGCATGGTCAGTCCAGCGGTAGCCCCGCCCCCGGACCGTACCATTGGTTAAGCCAAATGACGACAGAACGACTCATGTTTCGAAAGGTCTTATAGTTGTTTCTGCACGTGAAACTCTGATAAAAACGTATTTTAACATCGACAAAATGACACACTTCGGCTTTAGGAATCAAGTTTGATCATGTGAATGTCTTTTATCATACATGTGGATATGTGTACGACCCAAACGTGTGTGTTCCCTGCCCAAGTATTGCCTATGAGAAGACATGTCTGTTTTAACAGCCATTGTTACAGGTTTATAATGTATTTTTCTATCTTATTTTATATGTATGTAATAAACAACATTAAATGCCTTGTCTCTGTATCCTGAGTAGATGAAAAGAGGTCTTCATGTTGTTTCTGACAGTTTCATGAATTATTGTGCTTTTCGCTCATCAGGGTGTTTTATCATAAGCTAGTAATATTGCATAGCATTATCCAGCACTGATTTATCACAGTGGTTATTTGCTGATGTGACTAAACAAGGTCCTTTGTGAAGTTTCTGCGGCTGGAGACTCGGCTGCTATGATCTGTGCCAAGAAAGCACTTTCACAATTGGTGGAGCTCTATTTCATCCTGGCCTTAATAAGTCATGCGCAAGCTGCCTTTGTCATTAGCTTCAAAGCTATAATGCAGGGGATATTTAACGCTCTTCCTAATAGACAATCAATCAGTGAAGTGAACTCAGAAGAGATGCGTCTCTTTGCTCATGACCTTGACCAGGGAAATCAATACAGCATCAATAGCACCTCAACACAATACACTACCACATTATTGGCTTTTGCCATGGTCAGTATTGCCAGATGAGCACTTTTCCTGATTAAGCGTGCTGGAACTGCAACATTTAGCTACAGAAATCACATTGCGGTATTACTTTTAAGTATAATTGGATCACTATAAAATAGCACTCATTATATAGCAAAAAATTTGACTGATGCGATTGCCCGATCAGAAACAAGTTTTCCAGAGAGTCATGAAATTATGAACGATATTTAGTGAAAGGACTGTTTTTTTTTTGTGATAAGTGCTGACAATAAATCTAATCGTTCAAGAATCATTGGTGTGTTTAATCATGTTGTTGTTGCAAACATTTTCTGAATGGCAGCAGAGGCTGTGATTTGCTTTTCAAATGAGAAACCCCTCCAAATGTGATGGTCCCATTGTGAACCCAGAATTATTTATTTTTATGTATAAAAACCAACACGTTCTCACTGTCTTAACTCATTGCATATTGATGCTTGGTCAGGACCCCTCGTCGTCCATTTTAAGTGCACAGGGTACCCCTTTAGCATCATTTTTCAATGCACACGGTACTCCATTGATTATCCATTGATTTGGAAGTTTTTTAATGTGTGCATGATCGACACTTGTTTGTACTTTTTGAATAAAATGTGCCTGCAGTCGTATCTGCCTGTTATATCCTGTGTTATTAATCATAAATCGAAATATAATTTCATCATGACGATAACATTCCCATGCCCAACACGCCTGTGAATGACACCAAAGGTCAATATGTGATGAGATGGGAGAGAGAACGTGTTGATAAAAACACATTTAGGTAAAGTTTTTTTAAGTAAAGGAATTTAAAGTTAAAGTAAGCAGAACTGGCAGATTTTAATTTGGACTCATATATTTAAATTGCTTGAAATATTTGAGTAAACTAATTATACATTTAACTTAAAATTGTTATTTTAAATATTTCATTATTTGCTATATTTGAATTATAGCTAATTCAATAAATACCTTTCTGATTGGTAACACAATGCTTTGATAGTATTAGCATAGCACTTGCTGAATGAGTACAGCAATATAAAACATTTAACATAATCTGTTGTCGAACTAAGATCATGATCTTCTCACATATACAGAAAATATTATATAACACTTCATTTTGGCATTTACTCACTTTTGCATGTCATGGCAAAGCATGCTGGGAATTTGAAATCCCAGCCCAGTTTTAGTTTCAGTTCAATTTAGGTTAGTCTAAATTTCATAAAACCTCATAAAAATAATTCAGATCACTTAAAAGGTGTCAGTTTTGTGAACTTAAACGAAAAAGAATGTTCAAATACTCATAAAAGTTAATTTGATTAAACTATTTTGATTTGAGTTGAGTCTACTCAAACCAATGAATTATTTTGAGCGTTAGAGTTTACAGTTACCCCTTTTCCACCAGCATGAACCGGGTGCTAGTTCAGAGCCAGTGCTAGTGCCAGTTCGGAGCTGGTTCGACTGACGAGCCTTCTAAGAACCGGTTTTCCTTTCCACATGGTAGAGAGCCACCACAGAGCCAGGTCTGACGTCGCTGTACGTCTCATCTTTCTCAGCAACGCTAGCGAGGCAGCGGGAAACACAGACTCTGAAACACATCAGGCTTGTTCGAGATGCATCAGCGCTGCACAGAGCGATCCGTGTATGATATCAAAATACAGCATGAGCGATTCAAAAGCATAAGGAGTCGTATGCTCTCGTTATACTTTGATGTCATTTGGCGATCGGTCTGCACAGCGCTGATGCATCTCGAACAAGCCTTCCGTCAACAATGGCAAACGCTGCGTTACTAATGATGCTCATGGCTTTACGATCCTACATCAGCATAAGAACACAGCAAATCCAATGCATTCGTGCAGCTCACCGTGATTTGTATAGACAGAGATTAAAATAAAGCAGCTCGATTAGCTGCTATTTCAAAAATGCCGGTCACAAGTTTGTGTTCGTCTTGTTGGTCACGGTAACCCCGCCCACAGCCCCTGACGCAAGCGGTTCTTACTTCTAGACCAGCAATGTTTTTGTGCTACTTAAAGGATAAGTTCACTTTTTAAAAAACTTTTGCTGATAATTTACTCACCTCCATGTCATCCAAGATGTCCATGTCTTTCTTTCTTACGTGACGTCACGTGATACGCAGTTACATTGAAAAGGTCACGCTTATCATAGGCGGAAGTACCGAGTCGCTGTTGAACGTGCACATACTCAGTCAAACGCCGTTTACAAAAAAGGGAGTTAAAAGGTAAAACAACGATGTCGGACGATTTTGAATCCTCCTTCCACACATTTGTAAACACTGACTCAGTACTTCTGCCTACGGCAAGCGTGACCTTTTCAACGTAATCTGCGACACGTGACGCCACGCATACATATCACAGAACGGAGCAAGGCGAACATGTGTGCTTATAAAACTTCAACTTTAGATTTTTTTTTTTAAATGTCTGATCGTTTCGTTAGATAAGACCCTTATTCATCGTCTGGTATGGTTTAAAGCCCTCTGAAGCTGCACTGGAACTGTCATTCGGACCTTGAACCGTTTGGGGCCCATTGAGTCTATTATAAGGAGAAAAATCCTGGAATATTTTCATCAAAAACCTTCATTTATTTTCGACTGTAGAAAGAAAGACATGGACATCTTGGATGACATGGGGGTGAGTAAATTATCAGCAAAAGTTTTTAAAAGTGAACTAATCCTTTAAGAACCACTTTTCCTGGTTCGGAGCTGGTGCTTTGGGTGTGGAAAGACAAAGAACCGATTTGAAACTAGGCTCTGGCTCCAAACCAGCACCAGCACTGCCTTGGTGGAAAAGGGGAAAGTGTGTGAGAATTAAATGATTGTTCCTACAAATTTAATCATTTCCTGTTATGTTTCCAATGTACTAAACAAATTGGTCAAATATAGTCTGGAAAATATGTATTTCCACAACTACATGCTGATTGACGGAAAAACTAGTCAATAAAATATTCAGTTAATATAAAGAGTTCTAAAACTTAGACAGCCTTTTAGAAAGCAGAATTAAATAGTAATATGATCTAATTTGGTTAATGTAAAAATAAACATTTCATGAATATATTGTGTTCAAGTTAACTTTGACATCCCTTAAACTACATTTTGTAAAATACCCTGACACTAATTCCAAATTATAATGCAAGTGACATATCAGGTTCCCTTTCAGTCGGTCACGTTCGACGTCTCCGTTCCCTCCTTCAGGGAACGAGGGTTACATACGAATTCAATACAATAAACAGATTCAGATATTTCAAACTTTCCTTAATAAGCCTTTACCTGACTGAGTTCTCTTGTGCTGTAAGCTACTCTCAAATATTATGATAGTTCAAAAAACTCCATTCAGTTTTCACACAAAATTGTAGGCTCTATAATACACCCGGTGCAATTGCAACGGCAGGTGTGACGCAAGTGTTTTTTGCTGGTTTTAGCCCGATCATTTTCACGTTGTTTAATTAGCGCGCCCATCTGTTCGCCCATGGGTGTGCTGGTCTGAAAACCAGGTGTTCAGACAATGCACCAGCAATTTAGTGATATTCTTGCAGTTGTGGTCTTGACTGGTCTTGAGATAAAATCCAGAGTCCTCTAAGTCCGAGACCAAAACAAGACAGAGAAGAAATGCAGCCGAGACCGAGACAAGACAGAGACCTTCATAAAATGGTCTTAAGACTGGTCTTGAGTACTACAACACTAGTTATATAGTGTATCTTTAAACTAAAATAAAACTGAGTAATAAAAATACTAATGAATAGGCCTATAATATATAAATAATTATAAAATCGATTGCTCCAGTCTACCTACTGCTGCTACTGCATGCGTCAGTGTTTGTAGCTCTGTATAGCTGCGTTTGAATCTCTATTTGATATATTTTCTTTGTTATCTATACTGCTAAAAATAACTTACTCATCACCATATATTGTTTAATATAGCCTATCAAGTTAAATTTGACATCACTAGCTTTTAATCTAAATCACTACCACGTGTTAGCTTTTCGCTAGCCTGGTAGCTTTCCATCCCGCACCCGGGTCTCCTGTTTTCTGAGTTCATTAGACAACTGTGGTGAGTTGGATTATTAAATAGACTCCATCAAACAAAGTAAGTGGAGTAAGTTGTGTGGTAAGTTTTGGATTCATCAACAAATACGGTAAGCCATGTCTTCTTCTCCTGTCATTGTCACTTGCACTGCATGCTACATGTTTAGCATATCTATCTCCGTTGGCGAACAGGGCTTCACATGTGTTAAATGTAAGGAATTAATCAGGCTGACGGAGAAGATTTCAGATTTAGAGACACGCATCCAGACTTTATGTGAGAGTAGTGAGAATGCTACAGCTTTAGATACTCTTTTGGATGCGACTAGCTTAGTGAACACTCATTGTTTGGTTCGGCTGAGCCCCGCAGCAGGGCAATTGGGTGACTGTGAGACAGCATAGTCCCGGATCTAAAAACCACTCTTCCGTTCGATTAGAACATCAAACAGGTTCTCCCCACTCAGTGATGCACCCACTGAGGATCCTGTTGAAAGTGCCCTAGTTATTGGCGATTCTATTACACGGAACGCGTGAAAATAGAGACACCAGCCACCATAGTCACATGTTTACCGGGAGCCAGAGCGCCTGACATCAAAGCAAATTTAAAAGTGCTGGCTAAAGCTAATCGTAAATTCTCTAAGATTATTATTCACGCCGGGCACTAATGATGTTCGACTTCGTCAGTCGGAGATCACCAAAATTAACATTAAAGAGGTGTGTAAACTCGCAAGTACGATGTCACCGCAGTCTGTTTATCTGGCCCTCCCTGTTAAAAGGAGTGATGAAATAGTTAGCAGATTATCATCACTTATCATCACTCAATGGCTGGTTGTCTAAGTGGTGTCCGCAAAATAACATAGGGTTCATAGACAATTGGAAAAGTTTTTGGGGCAGACCCGACCTGTTGAAGATAGACGGCATTCATCCTACCCGGGCTGGTGCTGCTCTTCTCTCTAGTAATTTGGCACATAGTCTTAGAGCTAAACCTTGACTCACTGGGGCCCAGGTCAGGAAGCAGACAAACTGGCTAAACCAACCGTCTGCTAGCTGTCTCACGTCACCAGAGTCAGCTAAATCCCAGCACATAGAGACGCTTTCACCTAGATATTATCACATAGAGACTGTGTCTGTTCCCGAATCAGTAAATACAAAAACCATCAAAACCATTCAACAGTAAAAATTTAATTGATGTCCAACAAATAAACAACAGATATAATACGGATGAACAATTGATAAATCTCGGGTTGCTGAATATTCGATCCCTTTCGCCAAAAACGCTTATTGTTAATGATATGATTATAGATCATAACCTAGATGTGCTGTGTTTGACAGAAACCTGGCTAAAACCTGACGACTACATTACTTTAAATGAGTCCACTCCCCAAGATTATTGTTATAAACACGAGCCGTCCTGAAAGGAAAAGGGGAGGTGTTGCTGTAATTTATAATGATAACTTCAGTATTACTCAGAAGTCTAGTTTCAAATATAATTCCTTTGAAGTTTTGGTGCTTTCTGTAACATTGTGTAGTGTAAATGATAAATCCCGTTTGACATTTGTGTTGGCTACTGTATACAGGCCACCAGGGCACAATACAGACTTTATCAAAGAATTTGCTGGTTTTCTATCAGAGTTAGTACTGGCTGCAGATAAAGTACTAATTGTTGGTGATTTTAATATCCATGTTGACAATGAAAAAGACGCATTGGGATTGGCATTTAAAGACATTATAAACTCTATTGGAGTTAGACAACACGTATCTGGACCCACTCATCGCCTTAATCATACTTTGGATCTAATATTGTCACATGGACTAAATGTTGATACCATTAAAATTCTGCAGCAGAGTGATGACATCTCAGATCATTACCTAATATCATGTATACTTAATATAGCTAAGGCTGCAAAGCCATCCTCGCTTCAAATATGGCAGGACTATAACCGCCATGACTAAAGATTGCTTTATACATAATCTTCCTCATCAGTTCCATCTCCTCAGAATTACAGATAGCCAAGAGGAACTTGATGTTGCAACAGAAACTACTGACTCTCTCTTTACTAGCACTTTAGACATAGTTGCTCCTCGGCGCTAAAGAAGATTAAAGCAAATAATCCAACGCTGTGGTACAACGAGCACACTCGGCCCTTAAAACAGCAGCCAGAAAATGGAGCGCAGCTGGAAGAAAACAAAACTGGAGGTTTTTCGCAATTTGTGGAAAGAGAGCATGATTGCATACAGAAAGGCCATAAAACTGCTAGATCTGCTTATTTCTCAACTCTTTAGAAGAAAACAAACACAACCCTAGGTATTTATTCGATACAGTGGCTAAATTAACAAAGGATAAAGCTTCAACTTCTGACGTTTGTAAACAACACAGCAGTAATGACTTTATGAACTTCTTTACTAGTAAGATTGATAACATTAGGAATAAAATTATAACCATGCAGCCGCCTACTACAGTATCACTTCAGACAGAACATTGTAGTCTCACTGAGGAAAAATTACACTCATTCACTGCTATAGGAGGAGAAGAATTGGCTAAACTTGTCAAATCATCAAAATCAACAACATGTATGCTTGACCCTATACCGACTAGGCTATTAAAAGAGATGCTTCCAGAGGTCATAGATCCTCTGCTTAATATTATTAATTCATCCTGACATTAGGATATGTTCCAAAACTTTTAAGTTGGCTGTAATTAAACCACTTATTAAAAACCGCAACTTGATCCTAAAGAATTAGTCAATTACAGACCAATCTCGAATCTACCGCTTTCTATCAAAAATATTAGAAAAGGCAGTGTCTTCACAATTATGTTCCTTTTAGAAAGAAATTGTATATGTGAGGATTTCCAGTCAGGATTTAGACCGTATCATAGTACTGAGACTGCTCTAATTAGAGTTACAAATGATTTACTCTTATCATCTGATCGTGGTTGTATCTCTCTATTAGTGTTACTCGATCTTAGCGCTGCATTCGATACTATCGATCACAATATTCTTTTGAATAGACTCGAAAATTATGTTGGCATTAGTGGAACTGCATTGGCATGGTTTAAATCTTACTTATCTGACCGTTATCAGTTTGTAGCAGTAAATGAAGAGATGTCACACCGATCACAAGTTCAGTATGGAGTACCGCAAGGCTCAGTGTTAGGACCGTTGTTTTTCACCCTGTATATGCTACCACTGGGAGATATCATTAGGAAGCATGGCGTTAGTTTTCATTGTTATGCTGATGATACTCAGCTCTATATTTCTTCACACCCTGACGAAACTTACCAATTCACAAGATTAACGGAATGCATAGCTGATATTAAAAATTGGATGAATAGTAATTTCCTGCAACTTAATTCAGATAAAACTGAATTTTTAATTATTGGACAGAAAAGCTCCACAAGTAGTGCCCTAGAATACTGTCTAACCTCGATGGCTGCTCTGTCAAGTCCTCGCCAGTGAGGAACCTGGGTGTGCTCTTTGATACCAATCTTTCATTTGAAAGCCACGTTTCTAGCATCTGTAAAACTGCATTCTACCATCTTAAAAATATATCTAAATTACGCCACATGCTTTCAATGCAAAATGCTGAACAACTAGTACATGCTCATGAGCTCAAGGCTAGATTATTGTAATGCTCTACTGGGTGGTTGCCCTGCTCGCCTAATAAATAAACTCCAGCTGGTCCAAAACGCAGCAGCTCGAGTTCTTACTAGAACCAGGAAGTACGATCATATTAGTCCAGTTCTGTCAACACTGCACTGGCTCCCTATTAAACATCGCATAAATTTTAAAATCTTGCTTATTACTTATAAAGCAATAAATGGTTTAGCTCCCCAGTACTTAAGCGAGCTCTTAACGCATTATACTCCATCACGCCAATTGCGGTCTCTAAACTCTGGCCAGTTGAAAATACCTAGAATATCTAAATCAACTGCAGGCGGTCGATCCTTTTCCTATTTAGCACCTAAACTCTGGAACAGTCTTCCTAGCATTGTTCGGGAAGCAGACACACTCTGTCAGTTTAAATCTAGACTAAAAACACATCTCTTTACTATGGCATACACATAGAACATTTTTAACTTTCTTTATTCAAATCAAATGACTGATTGTTAGGCTGCATTAACTAGGTCAGCCGGAACCGGGAACACTTCCCATAACACCTGATGTACTCTACATCATAAAAGAGTGGCATCCACACTAATGTTAGTCTCTCTGTTTATCCCGAGGTTTACTGCAGTCGGCCGGATCCAGGCCGTGTCCGGATCGGATGGTGGACCTGCATCTGGACATGACCAGCTCATCCTGGAGTGTCTGCTGAGACCGTGTCCATTAGTGTCTCCTCTGAATTCGCCTCACCGAACGTGATCCTCAATTAACCCGCCTCCGCGCAATAACTCCGATCTTTCAAGTATTCATATTCTTGTGTAATCGACGCGCCATCCTAAATGAGCCCGCCTGCAAGGCCATACCCAAAATTTCGAATATTCCTATCTAATATGATTTAAGACCTGCAAGGTTGCCAGAGTAATAATTATACACTGTTAATAATAGGCCAGAGGAGAACTGGCACCCGACTGAGTCTGGTTTCTCCTAAGGTTTATTTTTCTCCATCATGCCCTGATGGAGTTTTGGTTCCTGCCACTGTCGCTTTGGCCTGGCTTGCTCAGTTGGGGACACTCAAATTATGATCCAAGTTACTCAACTAAATATACAAATAGAATTTATTAATTTGGTCATATATAATTCTATAAACTATCCAAATTAAACTAGCCAAATCAAATTTTGTTGCAATGTTGTCCTGTTTAACACTGTGAAGCTGCTTTGAAACAATCGTCATTGTAAAAGCGCTATATAAATAAAGTTGATTGATTGATTGATTGATTGATAAAATAACACTGGTTTAAAGCACTCCGCTTCCTATCAATTACCATTTACCATGGTAAATTCACATTAATGGTGGCCTAAAGTGGCTTTATTTGGATCGCCTTTAACTCTTTCCCGCCAGCGCCAACTTTTTAAGTTGCCAGCCACCGCCAGGGTTTTTGATTCTTTAAACAAAAGTTTCATGGCCTCCAGAAGATTTTGATGTATACAATTCAAAAGAAAGAACAGATCCTTTGCTTTTAAACAAACAACTGTTTTATTCTAGCTTCATGCTTTATTTTTTTATGAACACTTGAATATGTTTAGTTTTCATTTTGAGCGAGAAGCTGAGAAAATCACATTTTTGTCAAAGACTACATCCAGATGGGATTCAGAAGGATCATCAAACACAGATGGACACCCCTAAAGCTTCACAGTCCTGGGTCAACATTTCATTCAGTAACATTAGGCAGTTTTGATTTACATGCTGTTTTATGTTGATGATCGCGTTATTTTACATATGCTTATGATTACACATGATGTCGCTTGTTTCAGCTTCTTCTTCTCCTGTGGTTTATTCAGGAGATTCTGTACTCTTTCAGAAGATGTGTCATAGTGCCCCCTACCGTATAACAGTGAAAACACAGAAAGCCGGAAAGAGTTAAGAACTGTTAAAGCAGAACAACAACATTTCAGCTCCTGCACCAAACATCGCGTCAGACAACACCGAGCAGGGTTTCCGTTTCATGATACATTTCTGTCATTGCTCAAAACAAGCAAGTTCATAAACACACCCCCACTCTCAGTCCTCCTTCGTTCCTCTTTCGCCCTTGTCTTTTCCGTACATTCCCTTCCTCCCCATCTTCTTGGACCATTCCAGGGCCGTTGAGTGAAATTGCCGTGTCTATCACAGGGCTCAAATTGCCTGGGCCTCTGCGGCCCTCTGCTCTGAGCTGATAAGACATGCCAGGGGCCCCGCCGGCTGTTTGGTCATAGAAATCGCATCTTGAGTTGCCGTCAGGTTTTGAGCCATGAAAGTGTTTGTTTGTGCGAGGAGGAGAGAAAGCGACTCTGCTCCCGGATCTCACGACTGGGCCGCGGGACACCCGCTCTCTCTCTGACTCCAGCTTTTCCCACTCTTTTCTTTGCTCTCGTTCCCCCACTCTGGTTTCTCTCTCAGCTTGAAGGCAGAGGGGGTGTCAATTATCCCGTGGTTGGAGGAGAGGATGTTCAGCGTAGAAGGCTCAGCATCCCACTGTGCTGAGAATGGAGGATGAGGGGTAAAAGCGAGCTGCTTCCTCTGGTAATTAAAACAGTGATGGTGCATTGAAGAAATCCATTGGAGGGGGCGATTTTTCATTGCCACACCGCGGCATACAACATAAACCCACAGACTGATAATTAAAGCACTGTTTGCTCTCATTATTAGTTGACAAAGCAAGCTGTTTTAAAGTTAAGACCATAAAAACAGTTGATTCATGAGACATGGGCCAAAACTTCTCTCAACTTTAACCATGGTTAAGGCCCCTAGCGACTGAAAGACGCTGCTATAAATTCATAAATCCAATCAAATGTTTAAACGTCTCCCCCAATCTCATTTGCATGACAAGTTGTTATGTGATGAATCTGCATTTTGCAGGATAACAGCCCAACAGATGTCTGTTTTAAAGCAATCATTTTCACTTCTCCTTTCACTTTAAAATATCATGTTAACAGTGCATTTTCAGCGTGTTCATTTATTGCTAAGTTTAGCTCTGCAAAACAGACTCAGTGCAGCTCTTACAAGTCTGTAGTCGTAGTAAAATCACTTCACTATCATTATATATGGAATTACACAGTCACGTTGTGTGAATGGAATGAGTGCATGAAGAAGTACAAAATAGCTAAACAGAGGAAACTAAGGGTTTAAATACACAGTGTCGTCAACAGAACTAAGAAATAAAATCAAGACGATAAAGAACACTTTCCTCTGTTGGCCCAGATTGACAAATTTTCACATTTCCTGCACTGTAGAATTCTGCAGAAATAATATGACCTAATATATATATAATAATATATGTAATTTATGTCCATTCAAGCATGAAACAGGTCCCAAACTTGATCAACCATCAAATTGTCTTCCTTTTTCAAGACAAACCATGACCAAAATTACCGTTAGCTATTTCTTTGTTAGCCACCATTTCAGTCCCACGTGTAATATCCAGCTCACAGTCACCGAACGTGAATGGGTTGATGATGTACAACTCCGGACAAGTTTTCATGCGTGTATCCATTTCTGACTGTCGTCTGACATTAATGACAGCAGGATCATACAGTGTGACATAAGGATCATGTCCATCCTGTCCGACAATCGCAAAGCACTTTTATAAATCATACAGTGTGCGCCCGGCTTTAGAGTGAGAGCGAGAAAGAGAGGGTCCCTTTGCTGACTGCATTAGCATGTGAGGATGGTATCACATTCCTACTGAATCGGCAAACTCATTCCCTACACTTAGGAGCCAGGACGCCTCCCTAATGTGGAGTGTAACACAACGCAATGAGCCTGGGAGAAGGTGATGAGGTGGGGGTGAAGGCTAATGAGAGGGTAATTGTGCCGGTGAGAGCTGAAAGAGCGTTGTGATAGGCCAGAGGAGGGAAAGTCGAGATGTCCTGGGTGAGAGAAAGAGCCCTGAGGGGGTGTTTAACAGGAGCAGGAAGGATCGTCTTAACTGAGCAGAGCACCGCTGACCTTCATGTCCGAGCAGGGCGCTCCGGCTCAGCTTTCTGGTGACAGGGAGGCGTGCTTCACTGCAGAACAGGACATGCGGTCAGGCCGTGCTGACTCCAGTCGGTCCAAATGGTTGCTCACAAGAAGGGTAACGAATGTGCATTGTTGGGATGCAGAGGTACAGCAGCCATGAAAAGTATACGTTACTTTATACACTTTATAAGCAGAAAATTTGACAAAAAGATCTGAATGCCAACAGATGTCAAACATTACTGGATCATATTCATATATAGTTAATGTGATTCTCTACGCCTGTCTCTATGTCTCTTCTGTGTGAACCTCAGGAGAACTGACTTCATACATTTACTAAACATCACCAAATCACCAGCTGCCCCTATCATGCTATTTTGAAGGTTGTTCATGTCTTTTGGTGGTCTCCTACAATATGTTTACATGCATCTAAGGTAAAAAAAAAAATAACAATAAAAAAACCACTTACGCAATACGCAGCATCACCTCTTTTCTAACAACGTCTGAAATGGTTCAATCAAGGATTTGGCCTCTCAAAACTTTTCTTGTTTTGTGATTTCACCTGAAATAGTAGAGTCCCCGCAACGGCATTAGGCGATAGATTGATGTGCTCGTCTGTATGATGATTGTGCATGAGCCAAACGAGAACGTAAACCCCGCCTACTTTGATTTGATGGGCCATCTCAATAATTTTGACATTGACGATCGATGTTAGACCGCTGAGGCAAACCGGACAAAAAATTTAACTTTAAAGCCTTTTTGTCATCCTAACATACAGAGCGCTGCGTAATGAAGTGCAGTGCAAGAATGTCAAATATTGGGGGGGACAGTTTGGCCATTTCCATTTATTGGGGGGGACTTGTATGGTGGTTACGGCCCTGATTTACGGTGCATGTTGGAAACCAAACATCTGAATTTCAGCTCCAGAAGCTTCCTCAGCATTAATACACGATACGAACAGTAACAATGGCTTCGGTTTTACTGTATCAGTTACAGCGCGAGTCCTCATCCTTTTAAAGTGCAGCGAGGTGGATTTGCTTTTGCAGCAGAAAACAGCGTCTTCTCAACATGTCAACAACACGAACCAAACTCTTCCAGTCTCATCTACAACTACAGTGTTTGAGGGTCAAAGCAGACATTGTTCACGGGCAGCCAATGAAGACCATATGCTGGCATTATGTACATTTGATACAAACCTACATAGCTTTGAGAATGAAGTGAGACTGAAATTACAGATGACTCGTTTCAGGCAGTTACAGGCTAATTTCTTTTGGGAGACAAAAACTATATAACAACAATAATTTATCCTGCACTTTGATCGTTTAAACTTTGCAGACCTTTCACATTCACAAACGGCTATATTGCACACAACATGAAAGGTAATATCCGAAAAAGCATATTAGGGGCATTATTGAAACATACTAACCTTTTTAAGTTTGTGTCCGATGTTGTCATGAATTTTTGTTGTGTGAGAGCAAACTTTTGAACTGACTTGAGCTGAATGATAACATTATTCCCTTTTGTAGAGCTGCTTTACAGCTGAATTAAACTTATTTCATAATTGATTAACTTTACAGTTATTGAACAGAATTAAAACCACATTACATTACAGCAAATATATTTAGCTGAATAATGACACTATTGTCTTCTGTGGAGCTGAAATTTAATTTGTTTCATAACTGATTAACAACATTAACACATATCTGGTACATGTCTGGGAAATAAATGTGACTTGAATTGACTTAGCAATGCAATGCTTATGCCTGTGAACCTGCCAATGAAATTAAAATGAAATAATGCACAAGTTTTAACAGAAAAATTATTATGGTTTATCAAGTTTTTTATCATTTTTAAAACAGTAATGGATATTTGTGCGTATTTAATTAAATTAAATTAAATTCACATTTATTTGTATAGGGCTCTTCACAATATCATTTCAAAGTAGCTTCACAGAAAATGCATGCGTCTATTTTACAATTTAAAGTGGTTTGTTATCAGAGGAGACTGTCCAAGTTATGTATTTCAGAAATGTACACATACAAAGCACACAGTTAGCTAACAATGCATTATTAATCAATATAAAAATAAATTAAGGCACAGACAATGGGATATGTGAAATAAGAATACATGTTGTTAATGATTAGGGTATAGAAATTGAGCATGGGTGCGTCATCTGAAGTCCTGGCAGGAGTTGGAGTCGTCTCTTCACAGGTAATGGTCACATAATACAAGTGTACAAGTCAAATTCAAGAAGACAACACAACACAAACTTCATACAATTGTATTTAGGATGTCAAATATTATGTGGAATAACTTGTACAGATGAATCACACATAATAACACCAGGAAAGGGATTTAAAGTATATTCTGGGTTAAGCTCAGTTGACATAATTTGTATAATAATGTCGCAAAAATCAAGGTTACGGTGAAGTGCTTACAATGGAAGTGAATGAGACCAATATTTGGAGGATTTAAAAGCAGAAATGTGAAGCTTATAATTGCATTAATGCCTTGTCCTCCAATATAGAGGCTTCCCAGACAGCAACATAGGGTCGGCCCAGATTCGGCCCACATCTGGTACGTGAGGAATCCATGTGTGCCAGATGTGGGCCGGATCTGGGCAGACACTTTGTTGCTGTCTGGGTTGGGATCAATTTATTGGTATGCTTTTTCACCTACATTAAATATTCAACTATACATTTTCAACCACCCAAGTCTGTTCTGGAA
Organism: Gobiocypris rarus; assembly: GCA_023029165.1. NCBI lineage: Eukaryota > Metazoa > Chordata > Actinopteri > Cypriniformes > Gobionidae > Gobiocypris > Gobiocypris rarus. Next base: position 5,554,740 of record CM040927.1, read on the forward strand.
TATGACAACCAATTTTTGCAATCGAATCAATACCCAGTCGATAAAATCAAGTCTCATCCTACATTTTTCCCTTTATTTAATAACCTTAACTTGTACAAATGTCCAATTACAGAAACAAAATAGGTTGCAAACCAGTATATGCCATCAGCTTTTGGTTATATTTTTACAAGAAAAAAAGTAACTGCAGTGTTTTTCCATTGACCTCATAGATGCTTCACATTGTTTTCACCTGATGTTCCTATAATGAGTATTTTGTAAATAGTCAACACTATAATGAGCAGTGTTATCATGAAACAGCGTGGCGGCACTGCAAAGATTTGCACGTTCCGCCGCAGCATTTGTTGGCACTTCTCGTTTCAGTTAGTCGGCCTGAGGCGAGGTTTGTGCATTAGAAACATCACCAAATGAACAGCAGCTCCGCTCTATTGTAAGAGTGGAGTAATTAGCTTCTGCTTATCTGCTTATTCTGCCCTTTGGCACTAGTTGAATTTCACCCCCATTAAACCGCAGCCTTATCAGCAGCTGACATAGTGTAATGCCCATTTCTGACGAGTTTTGAAACACACATCGGTGTTATGTTTCTGCACTCTCCCCAATCGACAAGACCTCGTGATGCAGAGAGGCCAGAGGGAGAGATTAGAGAAGAAAAATCAAATACACTAAAATCAACCGCAACAAATAAAACAAGCTTCTTTTTTTGCTTTCGAAAATCAAAGAGCTTTTGCTTTCCGTAAAGCCTCGGGAAGACGAATCCATACAGGACTGCCATTGAATGGCAAGCCGTAGATTTCATTCTAGATGTGATAATAATTCTCCATTTGCCCGAAGTCAATGTCAGGCAATAATGAGAGATGTTTGAGTGGATGTCACACTCTCCTTTGGTTCTCAGGAGATAACATAGAGGTTTTCTGATTCGCAAGTAATTGCGATGATCGTGTGAAAGGAATTTCGAGTCGGAACGCGTCCTCATTCAGTTCCGATTTATGCAAATAGCTCCCACTACAAATCACTTCCACTGTATGCGGCAGAGACACCGCTCAAATACTTCAGCGCTAAATCACTCAGTGGGTGTATTGCAGCAGGGACCTGAAAATGAAGACATTTATTCCCTCGCTCTTTTCCCGGGAAGGAATGTTTCCGAGTATGTTTATTTCATATGCTAATTCTCCCTGTGAGAACACAGTGAATGAGTTGGGTCCTAAATGCTTATTTTCGCCATTTAGCATCCAACAAAAAGCCCCATGGTGACACGGAAAGTTAGCCTGAAGTGACCCAGGCAGGTAGCCAAACGAGCCAGAGAAGAGTCTTTACAAAGCATCGTGAGAACTTCTCCGAGCTCACAATAGTTTCCCCCTCAAAGACTTAAGCATGTTTCCGCTCATTGGAGATGAGTTTGTTCCAGAGAAAGGGATTTTGGCCCACTCTGCTAATGGGCCAATCTCACGAAAACATGTCAGGGTCACATTTCACCAAAAAAACAAACAAAAAAAAACAATAATAATGTATTTTGCAAATATAAATTGAAACCTGTTTGAACCTTTTTTTCTTTTTTGCATTATGACATTATTTACATGATCATTAAGCACCACCCCCAACTGACACTTCGCTCCGCCCCTTTACAAAACATCCCATACAAAATAATTGTTTATTGTAACATTAGATTTTCACTTTTTTATTTAATGCCAATACAGTTATACACTGTGCTATAATAAACAAAATGGTCACACTCAATATTAACTATGACTTTTGCCTCAATAAACTTAGAGAGTTAGCAAATTAATTAATTGTTCATTAATAACATAAATTAATAGTTAGTACGGTAGATGTTAAGTTTAGGTATTGGGTGGATTTAGGGATGTAGAATATGATCATGCAGAATAAGGCATTAATATGTGCTTTATAAGTAATAAACAGACAATATACTAAGCATCTTAATAATAGGGAGAATTGAACCCTAAACTAAAGTGTTACCAAATAAATTGTTACATTTTGCAGTTGCATGATTAAAAACTCTTCAGCATACTTGAAGTGTGCTGCTGTTACTGTTACTAATGCCTTTCTTTCATGATCAATATGAAAATGATTTAACATTATCAATATTAATTTGCTTGGAGCAAATGTAGATTTTTCTTAAACCTGCAGTCTGTAACTTTTTTTCAGTTAAAAAGGATCCAAAATAATTTTTTGAGCAAGTATAACCAGCCAGTGTTTAAGACGATCTCCTTACCTTAGCCAGATTCACAACAGCTTGTAATAATGATGAATATAATTTGAGTGGTACTGGTAGCTTTCTGCGGGAAATTCAAGCATGCCACCGTTCGTCTTTGCGTCATGAAGAAGGAGTCCGGATAGTAGTAGTATCGCATGTGAGGATGCTGCAGGTGGCGGATCATTTATAGCCTTTTCTCACAGCAGATGGAATAAAACTTATCATTTTGATGAATCCAGAAAGAGCCAAACAACGATCATCAGTGACAACTGAAGATTCCCCCGGAGTCAAAAGCACAAGATTAGACTGTACAGAAACTGAAATCTACAGGTAATGCTAATACACACTAAATACACATAGTCATGCAATGCTAAAACAGTTTGAGAACAAATGCAATTGCAGGTTTCAAACAGAGATGGCAACAAAGAGGCAAAACTTGTGGACTGCAGCTCTAATGTTATCCACAATATTCCAAAAAAATATCTACTGAAATTTCCCATTTTGAAGCAAAAGTACATAAGTTTGTCACATTTTTTTTTTATTCAACTTATTTTTGCCAATGACAGATCTGCAGTTGTTCTCAACTAGGGGTGCAAACTTACCCTTTTTCTATCAAAAATGTTTAAATGTACTTTTTCAAAAGGTATATCTGTTTATAATAAATACTAATTAATATTTACATGCATTTGAAAACTACTCCAACTTTTTGTCATTCCAAACGTCTAGTGTTTTAAAGACTTGACACTGCTACTGTTGACTCCATATGACTTATCATTTGAATCTTTCCTCATTTCTAAGTCACCTTGAAGAGCGTGTGCTATATAAATGAATCTAAATGTATTAAACACATTCTGTTCTTCTACTTCTTGTCAAAGGCAGCTTTATTGTCATTTTTCACATTGCAGAGTGATGGTGAAAGCTAAATCTGATATTGAAAAGATGTAATCTCCTTCTCCGAGGAGCGTTTTGGGGTTGTTTTTCATGTTCCTTTCGAGAGGTCTCTCAGACATGTATGGGAAAACTCCTTTTCTCGAGAATATGAAGCAAAAACTTTATTCATAAAGTGTCTATGTAAGCAGTGCGGCTGCACAGCCGATAGACCAGCGCGAGCTGCGCGCGCTGATTGGCTGTGCAGCGGAACTGCATGAACCTATGGCGGCGGCAGAGAGAGAGCGAACCAATAGGGGTCGCTAAAATTCCCGCCGAACAAGGTCTCTAAAATTAGCATATCTGAGGCTATATAAGACCGTGTTTTGCCATAGGAAATCAGATTTAATCTCCTTCAGCGATACCTTCGTTGACCTCCGGAATTGAAGCCCCGCCGTCGAACAAGCACTCAGCGGAACTTCTCTGCAGCCCTGAGGACGCCGGATTCCCTTGGTCTCCGCCTTCAGCCGCCTGCCGTTCCTGCTGCGCCATCCGGCGAGTGAAGCCCCGCCGAAAAGCACTCAGCGGAACTTCTCTGCAGCCCTGAGGACGTCGGATTCCCGCTTGGTCTCCGCCTTCAGCCGCCTGCCGTTCCAGCTGCGCCATCCGGCATATATCCTTTATTCTGTGTCTGTGCTATTTGTGTGTTGCCGTTGCAACTATTTCTAAAAGAGCGCGAGCGTTGTTGCAAATGCCTCGCCTTCCTGCGCCTCATGCCGAGCACCTCTCGGCGGCGACCGCCACATCATCTGTGTGGCATGCCTCGGACGCGACCACGCCGGAGACTGCACTCAACAGGGCGGCTGCCCGAGTGTGACGAAATGGCTTCGACCCTTCGCTCGCCTCGCCAGCTTCGATGTCTCCGCTCCCACCGCTCCTCGGACGCGCAAGAAGAAGCGCGCGACCAGAGGCCTCCCGGCGTCCGGCGACCGACGCCGAGTAACTCTCCACGTGCCTCGCTCTCGCCGGTCGAGTTCATCCAGGAGGAACAGTGCCACTCACCTACTGTGGCCTGTTCCGCTTTCATTTGGTGGACCAATAGCGGAAGAAGAGGAGGGGACAGCCTTTCGTTGGCTGCATCTGGCAGCGAGTGGTCAGACTCTGTCTCGGAGCCCGCCGATGCAGACTGCCACTACCGCCAAAGCCAGCTTTGACACGGAGATGGTCCGGTGCTCACTAAGGCCGTGGAAGACCTCGGCTCGAGTGGTCCCACCCTACTGAAGCGCCACGGAGTAGGCTGGACGAGTGGTTCCTACAACGCCGCCGCTTTCCTCTCCTCCCAAGCCCGCCCCTTCTTCCCGGAGGTACACGACGAGATGACGAAGGCTTGAAAGCCCCCTTCGCCGCGCGCTAAATCCGCCTTTTCTCAGCGCCTCCTCGGTTGACGGCGCGAGGGAAAAAGGATACGAGGGTTTTCCTCCTCGAGGAAGCAGTCGCCGCAAGACCTTTGTCCGCCTCCTCCAGAGGATGGCAGGCCAAGGCTCAGCACCCTTCCAAGCCATGTCGCCTACATCAGCTTTCGCCAGTCGAGCATACACCTCCGCTGGCCAGGCTGCTTCAGCGCTACACACCATGGCCGTCCTCCAGGTATATCAGGCCAAACTTCTCCGCTCTCTGAACGAGTCTGTTCCTGATTCTGAGGCCTTGAGGGACCTGCGCAGCGCCACCGATTTAGCCCTGCGGGCAACCAAGGCTAACGCACAGGCTATCGGTAGGACCATGGCCAGCCTGACTGTTCTGGAGCGCCACTTGTGGCTGAACCTCACCGACATGAAGGACGTGGATAAAGCCTCCTTTCTGGACGCTCCCATTACCTCCTCTGGGTTGTTCGGTCCGGCGGTCGTTGGCTTCGCCGAAGCTTTCACCGAGGCTCAGAAAGCCTCGCAGGCCATGAAACACTTTCTGCCCAAACGCTCCAACTCTTCCTCTGGCCGCCACAAAGCGCCGCCCACCCAGCCCGCTAAAGCAGCGCCGCCGCCCTCGGCCACGCCGGGATCCAGGATCCGGCAGCGCCACGCCTGCAAGCCGCGGCAGGCAGCCCGAGTCCCGGGACCTCGACCCAAAGCCGCGTTGAGACCCGAGCCACCGGCCGCCCTAGCCGCAAAGAGGAAAAGAAGGTGGCCAGGTCCCGCTCGGCTGGACCCCACCCCACTCTCTCAGTCTCACAGTTCCCTGCAATCAGGTGACTGCCGACTCAGTTTTCGCAGTCAACGAGCCTCTATCAAAAGCGCCGCCAGACACAAACGCCGCTTCTCACGGCGACCCAAATAAATCTCAAAAAGAGCTTTTTATGTAGGCAATGTGCCCACTGTACAGTCAGCACACCTACGTTCAAACACCCCACACAGCTCACACGCTGTCCTGTGCCAAAATGTAATGCGCGCGCCACTACACAGTGCACGCCGCCATACATAAACACTATCCCCACGGTGTTGCAAGCACAAAACACACGGGTTACCGGGTCCCTATCACTGCGCCCGCCCCATCCAAATTCAGCCCCTGGCTTCACGGGCCCAGGCCTGGCACGCCATCCCCGGTATATCAAATTCAGTGTTTAACATAATAAAACTAGGTTACTCGCAGTTCGCCGAAGACCCCGCGCGCGCCGTGGTCGAGACCTCAGTGAAAGGCAGCGCGAGTCACGTGCGCGCCGAGGTATCGAAACTGTTGGAGAAGGAGCGGTGGAAAACGTGCACCCCACTCAAAGCGAGTCAGGCTTTTACAGTCGTTACTTTCTCGCTCCAAAAGGATGGCGGCCTCCGCCCATCCTAGACCTCAGACATCTGAACAAAGCACTTATGACACGCCTGCTCAAGATGCTGACAGTGAAACAAATCCGCGCACATTCGCCGGGGACTGGTTTTTCACGGTCGATCTGAAAGATGCATACTTTCACATTCAGATAGCACCCGTCACAGGCCATTCTTGAGATTCGCCGAGGGTCAGGCTTATCAATACACGGTTCTGCCATTCGGCTTATCCCTGTCACCCCGCACTTTTACGAGTGCATGGACGCAGCCATAGCCCGCTGAGGCTGAAAGGCATGCGGATACTCAACTACCTCGACGACTGGCTTGTCATAGCTCAGTCAGAGGCACAGTTGATGACACACAAGTCCTGGCTCCTCAACCATCTAGAATGTTTGGGCCTCAGGATCAATATCGCCAAGAGTTCAATGTCTCCCAGCCAAACTATATCGCTTCTGGCACGGTCATAGACTCAATACAGATGAGGGCGCTTACGCCACAGCGCGCCTCTCTATTCAGAACATGGCGAAGTCTTTCAGAGCTGGTGCTTACGCCTCCTCAAACGCTTTCAAAGAATGCTAGGTCTTATGGCCTCGGCATCAGCAGTACTCAAACTGGGTCTGTTACACATGCGCCCCTCCAACGCTGGCTAAACCCCGCCCGGCTCACGCATGGCGATCAGGCCAGTTTCGCATCAAAGTGAACCACAGCTGTGTCAAAGCTCTGGCTCCTTGGAAGGCGACCACCTGGTATCAAACAGGTGTTATGATGGGTACAGTCAAAACGGAAAGTGGTCTCGACAGACGCCTAACCTAGGTTGGGGCGCCCTACACGAGGGCATGCCAGTCTCTGGCCAGTGGGCAGTTACAGAGAAAAGGCTACACATAAACTGTCTAGAGATGAAAGCGGTCATCCTATCGCTGAAAGCTTTCCTTCCAGACATAAAGGGCCACCATGTCTTGGTCCGAACGGACAACATGTCAGTGGTATCCTATATAAATCGCCAGGGCGGGCTGAAATCACGCTCCTACATTCCATGGCGAATCACCTCCTTTTATGGGCAGAGCACTTCCTGAGCTCCCTAAGGGCGGCTCACGTGCCAGGTATTCTGAATCAGGGTCCGGATATGCTATCCAGAGGCGGTATTCCCGGGAGTGGTCTCTTCACCCGCATACGATTCAGTTGATATGGAGCATCTTCGCAAAGCGAAGTAGACCTTTTCGCCTCAAAAGACAATGCTCACTGCCCAATATTTTTCACCAAACACAGAGACGCGCTGGCCCATGTCTGGCCCAGTCTCCTCTGTATGCTTTTCCTCCGACGCGATGTTGCCACAGGCCATCAAAAGATCAGGAAACCAATTCCACAGTGCTCTTAATAGCCCCGTTGTGGAAGAATCAAATATGGGTCTCCGAACTGGCTCTCATGTCAGTCACAGCCCCATGGCCGATTCCGCTGAGGAAAGACCTCCTCACGCAGGCCAAGGGGAAAATTTGGCATCCCCACCCAGAACTGTGGGCTCTCCATGTTTGGCCCATCAACCAATACCCGCGAACCTTTCTGAAAGAGTTCTGAATACTATTTCTGAAGCTAGAGCACCCTCAACCAGGCGGCTCTATGCACTGAAATGGTCGGTATTCTCTAACTGGTGTACAGCACGGAGCTCGACGCACGCCGCTGCGAGGTGGCAGAAGTGCTCACCTTCCTCCAAGAGCTAATGGACGCGGTCGCTCCTCCACGCTCAAAGTATACGTTGCCGCCATAGCAGCTTATCACGCTCAGGTCGCTGGACAATCACTGGGGAAAAGCGAGCTTATAGTGCGCTTTCTTAAAGGGGCCAGAAGGCTGAACCCGCCGCCCCTCAGTACCTATATGGGACCTTGCCACAGTGTTGGAAGCTCTAAAGGGCTCTACCTTTGAACCGCTTCAGTCTGTGAGCCTAAAGCACCTCTCGCTGAAAACCGCTTTTCTGCTGGCACTGGCCTCAGTCAAGCGAGTGGGCGATTTACACGCACTCTCCACGAGTGCTTCCTGTCTCAAGTTTGGGCCTAACGACTCCAGGGTCGTCCTCAAACCTAGACATGGTTATGTTCCTAAAGTGCTTTCTACTCCCTTTAGGCACAGGTCATTTCTCTTTGGCCCTGCCCGCCGCAAGACTAAAAGGACGCGAATTTGCTCTGCCCAGTCAGAGCGCTGAGACTTTATATAGAGCGCTCCGCCCCTTCAGGCGATCGGAACAGCTCTTTGTGCTTCGGTGGTCGCACTAAAGGCTATGCCGCCACGAAGCAGAGACTGTCACACTGGATAGTGGACGCCATCTCTATGGCTTACAAGTCTAAAGACCTAACCTGCCCCTGGGCATTAAAGCCCATTCTACTAGAGGCATGGCCTCGCCATGGGCATGGTCACGAGGCATTCCGCTACAAGATATCTGTGCGGCGGCAGGCTGGGCCTCTCCGTCCACTTTTATCAGATTTTATAAACTGGAAGTCCCCGCTTACAAGCCGGGATTATCCCCATTTAATAGGTATAGACCCGATGCGTCCGGTCTCCCTGTTATGCATACATGATAAGCTCTCACAAGCATGAGCTTTCATAATATGTCTACACTTATATATTAAGGCCCGACTATGTCCGGTCGTAATTCTATCATATGGCCCGATGCTATCCGGCCTATATACTCTATGTCCGCTATAGGACCCACTCTGTTGGTCTCCTGTGACTCACTGTTACCCATCTTAGTGCCTCAGGCCACTTGGGTCAGTTAAGCACGCACGGCGCTTCAAATTGGGTTCCCATACGCACACGAGAGACCTCTCGAAAGGGAACGTACTCGGTTACTCACGTAACCTCGGTTCCCTGAGAGAGGGAACGAGTATTGCGTAACGCGCCGGCTTGTGCTTCTCAGGTATCGCTCAGTCGATTTTTAACCTGATTTCCTATGGCAAAACACGGTCTTATATAGCCTCAGATATGCTAATTTTAGAGACCTTGTTCGGCGGGAATTTTAGCGACCCTATTGGTTCGCTCTCTCTGCCGCCTCGCCATAGGTTCATGCAGTTCCCGCTGCACAGCCAATCAGCGCGCAGCTCGCGCTGGTCTATCGGCCGTGCAGCCGCATGCTTTACATAGACACTTTATGTATAAAGTTTTGCTTCATATTCTCGAGAAAAGGAGTTTTCCCATACGCAATACTGCTCTCTCTCAGGGAACCGAGGTTACGTGAGTAACCGAGCACGCTTTTCTGTTATTCCTTAACGATTGAAGGGTGAAGTTGAAACATGTCACCAGTATTTGCACTTCTGAATATTAATTTTAATAGCAAATATCATGTGAAGTCTGTCTATGTACAGTGGCATCACAAAGAAAGGGGATATTTATTTTTAAAATATTTGAAGAAAAAAAAAACACAAAACTAAGGTAATTATCTGACTAAATTATTTGGCCAAAAAACCAAAAGCAAACTTCCGCTACAGGTGTTATTTTACAACAAAAAAAAAAAAACCCTCAGAAAGAAGCACACACTGACGGCAACACAATCAGTTAACATTTGTTGTTTCTCAAATTTTTGCATGTATTCATCATTTCTTTGTATGACAGCCTGTCCAAAATTACGTCTGGCACAATTTGCCATGTTTTATTTTGTTAGGACAAATAAAACAATCGCCTCCACAAGCACAAACACTTAATATGCTTAAAAAATTCATTACAGTTTTTGAAGATGTAACGAGCAGTCTAGTTTAGACATGAAGCTGCACTGTGCAGACGTATCACGAGAGCGATTCGAAACATACTGATCTGTCTGCTCTCTAATCGCTCTTGCGGTATTTATCTAAATAATAAATAAAAAAGGTAATTGCAACTTTTTATCTCACGTCTGCCTTTTTTTTTTTTTGACTAACCTTTTTTCTCAGAATTGGACTTTATAACTCAAGTTTAGGTCACACTTAAAATGCTCACTATTAACGCTGCAGTCCGTAAGTTTTGCCTCTTTGTCGCCATCTCTGATTGAAACCTGTAATTGCAGTTATTTGCTGATTTATCATCTTTACGTGGGTTGTGTATCAGCGCGGCTCCTCAGCGTGGATGAATCTAATGTTTCCACGCAAAATGTCACCTAAACAAGTAAGTAACATGTCTGCCGCTTTGGTTCTGACCAGCTTAGGAAAAAAAGATGTTACAATAAATTGCGCTACCAACGGTGATTAAATCTAACGATTGCTTAGCTCATATCATCGCAAACAATGCAAATTATTATTCTTGTTATACTTTGTTCTCAAATTGTTACCAACATCAGCATTGCATGACTATGTGTATTTAGTGTGTATTAGCATTACCTGTAGATTTCAGTTTATGTACAGTCTAATCTTGTGCTTTTGACTCTGGGTGAATCTCCAGTTGTCACTGATGATCGTTGTTTGGCTCTTTCTGGATTACATCCGCCATCAAAATGATAAGCTTAATTATTCCATCTGCTGTGAGAAAAGGCTATAAATGATCCGCCACCTGCAGCATCCTCACATGAGATATTAGCCGGACTCCTTAATGCAATTGACGAAAAAAAAATGCTTGATTGTCCCGCGGAAAGCTACCATACCACTCAGATTATAACACATATTTACAAGCTTGCCTTTGTGAATCAGACTAAGGTAAGGAGGTAAAAAGTCACAATTATCTTTTTTAAAATGTTATTCTGTGGAGGAAACAAGCTGTTTAAGGGTAAGGTTAGGGACAGGTGTGGTGGTATGGGTAAGTTTAAGGGTAGGGTTAGTGACAGGTGGGGTGGTATGGGTAAGTTTAAGGGTAGGGTTAGGGACAGGTGTGGTGGTATGGGTAAGTTTAAGGGTAGGGTTAGGGACAGGTGTGGCGGTATGGGTCAGTTTAAGGGTAGGGTTAGGGACAGGTGTGGCGGTATGGGTAAGTTTAAGGGTAGGGTTAGGGACAGGTGTTGCGGTATGGGTAAGTTTAAGGGTAGGGTTAGGGACAGGTGTGGTGGTATGGGTAAGTTTAAGGGTAGGGTTAGGGACAGGTGTGGTGGTATGGGTAAGTTTAAGGGTAGGGTTAGGGACAGGCGTGGTGGTATGGGTAAGTTTAAGGGTAGGGTTAGGGACAGGCGTGGTGGTATGGGTAAGTTTAAGGGTAGGGTTAGGGACAGGTGTGGTGGTATGGGTAAGTTTAAGGGTAAGGTTAGGGACAGGTGTGGTGGTATGGGTCAGTTTAAGGGTAGGGTTAGGGACAGGTGTGGCGGTATGGGTAAGTTTAAGGGTAGGGTTAGGGACAGGTGTGGTGGTATGGGTGAGTTTAAGGGGGTAGGGTTAGGGACAGGTGTGGTGGTATGGGTAAGTTTAAGGGTAAGGTTAGGGACAGGTGTGGTGGTATGGGTAAGTTTAAGGGTAAGGTTAGGGACAGGTGTGGTGGTATGGGTAAGTTTAAGGGTAGGGTTAGGGACAGGTGTGGCGGTATGGGTCAGTTTAAGGGTAGGGTTAGAGACAGGTGTGGTGATATGGGTAAGTAAAAGGGTAGGGTTAGGGACAGGTGTGGTGATATGGGTAAGTTTAATGATAAAGTTAGGGACAGGTGTGGTGGTATGGGTAAGTTTAAGGGTAGGGTTAGGGACAGGTGTGGCGGTATGGGTCAGTTTAAGGGTAGGGTTAGAGACAGGTGTGGTGATATGGGTAAGTAAAAGGGTAGGGTTAGGGACAGGTGTGGTGATATGGGTAAGTTTAATGATAAAGTTAGGGACAGGTGTGGTGGTATGGGTAAGTTTAAGGGTAAAAGTAGGGATAGGTGTGGTGGTGTGGGTTAGTTTAAGGGTAGGGTTAGGGACAGGTGTGGTGGTATGGGTAAATTTAAGGGTAAAGTTAGAGACAGGTGTGGTGGTATGGGTAAGTTTAAGAGTAAAGTTAGGGACAGGTGTGGTGGTATAGGTAAGTTTAAGGGTAGGGTTAGAGACAGGTGTGGTGTGGTGCTATAGGTAAGTTTAAGGATAAAGTTAGGGACAGGTGAGTTGGTATCAGTAAGTTTAAGGGTAGGGTTAGGGACAGGTGTGGTGGTATGGGTAAGTTTAAGGTTAAAGTTAGGGACAGGTGAGGTGGTATAGGTAAGTTTAAGGGTAGGGTTAGGGACAGGTGTCGTGGTATGGGTAAGTTTAAGGGCAAAGTTGGGGACAGGTGTGGTGGTATGGGTCAGTTTAAGGGTAGGGTTAGGGACAGGTGTGGTGGTATGGGTAAGTTTAAGGGTAAGGTCGGGACAGGTATGGTGGTATGGGTAAGTTTAAGGTTAAAGGTAGGGACATGTGTGGTGGTATGGGTAAGTTTAAGGATAAAGTTAGGGACAGGTGTGATGGTATGGGTCAGTTGAAGGGTAGGGTTAGGGACAGGTGTGGTGGTATGGGTAAGTTTAAGGGTAAAGGTAGGGACATGTGTGGTGGTATGGGTAAGTTTAAGGGTAGGGTTAGGGACAGGTGTGGCGGTATGGGTAAGTTTAAGGATAAAGTTAGGGACAGGTGTGATGGTATGGGTAAGTTTAAGGGTAAAGTTAGGGACAGGTGTGGTGGTATGAGTAAGTTTAAGGGTAAAGTTAGGGACAGGTGTGGTGGTATGGGTAAGTTTAAGGGTAAGGTTCGGGACAGGTATGGTGGTATGGGTAAGTTTAGGGTAAAGTTGGGGACAGGTGTGGTGGTATGGGTAAGTTTAAGGGTAAGGTTTCAGGACAGGTGTGGTGGTATGGGTAAGTTTAAGGGTAAAATTGGGGCAGGTGTGGTGGTATGGGTAAGTTTAAGGGTAGGGTTAGGGACAGGTGTGGTGGTATGGGTAAGTTTAAGGGTAGGGTTCGGGACAGGTGTGGTGGTATGGGTAAGTTTAAGGGTAGGGTTAGGGACAGGTGTGGTGGTATGGGTAAGTTTAAGGGTAAAGTCAGAAAGTATGCGATTTCAGACACAGCCCTGGTCTGACAGAAAGGCATGATTGGTCAGTCACTTTCAGGGCATGGATTAGCAAGGGATTATTTTAATTTGATTTAGTTTTGTTACAGTTTCTTTTATGCAAACAAATGCATTATTATCTTTTGATTTTGAATTGAAACACCCTACAGATTTCACTGCGATCCACAGTACTGAAATAACTCATGAATGTCTTCTTCTCTACTTCTTCATCATTTTGACTTCATTCAGCACATGGATTATAAAGTTCAGTCAATACGGTCTAGGGATTCTGGATGCAGGACACTGTGCGATCACAAAACTCAATTGAACGTTCAGACTCTTTGTCTGGGTGAGCGGCTGGACCATGAAGAATTGCAGATTTGTTTCTGAGGTGTTGTAATTCTTGCGTCTCTCTCTCTCTCTCTCTCTCTCTCTCTCTCTCTCTCTCTCTCTCTCTCTCTCTCTCTCTCTCTCTCTCTCTCTCTCATACTGACCAATTTCAAAGAGGAACACCCCCTCCCCTCCCTTTCGCTGTTCTGTTTCCACGTTACCATAGCAACCGAGCTTTGGTCTGTTTTCGGCCCGCTTTTTTGTTTTGCACGGGGAGGCATCTCATAATAGGGGTCTAAAGGGAACAGGAAGGGAACACTAGCGGAGAAGGGGGAGACTGTGGGTCAAAGCTGTGAAAAAGCAACAAAAACAGTAAGAAATGCATTGATAATGACATCACCAGCATTTCCCACAGTGGCCAGTGTCTTAATGGGAGCTGGAGCTTCCATTCATCGGCCCGGGGTTGGCTTTCCAAGAGCCTGGGGAGGCCAGCGCTCCCTTCATCTCAATGGGCTTTTTGTTGAAGAACAGAGGAGCTGTTCTAGGCTTGTAGAAAAGCTCAGCTAATTCACTTTAGGGTTACCAGGAAGCCTGAGCCTGCAAGGTTGGCAACAATGGCAAACTTGATTGCCTCACTTCGATGGCCCAAGAACTCCCAGCTGGAGCACCAGAATTCGAATGGGAACTTGTTTTCTGTGTTCTGGATGTTTCTTTCTCTCGCAGCCCCGCCTCTGTGTCCACACACATCTCTTCATCTGATGGGATCCCATGGCCGCCTGAGCGACCCTGACATATTTTAGAGAGGGCCAGTAGGAGTCTTTCTCATTGGGCGCAGCAGATCTGTGTCTGATGTTAGAGCGCCCCCAGTAGGGTTTGGAGTGCAAGTCATTTTTACACCTAAATGAATGGGACTTATAAGTAATAAGTAATACTTTTAAAATATATATTTTTTAATGCTGATAAAAAAATAATTTGTGATGTACGGTGGCTCATCTGTCACCTCACAAAGAGAAGGCCTTTGGTTTGAGTCCCGGCTGAGCCTTTGAGTCCCGGCTGGAGGTCTTTCTGTGTGGAGATTGCATAGAAATAATATATTAATGCCGTAAAGGGTTGCCATATGGCATCATTCACATTTGATCAAAGAAGCATAAAACATCAAATGTTTAAGAAATAGGTCTTACATTTTAGGCTATATTGACATAATACTAATGAAAATGTTTAAAAACATTAAACTTCATTGTTTGTATTTATTTTTATTACAGCAGAAGTATCAGAGGTAAATATCAGTCTTGGACAATTCTAGTCTTTATGGAATATTGCCGTATTTATCATTTTAAAAAAGTCATTAATGTAATCTGTAATCAAAATAACTTCCCCTCCCTCTTGCAGTGACTTCTCTTCTCTGATAACGAGGGCGGGACAACCTGTCACTCACATGAGATCAACCAATAGCAAACCACAACCATCCAATCAAATCCTGATGGACAAAATCAAGCCCTCGACATTATAAGACTGAAGTATATAGGAGGACTTTTTTAAAATTTTATTTTATTTTAAAGAGTTACAACTACAGTCAATGGGAACAGTGGAAAAACATTTAAAAAAAAACCTGACAAACTTAAAGGTTAAACAAAAATATGAAAATGTTTACAAATGGAAACATTTTATAGCTCTCAAAAAATGTTTTGCAAAAACTGTACCTTTAGGGGTACACCAGCTTGTCACGGGGGCCTCAAAAGGACATTTTTGTACCTTAAAAGTTTCATAGTGCATATTGCTACTCTAAGGTGCTAATATGCACCTTTTAAGGGTTAAAATGGTACAAAGATGCCCTTTTAAGGGTACTGCCTCTGTGACAAACTGTTGAACCCCAAAAGGTACAGTTTTTGCAATTTTCTGAGAGTGTATTTTTTAACCCTTAAATGCACACCGCATTCACTCATTCACTAGGGGAGAGCGAGGCACAACCTAACGCTTTTTGACGTTAGTGTAAATCCACTTGGGGTTTAGAATATTAATTTTTTTCCCACATTAATTGCACACATGTCTAGTACAATTATGTGGTTTTGTTTCATTAATACAGTGTATACTTTTTTCTTGATCTAGCCCGAAAGAATGGAAGTGAAATGTGACAACATGCCCCATAGGTGCAGTAAACTGTAACATGACCAAATTACAGCTCAAAATGTTACCTGTTATAATAAAAAAAGATCAAAGACCAATTAAAATATTTTGTCAATAAAATACAATTATTAACTTTATAAAATAAAATAACAGCATTTTTTTATCATTAAAAATACACACATTTTTGATTTTGACAACAAATACATCACTAAATACAGCTATACAGCATAGTTGAAAAAATAATAATAATTAATAATTTCTGAACATTGATCTCAGTCCTGGGATTTAACCCTGGCTCGAGTCTTCTGCTGTTAGATCAGCATTAAAGAACGATCTCAACTGTTAAATAACAGATATAAGATTAAAATAATATCAGATTTGTTTCATTTTAAATAAACACAAAAAACAGAGATGAAAAATAAACCTAGGAAAGAAATTTATTTTGCTATGGTTAAATAAATATTCAGTGATATCTTCCAAAGATTTTTTTATTTTGGCGTAATTTTTTCTCTACATGGTGTTGATATGGCAACTAGTACATACACAAAGTTTCGTCATCCTAGCATGTGTGGAAAGTGTTACAACTAACCCCGCGTTAGGTTATGCCCTGCGTTAGGTTATGCCCTGCGCTCTCCCCTATACTATATGGGTCATTCACCATATCCTCCTCACTAATTTTTTTAAGTTATACATTAACCTTAGCATTCCTCAATCAATTCATTATAAAAAAATATAACTAGAATTCACATTTATTTTTTGTAAAAAAAATTGACTCAAATTTGACTTGGTGTAACAGTGTAAGTATATTTTTCTCCACAACAATAGTTGAATCTTTGATGACTGAATAAGTGCAATTCATCTTTATTCCACAAGGTGTCAATGTCTGATACTCAATGATGAAGAGATGCTTCACTCATAGTTACCGCAGGCACAAAACAAAAGAATAGGAAGAATCATCAGCAACACTTGAAATGGCTCAGCAAAGTACAGAACACGATCAGATATTAGTGTCTCTGTCACTTGATGGCAGAAGAGGTGAAGCTGTCAGCGATCTAAATATTGATTATGACAATGTTGAAAAGGATAGTTTTGAGAATATGTTTGAGATGGTGAGTATGAGCCAGATGTTGAATGTACTGGGAAATAAGTTCTGACAATGAGAGTAATGATGGTAGAAAACATCTGTTCAAACTGAACCCTTCCAAGCTCCAAAAGGGAACATGCTTTATTTTATTCTTCTGTAATTGTAATTGAAAGCTGGGCCTGATGTGATAAAGCCTGAATGAGGACAACTCCAAAATAAACAATAAAAGGTTTCATCATGAAAAATGTACAAAATATATTAATATCACAAGTAAATCTGTTCACAAGATAATAAATACATGGGTAATATTTAAAAATGAGTTTAAGATACATTTCTTTGATTTTATTTGTGATGAATTATTTTCCAGATTTTACTCCACAACAGACCATGAACACAACCATTCCAAAATGATATAATAGCAGGTCTGGGGACAATATCCCTTTGAAACAAAGCTCGTACACAACAATTATTATTATTATTCATAGAGGAAAGAGAGAGAAAGATTCAACCCAATTCCGCATCCGCAGGTTTCAGCGAGTATGGAGAGAGAGAGAGAGCTGAGGACAGGGATTTTTAAGAAGCATTTTCAGACCAGAGGGAACAGCATCCAAATATAAAGGACTTTGCCCATGTTTGCAATGAAAAATTTACATGAAGACTTTTATGTTTCTGCTTGTGACTAACTTTAGCAGTGACGTCAAAGCAGCAGACAGGGTCAAACTGTACAGTCATGTGCAAAAAGAAAGGACACTCTATTGAATCCCATGGTTTTCCGTATCAGGACATAATAAAAAATCATCTGGTCCTTGGCAGGTCTTAAAATATGGAAAATAAAACAACAACGACGATATGACGATCACAATGTGTCATTATTTATTCAACAAAAATAAAGCCAAAATGGAAAATCCATGGGTGACAAACTAAGGACACCCTATGATTCAGTTGCCTGATCCAATAATTGAAGTAATAATTTTCTGTATGACTGTATCAGTCTCACACATCGTTCTGGAGGAATTTCGGCCCGCTCTTCTTTACAGCGTTGTTTCAGTTCATTGAGGTTTGTGGGCATTTGTGTACGCACAGTCAGGATGAGTTCTGGACTTTGACTGGGCCAGTGCGCAACATTTTTCAGCCGTTCTGTTGTAGATTTGCTGGTGAGCTTGGGATCATTGTCCTGTTGCATGACCCAATATCAGCTAAGCTTTAGCTGGCGGACAGGTGGCAGCACATTTGACTCTGTAATACTTTGACTCTATGACTGCGAGGTGCCCAGGTCCTGTGGCTGCAAAACAAGCCCAAATCGTCACCCCTGCACCAGCATGCTTAACTTTTGGTATGAGGTGTTTTTGCTGATCTGCTCTTTTGGTTTATGGCGCTGTGCATTATGGGCAAACATCTCCGCTTTGGTCTCATCTGTCCAAAAGACATTGTTCCAGTAGTCTTGAGGTTTGTTCAGTTGCAACTTTGCTAACCTAAGCCGTGCTGCCATGTCCTTTTCAGTGAGAAGAGGTTTTCTCCTGGCAACCCTTCCAAACATGATATATTGTTCAGTCTTTTTTCTAATTGTACTGTCATGAACATGTTAACTGAGGCATGTAGAAGTGTAGTTCTTGAGTTGTCTGCAATTTCTCTGAGCATTGCACAGTCTGATCATTTTTCAATTTGCTGGGACATCTACTCAAGGGAAGCTTGGCAACTGTCTTGAATGTTTTCCACTTTAGAATGGAAATGGCCAAATTACCCTTCTCCGATTGATGGCAGCAACAATTGCTTCTGTAAGATCATTGCTTATGTTTTTCCTCCTTGGCATTGGGGTAACACACACACACACACACACACACACACACACACACACACACACACACACGTTGTGTTTCCATGTTTTATGGGGACATTCCATAGGCGTAATGCATTTTATACTGTACAAACCGTATTTTCTATCCTCCTACACTGCCCCTGCCCCTAAACCTACCCATCACAGGAGACATGCTGTATTTTTAAATTTTCAAAAAACATCACTTAGTGTGATTTATAAGATGTTTTCCTCAAGGGGACCAAAAAAATGTCCCCACAAGGACAAAAATTTGGATATTGCCATCTTTGTGGGGATATTTTGTCCCCATACCGTAGGGATTACCAGTCCACACACACACACACACACACACACACACACACACACACACACACACACACACACACACACACACACACACATGTTGTGTTTCCATGTTTTATGGGGACATTCCATAGGCGTAATGCATTTTATACTGTACAAACCATATTTTCTATCTCCCTACACTGCCCCTGCCCCTAAACCTACCCATCACAGGAGACATTCTGCATTTTTACATTTTCAAAAAACATCACTTAGTGTGATTTATAAGATGTTTTCCTCATGGGGACCAAAAAAATGTCCCCACAAGGACAAAAATTTGGATATTGCCATCTTTGTGGGGACATTTTGTCCCCATACCGTAGGGATTACCAGTCCACACACACACACACACACACACACACACACACACACACACACACACACACACACAGTATAACTAAATAACCTCTTGTGTGTAATATACTGCTAATTCGGCAATATATGTCATTATGAATAATAAATGATGTTGAAATTCCTCATGTAAAATGCATTGTTTAAATGAGGAAGTCAGAAGTATTATATAATTAAAAACTGGTAATAATACACAGCTTATGTTTTCAGGATCATAGACTGACAGAAAAACTCTCATACATCTCTGTTTTCACACAAATGCACAAAACAAAGAAATGTAGCCTATACTAATACG
Source organism: Gobiocypris rarus (assembly GCA_023029165.1). NCBI lineage: Eukaryota > Metazoa > Chordata > Actinopteri > Cypriniformes > Gobionidae > Gobiocypris > Gobiocypris rarus. The sequence goes on from CM040927.1 coordinate 5,573,884, forward strand.
CAATGTTGGGTGTAATGCATTACTGAGTAATTAATAACTGTAATTTAATTACGTCTTATGTAATTTCATTAATTATAGACTATATAAGAATTCTATATAAAACAATACTTGATTTAACATCAAAATGTCACATCTATAATGTACAAATCAGTTTTTAAGATAACCTTCTCCGTTTAAATACTTTGGTCCAGTCATGCAATTTTATATTATTAATTTGAAACAAATTAAAAGAGCAGATATCTATCCTTGTATTGTTCAGCTGGTTGAGGTTGATATGGTATTAATAAAGTAAGAATTAATGCAATATGTTTTTTGAGAGCAATTACTACAGTAATCTAATTGCACTATTTAAGATGTAATTAATAGATAGTAATTAATTACTTTTTTAGAGTAACTTAACTAACACTGAATATAAGTTGCAACTAGCCTAATGAATACCCCTAAAAAAGTACATTTGCAGTACCATAGAGATTTATATAGCATGGTACTGGAATTCATGTATGCCATAATATTTGCATGGTACTCTGGTTCATGTTCAAAACACCATGGTAATGCATGGTACTTTTTGGTAGTTTGTTGTATGTAAATTCTATTTTTGGGAATGCAGTAATAAAAAATGTTGAATATATTGGGGTCCCTAATTCTAACCCCCCCCACCCCAAAACCCGAGGGTGAGCACCTGAAACCATGCAGGTACGGATGTTACCACGCTCATGAAGAGAAGCTGTGGAATTTATATCCAAATCCAGTTACGTCAAGCGTTCTGAATATTCATAACATCGGGAGCTCTAAGCCCCGAGTGGTGTTAGATTCAGATTTGTGATTCGTGAAATGAATCATTCAGGTTTGACAGATTCAGAATTGATCACAAGATTCATTCATAAACTTGACATTGCAAAAAAAAAATTTGTATCCGAGTAAAAATATCAGTTTAAAGATGTAGGTAAGTATAAAAAGTAAAAGTCAACACAAATATTTATACTTAAGTAGAAATTTCCAAAAGCGAGAATTTGTGATTTGTTAATGTACACCTCCACATGCCTGAAGAGAAAGAAGCAAAACAACTTGAGTTCATGTTTTATTAACAGATTCAATAAGAATACTGTATATGAACTGTACTGAGACGTTTGGATTCAGTGGCATGCCCTGTTGGTAGATGCTGCAATACGCCATCATGCTAAAGGAGACCCTATTGAATTCATTGGTTTTCCATATCAGGACATAAAAAATAATCTGGTCCTTGGCAGGTCTTAAAATTTGGAAAAATAAAACCTCATATGAACAACAACACATGACATATCACACTGTGTCATTATTTATTGAACAAAAACTAGGTCAAAATGGAAAGGCCATGGGTGACAAACTACGGACACCCTTACTGTAAACATAGAAATTAAGAGAGAAATGTCCAGGCGCTGCCAATCAAATGCCTTTGATTAACTGATCACCAGCAAATGTGATCACCTCTATAAAATCTGAGGTTCTGGCAGTTTGCAGGTCTGGAGCATTCAGGTGTGTGTGTGTGTGTGTGTGTGTGTGTGTGTGTGTGTGTGTGTGTGTGTGTGTGTGTGTGTGTGTGTGTGTGTGTGTGTGTGTGTGTGTGTGTGTGTGTGTGTGTGTGTGTGTGTGGACTGGTAATCCCTACGGTATGGGGACAAAATGTCCCCACAAAGATGGCAATATCCAAATTTTTGTCCTTGTGGGGACATTTTTTTGGTCCCCATGAGGAAAACATCTTATAAATCACACTAAGTGATGTTTTTTGAAAAAGTAAAAATGCAGAATGTCTCCTGTGATGGGTAGGTTTAGGGGCAGGGCAGTGTAGGGGGATAGAAAATATGGTTTGTACAGTATAAAATGCATTACGCCTATGGAATGTCCCCACAAACATGGAAACACAACATGTGTGTGTGTGTGTGTGTGTGTGTGTGTGTGTGTGTGTGTGTGTGTGTGTGTGTGTGTGTGTGTGTGTGTGTGTGTGTGTGTGTGTGTGTGTGTGTGTGTGTGTGTGTGTGTGTGCATTACAATGATCTTAAACATGATTTATGATTCAAGAAAGACCCAATGAAAAGCTAGGAAGATGGCCTACGTTCGTATGTTATATACTTTATTTGGATAGTCCACTTTAGACATTTTACTAACTATAAGTAACGATACAAGTTACAACTACATGTCAACTGCCAATCATTGGAGTATTAGTAGACTGTCTGCTTAATTATGTTGATGCCCAACAGACAGTCTATTGCAACTTTGCAACTATATGTAAAAATTTCTCTACTAACCCGAACTCTAACACCTAAGCTAACGAGAGGTAGTCGACAACGTTACTTACAGTTAGCCTAGTAGAATGTCTCAAGTTGATCTCTGGAATAAAAAGTGCAACTCATTTCTATAGCTATCATTCGTTTTAAAATGACATTTTGCCCCCCATGAAACGGGTCATACGGCCATACCATTAGAAGTCAACATTGAAAACATTTTATGTCTTGTAGGGACACAATATCATTCAATATTTGCTGAAGAATTATTTTTTGAGCATATGTTACCTTTTCTCAATAGTCTTGTGCTGACATCTTTTGGCCGATGACAGAACTACAGGACAGAACATTTTCACTAAGGCGTTGTGCAGAACATCCTGGGGTGTGAAGAACTAGTCTGACCAACTAGCAGTTAGCCAAGGGGTAACCAGCAGGGTTGCCAGGTTTTCACAACAAAACCCGCCCAATTGCTACTCAAAACTAGCCCAAAACAAGCCCAATCGCGTTTCAGGGAGGGCTTCTCCGGTAAAAAAATCGCATTTGGGGGGTAAATGTGTTTTTTTTTTTTGGCATGGTTGCCTACTAAAATTCACATTCCTGTGGCTAAATATCACATAATTGGGGTCGCATCAGCCCGCGGACATGAAAAACAGCCCGCGGAGACAGTGTTGAAGTAAGTTAGCCCAATTCCGCGGGGAAACCACGGACTTGACAACACTGGTAACCAGTCTGACTTTACAGTATCAAATTAAGTCAATAAATGTTTTTATGAAACTGACTTAAAAAAGTTCTGAACAGTCTTAAAGATTTAAGGCAACAAGTTGTTGTTTTTTACAGTGTAAAGGGTAATCATCTGTCACCGTCCCGCCAGCGGGACACCTGAGATTACTTCTCTGTATTACAATTAAATCCTAATCTAATCATGTCAAAGTGTATATCGTTGGAAAGGTCTAAGACTCCAAAATATATATTTAACAACTGTTTTTGTTACAAATTATGTAGGAACAGTAATAGATCAATTTATGACAAGAGTGCACCTCAAAAAAAATTATTGCCTTTGTCACAAAAAGTCGATGCACACACTTTTAATCATTGAAACGTTGGTTTTCGTGCTAAAGGTTCATAATAAGACATATATTCTTCATATATTTGTACAGACAAATTGATAAAATAATAATATCCTCTAAAAATATAATATATAATCCTCTAAATATAGTTATCATAAATTAGGTTAAAAAATTCGAAAGCTTACAAACTCAAAATTCATCCTGTGAAAACCGTTTTGAAATTGAACGTCGCATTACCATAGAAATGGTACTCAGTTATTTTAGCAGGCTCCTCTCCTGTTGGCCGTCATCATGTTTCATAATTGAATCAAAACCTTTTCAAATTTGACAAGACACATATCATCAGAAAGTCTCAAGGTCCCATATTTTGTGAAAGAAGTGATATTTGGACAGAAATGTATTAATTTTATTAATACAGCAGAGTCCAATAAAAAAACTCTATGGAATGTGTGTCACCTGGTGGTTGTTTTTGGTACTATGCCCCAAACTAAATGTCATGCGAATTTTTGTGATATTTTGTGAACTTAGAACACAACTTGGTTAGACATTTGGCTCTGGTTTTATGGTAATTTTAGAGTAAAAATTGTTTTGTAAAATATATATTTAATATTAAAATAAAATAAAAAATAATATTTTGTACAGTACATTTGATTTACATTGCAATAATCTACTGAGTGTCTTCAAAACAAGACCAAACTTGGATCCAAAGCATTCTTGAATTACAGCCATTTAGGTTTGGATAGTGCATGTTCACACACATTCTCAAAAAGGGGGTGACAGTTTTAAGTACAATCAACTTAAATTACATTAAAATGACTTTAAAAAATTGAATCTTGTATAACTATCAAAACAAGTTGAGCAATTTGGATTTTTTGAGTCAAAGCAACTTAAAAAAACATGTGTTGTCACAACTTATTGATTATATGATTTTCTAGTCTTAGCTGTTTATGCAACCGGCCCCTGGTTTCAGTTATTGAGACGATAGCAGTTAAGCGTGGTACGCAATAAGTCAAGTAAACTGATTATTCAAACTGGACTAGTACGGACTTCATTACTGAACCATACACAGACAGATACTGATCCACCAATGATTCATAAACCAATTATTTATTACAAAAATGCAAGACAGAACTCCTTAACTGTAACCTAATGGCAAACACAATACAAAAACATACATCTTTATATAAGATGTAGGTCTGCTGCATCGAGAGATGAAATAGCTACAGCAATTGAAAACAAAGAAAATGACAAACATAAATCAAACCATGAGGAGGGTGGACAGGAGAGCGGATAAACCTATATATTATTGGAAAGAATTGAAAACAATGGCAAGAACAAAGGAAATATATTAAAACAACCAACAACTATAGAGAGTACCAAAGCGGTTTCTTTTTTGACAACATCATTCTGTGTGCAACGGTGTCATCTGTGCTTCATACGTGCATCTCAACTCTTCTCAAAGTCACCATAAATGGGTTAGTAACTATATTCAGACAGTAAATGGTGAGCGCCAAGTCCAGATGCGTATGAACATCGAACAAGAGACTGACTGAACCGCACGTCTTCTGTGGTGCATTGAAGACCTTTGGTCTTGCACAAAGTAGCTGAGGGCACTTAATCGTTTTTTTTTTTCAAAATGCGTGGAAGATATTTCCGTGCCTCGTTCATTTGAGGTTTTGACCGGGAGATCCAAAGTCGCGTTCCAATTTCCTAAATATGTAGTGCTTCTGTCTATAAATACAATAGTGCAATGCTTGTTAAAATATGAAATCCCTTGGCTATTCCATAACTTATGAAGATACAGAAAAATAATTCAGATAGAACTTCTTTTTTGCAACTGCAACTTTTTACACATATACAGCAGAAGTAAAAAGCACACTTTGCGAGTATATTCTTTTCTCATATTAAGTGCACACAAATTTATATGAACAATATTTTTAAGTGCATCTGTACATGTCCATGTCCAATAATCATCAAATGTATCATTATAAACACCCTCCATGGACACAATGGATTTCATATTTTGACAAATGAACATCCAAGAGGAAGTAAGTACCAAAGACAACATGTTGAGGAAACTAGTCAAACTTCCCAGACAGCGACACAGTGTCGGTCTAGATCCGGGTCACATCTGGTACATGTGAATTCAACGTACCAGACGTGGGCCGATACTATGTTGCTGTCTGGGCTAGAACAAGCGAATCACTCCAAAACACTCATCCAGCAGTTTTTAATGAAACTGTATACACTTTTTTTATACAACATCCCATAAAACCATACAGCAAAACCCGTTCTTGTGTGTCCAGACTTCAAGAGAAAAACCTTCAAATTGTTGGTCTAAGAAATTAGGTCGCATAAATATAATTACAGGGGACATCACTGATTCAAACCGAACAACATTCAAGTAAATAAAATTTACTTCTTGCATACAAAACTTCCCTCCCCCTCACTCCCCTCTACTCCAACCCACACCTCGATAAGTACTTTGAGTTCACAGGTTTAGTGCAAGCACGAAAAATAAATAACACCTGCATTGCCAATGCCATCTGCTTTTCTGTTGTTTTTCTTGTGGACACCTAAAAATGAGGGGACGAAAATTAACAACACAATTCAGGCTTGCAATGAATTACCTTCCCAGTAAACTGAATGAACAAACAAAAGGGAATGTCAACCAAAACAAAAACTTGAGATTGCTACTATATCCCCTATAATGTGGCCGAAAAGGGCTATTATTATAATTACAAGACTATTAGAAAGAAGCCACACAGCCAGGGATGGCGTAAAATAAGAATGAAGGGTCAACAAAAAACAGCAAAAACACAACAACAATTTTCCCCCGTCGGCGGAGACAGTGCCAGGACAGTTCCAGAAGCTCGGTTCTTCTCAGTCGGACTCATATTCCAGCGGGGCCACCTCATCGATGACCAGTTCCTCTTCGCACTTAATGTCTTCCAGTGTCGGCGACAGCTTCATCGCTGAGTGGACCTTCTTATGGCGCGAGAAGCTGGAGGAGTGAACGAAAGTTTTCCCACACTGCGGGCATTCGTAGAGCTTGCCCGAAGCGTGCGTTTGCTGGTGCTGCTTGAGGTTGGACAGCCGAATGAAGGTCTTCTTGCAGACGTTGCAGGTGTAGCACTTGTCGCTGGCGTGCGTGTGCTCGTGCCGGGACAGGCTGGTGGTGTGGCTGAAGCGCTTGTCGCACATGCGGCAGGGGTACGGCCGCTCCTCGTTCGGCAAGCACAACCTCTTCTTGCCCCCTTTATTGTGCTTGTTCTTCTTGCAGAGGGTGTAGTAGTTGGGCTTGTCGCGGGAACACAGCTTCAGGCGGATCTTCAGGTCCGAGGACTTGTCGAGCGTGTCTTTGCCGTGCGTGTAGGAGTTGAGCAGCTGTCGCACGTGAGCCACCTGGTGCTTGGAGAGGCCGGCGGAGTGGCTGAAGACCCTGTCGCACTGCGCGCACTGGTACTGCTTCTCTCGCTCGCCCGAGGGGACCGCCATTCTTTTATTCGTGCTGTGGCTGGATGGGAAACTGTGCTGGGTCATGATGGGCGCCGGGGTTGGAGTTGGGTACAAGGGCCTAACGGATTTATCCAAGCCTTTTTTGTGGATCAACCGATGCCGCGACAGACTGGAGCTGTGATTGAATGTTTTGCCACAGGTGTTGCACGTGTGCAGTCTCTTGGTTTTGTGGCATTTCTTGTGTATCGCCAAAAGCCTCTTGCCGTTGCACCTCACCCCGCAGAGATTGCACTGGAGAGACTTTTTGTTGTCGCCTAACTTGCTGAAACCTTTAGAGGAAGCGAGGGACGATCTATCCGAGTGTACGTGCAGATGCCGAGCAAGACTGGAGGAATGGCTGTAGATCTTGCCACAGAAGTGACACTTATAGGTTCTAGTCTGAGACACCTCCTTCTCCCAGGAGATATCAGAAACGTCCTCGTCTTCGCACAGCTGGCTATTCTCCGGTTCGTTGTCGTCCGAGTCTGATTCACTTCCCACCTCCTCCTCGTGCGTCGGGATCAAATTTGGATCGACTTCCTCACATTCTGGGTACACCGACTCATAAGGGACAAAAAACGTCTCATCCGGTTCCACTTTCACGATCTGATCGGAGGTGAAGCAAGAAGCCTCGTCCAAATCCTTTTTGACACAGGCTATGGTGAATTTGGAGCCCACCTCGGCCCACTTGACCACATACTCGATGGGCTGGGTGTCAAGCTCGACCGTGATGAAGTCTGCTCCTAAAGCATCCTGCTCGGAGCAGGTCAGCTCTGTTTCTATCTCTTCCATTAGGGCTGATTTTCACGGCCCTTCTGTCGCTTTCTCACTGGGGAGCAGTGCCTATTCCAGGCTTAATTTACACCTCAGCAAATCCTAGTAGGAAACAAAAACAAACAAATAGTCCAGTTTGATTAAACAGTACAAGCATAAATAACATACATCAACCAATATATATTTTTTTTATTATTAGCTGACAATTAGTCAGCCTGACAGATTATTATCCCCGCTTTGACAATGTATAATAAAACATTTCTGTAGTAGTTAATTTTGAGTTGATATTGAGTAAAATACATGCTTTTTATCGTCATGGCATAACATTACTACATGTACACTGCCAGGCAAAAAAAAAAAGTTGATGTTTGTATTTAAATAAGCAAATGATAAAAAGGATAGTTCACCCTGAAATTAAAATTAGCCCATGATTTACTCACCCGCAAGACATCCTAGGTGTGCATATGACATTTCAGATGAATACAATCAGAGTTATATTAATAAATATCCTGGCTCTTGAAAATTTGAAGCCCAAAAAAGTGCATCCCTCCATTAAAAGAGTAATCCATACGGCTCCGGGGTTTAATAAATGCCTTTTGAAGCGAACCAGTGGGGTTGTGTAAGAAAAATATCCATATTTAAAACTTAATAAAGTAAAATATATAGCTCCCGCCAGACCGCCTTCTGTATTAAACTTAGGAAGAAAGTGTAACGCCTCTCACAGTTTAAAAGGCTTACGCTTTTTCATAAGTTGAATACGGAGGGCGGTCCACCGGAAGCTAGATCTTTTACTTTATAACGTGTTAAATATGGGTATTTTTCTAACACAAACCCATCGATTCACTTCAAAAGGTGTTTATTAAAGGCGTCCGTGTGGAGTACTTTTATAATGGATGAATGCACTTTTTTGGGCTTCAAATTATGCAATTCACAGTCACTATAAAGCTTAGAAGAGCCAGGTCATTTATTAATATAACTCTGATTGTATTCGTCTGAAAGAAGAAAGTCATATACACCTAGGATGGCTTGAGGGTGAGTAAATCATGGGATAATTTTCATTTTTGGGTGAACTATCCCTATGCTTAAGAGTCTATGATTGGATCATATGTTTCTACCATGTTATATGTTTGGCAACAGTTCTTCTAACCCTAATCGATAGAGTGATGGATCTCTTAAACAACCATGTAGGAAGACACATCATGGCCATATTCCAGGATGACAATGTCAAGATTCATCCGGCTCAAACTGTGAAGGAATGGTCGAGGAGCATGAAGAATCATTTCCACATGAGTGCAGGCCTTAAAGGATTAGTTCACTTTAGAATTTAAATTTCCTGATAATTTACTCACCCAAAATGGCTTCCAGGATGTTCATGTCTTTCTTTCTTCGGTTGAAAAAATTATGGTTTTTGAGGAAAACATTCCAGGATTTTTTTTCCATATTGTGGACTTCAATGGGAACCGATGGGTTGAAGGTCCACATCGTAACCACGTTGGAAAGGTCACACATGACATAGGCGGAAGTTCCGACCCAGTGCTACAAAGCGAATGTCAAACGCCATGTACAAAAAAGGAGTTTTGAAGTTGGAGAAAATTAGATGGATTTTTTCGCCCTTCCGCCTCATCTTCCAACATGATTACGCATTGAGTAGCGCAACGCAGAGCTAGTGCATGATCAGCATTTGTGGTAAAAAGTATATACATGTTTAATCGTTTCGCTAGATTAGACCCTTATTCCTCGGCTGGGATCGTGTAGAGCCCTTTGAAGCTGCACTGAAACTGCAATTTGGACCTTCAACCTGTTGGTTCCCAGTGAAGTTCACTAGATGGAGAAAATCCTGGAATGTTTTCCTCAAAAACTTTAAATTATTTTCGACTGAGGAAAGAAATACATCTGGGATGACGTGGTGGCGATTCAATTATCAGGAATTTTCATTCTGAAGTGAACTAATCCTTTAAATTCATTGAAAGTCTTCATTGTCAACACAAGATTGTGACTAAAAATGTATGCACCTCTAGATGGAGATAAATATTACTTCAATCAAGAGGTGCATTCATTTTCCTTCAAGTCGTTGTATTGACAATGAAGACTTTCAATGAATTTAAGTCCTGCACTTCCACACAATGTGTGGAAAAGATTCTTCATGCTCCTCGACCATTCCTTCACAGTTTGAGCCGGATGAATCTTGACATTGTCATCCTGGAATAAGGCCATGATGTGTCTTCCTACATGGTTGTTTAAGATATGAAAAGCTACACACTCCATCAGTTAGGGTTAGAAGAAGTGTTGCCAAACATATAACATGATAGAGACATAGTAATCACTGCAATAATGATCCAATCATAGACTCTTAAGCATCTGCCTGTTTGAATCCAAGCAGCGACACTGAAACATAATGAAGGAAAAAAAAGTATAGGCTCATGATCTATGAAAGATATTTTACTTCCTCTTAGGGTGTTTTTTAAGATTTTATGCATGACATGATTTTATACAGTATCCGCACAGTTAGCAACAGACAAGCAAACTATTCCAAATATACGAGATCCGAACGATTTAGAGTGTTCTATGTTCTAAATGTTCCAAAGAATCAGTCGCACATTTGGAGAAGGTTCTACACTGAAATTCGAAATAACGTTCAGAGGAATCGTCCTAACATTTGGAGGCTGTTCAAAAGAATCACTCTAATATTTCCAGAACACTCGAATGAAATAACGTTCAGAAGACATTCTGATATTTGGAGAACATTCCATGGAATCATTATGACATTTAAAGAACGTTTAGAAAAAATCATTTTAACCACTCGAAAGAATCACCCTGACAATTAGAGGCTGTTCAGAAGAATCCCTCTGATAATTAGAAAGCGTCCTGAAGAATCAGTCGCACGTTTGGAGAAGGTTATTTACAGAAGACTCTAAAGATTCATTCTGACATTCGAAATAACGTTCAGAGGAATCGTTCTGACATACGGCGGCTGTTCAAAAGAATCCCTCTGATATTTACAGAACACTCGAATGAAATAACGTTCAGAAGACATTCTGATATTTGGAGAACAGGATCGTTCTGACATGTAAAGAACGTTTAGAAAAAAGCATTCTAAAGAATCAAACTGACATTTGGAGGCTGTGGCATTTAGAGAACATCCTGAAGAATCGTTCTCCGACTCGTGCGAACTCTGTCAAATCCGTGGGAACGCGTTAATATGTCGATGATCTGTAAAATGAAAGCGGAGCTTCGCGCCAGGGTATTTCCTCATCCGCGGGATGCCGCGAAGTCTCTGCGATCGCGCATTTTCGCGTGTTTACGTCAGATTGTTTATTTATAAACTCACCTTCTCTGATCAATCGTGGTAAAAGACATGCAAACCCAAGTGCTTAAACCCGCGACAAAAAGGGGAAAAGCAAGCAAACAAAAGCGTTACAACGGTAAACAGGAAACAGAACTGTGTGTGTGTGTGAGTGTGTGTGTGCAACGACACGGTGCATTGTGGGAAAGGATTAAATGGGGCTGCAACCGAGTGTCCAACTGTATTTTTCTTCTTTTAAGAGCATTTAATATCGCTTGTGTTCAAGTTGACCACGTCAAGAACGTTTTAAGGTCTCAATACTAAAATAATGACAATAACTGTGCCACGAATCACTCTGACCTTGTAATAATGGCACGGAAGAGGCGGTCGGCAAAGCCTTACTGTACTTACATATTATAATGGCCCACCATAAAATGATAAATGTACTTATACATATATTCAGCATTACAGACAGATCTACGCGTATATCTCACACCCGAGGCCCAGATACACACACACACACACACAGATATAAATTGAATCCGATGTGTACAAGCTGTACTTTCTGTACTACAGCCAAATAACTCGGAAATAACTCGCACTTACGGTTGCACGAAAATACATATTATAATCACGGATCATTTCTACCTATGCATGACAGAAAGCACAATCCGTGAGCCCATTCGGTGTTTAAAATACCTTTTGATCGGTTAAGCATCGGATGCTTCACTTGGAGCAAAAACAACCCAATGCGCTTCAGAAAGAGCCAAAGGTGTTATTCTGATCAAGTGCCATATGGCCGGTGTACCGAATGCATGATCTGTTGTGTTTAAAGTCCTCAATATGAGCCGCTGTAATATTATCACAGCGCGTCTTCCTGTCCCCGACTGCACTTCATTGTGATTGATTACCCTAAAGCATCCGATGATCAAACATTTTGCAATCCGCTAAGTCGGTGTAAAATGTATTTTAAAGTAATTACCAAGCACAGAATGTGTAGTTTGGTCGTTGCGTTGGGAATCGGTTCGGTTCGGTTCGGTTCTGCCGCACCTCTGTCAGATCATCGCCGGTGACGTCACGGATGTCATTTTCCCCCTGGAGCCTCGTCGGCGCGTCACCGGTGATGTATAAAACACATGGATCGACTTCCGCATTCCATTGTTCACATGAACAGAATAAATTCAGTTTGAATACAAAATGTTTTGTGAAAATATTATATACTCCAAATAATTAAAGAGACTGCCTGGAAATGACTAGAATTGCTTTATATTACGGATTATCATACTTCCCTATAACAGAAAAAGATTATGCACATTTATTTTAACATGCTCATCATGAGAATAAATATTATTTATATTGATACGTGTATTTTAACTGATATATCTTCTTATGTGTCACAAAATGTGTAACAGTAAACTGTTGATGTCACTTTTTAATTAGGCCTATATGATTATATGTATATAGCCTAACATAAAAAGAAAATCTCCAAATATATATATATATACTTTTTTTGTGCAAAGTATAACTGGTTATACACAGGTGGTCAAAATTGTTGGCACCCCTGGTAAATATGGCTGTTAAAAATTAATCTTCATTGTTTAACCTTTGCTGAAGTAAATTAATTGAAAATGGGGGGTAAATTACATTATGAAATGAATGTTTTTTTCTCCAAAACACGTTGGCCACAATTATTGGCACCCCAATTACGAGTAAAATATTTCTGAAGGATATTCCCATTAATATATAAAATAATCCCAGGGTGACAAGGAACATGAAATTGTCCAGCTATGATATCTTAATATGAGGAAGCACAAAGGCCAAATTCTCTTAATCATCAATCATAATGAGTAAAACCAAAGAATATAGTTCTGATGTGCAGCAAAAGATTGTTGAGCTTCACAAAATAGAAAGTGGCTGTAAGAAAACAGCTAAAGCATTGAAAATCCTCATTTCAACCATCAGGGCGATAATTAAGAAGTTCAATCAACTAAAGATGTTATATTTAGTTGTCAGACACGACAAAAGGGACCTGGTCCTGGTTATGTTTCCTTCTGGAGCATCAGTGAATGTTTGAACCTTTTTTGTGTTTGAGTCCCTCAGTGTGAAAAGATGGATCTCAAAATCACACAGTCCTTGCTGGAGAGGGTTCAAATATGCAAAAGATGCTGGAAAACTGAAGGATGTGCAGGAGCTGGAGGATTTTTCCGAAGAACGTTGGTCAGTTTTACTGCTCAGGACAAACAAGAGACTCAAGAACAACCATTACAAAAAAACACACACAGCCGTGGATCATCCAGAGAATGACACACACACACTCACTCACTCACTCACTCACACACACACACACACACACACACACACACACACACACACACACACACACACTCACACACACACACACACACACACACACACACACACACACACACACACACACACACACACACACACACACACACACACACACACACACACACACACACACACACACACACACACACACACACACACACACACACTCACACACACACACACACACACACACACACACACACACACACACACACACACACACACACACACACACACACACACACACACACACACAGCCGTGGATCATCCAGAGAACAACAGTATTATATTTTTATATATAAAACATTTTCAATCTAGTAGATTATATAAACTTGATTAATCTATATAAATATTTTATGTAAAATTATTCAAGACAGCATTAAATAAAAAATAACATGCATTGTATGATCCCTCTTATTTAGTTAAAATGATTCACATTTCCACAGATTCTGCAACCGGTTCATAAACTTCCAAGCACAACTATATAATGCCAGAGCAAATAAAAGGTGAAAGTGTATACAAAAGGTTACACAATAACTATTAGCCTATACAAAATTTATACACAATAACAATAAAGGTTATACAAAGCATACATTCTTTTGTTTTACATAATGTGTAAAATGCTATTCTTCTTGCTCAATAATGAATAACTGTAAAATGCGTGTAGACTATAGCTTTTTCTGTTTGTTTTTGTCCAATGGAAATTAAAATGTATCATTACATCACTTCCCCAAAATGTAAAACTATATTTAGTTGCCTCTGTATGCCTATTTAAACACTAGGAATATTTACAAAGAATGAAAAGGCATTTCATTTGTACTGCTATCACGGATAATAGGCAATTCAATTTAAAATGCTCCAATAACATTTTCTTATTCCCCCTATATATACAGACACACACAGAAATAGATCATTATTTCATATAAACCTTTATAATTTCAGTTTTTAATATACACTTCATTCGGGTGTTATCAGCTGTTCCAAATCGCATTAGTTTCAGTTTCCGTATGTATTGATCTGGCCAGAAATCGTTTTCTGTCGCAAAAACTGTCGTGGATGTGCTTCGATAAAGCCTAGCAAGTATCCATTTCATAGCCACAGTTTGTCCCCATCACAACACCAACCGTGCTTTCTCGGATTATAACATACTAACGATGTTTAACGTGTGGGTTTGAGGAATGAGAAATGTTTCTGAGGGGTAGTTAAATGAACGTCCACAGTGTACTTTACGGCAAACAAGTGGAGCGTCAGGTTGAACATGCGTCATGTAGTTGTGGCAGGAGTTCGGTGAAAATATTGAATAATTAAACAATTTAATTGTGTTTTTGTGGGGTGAAAAATGACTGATTGCCAAATGTAACTGTCCTTCTCTGACCTTATTACTGCCTGCTAAGGTAAAGCTCATCAGGGAACAGATTACATTTGTTAGCTAACAGTTGTTGCTCAAAGCTGTTCCTATAAGTTAGGCATATCTTTAAATGTTCAGTTGAGTAAAAAGGTATACGAACCTCTCAACCTAAAAATGGACAAGGATCCATCAGGCTCGTCTAGCACAGGCTCCAGAAGTACAGGAGGCTTGGGTCTGTTTGGATCTGGCCCTCAGTATTCAAAGACAGAGCTCGCTGGAGTGCCATGTAAGTCTGACATACCTGCTATACCACTAACTATCTATCTTCAGCAGATTACTAAAGTTTGCTTCTGAACAGTGACAGGCATGAGTCCCATCTCTCCATACCTAAACGTGGACCCCAAGTATCTCTTACAGGTGAGATCTGCCCATATCTGCCTTTATTTGATTTGAAAATATGAGATGTAATGGATGGCTGTCTTTCTTGTGCTCACAGGATACAGATGAGTTCATTTTGCCCACTGGAGCCAATAAAACAAGAGGACGCTTTGAGCTGGCCTTTTTCACAATAGGAGGATGCTGTATCACAGGTATGTCGGTTCTTCTGCATCACACTACAATCTCCATCATATAGATACACTTCTGAGTTCACCAGTCAAAATCATTCCTTTTACATTGTCTGATGAAATAAACAATTTTTCATTACACATTAAATTACCAGAATAAACAAAAAAATATGCTTTTGATAAATATTATTATTTCATATTTTTTTAAATATTTGTATTTGAATGTATTACAATGTATGTATTGTGGTACAGGTGCTGTATTTGGGGCTGTGAATGGTCTTAGAATGGGTTTGTCTGAAACCAGAAACATGTCTTGGTCCAAACCTCGCAATGTACAGTGAGTACTGCAGCAGAACCGTACAAATGAACATGCCTTTATGAAAACAATCAGTTAAGTTTACATTATATGCTGAAATTTATATGCAGTGGGTACGGAAAGTATTCAGGCCCCCTTACATTTTTCACTCTTTGTTATATTGCAGCCATTTGCTAAAATCATTGAAGTTAATGTACACACAGCGCCCCATATTGACAGAAAAACACAGAATTGTTGACATTTTTGCAGATTTATTAAAAAAGAAAAACTGAAATATCAGTTCATTCCGACCCTCTGCTATGACACTCATATATTTAACTCAGGTGCTGTCCATTGCTTCTGATCATCCTTGAGATGGTTCTACACCTTCATTTGAGTCAAGCTGTGTTTGATTATACTGATTGGACTTGATTAGGAAAGCCACACACCTGTCCATATAAGACCACAGTGCATGTCAGAGCAAATTAGAATCATGAGGTCAAAGAAACTGAATAAAATTCTCTGGTCTGATGAGACAAAGATATAACTTTTTGGCCTTAGTTCTAAGCGTTATATGTGGAGTAAACCAGACACTGCTCATCACCTGTCCAATACAGTCCCAACAGTGAAGCATGGTGGTGGCAGCATCATGCTGTGGGGGTTTTTTTCAGCTGCAGGGACAGGATGATTGGCTGCAATCGAGATAGAAGGATGAATGCGGCCAAGTACAGGGATATCCTGGACGAAAACCTTTTCCAGAGTGCTCAAGACCTCTGACTGGGCCGAAGCTTCACCTTCCCAATGACCCGAAGAGCACAGCTAAAATAACGAAGGAGTGGCTTCACAACAACTCCGTGACTGTTCTTGAATGGCCCAGCCAGAGCCCTGACTTAAACCCTATTGAGCATCTCTGGAGAGACCTGAAAATGGCTGTCCACCAATGTTAACCATCCAACCTGACAGAACTGGAGAGGATCTGCAAGGAGGAATGGCAGAGGATCCCCAAATCCAGGTGTGAAAACTGAATTGCATCTTTCCCAAAAAGACTCGCGGCTGTATTAGATCAAAAGGGTGCTTCCACTAAATACTGAGAAAAGGGTCTGAAGGGACCATGTGTTTTTTCATTTTTTATTTTTTAATAAATCTGCAAAAATGTCAACAATTCTGTGTTTTTCTGTCAATATGGAGTGCTGTGTGTACATTAATGAGTACAAAAATAAACTTTAATGATTTTAGCAAACGGCTGCAATATAACAAAGAGTGAAACATTTAAGGGGGTCTGAATATTTCCATACCCACTGTATATAAAATAAATGCTTTAACAGTCTGCATCTTATGGAATGGCACATAAGGGGTAAATCATAATTATGACGTAAGAAGAGACAATGTCTTCAGCTTTTTTATCTCATAATTATGATTTACTATCAGTTTCAAATGTTTTTGTCTCTGAATTTTTGCTTAGTATTTCATAAATTTGATTGTCATGTATTAGTTAATAATCAATTATGAGATAAAAGGTCAAAAATGAGATACAAAATCATAATTTTCTGTCATAATTTTGACATCTCATAATTGTTTTTTCCCTCACAATTATGACTTAGTGTCATAATTTAAACTTTTCATCTCATAATTGATTTACTATCAGCTTCGACCTTGTCTCATGATTATAGCTTGGTATTTCATCATTTTGACTAAATTATTTATTAGTTAATAATCAATTATGAGTTAAAAGGTCAAAATTACAAGATACAAAATCATAGTTGAGAATTTCTGTCACAATTGTCTCAAAATTGTCTTTATTTCACAGTTATGACTCAGTGTGTTATAATTTAAACTTTTTATCTCATAATTATTACTTTATTAATATTAGCATAATTATTGCTATCAATGTTGAACTTTTTAAACTTTTGTCTCATGATAATATAGTATTTCGAAATTTTGAATAAGTAATTTATTAGTTCATAATTTAATTATGAGATAAAAGGAAACAATTATGAGTGAGGAAAATAAGTATTTGAACACCCTGCTATTTTGCAAGTTCTCCCACTCAGAATTAATGGAGGGGTCTGAAATTGTCATCGTAGGTGCATGTCCACTGTTAGAGACATAATCAAAAACAACAATAAAAAATCGAGAAATCACAATGTATGATTTTTTTAACTATTTATTTGTATGATACAGCTGTATAAGTATATGAACACCTGAGAAAATCAATGTTAATATTTGGTACAGTAGCCTTTGTTTGCAATTACAGAGGTCAAACATTTCCTGTAGTTTTTTACCAGGTTTGCACACACTGCAGGAGGGATTTTGGCCCACTCCTCCACACAGATCTTCTCTAGATCAGTCAGGTTTCTGGCCTGTTGCTGAGAAACACGGAGTTTGAGCTCCCTCCAAAGATTCTCTATTGGGTTTAGGTCTGGAGACTGGCTAGGCCACGCCAGAACCTTGATATGCTTCTTACAGAGCCACTCATTGGTTATCCTGGCTGTGTGCTTCGGGTCATTGTCATGTTGGAAGACCCAGCCTCGACCCATCTTCAATGCTCTAACTGAGGGAAGGAGGTTGTTCCCCAAAATCTCGCAATACATGGCCCTGGTCATCCTCTCCTTAATACAGTGCAGTCGCCCTGTCCCATGTGCAGAAAAACACCCCCCAAAGCATGATGCTACCACCTCCATGCTTCACAGTAGGGATGGTGTTCTTGGGATGGTACTCATCATTCTTCTTCCTCAAAACACGTTTAGTGGAATTATGACAAAAAAGTTATATTTTGGTCTCATTTGACCACATGACTTTCTCCCATGACTCCTCCGGATCATCCAAATGGTCATTGGCAAACTTAAGACGGGCCTGGACACGTGCTGGTTTAAGCAGGGGAACCTTCCGTGCCATGCATGATTTCAAACCATGACGTCTTAGTGTATTACCAACAGTAACCTTGGAAACTGTGGTCCCAGCTCTTTTCAGGTCATTGACCAGCTCCTCCCGTGTAGTTCTCGGCTGATTTCTCACCTTTCTTAGGATCATTGAGACCCCACGAGGTGAGATCTTGCATGGAGCCCCAGTCCGAGGGAGATTGACAGTCATGTTTAGCTTCTTCCGTTTTGTAATGATTGCTCCAACAGTGGACCTTTTTTCACCAAGCTGCTTGGCAATTTCCCCGTAGCCCTTTCCAGCCTTGTGGAGGTGTACAATTTTGTCTCTAGTGTCTTTGGACAGCTCTGTGGTCTTGGCCATGTTAGTAGTTGTATTCTTACTGATTGTATGGGGTGGACAGGTGTCTTTATGCAGCTGACGACCTCAAACAGGTGCATCTGATTTAGGATAATAAATGGAGTGGAGGTGGACATTTTAAAGGCAGACTAACAGGTCTTTGAGGGTCAGAATTCTAGCTGATAGACAGGTGTTCAAATACTTATTTGCAGCTGTATCATACAAATACATAGTTAAACAATCATATATTGTGATTTCTGGATTTTTTTTTAAAGATTATGTCTCTCACAGTGGACATGCACCTACGATGACAATTTTAGACCCCTCCGTGATTTCTAAGTGGGAGAACTTGCAAAATAGCAGGGTGTTCAAATACTTATTTTCCTCACTTTAAATTTTTTAAACTTTAAAAAAAACTTTTTTTTTAATCATAATTTTGAAAAAGGCCAAAATTATGAGATATAAATTCTTCAACTTTTTGTCATAATTTTGACTTTTTATCTCATAATTATTACTTGCTATCAAATTATGATTTACTTTCATTTTTAGCCTCGTCTCATGATTATAGCGTGATATTTCATAATTTTGACTGTCAATTATTAGTTAATTAAATTATCATAATTTCAACTTTTTATCTCATAATTATGGTTTACTACAAGTTGACTTTTTGTCTCATGATTATAGTTTAGTATTTCATAATTTTAAAATTATATATTTATTAGTTAATAATTAATTATGAGAAAAAAGACATAATTCAGTCAAATTACTGTCATAATTTTGACTTTTTATTAGACAATTATAATAATATTATAATTATATTAACATTATCATAATTTAGATTTTTTTAATCTCACAATTATGATGTACTATCTATTTAGACCTTTTGTCTCATGATTAAAAGTCAATCATTAGTTTATTATAATTAATTATAAGATAAAAGGTCGAAATTACAAGAAAAAAAGTCATAATTCAGAGTTGAATTTCTATTTCTATTTTGACGAATCTCATAATTATGACTTGATATCAAAATTATGATTTTGTGGCCTGGTTTTACAGACAGGGCTTAGATTAAGCCAGGATTAGGCCTTAGTTTAATTAGGACATTAAGCAGCTTTTATAAGTACCTTAGAAAATAAAACACTACTGGTGTGCATCTTGAGACAAAACAATATCAATGACATATTTTAAGATATATCAGTGCAAGTTGCTTTCATTTAAAACAGCTCAAATATGCATTTTAAACTGGGACCAGCTTAAGCCGTGTCAGTGAAACTGGCAAAGTGTGGCATAATTATATTATGATTTACCAAGATTTTGTTTTTATTGTGTGGTGGAAAATGGCTTCCATCGCATTTAAGAGACTCTTATTGCATCTCTTGACTCATTAAGACATGTTAACACATTTCATAGTTTCATGAACAGTTAACCAGCAGAGGGCAGTGTTTAACACAGTGTTCACCATGCCGTTTATAGGAACAGAAACAGCAGAAGTGCATTTCCTAGTAAAGGTGGGGTCAGGTAACAAACAATAGGTGCGTTCCATGATGTCAGAGGCAGCACATTTTCATGAACAGGCAAGGCAGATAAACCACACTGAGCTCTGTCGTGTCGAGTTTCCTTTGGTCTGTGGTGATGCACCAAATTCCACTGTAACCAGAGTCTTGTGTGCTTTTCCTTTGAATTAAACCTGTGGTGCAGGCATTTGGGGAGATTCATAGACATGCTGGTTGTGATGTCACAAAATGGAACAATACACCCTACAGAAACCTTCTGATTTATAAAAACAGCTTTTCTTCTATTGCAAATCCTAACTGAAACAATTGAGACGGCTGATTGAGACACACATTCAATCCGGTTATTACAACAGTTGGTTCCCCTTCGGTCACTGTTTGTGTTCCTGCCGCTGTTATCAGGACTGGTTTGAGCAACAACTTAAACAAGTTTCAATTGAACATATTTTGCTTTCAAAGTACTAAATGCAAACATATAGTAGTACGCTGCTAGACATTGATAGTCAATCAAAAGTGCTTATTATGCATATATTTTGTACGTTATCAATAATGATTGATATATTGAATGTTTCACAGCTGTTTTGAATCAATAGCTCAAATACATCTGTGTGTACACAGCTGTGCGGCCCAAAGCATCATGTGGTCAAGGCAGCATTAAAGGCTGTTCACATGCAGTTCTTTACCAGTACAGCGGGCCAAAGTCTGCCGCTCTACCGCTGTTACGTGCAAGACTTCAGCACTGTCAGCAGATTTACAGGGTGAAAAGTATCAGGATCACCCTGTCATAATGTATTCTGACACGAGACTAAGACTGACACAGGTCAAGGAAGTTGTTTTTGAACGATTCAACCTTGAAACACCAGCTGCTGATTCCTGTGCAATGGACCAAAGATATGCATGTGTTTATTTGTAGAGACAGACCCTGGAGCGGTTTCCCAAGACCTACTTGTTTATTAGGGCCCGAGCTCCAATGGTGTAAGGACCCAACTGGAATTGCTCTGTCTATTCTTCTCCTTCTTCTTTGAAATTAATCACATTTTTTAAGGGCCTAAACATGCACGAAAACTTATTACATTTTGCACACTTGTCACAAGTGGTGATAACTTACATCTGATTTGGGTCTCAGAATTAGGTGCCGCAAAATGGCTCGATAGCGCCACCTACAAAATTTCAATGAAGCGCCACTCGTGCTACGTTTCACGTACGTGTATTAAATTCGGTACACACATATAACAGCCTAATACCTACAAAAAAGACCCCGGATGCATAATTAAAAAACCCAACAGGAAGTGAGATATTTTGAATTTTCTCTGCAAAATTTGTGCAGTTTTTGCCATTTCAAGACGTTGTACTTTAACAAACTCCTCCTAGAGATTTGATCAGATCAACATCATATTTGGTCAGTCTAATCTAAAGGCCTTTGTGATGTTAAATTGTGAAGATCTTGAGTTTTCGCTGAAGGGTGTGTCCGTGGCGTCCTGACAGAGTCTGATGTTTCGCCATGAAACTGGAAGCTGTTGTAGTGAGGCATACAATGTCCAATATTCAGTTCGGTCAAAGCGCCACCCACTGGCAACAGGAAGTGACATGTTTAACACTGTGATGCACAACTAGCAACATACTTGCAACGTACTAAAATATGCTATTGAGTACTAAACATGCTAGAACATGCTAGAAACACTTTGGAAGTTGTTGTAACTCAAGCAAACAATGTCCAATCTGCCTCAAAGTTCACGTTTGATAAGTGCCTTGGTCTGAAGAAATCTACATGGAAAATGTATAGTCATAGCGCCACCAGCTGGTAGAAGGAAGTGTGGCAAATACAAATGATGACGTAGTCAGTAGTCAATATTTTGTACTTAAATGCATATTGCCCACCATGCTCTGTTTTCTTAAAGCCACCGGGTGGCGGTGGCACAGGTGCAAGGGTGCTTTCATCGCTGCTTGCAGCTTTAATTTTGCTGTTGGCATAAAACATTTGAATGTATGGCATGATGTTGTACTCTTAATCTTCATCTTTCTCTCCAATTCAGAATCCTGAATATGGTGACCCGCCAAGGTGCCACATGGGCGAACACTTTGGGTACAGTAGGTGAGTGGCCCAATTACAGCCTCCTTCAACCCTCAAAATGAATGTTGTCCATCTTTGTTGATTCATTTAAAAACAGAAGGGTATCTTTATTTTCAATATATTTTCATTAAGAAGTCATATATTAATGCTGTGTTGCATGCATGATAATAAATATATATAACATATGTGTTTAGCTCTGCTGTACAGTGCATTTGGGGTGATCATAGAGAAGGCCAGAGGAGCAGAGGACGACCTCAACACGATTGTTGCGGGGACCATGACTGGTGTCCTCTTCAAATCTCCAGGTAGATCATGTATAAAGTGTTTATCACATTAGGGCTTTTCTCACTACGCTCAAACATCATTCTAAGCCCCGGGTAAAGGAACGTTTCCGACTTTTGATATTGAAGCAGGGAAAACGTGTCAATGAAGAAGGAGTGAAGAAGAGACCATTGATAGGGATAAGGATCAACTTGATAGAACGGTTGCTGGTAATATATAATATGAGGATGTGCAATGCTAGAGCCTTTATAGGGCTTTTCATACTTGAAATACACTGCCTGGACAAAGAAAAAAAGTCACTGTTTGGATTTAATAAGGCAAATTCATTGAAAGTCTTTGGGATGTGCTGGAATTCTGGACTCTTGCTTTGTCAATACAAGATCTTGACCAAAAATGGATACACTGTACAACAGCAAAAAAGCGGTGCTAACCCTGTTCCAGAGCTGAGTTTCATCACCCAGGGTAAAAAGCAGTGCTAACCCCACGTGTGAAACGTTCCTTTACCTAGCGGTGTTTAGAACAATGAATCCAATCTATGACACTGACCCCGAAATTATGCAAATAAGAACATTAACCCAGGGTTTAAATATGTACCGTGTGAAAAAGCAGCGTATGAATATCCAGGATTGATCGGTAACCCCGGGTAAAATATGAGGATAAAACAAGAAGGATTCAGTTTACCTGGAGTTTAGAATGACCCGGAGTTAACTAGTTCAAGTATGAAAAGCCCTATAGTGTTGCCTTAAAGAAGCACAAATGAAACCCTTTTGTCAGCGGACTGAAGAGGAAGGCTCCTCAGTGGTGTTAGCCTACTTCCTTTTCTGTGGAAGAGTTATTTGAGGAGAAAAGGGAAACTGTTCTGACAACAAATCATTGTGTGAAAGTCATGATACGCTAAGATCTTTTACAGAAAACATTCACTACCTTTTATAAAACTCATTTAATAGCAGTAACAGACAACACTAGATTATATAATGCTTAGAGTGCCCCTATTATGATATTTTAAAGGCTCCTAATTTAGTTTTGAAGTCTCCTACAACAGGTTTACATGCATCATAGGTCAAAAGGTCAAAAACAATTACATTTTCTCATAATACACATTGCACATCATCGATGAAACGACTTGTCGGATGATTCAGTCTCTCTAAATCCCTCCTTTCCATGAGCTTGCTCTGCTCTGATTGGCCAGATGGCCCAGTCTGTTGTGATTGGTCGACTGCTTACAGTGCTTGTTGGAAGCTAATGCCCATTACCATTAACTTCAGCTCCGCTTCCTAAAGCTCAGCGATTGCACACAGTAAAGACAGTAACAATAACGTTGATTTTACCGGATAAATCCAAGTACGAGTCTGATGATGAAACACTGAAAGAACTAGTTAATTTAACCCGAACCTTCATCACAAGGATGACTTGAGCAGGACGTTTCTCAGTGAGGCGCTACTCAGTTTGAGGTTCATTATGAGATGTTGCAGCTGTAATTCCTCACCATCAGCATTAACAAGTGTGCGTCCATCAACAAACCCATCGGTGTATTTCTGATTTATTACAGTGCACATGCACTATAATCATCAATAACAGCGCATACGTTAGCCCAGCCCTAACATCAATGACTGATGGAACATTAAAGTTTGCAAAACAAATTTTGCTCCATCCTTTATCTTTACCTTTATCTCAAAGTAGTAAGAACGACAGAATCTGCATTAATAGACAGTTTTAGGGAATAGTGGCCCACATCTGATGAGCAGAAGTATTTCAGTAAGAGGGTTATATGTGAGTTAGCCGGAAACACAACATAAAACACACAACTACGTATTTTGAACACCTGGTAGAAAATATATTCATCAATAATTACTCATACTTACAGGTTGTGTTTCTGAGGAGCAGCTGGTCCAAATAGTAGTGACCCATCTTTCACGAGCAAGCGTTTTGCTAATCCCGCATTGAACGAGTTTTGAGAAGCAGTCGTCAGTTAAATGACGTGTTTGAGGGCGGTTCAAGGCGGGCATTATGCGGATGCCTTTTCTAGTGACGGAGAACCGTAATGCAGTGAGATTAAAAAAAAAACCAAAAAACTTATTTAGGTGGTTCAGAGTCGATTCTTTCTGTTGGGACTTTCTAGACAATAACTTTATTTATCATGCACTTTCGACTTTACAACTTTGCTGAACGTTTACATTCACAAACAGCTCTATTACACACTGCATGAAAGGGAAGATCCAGAGAACAAAAAACACAATAGGGGCACTTTAACAGATTAGCTAATGTAAATGCACATTACAGTTTAAAGTTTTGATATATATATATATATATATATATATATATATATATATATATATATATATATATATATATATATATATATATATATATTTAAATGCAGCGATAAAACTACTTGGACACTTAAAACATAGAGTACCCTATTTTAACAATCTGAGCGCATGGTCTGAAGCTCATTGCGCTGGTGCACGTAGGGCGTTGTTTTGGGTGTAACGTGCAATAAACCAATCAGAGTGTCATCTCCCATTCCCTTTAAAAGCCAGCTGTACTCGCGCCATGTTGGATTCACTCTTTACATAGAGGAATTTGCGACTGAAAAGACTGAACACTTCTCCAGAGAGGAATCCTTTTATTTTTTATATTTAAAAATGTGTGTGTGCTGCTGCACTTCCATGTGTGTGTAATAAGCAGAGTATACGCGTATTGTGCATCTGCCTATAGGCGCATATTACTAATGCGGCCTTTAAATAACACAAAAAATACTGCGGTTGGTCAATGTCACAGTCGTTTTGCCCTAAAAACAGCAACGCGCCAACAATGCGCCTGAACACACCTGGCTTTCAGACCAGCACACCCATGGGCGAACAGATGGGCGCGAGTGCATTTGCTATTTAAACAACATGATGCTGGACGTGAAAATGATAACTATTTCGGGCTAAAGCTAGCAAAAAACACTTGCCTGGCGTCGCATTGCACCGGGTGTATGATAGAGCCCGAAGGATTTTACTCAACAGTGTAGTACAACAACAAGTGTCCTCTTTTTCAGTGGCCTTAATTGGGTTTGGAAGTATTTTCTTCTTATATAAATATATATATATATATACTTTTTTTTTTAATAAAGGCATATTTGCCTTTATCTATAGAGGGACAGTATGGAGAAAAGAGAGGTAGCGACGTGGGAGAGAGAGGTGTAAAAAAAAGCACAATGTGAACCAAACCGACCAGCTCTTTTATATAAAAAAACTATGTATATAATTCAGAAAGAAGGCAAGTTCATGTTCTGTAGCATCTAAGATGAGAGAATAAACTATAATCCCATAATGCATTGAGAATTACATATTTACAAGACGGCAAAATATATATGAATAATGCTTATATTCAAGTTATAATAAATAATATAAAACAAGACATGATTTGTGAAGAAGTGTAAACATAATTATAAAATGTTGCAAAATATTCACATAAGTATAAACACACTACTTCTAAAAATGTGTTTCTAAAGGAATATTTCTTTTATTCATCAAGGATGCATTAAATTGATCAAAAGTGACGCATTCATAATGTATTTTCTATTTCAAAATAAATGCTGTTCTTTTGACCTTACCATTCATCAGAGAATCCCGGTTTCCACAGAAATATCAAGCAGCCCAACTGTTTCAACATTATAATATAATTAAATAATATACAAATGAATTAATAATAATGTTTCTTGAGCAGCACATCATATGAGAATGATTTCTGAAGGATCATGTGACTCTGAAGACTGGAGTAATGATGCGGAAAATTCAGCTTTGATCACAGGAATAAACTAATTTTAAAATCGGTTAAAATCTCTTATTTTAGTCATTGAAGGCCATTCGGTGGTTATAAACACAAGATGTCATTGTTTCTATAAGGAAGTACCTTGCAGAATTACCCTGCAGGTGTTTTTCTGTAGCTGTGACTGGGAATATTCTCTATATTTAGAAAGGAAGAATTGTTGTTAAGACAATAGGGGAAAACTGCTCTTCTAGAATGCCACAAAGTAATTTCCCATAATGCTTTGCAGCAGAGTTCTAGTATTCAGAGTTCTGGGTATTGAGTTGATGCAGCACATTCTCTCCTTTGGCAGGGTTTAGTGTCAGATAAGAGTTTTACCATGAGCGCAGTTTGTGTTTAGTGTGTCCAGAGCCTTTCAGACCGTCACAAGTTCCCTCATAACTTTTGTTATCTCACGTTTCATAGTCATGCGTCACACAGGATATATTTAAACATATTTAAAAGTGCACAGGAAGTGTTCAGCGATCTTAATGGTGCTGTAAAATCATTTACTTTTACTGGCATGTGTTGGCATTGTGTGTTGTTGTGTTGTTCTGCATATATGGCGCATTTCTGTTTAATATTAACAGAAATAAGAATATAGACGTGTGCAGCATCTAAAAGAAAGAGATATTTCTTTATGGGTGGGCTCTCGCTGGTCCATTCAGCAGTTATCAAGCCTCAACTCATGGTGGGTGTGGAGTCCAAGCTCTATCGCTCTTCTGCATGTCCTCGGTCAGGGCGAGATGAAGCTCTTCTCCATCTGTCGTCTGTGAGACTGGAGCTCAATGACTTGATCTGGCTGTATTGTGTGCTGCTCACCAGGGAATGTGTGATTTTTAAAAAGCTTTCATTTTGTTTTTATATTAGTTTTACTGTAATGATGGCTAGGATGGAATAAATGAGTCGTTACACTCTTATAACTTTGTCTCGGGCCTTATAAATTCAAACAACGGCCCTGTCTGTACTAATGGAGCCCTCCTCCACTAATATTGACACCCCTGGTAAATATGAGCAAAGGCGGCTGTGGAAATAAATCTGCATTGTTTCTCCTTTTAATCATTCATTCACAAAATTCTAACCTTTAATTGAAGGAAAACAACTGAAAGTGGAGAAAAATCTCATTATTAAATTAATATATTTTTCTCTAGTTGGCCACAATTATTAGGACCCAATTATTGCAACCTCCTTTTCCCAAGATAACAGCTGTAGGTTGTCTTCTATAATGCCTGATGATTTTGGAGATCAGAGACCATTCCTCCATACAGAATCTCTCCAGATCCTTCAGGTTCCCAGCTCTTCTCTTCAATTCAGTCACTCATTTTCTATAAGGTTCGTGTCAGGGGACTGGGCTGGTCATGGAAGAAGCTTCTTTTTGTGCTCAGTGACACATTTGTGTGTTGATTTTGATGTTTGTTTTGGATCGTTGGATCAGCCCATTATTTCTAGAAGAGGCCGTCAGGTTTTGATTTGTATCTGTTGGTATTTGCTAGTATCAATGATACTATATATCTCAACAAGATGTCCAGGACCTCCAGCAAAAAAAAATAGGCCAAAAATGTCACAGATCCAGTAGTATATTTAACCGTGGGCATGGGGGACTTTTTATCCCTGTTAGCACCAAAGCCATCTGGTTTCATCTGACCACAGAACCAGCTCCCTTCTGAAGTCCCAGTCGTGTCTCAAACTGAATATACTGGAGTTTGTTTCTGAATGAGTGAGGAGGATTTTTCTTGAAACCCTCCCGAACAACATGTGGTGATGTAGGAGCTGTTCGATCATTGTTTTTCATCTTTCTGAGCCCAAGACTCAACTAATCTCTGTGGTTCTCCATCTGTGATCTCGGAGAGTCTTTGTCCTCTCAAACTCTCCTCCTCTCGTGCATTAGGACGATATAGACACACGTCCTCTTCCAGGCAGATTCCTAACATCTTTAGTTGATTGAACTTCTTAATTATCGCCCTGATGGTGGAAATGGGGATTTTCAATGCTTTAGCTGTTTTCTTACTGCCACTTTCTATTTTGTGAAGCTCAGCAATCTTTTGCTGCACATCAGAACTATATTCTGTGGTTTTACTCTTTATGATTGATGATTAAGGGAATTTGGCCTTTGTGTTTCCTCATATTTATACTCCTGTGGAACAGGAAGTCATGGCTGGTCAATGACATCCTCTTAGTCACCCTGGTGTGCTAAAAAATGTAAATATGAATAAAATATCTCTGAAATATATTTTCACTCATAATGGGTGCCAATAATTGTGGCCAACGTGCATTGGAGAAAAACATTTATCCCCCCCCCACATTCATTTCAAAGGTTTGAATTTTGTGAATTTTTTGAATTAATGATAAGGCATATTTATTTTTAGCTGTCTTTGCTCATATTTACCAGGGGTGCCAATCCACCGTATACATCTGTTTTCTGTGAATTTGCGAGACTCAATAGAGAAATAACTAGAAGAATAACAAAGTGCAGTAAACAGTGAAACTATTTGTGCTACAAACCAGTGTTTATTAATTACAATACTACATTAAAATAATATGGAAAGAAATACCAGTCTGCAATATCAAGCAGCATAACAGGCAAATGACACCGGAAGCCAAACATTCAATTTACAAATGGTGCTTGAGTTAAAAATGAGGACTAATGTTTGGAAAACATCAACCGTTTTTACACAATTTGGTGAGATGGATGAGTGGAAATTAAGAGAGGAGACGTGGTGCAAGTTCATCTAGAGATAAACAGATTTAGAAGAACTGCTGATTCTGGTCTGTTCAGAGGTTTCACTTCCTGAAGTTGTGTACGTGTGTGTGTGTGTGTGTGTGTGTGTGTGTTGTTGCAGGAGGTTTGCGGGGGGCAGCGCGGGGTGGGTTGGTTGGCCTGACGCTCTCTGGACTCTATGCTCTCTACAATAACTGGGACCATCTGAAAGGACGCTCTCCGACACGCTACTAAGGCTTCTGTAAAGATACTCAAATCAGCCCAAAGATCATCAAGCATAACTCATGGCTCCTTTTCAAATGCATTATCTATCAACTTTACAGCTGAGATGAGGAGGTCAAGAAACTGCACGTGGAGGCTTCATGACCGTTGCCTAAAATGTCATAATTTATGATTTGAGGAATGTTTGCAACTAATTGTTAAAAAATCATTTAGGAACTATTTAATTATTTAATAAGGCAAAAGCTAAACTTAACACTCCATTTTATTGTGTCCGTGTGTGTGTGTGTGTATGTATACACTACCGGTTAAAACTTTGGAAACATTACGTTTTTTTTTGTTTTTCTTATGTTTCTGAAAGTAGTCCGAGTCTCTTAATCTCACCAAGGCTGCCTTTATTTGATCAAAAGTACAGTAAATACAGTAATACTGTTACTGTAACATTTTTAGCCTTGGATTGGGAAATCATGAAAAACATCATACTCTGCCATTCAAAAGTATGAGATCAGATAATTTTTTAGAGAAATTAACTTTTATTTAGCAAATGCACAGTAAATCGATCAAAAAAGACAAATACATTTATGCAATTAATAAATATTACGGTTCTTTTGAACTTTCTATTCATCAAATAATCCTAAAAAAAAAGTTTCCACAAAAATATTAAGCAGCACAATTGTGTTTAATAAAAAGAAATGTTTATTGAGCAGCAAATGCTTTATGATTTCTTTATAATGATTTTATGAATTCTTCAGAATGATTCTTTGGACTGGAGTAATGATGTGGAAAATTCAGCTTTGATCACAGGAATAAATTAAAGTTTAAAATAAATTACAACAGAAACCAGTTAATTTAACTTGTAATACGTCACAGTATTACTGATTTTACTGTATTTTTGATCAAATAAATAAAGACTACTTTCAAATACCTTAATGTTATCAAACTTGTGACCAGTACTGTGTGTGTATATATAAATATAAAATGGCTGAAAAACCAAATTGTGAAAAGTTGTTTTCAATGTTTGTTTGCGATACATTTAGCAGTCATACAAAGCTGCAGTCTAACATTGGACCAACTGTAATTCATTTCTCAAAACAGATTACAATGTTAAGAACAAAATTAAACATTGCACTAGAACTGGATAATGAGTGTTTACTAAAAAGCTTTGCTGTAATATTTGGTAGTTATGAACGTATGTTATTACATGAAATGATATTTGGGCACATTGCCGACAGCATTGTGTGAACGGACACCTGAATGCATGCGTGTAACTGGAAGTAAATCTGTGCTATAAAAACCTTCCCAGTTATGTGTAGGGCAGAAATTAGGTTTGTTTGGCTCGTGTACCGATACTCTTGATATTAAAGAATGACATCCACTTCTCTCTTGTATTAATGACACCGTCAGGGGGTTGTTGTATTATCAGCAGATCCTTAGAAAAGAAAATTTTAGTTTTATTGATTATTCTTATGTTTAAGTTTCTTCCTTGTGAGCATAAACTGGCACTTTCGGGTGTCAGGAAATAGAAACAAAAGTCACTTTACAACAGGAAGCATCTTTTTATGTTATGTCTTTTTATTTATTCAGTTGACAGGGATCAAAGCATAAGAGATTATGTAAGCAACATTTCGATTAGCCTACATAATGTGCAATTCTGTAGTCCAAACACTGGCACATGCGATCTTTGCATTGTTAATGCTTCTGTATTTGGTCCATTACTAAATGTTAGATCAAATTCAAATTTCAATAAGCATTTTTTTTTGCACCAGCTTTAATTTGACCTGTAGTCTTTGCTTTGTACGTGCAAAGTATAGTTACATGTTGACAAGGTGTTTCACAGCATAGACAAAGCAGTATCAGTGGTTAGATTCAATTTTAAAAGAGCTATAGTTATTATTTTCTGGTGAACCTTTACCACAGGTTGAGCTTAAAGACCACACAACAAACGCTGGCTGCTGTAGCCCACGACTCAGCAGAAACGGCAAGCTAGGATGGATTGGAGATGGACACACATAAGGAGATGAACACTGCTACACATTCGATGTCAGGCACGTCTGAATGTTTTTGAGGTTAAAATAACGGAAATTGTGCTATATGGTTTAGCTGGCAAATGAGATTTGTATGCCACAGAAGTGTATAATAAAATCAGTACAAATAAAAAAGTAATATGAACAGCGAGGGATGCTCATTCCATACTTGAGAAAATAGTAAAATTCTATATAAATATATATTCTAAGAAGTGATGAAGAAAATAATTCTCCGCTTTTAGAGCATGTTTTCCTCCAAATGTGCATGGGTGAGATTTAAAACATGGATTAAAAAAAGCTGTGCATGATTAAAATTAATATAGATTTTGTATTTCAGGTCTTCCTAAGCCTCCCTCCCCTCCCACTATGGCCCATTGGGAAAAAAAAATGTATTTGTTTTGTATGCACCAATCTGGTCCATTCGCTCGTGATTTTTAAATCACATTACTGAATTATAATAAACACGGCTTCCACAACATCACTGGAATTTACCTGTATTAAACCAATAAAATACAGTAATTCCCCAGCATAAGCACTTCCTCGAGTGATGGTGTACCAAAAGCCTTGCCTCTGGGACAGGGCCTTTAGTCCACATCACTCTTTCAGTCTCCAGAAGATTACAGAGAGAGAGAGCGCGAGAGAAAGCGCGAGAGAGAGAGAGAGAGAGAGAGAGAGAGAGAGAGAGAGCGCGAGAGAGAGAGAGAGAGAGCGCGAGAGAGCGCGAGAGAGCGCGAGAGAGCGAGAGAGCGCGAGAGAGAGAGAGAGAGAGAGAGAGAGAGAGAGAGCGAATCCTTAAAGAGCACAGAGGGGAAATATTGTGCGATAATCAGCGATTAAATAGCGCTAGAGTACATCTCTGGATGTTGCCTTCATATCTGAAAAAAAGAAGAGAAAATGGTTTTACTTTCTCTGAATGCACTTTATAAAATGCTCATGTTTATGTCATTGGTCCTCACCTGTGTGGTTGCTTGATGTAGCCACTTCTCTTTGTCTCCACTGAGCTTCATACAGGAAAACAGGTCACATACTGTGGGCAGGCCGAGCCTTTCCTGGACAAACCACAGGAAAACATGGTTTTGAAATGAATGCATGTATATCACTAGATTTTATGATCTGATTTTAGAGTGACTATTTCCACCATAGTATTAGGTCTGGAGAACGTAAGATGGCTCTTTAAAGGGATAGTTCACGCAAAAATGAAAATTATGTCATGAACGAATAGCATGAATTGATCTTTGAAGCACAAATAAAGAACATTTTTATGCAAACAGTGATTTCTGTCTGTCCATTGAAAGTTTATCAACATTAAATGACAGATACATATAACAACCGAGGGTCTGGAC
Organism: Gobiocypris rarus; assembly: GCA_023029165.1. Classification (NCBI taxonomy): domain Eukaryota; kingdom Metazoa; phylum Chordata; class Actinopteri; order Cypriniformes; family Gobionidae; genus Gobiocypris; species Gobiocypris rarus. Next base: position 5,606,505 of record CM040927.1, read on the forward strand.
AGGGCTGTGTGATGTGTCACTAAACACTTGATAGCTACATGTTGTTTTGTTTTTGGATTTTGGAGTTATCACACACCCCTAACCTGACCGGAGTGCACTAACAGTGTTTGCTCACTTAACCCATTTTCCAGAGATTAAATATGGATTTGTCTTTCATTTTTATCATATTTTATTGATGTTATATTTCCTTTTACTGAAACACTAAAGAATCAAGATGAATATTGCCTGTACTACTGTCTGTACCTCTGACTAAGAGAAAGCACATGCTATCAGTATGTTTTGGAGAACATTCTGGATTGGAGCTTAATCAGCTCCAACCTTGTAGAGACTGTGTATCTGTGTATGAGCGCAATATTCTGTGTTACATATCAGTATTGGAGGTGGATTACAGGCATCCTAAGAGACGGGTGGACTTGTTCTGGACAAACTGGCGCCTGTTCGGGTGAAAGCGTCAACAGGTTACGTGTATGGACACGTGCATCTGATTTACTGACCAGGATTGGAAATTTACCATGACTGTGCATTTTCTCTTAGCAAATCACAATCATCCACCTTGAAGTAATGACGTGGTTAGACCTTGAAAAAAGTATAACTGTTGGGACAATTGTATGTACGGTATGACGAGACTGGTAGAGAGAGGGAGCATGGCCTCCGAACTCCTTGTGAGACTTGAAGCTGGCTTCTGCTGATGAAACTGCAAACTATTCTTCAATAAAAATGTCTTTAATTAATTGCACTCCAGACTCTTGGTCTTCATTCTTCACTACTGGTCTCTGGGTCTAAACTTTTAACCCCTAACACTGTTACACATGCGTTCTCTCTCATTAGTTTACTCATGCAAGCAACCTATATGTTAAAGTGAATTAATGTTTGCAGGAATTTACTGCATTATAAGCGAAAGACAGGAATTATTAAAATGATGCGCAATCCTGCGCTGAAATTGGAGCCCTGATAGTAATCCAGTTGCACGTCAAGCAAATTCGGTTAGCTTTAATTTACCATAACTGATGTGCTCTTTTGGTGTACGTGTTAATCAATGCTTAAATTAAATCTTCATTACATACAGTGAATGTGTCTCTTCAGAAGACTTGATTCTGCTCGATTCATATGGACCACTTTTACAATTTCTTTATGAACCTCTTGAAGCATCAAAGTTTTAATTGCATAGACTTTCGATGGAAGGACCAAAATCTCTTGTTTTCATTAAAAACATCTTCATTGTGTTTCGAAGATGAACGAAAGTCTTATGGGTTTGGAATGACATGAGGGTGAGAAAATGACCACTTAAATTTGTGTGAACTAACCCTTTAATATGTTGTGCTGAGTAGCACAGATATCAGCCTCACCTGTGCACTGGCCCGCTTGCGTAGAAGCCATTTGTCCTCCTCAAGGTCTTTTGTGTTCTCGCTCTCTGGCTTGTTTGGTGTCTCAGTGGTGCTGCTAATGTGCTTAATCGCTGGCAGAAGCCAGTTCTCCGACTGCAAAGGCTTCTGGATGGAGCTCTCAGAGTTTTTGATGTGCGGGGTCACCCAGGCAGAGAGGGACGACAGGGCGGGGGACTTGACACTGTTGCTTGGGTGCAGCCAGGCCTCTAGGATGGCCTGAACCTTCTGCTGCTGCTCCTGCTGGTGGCTGGAGGCTTTGTTTGTTGCACTCTTATTGACGGGAACCCCATTCTTATCTCGACCCTCTTTCTTGAGAAGCCAAGCACTAAGGGCCTCTTTTCCACAGTTTTCATCACAGACACATTGAGTGTAGCTGGCACAGGTCTCATTTGCTTTGCAGGTGGTCTCTAGAGGGATTGTCTTGTGAAGCCACATCTCGATGGGATCTGGGTTGGTGTTTGGAGTGCTGGCAGCGGATGAAGGTGGAGTCTTTAGGCACTTGAGCTTTCCGAGGTTCTCGATTTCCACGGCCGTGGTGCGTGTGGCACAGCAAGAGTTGCATTCAGACTTCGGTAGCCAATCGCTGTAGGAGAAGCTCTCATAGAAGGGTTTGACGATCAGATTGAAGCGGTCTGCATCTGATACTTGGCCGGTCTTATCTTGCTTGATAAGGCTCGGGCTGGCAAGCCACTTGCTGAGTTCTTCCTCTTCTAAAGTGTCGTCCACTTTTTCCTGCTGGTCTTCCAGTTCCACCTCATCCAGATTTAAGTCGCATTCCTCAATCATCTCAATCGAGAAGGTTGAGCTGCCACTGCTGGTTCGCTCGCGAATAGGGAATTTCTCCTTTATAAGCCACGACTCCAGGTCTTGAAGCTGGCCCCAAGCTTTTTGGAAGTCAAAGACAGGTAGTTGTTGCTCTTCCTGTGTGGTGGAAATAAAAATAAAATAAAAACCTCAGTGTGCAATTTGACAATAGTAGCACTTTAGCTACAGTCAAGTGAATAATTCAGCCGTTCTTAACAAGTTCATCATGTTCACACAGGACAAAAAAAATAAAAACCCAGCTCACCTGAGATTCCTTGGAAAGAAGAAGCCAGTCCTGAAGGTCTGTGCTGAAGTTGTCTCTTGCAGGAGCGCTGCTTACTGGACGGTTCCCTAGAAGCCACTCAGCCAGAGGTGTGGCCCGTTCAGGATCTAGTTTCTAAGAAAACAAGATGGGTATTTAACATTGCATGCACATGACTGAGCAAGAAGTTAGATTAGCCAAGTATAACACCAAAAACAAACCTGTTTCTTGCAAGAAACTGGGCAGTCCTGGAGACACCATGGTCTCTCAAAAGAGCCTGAGGTCTCCATCTGCTGCAGAAGAGAAGAGTTATGAATGCAGGTGCTTTGTGGAAGGGCACACAAGTCTATTAATAGCAACAGTACTAGCACATAGTATTTTGACACACTATTTACACTGTGATCCTGTCAACAGTCAGGACATATCAATCATACACTAACAGCGGGACCATATGTTCTATCAGAAAACATTGACTTGAGTCTCACACCATGTCTATACTGAAGGTGTCAAAGAGAAAGTTCAGAATATGACCTTGCTTTTAAGGCATGATTCAATATTGTGAATCGCATCGCATCATGAATTGAGTGAATCTTTACATCCCTAATTATCACTATGTATTTTGTTTGATTAAAAAGCATGCCTCATGTTTTCATGAATTTCTTGCCATTTCTAACGATCAATCTATATATTTAAAAAAAACAAGCCTTGGTGTCCAAGTGTGCAATTCCATTTACCTGGGAGGAAATGGTCCCAAAGGATGTGATAGCCTGGCGCAAGGTGCGTGCATCTGCTTGGAAGCTCATCTCTGGGGTTTCTTCAGGAGTCAGATTGAGTGAAGATAACCTGAAACAACAAAAGATGATCTTTAAACCGCTTTTTATCTAAGCCACATTTATCATCTACAGAGGCATTCCTCAGAGATTCGCATTGATTATGGGAGATTTAATCCACTACAGTGTCTCTGTTGACTCTGTGTCTTACTTCTCCAAGCAGTTGGTGAGCTGGGTGGCGAGATTGGTACTACTGGAATACTCCAGCTGATGAATGAGGATGTCAAACTGGCCTTTGAGCTGTGAGAAAACAGGAGAGAACAATGCCATTTCAGCTTTACAGTAACTTAACTTGTGCAGAACAGCTTCACTTCTATAAATGTGAGTTTCAGTATTCAGAGTCAATATTTAGATTGTTTCCTCGTAATACAGATCTCAAAACCACCTTTACTTCAGTACCAAGTGAATACTAAAATAAAAATAAAAAGTGAAACCAATGATACCAGTCTTTCCACAACAGTGACTCAATATGCCTGACTGACAGATGGCTGCCAGCACAAATGCTCAAACTATAATTGTAATGATGCTCAGTAAAACTAGCTCACCAAATGAAGCTGCTGTAGCTGCTGATGAAAAGTTTCTCCTTTGAGCTGCTCCACCAGATCAATCTGCTCCAGCAGCCAGACCTCACGAGAGCGAAGGATCTCCAGATGTCTACTGATACAGCTGTGCAGCTGAGACTTCACCTGTGGGTAGCCAGACACAGAAGCGTGTGAGTGCAAGCGGGAGCGAGTCTTGACGTGTCTGCCTTTGGTTTGAAAGCTCTCAGATACCGAGCAGCTTTTAAAACTCCTGCTGAGATGGATAAAGCGACCCCACCTCCTAAAGGCCGAAGGACAGCCTGCAATGAGCTGAGGTCTACAATAATGGAAACAAGGTCCTTATTCACTCAAAACAAACCTGAACCATGCAGCTGTTATGAGAGATTAAGGGGAAGCCCAAAGAGGTTTCTCAACAGAGCTTAAGTGAATGAGCGCAAATCCTAAATACTTGCCTACAAACTATTTTTGAGACAATTTCTCAATTGTTAATACTTCTGAACTTGTTTAGCTGTGGTCTAGTAAGCCCTACTCCTTTTAGACTACCTGCATGCAAGTAGTAATTATAAACCCTGTCTGGAGTGACAAATTATTCCGTCATATGCATGGATGTTTTCTTATGTTTACAACACAAACAAGAAAATAACATCTCATTGTGCACTGATGAGCTTATTTAAAGCACATTATAATGTTTAGAAAAGTCAGTGTTTACACCCACTCCAGGGATATTGAGCCTTTAATAACACAAGCATGATTTAAGCATATAAATAAAAGATTAAAAATAGGTCTGTATGTCATCTATTATCCTACATGACACCAAAAACACACAGGGCTATAAAGCCGTTGTATCTCACCTCTCTGGAGTTGCTCTTGAGCTGAACCTCAGCTTTGATGACTCCAGCGATGGCCTCCTCCAGCTGGGCCCGGGCCTGAATGCACTGCCTGAGGGCAGCCGTTTCTCTCTGCCCCACGGCTGACATGCTGCTGACAAAACAAACACACCAGCTCAAATAAATGACATTTTTCTGTGTTTCCAAATGACTGGTTAAAGGGACAGTTCACCTAAAAATGTCTTCCAAAGGGTTAACTGGTAAAATGTTGTTAACCAAAGACCGATGTAAACCGATGTTATCTTCTATTTTTCACAGAAGAAAGTCTAGTCCAACAGGTTTGGAACTACATTTCCATTTTTGGATGAACTTTGTCTTTTATCTATCCATAAGAAGGTAAAATATGGCATAACAGCATTTCAGTTTTTAGTCTTCTTCAAATTGTTCACATTTTAGAACCATATAAAGGTGCTAATATTTGTGAACTTTAGCTTTTTACAACAATAACAAAAAACATCCCTTGAGAAAGAATTACAGTTCCAGTTAATTTACTCAAACACTGAAGAAACCTTCTTTCATTCAATGCCCATTATTTTGTGCAGGTTTCATTTGCTATAATTAAAATGTAAAATCAAAAAAGTTTGACTGATTTTGTTTCTCATGACATTAAAAAACTTTTGAGCCTAAGGCTTATGCCTAAATGCTGTTTTTGCAGCTAAATAGACATTTTGCCTATGTATGAATTTCTTAAATTTCAATAGACTAGTTAGATAGGGATAGAAACATTATGCTTCTAGCATTCAAAACATCCCACAATGCACCTCATGAAGTACTAATTTAATGAGTGAACTGATGCAAACTTTTTATGAATAGTATATTTTTTAAAAACTAGGGCTGGGCAATATGACCAAAATTGTATTTCATGGTATCAAATTTAGTTTTAATATAGATTTTTTGTTTTGTTTTTGTTTTTCTTTTTAAAATAAGACCAAAGCAGAAAATTACAAAAAGTTTTACAAATTAAATAAACTTTATGTTAGCTACAGTAGGTTTATTTAACATGTAGTAAGAAACACTAAAGAAGTTTAATAAAGTAACTAAAATACTGCAGTCTTCACTGTATGAATGAAATATGAACTGATTCTTATTTACAAAAGTGATTTAGTCGAGAGCAGTGAGTGATTTTATCTGTCATTTGTTGTCTAATTAACATTAAAGACAACAGTTTATTATGCTCTGCGGTCCCTTTAAGACCTAATGCACAAATCTAATTTACTGACAAACATCTGTTTTTTTTCACCCAACTGTTTATTAATTCAAGACATAATCGACTGTTTACATGAATACTCCACAAGACAGGCATTTTGACATTATTGTGCGTCTATCTGACAACTCAAGCGCAATAAGATGCGAAACAGAACTAAATTCACGATTGCATGCTGTCAGAGCGACGGCTTTCTGTGCGCGCGCTTCGGATGCATGTCAGTCAGCGTCACCAACCGCATGGTTCTTTCAAACAGCTTATTGTGCTTAATACATTTTACACATACACTTTCCGAATTCGTGATTAAATGCTGTCTGAAGGCCCAGGTATACTTCATTTTCCGGTTTCAAGCCTTTCAAAATATACTCCTTTAGCAGAGAGTGCAGAAAGACACATTCAGCGCGTACACACTGTCTAGTGGACTTTATTCTCAAGTCACACACATGCGCTGTTGAATGTGCACCGTCTGCAAACACAAAAACTGAGCTGAGCACAACGTCTGCGAACCCTCCTAATAACAAAAATGATGTTACACGGAATGCGGACGAGTACCGAAATACACTTTGGCCTTAAGAGAGCGGGATTTCTGTGCTTCAGCTGTGTGTCAAATAGGGGTGTGACGAGATCTCATACCACAAGATTTCTTGTAGAGTGTGAAAATATTGTGATTTTGCCATGACGGAGCCTGGGGTAGCGGTGGCATATTCTATGCCAATTTCACCATTTACATTACATCCTCCACTGTTGTTTTGCTTTTTTTTATTGAAATAACTATTTAATTCCGTTGGATAACTGTCGTTTCAATTTAAACATCTGCTCTGCTCACCCAGCACAAGCTGCAATCTCACACACACACACACACACACACACAGGTATCACAGTTCACTGATCACATGACGAGAGTTAGGTGAGATGATTGACAGGACCATGGCGGAGGACACGGTGTTATCTTGTAGAATCCAAACTTAGCACCTCCGCTCCCGATACACAGCGTGCGATCGCGAATCGAAAACAAAAATAAGATGCATATAATAGCCTGTCTCCCAATATCAAAGCTCTTATGCTGGGCTGTGTTGTTGTAACCACCTCTTAGCTCTGCTCTCTGTTTGCACGTTGAATATTGAGAGAGTACCTTGATTAAAAATGTGTTATTTATTCTGTTTTTATTTCTATGTTCAATTTGTGGAAATTAGTTGAATTAGGTCGTCACACACAGCCTGTCAGAAGTTATGGAAGATCATAATTCATGTACAGGAAGGTCTGAAGAGACTGAAGAGTGCTTGCGTATTGTTGTCTTTCAATGCACTTGATCATTCATACTCAGAAAGTAGAACTGAAATGGCATTGATTACAAGATGATTAGTTAAAACATTTCAAAAAGCAGCACATGCAGACTATTTTTCCAGTCGTGAATTTTGTCATTGAGGATTTCTTAAAAATACTGTGCAAGTCTCATCTCGTCTTGTTCCCACGAACCCAATCTCGTGTCTCGACACACCCCAGTGTCAAATTAAATAAACTAAACAGTAAAATCTCTAACGATAGACACTTTATACTGTGGTCACGATATATAGCATCATATTGCCCTGCCCCTTAAACAACCCATATCAGTCGACTTCAGCTGTGGCCTTTTTCCCGTTGACTCGAAGCCTCTCTGACATCCAGCAAATGTCTGTGAGTCAAGAGGAAAGATATGTGCCTGCCAAAGTTAAGAGCTACACGTGACGTGTCAAATAATATAGGGCTGACAGTGTCTGAAGGGCACGATGCTTCGATTCCTGGAGCGTTCGTGCAAAAGAATCAGACTAAACATGTCCCAGCAGAGGAAACACTACCCATAACAATAACAGAAAGAGCTGTTTAGTGTACATCTCGAGACGTTATTCTTTGATCATACGGCTACTGTTTTAATATAAAAAACCTCCAATGACTGATGGTGCAGCAGCATCAACATTTTATGCATAAAAACGCAAAATCTGCATGCAGAGGCCAGAGCAAAAGCCCTGTGTCCACAAACTCGCGGGAAATTAACAATTTAAAGAACCCAGATTTAGACAATAAGACTAAAGGCTGATTTATACTTCTGCATCGGACCTGCGCCGTAGCCTCTACGCCGTGGGCTACATTTGTGGAGAGGTGCGCGTCAGGGTACGTCGTAGTCTACACAAGCTACACATAGGGTGGTGAGCACCATCAAACAAACTGAGTGTGGGACAATTACTTTTTTGTGTGGGACAATGTGGGACATGTTTGTGTGGGACATGTTACAGACGCTTAATAGTTAATAAAAACAATTGTATTCTGCCTTTCAGGTATTTAAAATACATTGTTTTCATTGGCAGTCTTATATATTAATTTATTTACCGAATTATCCATTCGTTTTCTGACAGGGAACACTGAACACTTTCACCGCTCCATATTTTGATTGACAGCCGTCACAACCTACTAGTGACCGTGTTTACTCCTTTCTTTTCAACCACTGGATAGGATGTAAAAACGGTTGTTGTATTTATAAAGCGGGATGTTGCATCTGATGAAGCGCTGTTATATAGATCAAAACCACGCCACAAGAAGAATAAATAAAATGCTTTCTTAAAAAGGCAAAAGAACTAATGCATGTTTTCTTAATCTGATAATTATAAACTACGGCGTACACTCGACGCAGAAGTATAAACTGGGCTTAACCGTGTTGAGCTGTAGAACAATGATTTGTTTTCTGCGTTTTCCACCTCCAAACAGTAGCTCACCTGTCTAATAAAACCCATCATATATCTGTATATGAATATTATAGCATCTTTGGTGTTTCTATATATCGGAAATCGAGGGTAACGTGGGAATGATGTCACTAATACGCGACGCATGGAAACGGTCCATGTCCTGGTTAAAATTGCTTATTTCTCTGGATTTAAACATTTGGGATCATGTAAATAAACAAGCCAACAAAATATAACATTGTTCTAGTGGTTTTTGGATATTTTAATAAAAAAAATCTTACATATTGTGCCTTTAAAGAACACACAACTCTCTGCGATTCAATACAACACAATAACGAGCCGAGTAACGTTACTACTGTCAGTGTTAGCAATGGATGGTAATATTATGGTACTGTAATTAGCATATTCACGTATCATGGTATGTCAGAATACCATGGTACTACCATAACACAAAACACTAAGTAATACCACGATACTTTAGCAATTAACCAAATGGATACTTACTACAAATGAACCGTTTGCCATCATTAATACTAATATATCTGTTTAACACGAGCGACTTTCACGAGTATTCATTTCGTTTACAATCTAGAATAGATGTATTTACGTCCTGTCAAAGTGCCCATTCGGTTCCTACCTCTTCTTGTCAATCAAGCGATATACAACGACCGTCAATTTGATCCAAGTGTGCAGCTTAGTTCGCCTATTGTCAATAGATGAAAGTCTAATTGTTCTCACGGTTTATCTAAGGAGCCCCGTTTCCTCGGCCCACAGCGACGTCATCGCACACGTCAGCAGCGCCTCCTCTATCGGCCTCCACACTCGCCGGCTGATTCTGCACGTACACGGGGCCCACTCACAGGTGCGGGCGACTGACGACTCGGCCAGATTCCAGTTAACTTCCAGAAACGAGCCCAAAACACGCTGAAGAGCACAAACCTAAAAGTCGCGGTGCAACTTCTGTATTAAGAGGAAGCAAAAACTGGAAGGCGGAACTGAAACTTCAAATTATAAGGATTTAATGCTGACATGTATTTTAAAAATAATACTGCAGCAAAATTGCTGCTATCAGACCTTGCAATGACCCATGACATTAGGCATTTATTTGCTATTTAACTAGTGATGATGTAATCGTGACAATATCCAGTGATCTCAGTACACAAATACAGCATGAGTGTCCAAGATAAGATAACCACCAAATAAAAATAAATAAAAACAATCAATCCGAAAGATAAGCAACTTTTATATGTAGGGGGAAAGTCTTCCTAATCTTTATGGTGCAAAAATAACTTAGTTATGTAATTATGACTAATTTATTGCACTTGTGCACTAACTTTCATTAACCACACACTACTGGCAATGACGAAATTCAAACGCTTGCTAGAGAATATTACGCAACATTAGAGCCCGGACAAAGTGTACACTTTTCGAAGACATGCGAGATCACAAAAGAGCAAAATTAAACAATGACTGAACATATTAAGCAGACACTGAAAACGTATCCTACCGGTCGCTCGTCTGTAACCCCCTTTATAAATCAAAATACCGAGGGACACAAGTGAACTCAATTCGTAGTTCGTAAAATTATATATACATTTTATAGTGTGTCACTAAAACGATTCTCAGATTATGTGTACACCTGTAAAAGTCTTAAAATACATCATAATGACAAAGAAGAAAGGGTAATTGGTTACAAAATATGGTGAGCTCGTGCAGTTGCCCCCTCTAACCCAGATTAACATTCCGACGCCGTATTAGCTAACAGTGAAACTTGTTCTACAAAAATGTTACTGCAGAGCCTAAATGTATACATACCTTCACTTTCTGGTAACCTTGTATGGAAACGAAGTGTTATAAATATAATAAAGCCTTCGTGAGAGAGCAACGCCGCGTCCTCTCGTGCGCTACGCTACCTACTGCAAAGCTAATGTCAAAAGAGATTCGGATAATGACGCGAGAGATCATGATCTCGCGATATTACGATTGCGTTTTCAAATGTGATGCTACCATCTAGTGGCCATTGAAAGCCATTTAGATAAAAAACGATTGAACTAGATTTCAGCGATTTTAATAGCCTATACTTCGAGTACGTGGGTGCGGTGCCACCTTCATGTTTAACTTCTTCATATACGTCTTTATAAAGGACGATACATCATCCAATATATGACTTAAATATATTTTTTATTAAACTTAAACATATGCTAATGTAGTATGGTCCACTACCTGTGGCAAGAAAAGACTGATGCATGTGCGTTTGTTATATTCAAATCTGTGATAATAATTCCACTCCATTTGATTTCCTTTATTTATTTTTAATTCAGAAAGGTAAGCAGATAGCAAACATTTAGATCACAATATCAAATAAATATTTATTTTGTATTAATTGCATTATATGTACAATATGTGTACAAATATCTAAAACTCATAACTAATTGGAAAACAAATAAAATAAACAACAATAAATAAATAAACCCAAATCAATTTATGCCAAGGGTAATATCACAACTTTTAAGTAAACAAAATAATGTAACAGTGCCTCAGTCTTTTTTATTTTAATTTAAATATTTTCAAAAGAAGGGCCATATTTCTTTTAGACATTGTTTGCAATTTTGCTTTGCTTGAGCCCATTTTTTTCATTTACAAAGTAAAATAAAATAAAATAAAATGCATAAGAAAATAAATTGTACTTTTGGAATCAATGGTCAAACGACTTTTCTTTTGATATGACAGACTGGCATTATTCTTATTATTCTTATTCTTATTATTATTAACAGCAAACAAATAACGCATAATGTACCACACGTCACACGACTTTTATTTTGACATGACAAACTGGTATGCTTGTCCGATATTGACATTTTAAAATGGAGATTTGTATTATTATTATTATTATAAATGCTTGAACAACAATAACAAAACAAAACTGCCAAGGGTGTACACATGGAATATATAAAATACATATATATATAGAACTGCCAAAAACAAATTAATATCTAAATAATAGAAATAAATAAAAGGCCTTGCTTAACAAAATCTTAAATGTATTAAATAAATAACATTTTTTTTTGTTGTGCTCTCCATAATAGTAACTATATAGTTTTATAATTCTTTCAGTACCACAGACCAAAAAAATGACTGAAACATAGACTGTAAGATATGAAAATATGCCAAGATTAATCCGGAAGTTTTGATCAGCGTTTAGAGGAAATAGCGTCACAAATCTCGTCGTCATCACGTCACGTTTTTGTCCCAGCGCTGTACAGCTGGCAAAACAATTCACACAAACCCTTTTAATATTAAACTACAATGAGCACCAAACTATAGACAGTAACGTCTTTATATTCTAGCAGCTGAAGTTTCTGCTTATATTCTTGTAACGTTACCCGTTTGTGGAAAACAATGTCGGCATCACAAGGAAGCAAAAACACGAACACGGAACCATGGGGAGGTTTTGATGACAACATTATCCAGGTAATAATTCAGCTCAGCTTTATACAGTCACATAACGTATGGAAAACACGGTCTGTTAAACAAGCCGTTGCTCTGTCTGACCTCACCTTTGCGGTGGTACTATCTTTATCTCTATTGTATCTTACTCACTAGTAAACATCTTCATGGACCAAAGGTGCTTGACATACAATAAGCAAACAATTCTATAGGTTCGTATTAGTGGAGGAGACAAATGATTGCCATGTTGTTGTCATTAACATGTTAGGTGCTCAGAAACGCTATTAGCTTGACATATGCATTGTATTACTATTGTACCTAAAAATGTGTCCAAAAACATTATTATTGCAGTTCAGCACCCACAATCATTTGCCTAGCACTTTAATACTTTCTATATACAGTACCGGTCAAAAGTTTGGAAAAATTAATATTTTTTTAATGTTTCTGAAATTAGTCTTTTCTGCTCACCAAGGCTGTATTTATTTGATAAAAAGAAATACAGTAACAACAGTAATATTGTGAAATATTATTACAATATAAAATAAATGTTTTCTTATTTGATATTGTTTTAAATTGCAGCATATTTCTATGATCAGATATATCACATGATCCTTGAGAAATTATTCTCATAAATGCTGCTCAAGAAACATTATATATATATATATATATATATATATATATATATTTTAATATATATATAATATATAAAGCAGCACAACTAATATTATATATTCAGAATGGGAAAGGTGATTTAAGCAATTTTGAGCGTGGCATGGTTGTTGGTGCCAGACGGGCCGTTTTGAGTATTTCACAATCTGCTCAGTTACTGGGATTTTCACCCACAACCATTTCTAGGGTTTACAAAGAATGGTGTGAAAAGGGAAAAACATCCAGTATGCGGCAGTCCTGTGGGCGAAAATGCCTTGTTGATGCTAGATGTCAGAGGAGAATGGGCCGACTGATTCAAGCTGATAGAAGAGCAACTTTGACTGAAATAACCACTCATTACAACCGAGGTATGCAGCAAAGCATTTGTGAAGCCACAACACGCACAACCTTGGGGCGGATGGGCTACAACAGCAGAAGACCCCACCGGGTACCACTCATCTCCACTAAAAATAGGAAAAAGAGGCTACAATTTGCACAAGCTCACTAAAATTGGTCTGATGAGTGTCGATTTCTGTTGAGACATTCAGATGGTATCAATGGAGTCAGAATTTGGCGTAAACAGAATGAGAACATGGATCCATCATGCCTTGTTACCACTGTGCAGGCTGGTGGTGGTGGTGTAATGGTGTGGGGGATGTTTTCTTGGTACACTTTAGGCCCCTTATTTAAATGCCACGGCCTACCTGAGCATTGTTTCTGACCATATCCATTATGACCACCATGTACCCATCCTCTGAAGGCTACTTCCAGCAGGATAATGCACCATGTCACAAAGCTTGAATCATTTCAAATTGGTTTCTTGAACATGACAATGAGTTCACTGTACTAAAATGGCCACCACAGTCACCAGATCTCAACCCAATAGAGCATCTTTGGGATGTGGTGGAATGGGAGCTTCGTGCCCTGGATGTGCATCCCACAAATCTCCATCAACTGCAAGATGCTATCCTATCAATATGGGCCAACATTTCTAAAGAATGCTTTCAGCACCTTGTTGAATCAATGCCACGCAGAATTAAGGCAGTTCTGACGGCGAAAGGGGGTCAAACACAGTATTAGTATGGTGTTCCTAATAATCCTTTAGGTGAGTGTGTGTACTGTGTGTGTGTGTATATATATATATATATATATATATATACACACACAAATTTCTATATATATATTCTGTGTATATATATATATTCTGTGTATATATATATATATTCTGTGTATATATATATATATATACACAGAATATATATATAGAAATTTGTGTGTATATATATATATATATATATATATATATATATATATATATATATATATATACACACACAAATTTCTATTTCAAAGAAATGCTGTTCATTTTACCTTTCTATTCATCAAAGAATCAAAGAAACATTAAGCATGCAAAAATGGTTTTCAACATTGATAAAAATAAGAACAATTATTCATAATTGAGCACAAAATCAGCATTTTACTATGATCTCTGAAGGATCATGTGACTTTTAAGACTGGAGCAATGATGCTGAAAATTCAGCTTTGACATCACAGAAGTAAATTAAATTTTAAATTATATTAAAAAAGAAAACAGATATTCTGAAGTGTAATAATATTTATTACTGTTGTTACTGTATTTTTACTGTACATAAAAAAATCTTAAAACTTTTGACCGGTACCGTATTTGCAGTATTCAGAAAACTTCTTATAAATTATACAAAAATAAAGCGAAAACAAACCTGTCCTTCATTCCGCATCACATTCTTTAACTTATTTGAATTGCAAGTTTTTTACAAAATTGCAATGAGACTTTGTGACACAACTTTCCTTCCCCTGACTGACCCCAGGGCAGCGGCTCGGCAGTGGTAGACATGGAGAATATGGATGACACCTCTGGCTCCAGCTTTGAGGATATGGGGGAGATGCATCAGCGTATGAAGGAGGAGGAGGAGGTGACAGCCGAGGCAGCGGCTACGGAGGAGGACAACGGAGAATATGGAGAATTCCTCGGGATGAAGGGCCTGAAGGGACAGTTGGGCAGACAAGTTGCTGATGAGGTGAGCCAGAGAGAAGGCTAGGAACTTGTTTGACATCTGAGGCGCTAGGGCTGCACGATATTGGAAAGAAATTACATTGCAATATTTTTTTTCCCAACGATATATCCCAAGCTTCATTTCAAGTGACAAAAAAGTCACTTAATATGTTATTCCAAATTTAGAACAAAAGCAGAACACATTTTAAAATAAAACAGCAGCTTTACACCAACTCCCCTGATTGGTTTACAACAATATAACTTAAAATAAATATATTTTTTAATAAAACAACTTATAAGCATTTTGGTTCACAATCTTTTATGTCAACTTTTCTTAGTTAAAGTAAAACAGTGTTGGTGTTATTCATCATAATCATGGCTAAATATATTGCAAAGTACCTCTTTTTGGTCAACAGCTGCGAAAGTGCCAAATGGTTACAAATTTAACATCAGTGCAAGAACAAAATGTATGCAACTTAAATTAAATACTCAGGAGTCCGTCAGGATTAGTCTAATGCAGGAGTGCAGCATTCGGAACAGAACCGCCAGTCATGAGTTGCTCATGTGAACAGTGCGCTTTGCTTTCTTTCTGTTTCGAATTGTTTCGTAAAGAGGACTTTTCAAGCTTTCATTTTTTTACAGTCTATGTTTTCAACCCACCCGCCACTGTGACCAAGCCACAGTCACAAGCCAAAGTCACCCGCCACTTAGAAAAAATACCCGCCATTGGCTGGTGGCGGCTGCTAATTTCCCACCCTGGGCTACTACCCTTCACATCTCATGTTCCGGCGATGTGACTATCGCTCACAGGCACATTGCGATGTCGATGTTAAAACAGAATATCATTAACTCCTGGTATTAAGATGTGTTTTGGTGGATCAGATCACGAGTCGACGACGCTAAATACAGCTGTAAACAGGGTCTAATACGTTCTGAGCTTGTTCACTTTCGACCGAATTGCTTTCGGAGTGTAAACACTCATGTGGTCAAATGTGTTCGAACAGCCTCAAAAGATGACTACTGACCTAATGCTTAAACATTATAGGATGTGCACTAGCTTGGCTGGCTGAAAACCCAAGTTTTGTTTGAAGATGAATAATGTACCAAGCACCACTCCTGATTTCTAGCACACACACTCACAGCGTCCGGCTGGTCTTGCGACTGTCGGTGCAGACACTAAAGCTGATGCCCTCCGTATGTTTACCCATTGTCTCCAGGCACATTGTATATGTACATTGCCTGAGTTTATTTCATCCATTAGATTAAAGATCTGAAATACATTTACCCGCCCATAGAGCCTCCCCTCGAAGAAATCAGGAAAGAAGTGGTTGAAAGTGGACAAAAGAGACGGATTAAAACAACATGTGTAAATGAGAATGTGTCTCTCTCATCCACCTGTGATCCAATCGAACCAAAACTTGTCTTAATACTAGGTGTAAACAGGCCCTGATTGAAATGTGCATGAAGTAGAATATCTGAGCTGCTCTTTTCCATTCAACAAATGTGGATCATTTATACCAAACAAAACTGTTCCTGTCTAACTTTTCTTCATGGTTTTCTGTTGAGCTGTGTGTAGAAAAGATTGTTTCTAATAAAGCTTATATCTCCACAGGTATGGCAGGCAGGAAAGCGGCAGGCCTCAAAAGCGTTTAATCTCTACGCCAATATTGATATTCTCCGGCCGTACTTCGATGTGGAACCTCTTCAAGTCAGAAACAGGTCAGATGCATGTCAAACATTCTAGCAGCGCTTTTACAATATCTACAGTAGCTTCACCACTGCTTCAGACTCAATGAACCCACTGCTTAATCCACAGGCTGGTCGAATCCTTGATCCCAGTCCGGATGATCAACTTTCCACAGGTAAGGCATTCGATCATTTTAGCCTTGAGCAATAAACAATAGAACAGTGTTTCCCAACCACTGAGAGGCCCGGAGAGGTTGTCAGGTGTGCCGTGGAAAATTAGCCTATCAAAAATAGGCTATGCACAGGATATTTAAAACAACATTTCATATTATTAACCCTATAAAAACTACTGTATTATATATGATATGCAAATGTCTAACGCCGACTTCACACCGCGCGTAAGCAGGCGTGAGCAGCGCCGAAGCAGCGCGTGTGGAAAGCAGTAACAGCGCGCACTTATTGCTTTCATACAGGCAGCGTTTGTCTCGCGTGGCTGAGCCGCGGCTCGTATATTGCAAATACAGACGAATATCGTCAATTCTGTCACTTTCCCGGAGTTCTCCTCCAACCCCTGTCTGTCTCGTGCTTTGATTTATGATGGGCAGCGTATATCTGCTGCAAATGTGACTGTGTTCCCCTCTGTCCAAAACACATGTGCATATAACATGCTGTATGAAGGTAGTTTACGAGATAAAAGTAACCTTAAAGTTAAAATAAGCCTCTAGTTTTAATCATTTAAACAGGCCTTTGAAGTTTGAGCAAAAACTTCTGGGAGTGATGTGTTTTGAGTATTTTATTTAAAAAAATTCTGGCGCCGGATGTCATATGGTGTTTGTGAAACACACGAACACTTCACTACATTATCTCATGGTGAAATTAATTATTTTGCATGTTAAACAGGTCAGTTTTGATCGAACAATGCACTGTGACTTTAATTCAGCGTGAGCAGCGGCGTCAAAAATAGACCCGGCGCGAAGCGATCGCGGCACTGGCGCTTCTGCTCTGCTCCTGCTACGGCGCGCGCTGCCTCTGCTGCCGGTGTGAATGCTCTAATCTGTTAACATGGCGCCGAAAAATACGCGCAGCTTACGCCCTGCTTACGGCGTGCGGTATGTAGCCGGCGTAAGGCCTCTAAAGGATCAACACGATCAAAACTTTGCTGAAAAAACATTTGCACACAATCTACTGTTGTCTGATTGATAGTTTGATTATCCATAATGTTTTAGAAAGCCCATGTTAAAATGTTTAGTATCAAATATGATCCATCAAGCATTTGATGATCTCTCAATCATCTTTATATTGCATTGCATTATGTTTTGCTCCCTACAATAAAAACTACAGAGCTTTGATCATGAAAGCATTTAAATATAGTCTTACTAAGACATTATTGGGGAATATAGAGTGACAACTGATATTTATATGTATTTTAAATAAGTTTCTGCTATAAATCTCACTGATTGACATTACAAGCCATGTTATGTTTTGACAATATAAATATCAGCAGGAGCACCAAATAAAATTTATTACAGTTTGGGCATCTGAATAAAATTGAGGTGTTTTCTTCCCTGTTTGAAAATATAGGTATTATTCATCAATAATATCATGGTATATTTGGTATAAAAGCCTGAAGTATGAATTATGATACTCAACAGAAAGCGTCTCAGGTTACTCGCGTAACCTATGTTCTCTGAATAGGAAGCGACGCTGCGTAGTGACGCATTTGGGAACGCCCACTGGGTGTGCCGATTGTCTGAAGCCCTTATAGAATCACGCCAATTCATTGGCTGATGGCGCAGCGCCGCCCCAAGCTCAACACCTTGAGCCTATACTACGCCTGCTTATCTCCAGATTTTTCTGCGAAAAGAAAGCCTGTCGGCAGTACAAGGAGCTTGGCAGCGTGCGCGGCATCTCGTTCCTATTCAGAGAACATAGGTTACGCGAGTAACCTGAGACGTTCTCTTTCATGGGTTCACTCGGCGCTGCGTAGTGACGCATTTGGGAACGGTATACCAAACACGCCAAGCTAACGTGCTGCCGCATCTGGCAAAACGCCAGGAAAAAATCCTGCATGGCTGGATTTAAGCAGAAAGAACATGCAAACCCGGAGCCATGTCAAGATCCAAACTATAAAACTTCACAAATGTGTGCGAAGAGGACCAACCTGCCGCTACACAAATGTCTTCTAAACAAACTCCCTTAAAAAGAGCCTGAGAGGCGGCCACACCTCTAGTAGAGTGTGCTCGAGCGCCTAGAGGTGAAGGAAGTCCGCGCACCTCATAAGCTAAGGAAATAGCCTCTGTTAGCCAATGCGAAACTCTCTGTTTTGAAGCGGCGAGCCCACTGCAGCCAGCTCCAAAACATACCAGTAACTGGCTAGACTTCCTCCAACCACCCGAACGGTCCACATATATCTTCAATGCCCGGACCGGACATAACAAGTTCAACCTTTCGTCCTCTGAAGAGGCAAAAGGCGGAGGGTGGAAAGAATGGAGGACAGTAACCTGCGGCGAAAAGAGGTTGACAAAACCTTGGGCACATAACCCGGCCTGGGTCTTAAGGAAACCTTAACCAGCCCCGGAGCAAAATCCAAACAAGTCTCGCTAACAGAGAGAGCTTGTAAGTCCCCTACTCGCTTCAAAGAGGTCAAAGCCAACAAAAGAGCCACCTTAAGAGTCAGAATCCGAACTGGTGCTGACTCCAGGGGTTCAAAGGGAGCCTCCGACAACCCCTCCAGGACAACTGACAGGTCCCAAGGAGGAACAGTAGGGGGGCGTACTGGTCTCAGGCGCCTAACCCCTCTCATGAAGGAAACTAGCCTCTGTCTCCCCAAAGGAATCTCGTCCGTCTCTCTGTAAGCGGCCATGGCGGCTATATACACCCTGAGCGTAGTGGCCGCGCCGGCCGCAAACTTCTCTTGTAAGAACTCCAGTACCGAACCAACGGGGCAGTTAACTGGGTTCACTTTACGAGCCGAACACCATGTCCCAAACACTCCCCGCCGAGGAATAGAGCTTTCTAGTAGAGGGAGCTCTAGCATTATCAATGGTCTCCTGGACATCTGCGGGAAGACCAACACTTACAGTGGGTGGCCCTTGATCGGCCACACCCATAGCTTCCAAATCTCTGGACGAGGATGCCAGATCCTGCCCTGAAGCTGGGACAACAGGTCTTTCCTGACTGGAATCTCCCAGGGGGAGGACTCCAGAAGAGGAATCAGCTCTGAGAACCATATCTGGGGCGGCCAAAATGGTGCTACCACCAGGAGAGACAGACCGCTCTGTCTCACCCTGTGCAGGACCGCCGGGATCAACTTGATGGGCGGAAATGCAAAGTTTCATCCTTGGCCAAGGATGAGCGACGCATCCAGTCCCAGCGAAGCTGGAGGGTTTAGGGAGAACCAAAGTGGACACTGGGACGACTCTTCCGACGCAAAGAGGTCCACCTCTGCCCTGCCGAACCTCTCCCAAATCTGGGCTACCACTAGTGGGTTCAGCATCCATTCCCCTGACCTGAGTTTCTGCCTCGATAGAAAATCTGCTGCGAGGTTCAGGATCCCAGGAACATGGACCGCCCTGAGGGATAGGAACTTGTCCTGAGCCCACAGAAGAAGCGGCGCGCATGCCCGTTCAGGGTGCGCGACCGCGATCCCCCCTGGCGATTTACATAAGACACCACCGCCATGTTGTCTGTCCTGACAATGACATGGTGCCCTATAAGGAAGGGAAGAAAGTGCCAAAGGCCCAGGAAGACCGCTCTTAACTCCAGACAGTTTATGTGCCAGGTTAGAGTCTCCCCCGTCCAGATTCCGTAAGCTGGCCGGCCTTGACACCGCACCCCAACCGGTGAGAGAGGCGTCCGTCGTAATCATCTGGCGACGGAATACAACCCCATGCTGACACCTCTCTGGAGAAAGAGAGGGTCTCGCCACACTGATAGAGCTCGAGAACAACTTTGCGACACTCTCAGTAGGCGATAGAGGCGATCCTGTTGATCGAGCCCTGCAGACTTCATCCACCAGTGGAACGGTCTCATATGAAGCAGACCCAAAGGAAGCACTTGGGAGGCTGCGGCCATGAGACCTAGAAGCCTGCGACAGGTCCCGACAGACACATGCTGGCCGAGCACGAAGCGGGCCAGACATGTCCTGATGCTGGAAATCCGGGCAGGAGCCAACCGGGCCTGCATTGACACGGATTCCAGACAGACCCCTAAAAAGATGGTCTGCTGGGACGGAATGAGAACACTCTTGTCGGTGTTCACTCTTAGGCCAAGAGACTGGACATGGCGAAGCACAATGTCCCTGTGACGGTTTGCCAGCTCCTTGGACTGAGCCAGAAGGAGCCAATCGTCCAGATAGTTGAGTATACGGATGCCCTGGAGCCTCAGCGGGGCCAGCGCGGCATCCATGCACTTGGTAAAAGTCCTTGGCGCTAGAGCAAGACCAAAGGGGAGTACTTTGTATTGAAAAACCTTTCCCTCGAAGGCAAACCTGAGGAACTTCCTGTGTCGCCGAACAACCTGAATATGAAAATAAGCATCCTTCAGGTCTATCGACACGAACCAGTCCCCTGCACGAACTTGGGCAATGATAGACTTCAGTGTAAGCATCTTGAAACGCCTCTGATGAGGAGAAGTTCAAGCAGCGCAGGTCTAGTATAGGCCGCAAACCGCCGTCCTTCTTGGAACCAGGAAGTAACGGCTGAAAAACCCTGTTCTACCTCCGTAGGTGGAATTTCCTCTATCGCTCCTTTGAGAAGGAGGGAAGATAGTTCCTGTTGTAGAACAGAGGCCTCTGAGACGCTGTTTACTACAGTTTGGAGGATCCCGTTGAAACGGGGAGGGTTGCGGCAAAACTGAAGTGTGTAGCCCGACCGAATCGTGCGAACTACCCATGGCGATACCCCTGGTAGACATTCCCACTCGCGGAAGAAATGAGACAGAGGAAGCGGAGTGGTGAGGTGCAGAAAGCATACCTGTTTTGCTGAGGTGAAGACTTGTTGGACCTCGGTGGGGGCACATCTAACATACGGAGAGCCCTTGGCGTCCGGATGCGGAGAGGGAACTTCCCTGGCCTGGGTAGATGAAAGAAGGTTGGCCCCTCCCTGGAGAAAATCGACTGTGTCTCCTATACAACGGGCGGCCGCGGTTAGGCTCGACGGACGTAAGGGGAGAAAGTCTAAACGCGTCTCCTTTCTCTAACGCCGGAGGTGAAAAAGGGAGAGTCAATTCCGCACATCGAGACGCGCTGGGCGGCGAATGTGACGGGTGTGGACTCAGAGAGCAGCCAAGAGGAGGGCAGAAACGCTTGCGCGGTCTGACCCTGTCCCGTACGTCGGACGCTGCTCTCCTTTTCCTGACCAGAGGGTCAGGAATGGCTCAGGGGAGCCGGAGCGTTCTTGGGTCTGCCACCAGAACGCTTAGGCTCGATACGTCTATGAGGCCTCTGGCGCGGGAATGGGACGGCCACGAGCTCCCAAACTGTAGCAGGTGGGAGATGACTCTGGTCACTCCTTCCGGCAGGGAAATCCCTCCTGCGGGAAGGGCGCTCTCTAGGCTGGGAGGAGGAAGTAGTAGGGGAATCCCTCGTCCTCCTCGGCATAAACTGCCTAAAAGCAGCTGACTGGGATTTGGCGGCTCTGAATTTTTCAACTACCGTGCTAACGGCCTCGCCAAATAATCCGGACTGGGACATAGGAGCGTCCAGGAGGAAGACCTTCTCCTTGTCACGGATTTCTGTTAAATTCAGCCAAAGGTGGCGCTCAGCGGCCAGCCATCGAGCGTCCAACAGCACGCGCAGTATGCTTAGTGGCCCTAAGAGCCAAGTCCGTAGCTCTACGAAGCTCCTTAACGGCCTCAGGCGTGAGGCCGCCGCCCTCGTCCAAGTCCTTCAAAACATCCGCTTGATAGGCCTGGAGAATGGCCATCGTATGAAGGGCCAGACCAGCCTGACCGACGCGACGTAGGACTTTCCGATTAACGCGGAAGTGGTCCTGCACGGTTTAGACGGGAGGAGAGGGCGTGACTTCCACGTGGCGGCCGAGGAAGGAGAGATCGCGGCGCCAGCGTATCCTCGACTGGAACGGTAGAGTAACCGTGCTCCACTGAACCAACTAGGTTGGTGAAGTCAGCGGCTGCCGCGTTAGTCAGTCGGGAGGAGAACGGCTGTTTCCAGGATCTAGAGATCTCATTATGTAGATCGCGGCGGCAGCTTTCTCCTCGCTGGGCGGCGTTAGAACCACTCAAAAACCTCTCATCAAGTTTGGAGGTTTGAGACTCGTGAGGTTCGTCAGGCCAGTCGATCGCGAGCTTCTCGGTGGCACGCGCGCAAGCACGTCAATAAGCTCCGAATAGGCCGCTGAAGGCCGCGCCTCCTGGCCGCTGAAGGCCGCGCCTCCTGGCCGCTGGGCGGGAGAGCGTCATCAAGTGAAACAGGCCCGAAATCCTCGGAGTCGGACGCTGTAGTAAACACGACATCATCCAGACCGAAAGAAACGGCATCGCGTGCTTCCGGGCTAGGCATCATATAGTCGTGAACATACTCGACTGGCAAACGCACGTGCTCGGGAGAGGGAGAGAGAGGAAGGCCGTCTGCTCGGCGTCCTCGAGCTCAACATCCGAACCCCAGGCCGCGGATCCGAGGGAGGCCTCGGCCGCCTCTGAAGCGCGGCGGGGGGGAGCGGATGATTCCTTCTCAAAAAGCGTGAGCCTCGTGCGGAGGGTTTTGAGAAGGAGATTTTCACAAAATCTACATTTGAAGTGCCTGAACCGCCTCGCGCGCGTGAGCAAAACCCATGCACTTAACGCACTTACCATGCGGGTCGTCACTCGAGATAAAGCGAGTGCACGGCGGGGGACAACGACGAAACTCCATCGCACTTCACGAAGGAGAACAAAGTTCCGCTATCCGAAGTCGCTGAAGTGCAAAGGTGATAGTAAAGTAGTAGTTTTGGGTCAGAAGAATCGCACGAAGGGAGCGATGCTACCACTTCGTGAAGGCAGAAAAATCTGGAGATAAGATGGCGCCTCGCTAGTATAGGCTCAAGGTGTTGAGCTTGGGGGCGGCGCTGCGCCATCAGCCAATGAATTGGCGTGATTCTATAAGGGCTTCAGACAATCGGCACACCCAGTGGGCGTTCCCAAATGCGTCACTACGCAGCGTCAGTGAACCTATGAAAGAGAACATGTATATACAAGTTTCGACTTGAATTAAAATAGATTTTTCTGACTATTATTTCTTGTCAGGCACAGGGATAATTAATATTAATGTATTTACTTAAATATAGATATAGCACTTAAATATTTACTATATATATATTCTTGTCTGCATTTATTTTCTCCGCTGTCACACTCACACAGCACATTTTATTTAGTTTTGAGCAGTTTGGAAAGCCAAAAGTGGGCCGAAACTACGTAACACTCACACAATGAGCTCTTTTTGCTTCATTGGGTACTTGTTTTCTGTTCTAAACCCAGAAAGTTGCAGGAGAGCTGTATGGACCAATGATGCTGGTGTTCTCACTGGTGGCTATTCTACTGCATGGCATGAAGACATCAGGAACCGTCATTGTATGTACCATACATTTGTCACTGTCAGTGAGAGATTTCACCCAAAATGAAATTCAATGCAGGCTTTCTTCAGACGTCTCTCTTTCTTGCCTGGTGTTTGTTTGTTGAAACAGAGAGAGGGAACGCTGATGGGCACAGCCATTGGAACCTGCTTTGGATACTGGCTGGGAGTGTCCTCCTTCATCTATTTCCTTGCTTACCTGTGCAACGCTCAGATTACCATGCTTCAGATGTTGTCTTTGCTAGTAAGTAGCTCACATTACCCTTGAAGAGAGTATATGATGTGCCAGTTCACACTGAGGCTAGTTTATGATGTGTTAAGAAGTGTGTCTTGTGATCTTTATTTTCAGGGTTATGGTCTCTTTGGCCACTGTGTGGTCCTTTTCATCACTTACAACGTCCACTTCCACTCGCTCTTCTACATTCTCTGGCTGGTGATTGGAGGACTCGCTACTCTACGCATGGTAAAGCAAAATAAACGAAGGCCAAAATGATGCATGTATTACTGTAAGATGTGTAGTCACCTTCCTTGGGTTCGTGTGTTCCTGTCAGGTGGCTGTGCTCATCTCCCGAACTGTTGGTCAGACTCCTCGCCTCATCCTGTGCGGCACACTGGCTGCTCTTCACATGCTCTTTCTGCTCTACCTGCACTTTGCTTACCATAAGATGGTTGAAGGTAAGACACGGGTCTGAGAGCAAGTAGAGCTGGGCGATTTTATTTTTTAAAATGTATTTAATACCCTGAAAAACAAAAACAGCAAACAATTTTTTTAAAATAATAAGAACTAAACCTATAAAGGCAATTTTTTTCACACTGTTCACCATTAGATTAACACAAGGAAACACATTTTTGAAGTCTTTAGGAAATATTAAAGGATTAGTTCACTTTTAAATAAACGTTTGCTGATAATTTACTCACCCCCATGTCATCCAAGATGTCCATGTCTTTCTTTTTTCAGTCGAAAATAAATGAAGGTTTTTGATGAAAACATTCCAGGATTTTTCTCCTTATAATAGACTCAATGGACCCCAAACGGTTCAAGGTCCAAATGACAGTTTCAGTGCAGCTTCAGAGGGCTTTAAACCATACCAGACGATGAATAAGGGTCTTATTTAGCAAATTGATCGGTCATTTAAAAAAAAAAATAATCTAAAGTTTAAGTTTTATAAGCACAAATGTTTGCCTTGCTCCGTTCTGTGATATGTGTACGTGACGTCACGTGATACGCAGTTACATTGAAAAGGTCACGCTTATCATAGGCGGACGTACCGAGTCGTTGTTGAACGTGCACATACTCAGTCAAACGCCGTTTACAAAAAAGGGAGTTAAAAGGTAAAACAACGATGTCGGGGGATTTTGAATCCTCCTTCCGCACATTTGTTTTCATCAAAAACCTTCATTTATTTTCGACTGAAAAAAGAAAGACATGGACATCTTGGATGACATGGGGGTGAGTAAATTATCAGCAACTGATCCTTTAATGTCCAAATAAAAGTTGCATTCAAATAATTGCAATATTACCTATTATCTACAGCAAAATCCTAGTAAATATACAATATATCATCCTTGTGGCAAGAGCTGTTCTATACTGTAAATGATTTAATGATATACATTACAGTCCATCATAATTTCACCTTGATTTTTGGTCATATAAATATTATAAACTGCATAAAATTACATATTTGTTCTCATTTTGAGGTGTTTTTTTCCTGTTCAAGACTGAACTCTATATTCTCACTGGTACTATATAATTCATAAAAGCCTGATCTGGACTATCACTGAATTGCTAACTGAAGGTGTATAAATGTATAAAACAAACTGATACAATTAATATGCGTTTTATCCTTTTAGAGCAACAAAATAATGAAGTAGATTGTGCGTGAGAATGTCTTCAAGGTCTTATTGTGACCTTTAGTAATTGAAATTCCCTCTTAAACCGAATTGTTGAGGCATTTAAGCAAACCTGTGTGTTTTTAGCCCATCCAAATGAGGCCATTTTTAAAACTTTGATTTGTCTGAAACATGAGCACATGCAGTAATTCTTACCTGTGGTGAAAATCTCATGTCTTGTATCTGTATTACGCTACATGTATTTGTTGCCTAGGGTTGCCAACTTCAGAAGAGAAAAATAAGGGACATTTGTTTTGCTTAACCTATTTATGTACAATTTAATTCCAAAAATAACTTTAATATCATACAAACCCAAACAACTACACACTCACACACACACAAACCATTGTTCAAAATAACATCTGAAATAAAAAGCTTTTGTAACATTATACACTACTATTCAAAAGTTTGGGTTAGCAAAGTTTTTTTTTTTAGAAAGAAATGAAAGTAATACATTTATTCAGCAAGGACACATTCAATTGATCAAAAGTGACAGTAAAGATATATAATGTTACAAAAGCTTTCTATTTCAGATAAATCTGTTCTTTTGGACTTCCTATTCATCAAAGAATCCTGAGAAAAAAAAACCATGTCAACATGGAGATGTATCTTGCGCAGCAAATCACATCAGCATATTATTCCCTCAGGGACATCGCAGTTTTCTGGCGTGGCTGGATGTTGGACTCATGAACAATAATCACGTTGTTTGCATTCAGCAAAACTGATTTCCCAAAATCAAAACTTGGACAGTGAAAGTCAAGTCAAGTCAACTTTATTTATATAGCGCTTTTAACAATGCAGATTGTTTCAAAGCAGCTTCACAGTGTTAAACAGAAAAATAATGCAACAGAATATATCTTGATTATCATACAGTAACAATGTGGGCTTTAGATCAGTAATTAGAGCAGTAATTTGGTCTATATGGTTAATTTAGTTTAATAATTCGATTTATTTTGAAATATATTTGAAAAATAGTTTTTCCCCAACTGAGCAAGCCAAGCCAGAGGCGACAGTGGCAAGGAAACCAAAACCCCATCAGGAGACCTAATGGAGAAAAATAAACCTTGGAGAAACCAGGCTCAGTCGGGGTGCCAGTTCTCCTCGGGCCAATTAACAAACAGCGTATTATTATTATTATTATTCTGGCAATTTTAAAGGTCAGAGGTCATAATAGATCTGAATATTCGAAAGATCTGAGGCAACACGCCGGAGACAGGTTTATTGAGGATGATGTATCGATTAAATAATTATTAAAAATAAATAATTTGAAATATCAGAGTCATTACGCCGGAGACAGGTTTTTATTGAGGATGCCGTAAACAATTACTAAAGTGTAATATTCGAAAGATCGGCGGCAACACGCTGGAGACGGGCTGAAAGCAGGGATGTGTTGTTAGCGCGAGTCCCACTCGAAGCGGGAGCGACCAGCCAGCAGAGGATTCTGCAGTTCGCAAATCAAACAATGATTCGTCTCAAAATAATGAATAATTCTCAATCAGGAGTTTGTCATTCATATGGTCATGCAAGCGACACATATCTTTTTTTTTTTTGCAGGTTTTTCGATATTACAGGGATGCAAACAGCGCGCTTTTTGGCGCCTCCCGCTTTTTCACGTCAGTTTGATTAGTTACCTCTCTCTTTTTTGACCATACATGTGTTTGCATCCCTGATATTAGCAGTTTAATCTGTATTTCCACATGCCATTTTTTGTGTGTGGAGGAATTGGCGCATTTGTGCGTAGGGGGCTGTGATTGGAGGATGACAGGTGTCAGTGATCTCAGGGGTCGTGATCTGCTTTTGTGGTTAGATCAGCGAAGCAGTCAATAATGGGACAAGGGAGATCACGTACGGGACAAATCAATTAGGCCCAATATGCGGGACGTCACGGCTAATACGGGACAGTTGGCAACCCTATTGTTGCCCTCTCATGTAAAATCCGGAGCGCTCTAAGCAGATGCCAACAAACTAGTGGCAACGCTCGACACCCGACGTCCAAGTAGCACATCCGTTCTGAGCCGTAAGAGGAAATAACTTTTACCAAGGGTACCAGCAGGTGGCAGTAGTCTGTTTTCGTTACTCAAAGCGGGAAACCGGAAGAGCTACAGGGATACAAAACATAAACAACGGTGCTGGAAAAAGCAAATCAGAATTTCACTCCCCACAGACGGATTTGTGATATTTCAGAAATGTCTGACACGTATCAGAATGAGAAATGCAAACAAATGAGAAGTGTTCTGTGTGTTCCCTCTTGACTTCATCGTTTACTTCGTCACTTCCGATTTTATTTATTTTTCTTGTGTAGGACACTCCAAATGCGACCTTCGAATGCGCCCTTCTTTCACAGGAATTCGGAGTGTGCATGAGGTGTATCCTTTGCTGCTACAGATAACCCACAATTCTTTGCGTCACCTTTAACAACCGTCATATTTTTTTCATTTTAAAAATATTGTAAAAATGGCACCACCGTCAGATATACATGCAAGCGTAGATGTGGTGTTTAAATTTAAGTAGTTTCAAACTTGTTTTTGTTTTTTAAGCTGTATTACCACAAACAGACAGGTGTGGTAAACAGGATTACAAGTGTTTAGTGATTTTTAAACGTTTAGAACAGTACATTGCTGTCAAGGCAAGAAACATTTCATAGTCATTTTTTAAGTATAATTTTCATTCATATAACTGACGTGAGAGCGCAACGTGTTGGCATAGCAACGTGATACTTCCTGCCTGTGTGTCCAACAAAGAGCGTCTCGTTTCATTCTGTTTGAGGACACACCAAATACCGCATCCTTCACAGGGTGTATCCTCTGGAGGATGCAGCCTTCGAAATTACATGAAATGAGACTCAGCTATTATGTAAATTAGAGATTTGTTGTGTCATCAGCTTCACTGTTTAATATAACGGGACACTGTGAGATCACGTTCATTGAATGAGTGACAGCTTTCAGTGATTATAAAGGGAGCGCTTTTTGCACACTGTCTAGACGATATAAAAAATAATTAATTGGCCTATAATATATTCAGAATTTGAATAAAACTTTTGTTTTCCATTCTTGAAAAGCGGCCACATACACACTTCAATACATAGACCCATGTCTGCATGTAAATACGGGATTCGCTCTCGAAATTGTAATGACTGACAGTGATAAATATTTATGTATCAAAATCAGGCTCATATAAATGTCAGGAAAACATGATTCCTGGTTGCATGTCAATATCCATGGATCGCTGAATCTTTAGTAAGTTTAGTTTAAACCTTTAGTTTAAACCGATAACCGTTTGTTCTACTTACGTTTTCCCCTATAAACCCCAGACATGCAGCAGCGGTTCTGCCACACAGTCCGGCTGAGGGGGCGTGTTCCTGTGGGAAAGTGACGTCAAATGCCTATCCTCTATAAGCGGTATAATGTATATCTAGCCAGTTGTTATCGCAGAATAAACATCTTCAGGGTGATGCAAGACCCTCTGTTGGGTTAATATCGGGTTTGTACCATAAACTGTATAAAAATATGGACGTAGTGTCCGTGACGTCACCCGTAGGATTTGAAGCGCAAAGTAGGGTCGAGCTGGCCGTTGCCATCTTAGCATCGCGTCACCGCGTGTCACTCCCGGATAATAGCAAATGGGCAAAAAGGCGGGACGTGGGGGGAGCTTTGGTGACGCGATGACTAACAGACAGCAGATAAATGGCTGTCCATCTGCCACTCAAAGTGGTCGATCCCTTAATTATGCAGAACTTTAAGGCTTTATTTAATGTAAACGGATGAGTTATTAAAAAATTCACCCCCTTCACTGTTATCATGAAGGGCAAAATTTGCCATTTAAACCAAAACTAGAATTAGTACCAGGGTGTATACATGTTTTTTTCTGCTGTAAAGTTCTGCATTTTAACATGGGGCTCAATGAGATTCTGCTCCCTTCTGGAGCCTGTGGCAATAATGGCGTCATTATGGTGGCCACTAGATGAAATGCAGTTTAATTCATTTCCGTATTGGCTTCCAGAAAGATCGTGGCAGGTTG
Organism: Gobiocypris rarus; assembly: GCA_023029165.1. Classification (NCBI taxonomy): domain Eukaryota; kingdom Metazoa; phylum Chordata; class Actinopteri; order Cypriniformes; family Gobionidae; genus Gobiocypris; species Gobiocypris rarus. The sequence continues at coordinate 5,636,420 of CM040927.1, forward strand.
CCGCTTGGTTTGTACATTATCCCTTACTTGGTACCTGATGATTTAGACCGCTACGCAGCACAGAACATACGTGCTCTTTAGTTTTTGTGGCGTATTCAAGTTAAGCTTTTTTGCCCAGACACAGCCGACGCGAGGTGACAACACAATCGCCGCTGACGTCGGCTTTGTTTGTCACAGTCATGGCCTTTACAGACCTCATTGCTGTTTTGTCATTGTTGTGTTTTCCTGTTTGCAGGTATTCTGGATACTTTGGAAGGACCCAACATTCCTCCCATCCAGAGAGTGGCCAGAGATGTTCCCGCTGTTGCGAATGCTGTTGTGAATGCAACCATCAAGTCAATAGCTGCAATTGTACAGTCACAGTGATCATATATTGGGCATCTGGGTTGGTCACACAGTCCAGTGAGGCTGGTGTACATATATAGGGTCAGGGCAAAACAAAACCATGGGGCACCTTCGGTCTGAGCTCAGTTTGAATCTGTATATTGTTCCTGACGCTGACAAACGGGCCTAAAATGATGCTTTAGGTCAGGATGGCTTCACTTCATTAATATGAGACAACAGTTTTGACACACTATCCCATTCACTGTATGCTTGTCTTAATAATTTCTGTTGCTAAGAGTTACCGTATCTATGACCTGCTATTATTAGAATGATTTGTGTGGATTCCTTAAGGATCCTGATACTAATAACTGAAATAATTCTTCAGAAGGTTTTGTAAAACCCAGCTGGATGCTTGCGCTCATTGAGAGTGCACCGACTGTCCTCAAACAGTCTCAATTACTGAGACGGCTGATGATATCACACAACACTTCTGTTTTTAGATCTTGTTGCGTAATTTCACAGTTGAAAAGGAAATCTTCATCAAGATTAAAGAAGTCGGTCTCGATCGGAAGGCAAAAAGCGTTGATACAGAAATGCAATGATATTTTATTTGAAGATGAGAAAGGTTGTTATGGTGCATGCAATCTTTTTTTCCTGATCCATATTTAACCAGCCATTGTGTTTCAGTGATTCCTGCTATTTAAAGCTCTGGTTGGGTGTGAGGGTTTTCTGTGCTCTCTCATTATGTTGTCTTTTACATGTGAGCTTATTTAAAGGGTTCTTTTAAAGAGAAAATAAAGAAACACTGTTGTCCTTGTTTGTTATCATCAGAAGCATCATGTTTAATACAGTTCATGAGTTTTCCTGTGCCCGTTTTATAAAAGCAATAAGGTACACGAGGCTAGTGCTGTATCATGAATAAGTCACGGCTGAAGGGGTGGAAGGAACTCCACTACACCCCAACCCCAACCCCATCTCTCCCCTTATGTCTTATTTATCTTATGTAGAAAAATTACATAAGTATTTAGTCTTGTTTCCTGGGAGACAAAAGAAAAAAGATAATTTAAGTGCACTTTTCTTATTTTGCAAATTATCTGCTAATAGGGTAAGAAAAAAATACTCAGTATTACAAGCATTTGTGCAGCGTGAATGAATGAATGATGTATTTAAACACCGCTGGCGCTTTAAAAAGTGGGAGGAGACTGAAAGACACTGGGTTTACCGAAGAAAAGGTACACAGAATAAGTTATATATATATACTAATATATGAGTATTTACCAACACATTTTGATGCATACATTTGATGATGCAGATGAATCACTGAATCAAAGTCAATAAAACAGGTTCAAACTTTTTATTAAAGAAATCGTCAAAATTAAGTTTGTAATTATTCAATAAATGTGTTCATTTATCGCGCTCTGCTCATGGTAATGATTCGAGTTTAGTTGCTATGGCGACGCGTGTTATGAATTCTGGCTCATATGCTCGCGATCTCGATCTGTTGTTGAGAGAGACGAGGCGAATTCACAAACTTTTGCTGAATATTTTCTGAGCGATCTTGAGATTTTGAAGCTGTTCGGAGGATTCCTGAGACGAGACTATTATTCTACAAGAACATCGGAGGAGATATATCCTTTACACAGAGTTATATTTTTGAGTTATAGTTAATATTTCTAAGGAAAGGCCGCTTTTATTTTTTGTTCCTTTCTTATTTTAGTTAGAGTTTTACTCATTTATTTTTTCTTTTCTGGGAGGAGTATTTCTGAGGGTAGTTTATTGTATTGTATTTTGTGTTGTGTTGTGTTTTGTATTGTTTTTATTGCAGATTGGATGTCGATGGCTCATATGATGGGTGAAAGAGCAGGTGAGTGCTTTAGTTTATGGGATGTTATGTTATGATGTTGTACAATGACTACATTAATGTGAAGAAAATTGTGTGAGGTAACCCATTTGCAGAGGCGGACAGAGTACACAGCTTCATAACTTGAGTAAAAGTACAGATACCCCTTGCTAAATTTTACTCAAGTACAAGTAAAAGTACTGAAGTGCTTGTTTTTAAAATTATTGAGTATTAAGAGCACAATACATTTTCTAAATATTGCATTTCTACTGCCACAGTGCTTACATTTATGTACAGAAACGTCCTACATGGAGTTATGTGTTAATACCTTGGAGAATGTAAAACGAATTGAAAGTAAAATCAAGTCATTTTCATCTTTTTACCATGTTGCTTTATTTAACATTTCTCACTTGCCCACAATGGCAACGCTCTGACGAACCTCTGCTAGAGTTTTAATGGATTTTCTGCACACACACATTTGAACCTGACTGTGTTAAACACACCGCATACTCAAGAACATCAAAGCGAATGCTCAGCTTACATTAATGTGTGATAGGCTTGCTACGATAGTCGGTGTTGCCGGTGTTACCGATGTTCAGACTCAACACCGGTCACTCGCACACCGTGGCATCAACTTTTCAATTTGAGTAACTGAAGTAACAATTTGTAATTGACCACTGGCATTGATTATTGATTATTATTTAAACATGACTAACTATGTGATGTCTGAAATATTCCAGCCTCAGGCCGCTCCAGATCCAGGAGGTTTGGTCAGGAGGTTTGGAGACCCGGATCTGATGACCGTGATCAGGATCCACTGCCAGACCCGACCCAGACACAGATCCAGGAGTTTCCTACAGATTTAGCACATCTGTCTTCTGAGTGTTCTGTGTCCGGAGGTCAGGCTGACGGGAAGAGGGAGTGGCAGAGCGGCAACCGGCAGAGCCAAGATGATGGGCGCCCGTCATCTAAGCGCTTTCACAGAGGTCAGAATAGGCTTTTATTAATGAAGTTATGGCTCAGTTAACATATAATGTGTCATTGAAAAAAGAAAGCTGAAAAAAATGAAGTCACGATTTGATGTGACCACTGACATTGATTATTATTAGTATTAAAAATGTCTTCACCAGGCATCATGTCCACATCATCTTTGTCCTCTCTGATGACAATATAGTGAGGCGGTTCTGTAGAGACTCGTTGAGCCTTAGCAGCGAGGCACGTACGTCGTCGACTGGAGGTGGAGTGGCGATAGATCGGATAGCCGAAACGAACAGGGCAGTTGCAGCGACTGCAGTTTGTCCAGGTCCGACAGCCTGGAAGAGTGGATGTGCCCTCCGCTGCCAGGTCAAGTTCCCGTCGAGCCAGCGGAGACTTCAAATGGCCTTATGGAGGCTTCACCAGACGAGAGCTCAACAGGTGAGACTGAAATAAAGCTCGGCAGTGTGAAGTGTACAGATGGAGATTTTGCTATTTCATGCTATTTTTTTAACATGTTAATGTACAGTCACATTTAATTTCATTTCGCTGAAATGTTCTTTCTGGATTGAACAGTAAAATGTAAGTTATGTCATTATATCATTGCCTGATTTGACGTCAGAGATGTTTCTAATCATTCAGTTTTGTTTTCTTCATGTCAGAAAAACCTACAGAACATGAGAACAGGAAAGGAATTGTTTCTTTCCTCATGGCGCGTGGAAGGCGATGAAGCGTTAAGCTCTTCTGCTGCTGTCTCAGTGCTGTGGATGATGTGGAGCCTTTTGTTCCTCCGGCGGATCTGGAGCCAGAGCCTGATCCTGGTCCATCATCACCTGATTCAGATCACTCCGGCTTCAAGACAAATAATGGTCAATATGCAGACATTATTTCTCCAACATTGTTTTAAACAGTATTATCGTCTTGTTTGCACTGATATTCTTAATGTAAAACAAAGGATCTAGCAAGCTAATATATTTCTCATATGTTTCTGTTTTTCAGACTCCTTTGACACTCTCTATAACGTTGGGCGATGATTGGATCCGGAGGATTCGGAAGAGTGTTCAAGGAACTCGGAAATTTGATGGCAAAGCGGTAAAGCAATCTTGCTGAATTGTACAAACATTTTTGCTCTTGCATGCATCAAAACATATTTAATACAGGCGGGTTAATACTTAGATAACATTGATAACTGTTTTTTTGCAGGTTGCCATCAAGCAGATCGCCAAGATTAATAATGATCGTTATCTTGATATTGTAAGTTGGTCAAAAGTTGAATGTGTATTTGTTGTTTAAGTGCTGATTACTGTAGTCAATACACCTGTAGGAAGCATTAGGTGTAAATGTCATAGATCAATAAACCTGGAAAGGCTCTGATGATCGTATCGATAAAGATCAAATAAAAGTATGTTTAAAAATTATGTTTTCTTCAGATTTTTACCCAGCTAACCTTCTGTCTACTACTTTTCTCTAGCCTGGGCATCCCGAACCTCTCGTTACAGAAGTGGCGCTGCTGTTAATGATGAGGCAAGAACCCATAAGCCCCTACGTCATCAAACTGTACGACTGGTTTGAACTTCCTTGGACGTTCAATCTTATAATGGAGTTCCCTGAACCCTGCGAGAGCTTGCTGGACTTCATCATTCGTGATCCTCAACTGGATGAAACAACAGCACGGGTCATCATGCGACAGGCTGTGCTGGCAGTACAACACTGCATCGAGCACGGCGTTTTTCATAATGACGTTCATGCAGAGAATTTCCTGGTGAAGACAAACACGTTAGAGCTCAAGCTGATCGACTTTGGCTGCGGTCAGCTACTTAGTGCTGATGGCTACGAGAAAAAAATATACCTTGGTGAGTACTTTTGGAGTGTGGAAACCTGGATGTAGTGACTTTCTGATTATTTGGCGCTTTGAAAAATTGCTCAACAATGCGCAAATGTCTTTCTTACAGGATTAATGGATTACTGCCCACCTGAAGTCTTCACGAATCTCGATTCCACGCCGTCCCAACAAATGTCTGGGCTCTAGGAGTGTTGTTATGCGAGATGATGACGCATGTTCTCCCTTTGGCAATAGAGCGGAAATCATACAAGCCAAAGTTACATTCGAGAACTCCAACTTATCCAAAGGTGAGTGAAAAATATTGATAAACACACACATAAAGCAAAAGCTCTGTACAGAAACAGGCAAAGGTGAAGCATGTAAGATTTTTCAAGTTGAAATACATTCAGTTTATTGTTCATCTGTTTTCATAGATGCCAACATTCGTTCCACATGGTCATGACTAACCAGCTCTCTCCTTAATAAAATTTGTACAGAATGCAGTGATCTGATTAGCCAGTGCCTAGTCGGGATCAACTAAGCGGCCGGCGTTAGAGCAGATGTTACAACATGAATGGATTAGAAATGATCTGGAGAAGTTCAGGAGAAGTTGAGGAGATTCAGTCGATCAGTGATTTCAGGTGTGAGGAAGTGTAATAGACAGAGTAGGATTATTATCATTTATCTTCAGTTCTGGATTATTTGTAGTGAGGTTTTCAAATTTGTGTTACAATTTTGAACAAAATTGTGTTCAAAATTGTAATGTTCTTGTTATACTCAAGTCAAGTCAGCTTCATTTATACAGCGCTTTATACAATACAGATTGTTTCAGAGCGGCTTCACAGTAATAAACAGGAAAATAACACAATCAGTGATGCAATTGCAAGAACTCGGTTCTGTTGTAAATCAGCTCTAAAAAACATTCATGAGTTCACATGTTCATATAATCTTTGTATTGGATAGGAAGTAACACTTGCTGTCCTTGATGGAGGGCTTGAGCTCGAGACGTGACCCGAAGCCTGAAGTCCAACCCCGACCTGACAGGAACTCAAGCCGCCGCACCAGAGATCAGAGCCGGCCCACGTCTGAGCAAGAACAGGAGAGATCGAAGACTGAAAGAAGTCATCAAGTCATCACAGCCACTTTTGCTTTGTTTTAAAAGTCATTTCTGCTAAGACAACCAATCTTTATTTATATAGTGTTTTTTATATGATTGATCTCTTGGACGAATCAAACACTAAAGAGATGGTGGAGGTTTTTACTAAACCCTGCTCCATTTCATTAGACTCTGTTGCTCCCCTTAAGCCCAGGAAAGCTAAGGAAAAGGGCCCGCTCAGCCTTGGTTAAATGATTTTACTCGCTCTCTTTGACAAGACTGTTGTAAGGCAGAGCGGAAGTGGAAAGAGATAAACTCAAGTATCTTCATGTTTAAGTGCATGTAACCAGTTACCAGAAATCAGTGAAAGAGGCAAAATCTAAAGTCCCCTCAAAACTCATCACTGAAAATGCAAATCGGTTGAGAATGCAGTTTAAGGCGATTGATTCAGTGCTAAAACCCTTACCAGCTCCTTCTCTTGTTCCATCTCGAAACCTGTGAGATGATAAAACTTGATGATAAAATTTTGCCATTAAGCCAGCAATATATAATCCCCTCGATCTGTTCACCAACCGATTCACTAGCTTGTTTTCATCCAGTTATTTGATGTCATCCCAACTCGCCTTTTTAAGGAAGTGTTTGAAAGCGTTGGCGCAGCTGTTATTAACAGTTCTCTAGCCAATGGAATTGTCCCTGCTAGTTTTAAACTAGCTCCTGTTTAAAAGAAACAAAACTCCTGACTTAAACTTTTACTCCTGACATAAATTAAGAAATAAATGTCAACACTTGCAGGTTCGCCGTGCAATTCCTCAAGTTCATTTGACTTTCTGAACCTTTAGCAATGGCTTTCACAGACGGCGTCCGGTTACAGCTCGCTCAGCGCCCTTACTTCGTATCAGCACGACCATCCGCCTCGGCTGTTCAAAAAACAACACACTTTACTCCTTGACTTTTCCGCGCTGCTTCCAAAACTTCCCACAATGTCTCAACAATAATGATGGAAGACGAACCTGACAGAAGTGACTGTCTCATGCATAATAGCTAAATTATATTTTATGCATACTACAGCGCAGTGATTGGATTAAATGAGCTTTATGTCATGAATATGTTGAGAATCGCTCAAAGCGATCGGCGTCAGCATGTCCGCCAGCCCCAAACTTGGGCCGAAAGCACACGGTGACTTCAGCTTCTGTGACGTTGCTCCGACTCAAACCGGAAAACAGAAATCGCTCAGTAAAATTAAAAAATAACTATTTTTCACATATGAATAACATTAATGACTACCTTTAGTGTTTTCAATGATGTGCAGCCTATACATATCTGCTTACATCTCAAAAAAGTGTTTTGGGGTTTCATGACCATTTACGGCGCTAAAAAGTAGGTACTATAGCCTGATCGGGTTCAGTATGAATGCGGTCCGCACATCATGCACCATGTTGACATTATCATGTGACCTACGACGTTATCACAAGTGTAACTTAAAAGATACGAGATTATTTCATCGGTTTTATTGATGAAATTTGCTCATTTTGTTGTGAAATTTATGCAATTTTTAAGAAATATAGGATCTCCTACCACTGCAATGCTGACGATACACAGTTTTATCTACCGGCAAAAACGGACAGTTCTTATCCCTCGGATGTACTGTGTGACTGTTTTCAGGAGATCAAATGTTGGATGGCTAATCATTTTTTGCAATTAAATAAAAGCAAAAGCCAAATTGTGGTTTTAGGCCCATCCAGGTCTTCGTCTCCTTTTAATTTAGGTTCTGTCTCCTCTTGGAGTTACATTTGATTCGTCGCTAAATTTTGAGAAACAAATCAGTGGTAAAGGGCAGTTTCTTTCATTTGAGATCGATTGGGAAATTAAAACAGTTTTTGTCCCCAAAAGATTTAGAGACCGTAATCCACGCCTTCATGACATCACGTCTGGACTACTGTAATTCCCTGTACTGTGACCTGCCTCAAACTACAATCTCGCCTGCAAATTGTCCAAAATGCTGCCGCGAGACTTCTTACCGGCACAAAAAAGAGAGATCACATTTCTCCCATTTTAGCGACTTTACATTGGCTTCCTGTTAAGTTAAAGTTGCACTTTTTGTGTCCAAGGCTCTATCGGGTGTTGTACCAAAATACTAGTGGTGGGCCGTTATCGGCGTTAACATGAGACTCTTATCGGGCGATAAAAAACATATCGCCGTTAATCTATTTTCAAAGTTGGGTTGGGAGCTGGGTCTATACTCAGCTATGATGACTTTCGCCTTGATATTTTTGCGCGGATGTATAGCTACCTAGCCGAATTGCACTGAAGGGAACGAGAACGAGTCTTCGATCCTGCGTGTATGCCTTCTGTGAAATTACCACATCAGCGTGAGCGCTGGCTTCTGAACTCGGATGCGCCCGCGAGCACGTACTCGAGTCTGGCGGCGTGACTGGCGTACTGCAAGCAGAGAGCTGTAAATCTCATGTCTGCTCGTCGTCAGCGCTCTTAGAGCATTTCCAGTACATTCGAGGTAGATAGGCGCAAGTGCCATTACGTACTGAAGCTTTGGTAACTAATTTAACTGTTCAAAAACAAAAATATAAAAATTAGGTGAACAACGCTATTCATTTTGCCACCTTCTCTTGACGTCGTTACCAAGTAACAGGGTAAACAGCTGCTGCTTTGATGGCGCAAGCGCACGGTTTGGACCCAAATAATATAATATGAACACAGTCCAGGAGCAATCGAACTCGGTCCAGGCAATCGAACCAAGTGTGAAAGCACCAGTCATTATTTGGGTATCACATATATTATGAATGACTTGGCAGAATTAAAAATGAGCCATTTTAATCTAGATTCAATTCAAGATCACAGTGAGATTAATCTAGATTAAAAAAATAAATCTATGCCCACCACTACAAAATACATAAGTGACCTTCTGATTCCTTACACTCCCCAAAGAACTCTTAGGTCTTGTAATCAGCTTCTTTTAACTGTCCCACGCTTTCGCTGTGAAACTAAGGGTGGTCGGGCCTTCAATGTGAGCTCTGCTCCTTCATTAGAGCTTTAAATCGGCTCTTAAAGCTACACTGTGTAACTTTTTGTTTATTCTTAGCTAAAAACAATTAGTTCTTTCAAAAATATATGTGCTCATTAATGTATATTTACTTCTTTCAAGTAATAAAGTATTTTCGTAAGTTTATAATATGCCATTGAAAATACATACGGGTGAGGAGTTGAAAGCGCGTCGCCATGTTGCCCCTCCATCTTGAAAGTACATTAGCCAAAGAGGACATACCCGTAAATTCAAGCTTCGCCTTTCGGCGTTTTAACACTTTCGATGGCACTGTGTCGAATGTGAAGAGGGATTGCTTGAGACTGATATAGCCTACAATGTAAACTTTGCCTTACGCTAGTGATGTCATTACAATATACAGAATAACGATAGCACAGATAAAAGTTACTTTACTAAGATTAGCTTGCATTCGTCTGGGAACCTGATCGCTGATGTTAGCAATGAAATGGTAAAAAATGACGAAAATGTAAAACTATTATTCTTTTTACATAGATGTCATAACCTACATATTAACTGACAAATTAAATAACTGCAAATTATAATAGTTTTCTAAAGTAACCTCATCACTTGATCGAACAGGAAGCCATGTTAATCTTGGACTAAATCAGCCACCGTAGGAGTTAAAACGAAATTGGAATTGAGAGGAACAGAAACCAATATTCACTGGATGGTCATATTCCTTTTCACCGCTAGATGGGGGAAAATATCACACAGTGTAGCATTAAATCTCCTCTGTTCTCACTGGCTTTTGATTAGATCGATATTGGTAAATTTGTATATTTTTATTACGTGGATTGTATCGGCTCTAATGTGTTTATATTTTGTATCTGCCTTGTTTCTTTTATGCTTTCTTTTATATGCACATTGTCTTACTGTACAGCACTTTGGTGTAACTCTGTTGCTTTTAAATGTGCTATAAATAAAATGTGACCTGACTTGAATCTGTATATATGACCCCTTTGAATAAAAGTATAATTTGTATTTTGAGCATACAGCCTTGCAAAGTAAACTTCTTTTGACTCATTACACTTACACAGGCATTTGACACATGCACGGTTTTGGGCAATCTCTGCCAGTTTCAACCCATGTAAAAATCTTTGTATTCTTTCATGCTGGAGTTGTAAAAATGAGGTACTTTCTAACCTATTTGCACAATCTCTCGTCTGTGTAGGCCTCCATTGTCGCTGTAGCTCGCATGCGTTCGGTCTGTTCTGTTTATGCAGTTTTCTTGACTTCCTTGTGAATCGCGCCCAGAACACAGTTCCCACATTGTGGATTAAAAAAATAAAATTATGCGCATGTGCAACCTGAGTGTGCAAAGCTACAAAATTCTGCCGGTGTGCACACAGTGCACAAACTTATAGGAATAATTAGCCAAAAACAATTGAAAAGTTCTGTCATGAAACTCTAGATGGCGCAGGCTGATGGGTCCTTAAAGGTGCAGTAAGTGTATATTCTGAGAGACGCAGACCGTGCACCAAAGCACACTTATAGCCAATAAAGCAGTAAGGGGCGTGTCCATACAGGAGGAGGTGCCTGAAAACATAGTGTCCGTGTTGAAACCGCACACTCATTGAGTAGGTACTCGATTTCAATAAGTACTTACTTACCGGCGCTAAAGAGTAGGTACCTATAGCCTGATTGGGTTAAGTATGAATGCGGTCCATACGTCATGCACCATGTTGGCGTTGTCATGTGACTTCTGACGTTATCACAAGCGCAACAACTTAAAGATCTGAGTTTATTTCATCGGTTTTATTGATGAAACTTGCTCATTTGTGGTCTTTTGAAGAAACAGCTTCCCATTTATTTTGTGATTGTAGTTTAACCAATACATTTTGGGTTAAAGTTCTTATATTTTTAACCCTACTGATCTGACTCACAGTTTTAACCTAAAGATATATTTGTTTTAATTAGAAAAACCCAAAATCGTAATCTCTTGAATAATTTCTTAATTTTAAATGCAAAAATGTTCATCCACAAGCAAAAGTTGCTTAAATCTCCTTTGTGTTTTCCTCTTTTTCTTGTCAAAGTTAACTCGTTTCATCCCTCAGGAAAATGTATATATATTTTTGATGCATTATGATGAATCACAATATGAATCACTACTTATTTACACTACTAATTTAAGATTTAAAAAAATACAAAACAAAAAACTAGACAAATGCAACCAGTGAGATCTCAATTTTAAGTCAATTAATTAATGAAATTATTTTGTTTACTGACAATAATATGAAACATGAATAAATGAGTAAAAGAATGAATAAAAGTAACCATCACAATAAATAAATACAAGTCAACAACACATGACACAAAGCTTTATTAAAACGTAATGTTCTAACAATCAGGCGGTGAACCCCTCGTCCTGCCGCCATCTCAACACAGCTGTGCCAATTGTGCAGCTTTATTATGATGGAGCAGTTGACCGCGTGCTCATCCTTGCCGTCCATCATTGCTGCTCTTCTCAATGGGAACATCGTTGATTCAGAGGATGAGGAAGATCATGATGACCGCTGACAATCTGACTGCCGCTGTGTCTGCTCCAAACATTCATATTCCTACTCTCCATCAGCATGACTACCTGGAAAACATTCAAACGTTTTACAATACATGTGGTCAGCATCCCATTTCTTGCATCTCAATGTTTACTGTAGTTTTATGACTTATGTGGTGTAGTGGCCTAAAGCAACAATAGTATATACGCGTCCGAATCTCGTGAGAAACAGTTCATCCAGGTAATCCTCGCCTATTCTTTTATGAATACTAAGGATTCGGGCATATTATTCGCTCACCTACTGCTTTTTACTATATAGTAGGAAAATTTGCAGTTTTGAACACAGACTGTCTGTTTGTGAATGTGGGGTGGAGCTATCAGCGATCGTGTTTGTTTTGTGATTTCAAATATCAACAGCGTTTTGCAGAAATTGCGTACTGCAGCTTTAACTCAATCTGCTTGCAATCACATTTCTCTTTAGAGCACATCTGGTTGGTTCCTGCTGTATCAGTAGCCAATGAGCTGTCGAGCTCAACCTTCAAATACTTTGTTAGCATTTGCTGTAGTTGCAGTGCGATTTAAGAAACCCGCCACCTTTCCCAGCTCCACCTGTATTTACTGAAATTGGAAAGAATTTGATTATACCTGAGATTTTTGGATAAAGTTACATGTAAAATTACACATAAAACGTGATTTCTAGTAAAATGTTTAGGTCCCATTGTTAAACTTTTATTAATCAAGTAGTCTAGCAAGAAATATTTTCCCATGTACCCACTTGGCAGTTTTTGTAACCTGTTTTTTTGGGACCCTAATGGTTTCTAGTTAAGAATTTCTGATGATGCCAAGGTCAACTAATGACCCATGGGGTTCGTTTGGCGGTCATTTTGAATTTATGTAAACGTGAGTGGCGAAAAATACAGAACTCCTGAAACACACAACATACAAAGACAAATTAACCCACTTGTTAATATAATTCTGGCACCAGGAATCAAATGGACATGGTACAACCCCTCTATTGGTCAAAAACAGGTAAATAACACATTATAAGCTCATATCATAACGACGTAACTTTTGCTGTTTTGTTTAGCAAAATTTGCCACATAAAACTAATTTATTCTGTTATAACAATTGCAAGGTTATTAAATTGATAACTTAAATGGATCAATGATCATCATCGTTGTTTATCATCAATCTTCTCCTCATCATCATCACTGGCAACACCATCAGCAAACAGGTCGATGAGAGATGGGGCCAGAATTGGTCCACAAGACCGGACAGAGTCGGGCCTATAGTTATTGCAAATGTGTCATACATTTGTTTGTATGTAAAGAACCCTAGCTTGCAATGCAGGAACCTCCAAATTATAGACTCTAATAAATGTGGACGGAGGCCTGCCGCCACACAGATATCTTCCAGTGGTATTCCACTTGACCAAGCCCATGATGAGGCCATGCCTTTAGTGGAATGAGCTCTGGACGCCTAAGGGCAGCAGAGACCTTTTGACTTGTAAGCCAGCAAGATAGCATCTATTATCCATCACGATAAACTCTGCTTCGTGATCGTGCACCCTCTGGTGCGGCCGCCAAAGCATATGAACAGCCGTTCCGACTGCCAGGATGCGGATTGCCTAGATAAACTCTAAGATCCCTGACGCTGGAAGAGCTGACAGCAAAATGACCTGTGCTCTGAGCGGGTGGAGAGCACTTTGGGTACATAACCGTCTCTTGGTTTAAGGATGACTCTGAAGTCGTTAGGCCCAAACTCAAGGCAGGAAGCAATCACATGTAAATCACCAATTCGCTTGACTGACGCTAGTGCCAGCAAGAGAGCAGTTTTCAGCGAAAGGTGCTTCAGGCTCACAGGCTGGAGCAGCTCAAATGTCACCTTTCATGGCCTCTAGGACCGTGGAAAGGTCCCATATAGGAACCGATGGGGGTCGAGGCGGTTTCAGGCTTCTAGCTTCTCGAGAAAGAGCACGTCTAGATCTCTTCTCCCCAGTGATTGTCTGGCCTTGTGAGCATGAAAGCGCTGCTATGGCCGTCACAAATACTTTGAGCATGGAAGGTGTGCGACCTGCACACAAGTTTGGGTCCAGGATCCGTGCGGCACACCAGCTTGAGAACACTGACCGTTTTAGAGCATAAAGCCGCTTGGTTAAACACGCTCTCCCTTCAGAAATAGTAGTACCCCTTCTGGGAGGTTCCCAGGTGTCCGTTGATGGGTCACACATGAAGGGCCCATAAGTCGGGACAGCTCAGAGAACCGTAGTTGGTTCCTCCAGAGAGGAGTTATTAAAAGCACTGCACACTTGCTCTCCCTGATCCGTTTGATGACCTGAGGTAGCATCACGACCGGGGCTGGGCCAGTGCATCTCTGTCCTTGGAGAAAAATGTTGGGCAATGAGCATTGAAGAGATTGATCTCTGCTTCGCGGAAGCTCCAGATTGACCGGAGTCCACCCTGACGATTTATATAGGATACCACTGACATGTTGTCCATTTGGACCAGAACGTGGTGACACTTTATGTATGGGAGGAAAGCTTTTAGCGACAGATCGACCGCTCTCATCTCTAGAACGTTTATGTGAAGCCATCTCTCGAGCTTGACCAAAGGTTGGAGATAAGCCTGCCTCGGTGCAGTGCACCCCAACCTAGGTTGGATGCATCTGTCTAGATCACTTTCCATTTCGAGACCGTGCCTATACACACACGCTAGACTGGTTCCAGTCGGCTGCTTTCCAAGGAGCCAGGGGCTTTGATACAGCCGTGGCTCACTTTGATGTGTAAGTGGCCTGACCGCCATGCACAAGCCGGGACATGAGGCTTTAACTACAGCTGATGAGGCTTAACATCATCTGATAACGTTTGAGAGGAGGAAAGTGCCAGCCTTGAGCAGCGCCACTAGGCGCTGGATGACAAGCGTGTGCTGTGGCGTTAGCTGCGTTCTCAGCCGCACAGAGTCTATGACTGGGAGCTCTTGGTAGTTTTGATACTGAGTCCCAGACATTCTAGATAGCTGAGGAGCTAGGACCTGTGAGTTATCAACTGCGCCTCTGATTGAGCTGTAATGAGCAAATTGTAAAGGTAGTTCAGCGCTCACACTGTCAGGAACTGTGTGAAGAGAGGACTCAAACGCAGAGGATAAGTGTAACAGTTTATTAGCCACCACAGAAAGTCAAATAAACATCCAACGTGTGTAGGGAAAACACACGTGAAACAGAAAATGGGGGTTAACTCCAGAGCCGTACATAAAGAGACCTGCGGACACAGGCTGGGGAGACCACCTCCGGTGCAAATGCCCAACAGGGCGCAAAGCGAGCGAGGATGAGGAAGGCGGGCACTCGGCCAGATACAACTCTCCTCGTCTAGGCGTCCTGAGAACAGCAGTGGACAAAGGTTAGACACAATACACAGGAACAACCATACATGACAAACAGCACGAATCTACTGATAACAAGGGGACACTTTGTAAATGTACTGGGTGCCAGGGATAGTCCGAATAGTAGGACTGTGTATTGATAAGCCTGCCCCTTTAAGGCAAATCTCAAAAATGGCCTGTGGCGCTGAATGTTAACAGAAGCATCTTTCAGATCCACAGTGAATTTGCGAGACGATTTATTTTGTGGTCAACATTCTGGACGAGCGAACTTCATCCACCAACCTTAAAAGAAACCTTAAAACCTTTTGAAATTTGGGGTTCTTCTGGAGCTTTGAGCCGTGTCACCTTGCCCTTGAAGGTGCTGGTACAGTCCTCACCACTAAACACAGTAGCCGAGCAGGTGCTGCAGTCCGGCTGCCCAAGAGGAGTGGCCAGCTCTGGGACATTGACCAGCTGGCGGTGCCGGCCCATGCCAAGGTAGATGATGAGGTGGATGGTGTCAGCGTGATGCAGAAGGATGAAGATGTCGGTGTCTAGGGTCCTCACTACTGCAGACTTGAATCCCAGCTTGACGGCATGATGCAGGTAGAGCACAACCCGGCTGTCCATCTCCTCCTGGTCTGACTGGAGGGCATGGATCTCAATAAACTCAATCTGAAATGGCAGAAAACACCCCAGTGCATGGTAGCTTATGTTCTTGGCAAACAATTTGCTAACACAAGATCTCACTGAAGTTTCCTGAGTATGGATCAATGGAGTCAGTGGAGAAGAGGCTTCTTGGTCACCATGCGGTTCAGGACAGGTTGAACTGAATGTATTCGTGTGAACCAACTGCTTAATCCACAAGTTGGTCAAATCCTTGATCCCAGTCCGAATGATCAACTTTCCACAGGTAAGGCATTCGATCATTTTAGCCTTGAGCAATAAACAATAGAAAGCGAGTTTAATTGTATCGATAAGAGCAGGGGTTTGGCAACCCTGAGTGAGAGAGATTAATTTTATTAACCTTATAAAGCCTATTGTAAAATATTTGATATGCAAATTTATAAGGCCTGTTTGATCATGATAAACATAATCAAAACTTTGCTCAAAAAACATTTGCACACAATCTACTGTTGTCTGTTTGATAGTTTGATTATCCATAATGTTTTAGAAAACCCATGTTAAAATGTATCAAATATGATCCATCAAGCATTTGAGTTTATTTGTTCATCTTTCTGTCATCAAAAACTACAAATCTTTGATTGTGAAAGCATTTAAATATAATCTTTCAAAGGCATTATTGAGGAATATAGAGTGACAACTGATATTTATATGCATTTTCAGTAGTGTTGAGAGTAACGCGTTACAAAAGTAATGCATTACAGTAACTTATTACTTTTTGCTGTAACGCAGTAGTGTTGGGTATTACTAATCAATTTTCAGTAATATTTTAGTCTGTACATTTTCAATATCGCGTGTACAATGCACTTTTTGTGCAAGGACGAGCGTAGGCTAATAGTCAAATGCAACCTTTGTCTAAAACCAAAAGAACTGTCGATGTTGTGAAATAGCACTAGCAATAAAACATTTAAATAAAATATCTCTTGCACTTTGTGCATGATCTTTTGTATTGTGAACCTCTTGAATTCAAAGAGAATAAAATAATGACAACAATAAGAAAAGAACAAATGCGCATCTTGTCATGGCCTACAGTTCTGTTGTGTCTATGGACAGACCCAAGCTATTCCCAGATATTGCCAGATAAGACCTTTACCTCTACCATAATTCTGTCACGTACTGCTCTGAGACAGAAGGGTTAGAGATCCAAACACAGCTTTATTCAGAGGGTAATCCACAATCATAGTCAGTGAAAAGGCAAAAGGTCATACACCAGTAGGCAGTCCAATCAGGCAAACAAAACACGGGACAGAGGCAAAGGGTAATCCGGGACACAGGCAAGAATTCCAACAAAGCAGATCCATGAAACCAGAAACAACGCTCAGAAATCCAGTGTGTGACAAGACAAGACTTTGCAGTGAATGACAGAGTGAACATGGTATAGGTAAAGAGGTAAGGACACACATGTGTAAACAGTGAGTGCTAATGAGTGCTGGCAAAGGATTATGGGTAATGTAGTCTATGATAGAATAAGAGTCCAGGTTGGAGTGCCCTCTGGTGGTGATCACGGGCTCTCACACCGGTGGTGTGACAACTTAGAATTGGATCATTTGTGATTCTTTCTGTCATCCTTTCTTGCATTTTCTTGAGCCTTTACCTTGCCAATGGTATGCTAATGTTAGTAGCCTGGATAGCCCACAGTCATTGTGCTCCATCATATCGCCTCTACTGGGAACATTTGGTCATTTAGAATGTCAAGTTCTGCTTCTGTAGTGAAAGTAACTCAAAAGTAATACAGGAGTAATGTAAGCATTACAATTCTGAGATATTGTAATGTACAGAATTACTTTTAAATAGCAGTAACAAGTATCTATAATGTATTAGAGTTTGGAAGTAACTTGCACAACACTGATTTAAGTATATTATAAAGATCTCACTGACATTATAAGCTATCAGAAGTTCATTTTACGTTTGGACAATATAAAGATCAGCAGGTGCATCAAATTACACATTTTTGCTCAGTTTGGGCTTCTGAATAAAATTGAGAGTCTTTTTCCTATTTGAAAATATTAGTATTATTTACCAATAATACCATAGTATATGCACCATAAAAGCCTGAAGTATGAAATACTTCTAAAACGTACATATTAATACCCTGCTAAAAGTTAAAACAATAAGAACTAAAGGAAACATTAATTAATAATTTTATTAATATGCAATAATATAGCAATATATAGTAAAAAAATAAGTATTTGCCATCACATTTTGATGCATGCAGAGACATTTAGAATTTCTGAGAGATAATGATGCAGATGAATCACTGAATCAAAGTCAATAAAACAGGTTCAAACTTTTATTAAAGAAATCGTCAAAATTAAGTTTGTAATTATTCAATAAATGTGTTAATTTATCGCGCTCTGCTCATGGTAATGATTCGAGTTTTAGTTGCTATGGCGACGCGTGTTATGAATTCTGGCTCATATGCTCGCGATCTCGATCTGTTGTTGAGAGAGGCGAGGCGAATTCTAAACTTTTGCTGAATATTTTCTGAGCGATCTTGAGATTTTGAAGCTGTTCGGAGGATTCCTGAGACAGAGACTATTATTCTACAAGAACATCGGAGGAGATATCCTTTATACAGAGTTATATTTTTGAGTTTTGAGTTATAGTTCTTATTATTTCTAAGGATAGGCCGCTTTTATTTTTGTTCCTTTCTTATTTTAGTTAGAGTTTTACTCATTTATTTTTCTTTTCTTTTCTGGGAGAAGTATTTTTGAGGGTAGCTTATTGTATTGTATTTTGTGTTGTATTTTGTATTTGTATTGTGTTTTGTATTGTTTTTATTGCAGATTGGATGTCGATGGCCCATATGATGGGTGAAAGAGCAGGTGAGTGCTTTAGTTTATGGGATGTTATGTTATGATGTTGTACAATGACTACATTAATGTGAAGAAAATTGTGTGAGAGTAACCCATTTGCAGAGGCGGACAGAGTAACGTTAACGTTACACAGCTTCATAACTTGAGTAAAAGTACAGATACCCTTGCTAAATTTTACTCAAGTACAAGTAAAAGTACTACATTCAGATGTCTACTTAAGTAAAAGTACTGAAGTGCTTGTTTTTAAAAGTATTGAGTATTAAGAGCACAATACATTTTCTAAATATTGCATTTCTACTGCCACAGTGCTTACATTTATGTACAGAAACGTCCTACATGGAGTTATGTGTTAATACCTTGGAGAATGTAAAAGGAATTGAAAGTAAAATCAAGTCATTTTCATCTTTTTACATGTTGCTTTATTTAACATTTCTCACTTGCCCACAATGGCAGCGCTCTGACGAACCTCTGCTAGAGTTTTAATGGATTTTCTGCACACACACATTTGAACCTGACTGTGTTAAACACACATACTCAAGAACATCAAGCGAATGCTCAGCTTACATTAATGTGTGATAGGCTTGCTCGATAGTCGGTGTTGCGGTGTTACCGATGTTCAGACTCAACACGGTCACTCGCACCGTGGCATCAACTTTTCAATTTGAGTAACTGAAGTAACAATTTGTAATTGACCACTGGCATTGATTATTGATTATTATTAAAACATGACTAACTATGTGATGTCTGAAATATTCCAGCCTCAGGCCGCTCCAGATCCAGGAGGTTTGGTCAGGAGGTTTGGAGACCCGGATCTGATGACCGTGATCAGGATCCACTGCCAGACCGACCCAGACACAGATCCAGGAGTTTCCTACAGATTTAGCACATCTGTCTTCTGAGTGTTCTGTGTCCGGAGGTCAGGCTGACGGGAAGAGGAGTGGCAGAGCGGCAGCCGGCAGAGCCAAGATGATGGGCGCCCGTCATCTAAGCGCTTTCACAGAGGTCAGAATAGGCTTTTATTAATGAAGTTATGGCTCAGTTAACATATAATGTGTCATTGAAAAAAGAAAGTTGAAAAAAAATGAAGTCACCATTTGATGTGACCACTGACATTGATTATTATTAGTATTAAAAATGTCTTCACCAGGCATCATGTCCACATCATCTTTGTCCCTCTCTGATGACAATATAGTGAGGCGGTTCTGTAGAGACTCGTTGAGCCTTAGCAGCGAGGCGTACATCGTCGACTGGAGGTGGAGTGGCGATAGATCGGATGGCGAAGCGAACAGGGCAGTTGCAGCGACTGCAGTTTGTCCAGGTCCGACAGCCTGGAAGAGTGGATGTGCCCTCCGCTGCCAGGTCAAGTTCCCGTCGAGCCAGCGGAGACTTCAAATGGCCTTATGGAGGCTTCACCAGCGACGAGAGCTCAACAGGTGAGACTGAAATAAAGCTGGGCAGTGTGAAGTGTACAGATGGAGATTTTGCTATTTCATGCGTAAGTTTTTAACATGTTAATGTACAGTCACATTTAATTTCATTTTTGAAATGTTCTTTTTGGATTGAACAGTAAAATGTAAGTTATGTCATTATATCATTGCCTGATTTGATGTCAGAGATGTTTCTAATCAATAAGTTTTGTTTTCTTTATGTCAGAAAAACCTACAGAACATGAGAACAGGAAAGGAATTGTTTCTTTCCTCATGAGCGTGTGGAAGGCGATGAAGCGTTCGCTCTTCTGCTGCTGTCTCAGTGCTGTGGATGATGTGGAGCCTTTTGTTCCTCCGGCGGATCTGGAGCCAGAGCCTGATCCTGGTCCATCATCACCTGATTCAGATCACTCCGGCTTCAAGACAAATAATGGTCAATATGCAGATATTATTTCTCCAACATTGTTTTAAACAGTATTATCGTCTTGTTTGCACTGATATTCTTAATGTAAAACAAAGGATCTAGCAAGCTCATATATTTCTCATATGTTTCTGTTTGTTTTCAGACTCCTTTGACACTCTCTATAACGTTGGAGGCGATGATTGGATCCGGAGGATTCGGAAGAGTGTTCAAGGGAACTCGGAAATTTGATGGCAAAACGGTAAAGCAATCTTGCTGAATTGTACAAACATTTTTGCTCTTGCATGCATCAAAACATATTTAATACAGGCGGGTTAATACTTAGATAACATTGATAACTGTTTTTTTTTTTTTGCAGGTTGCCATCAAGCAGATCGCAAGATTAATAATGATCGTTATCTTGATATTGTAAGTTGGTCAAAAGTTGAATGTGTATTTGTTGTTTAAGTGCTGATTACTGTAGTCAATACACCTGTTGGAAGCATTAGGTGTAAATGTCATAGATCAATAAACCTGGAAAGGCTCTGATTATCGTATCTATAAAGATCAAATAAAAGTATGTTTAAAAATTATGTTTTCTTCAGAAAATTATGTTTTCTTCAGAAAATTATGTTTTCTTTTTACCCAGCTAACCTTCTGTCTACTACTTTTCTCTAGCCTGGGCATCCCGAACCTCTCGTTACAGAAGTGGCGCTGCTGATAATGATGAGGCAAGAACCCCATAAGCCCCTCGTCATCAAACTGTACGACTGGTTTGAACTTCCTTGGACGTTCAATCTTATAATGGAGTTCCCTGAACCCTGCGAGAGCTTGCTGGACTTCATCATTCGTGATCCTCAACTTGATGAAACAACAGCGGGTCATCATGCGACAGGCTGTGCTGGCAGTACAACACTGCATCGAGCACGGCGTTTTTCATAATGACGTTCATGCAGAGAATTTCCTGGTGAAGACAAACACGTTAGAGCTCAAGCTGATCGACTTTGGCTGCGGTCAGCTACTTAGTGCTGATGGCTACGAGAAAAAAATATACCTTGGTGAGTACTTTTGGAGTGTGGAAACCTGGATGTAGTGACTTTCTGATTATTTGACGCTTTGAAAAAATTGCTCAACAATGCGCAAATGTCTTGCTTACAGGATTAATGGATTACTGCCCACCTGAAGTCTTCACGAATCTCGATTCCACGCCGTCCCAACAAATGTCTGGGCTCTAGGAGTGTTGTTATGTACGAGATGATGAACATGTTCTCCCTTTGGCAATAGAACGGAAATCATACAAGCCAAAGTTACATTTGAGAACTCCAACTTATCCAAAGGTGAGTGAAAAATATTGATAAACACACACATAAAGCAAAAGCTCTGTACAGAAACAGGCAAAGGTGAAGCATGTAAGATTTTTCAAGTTGAAATACATTCAGTTTATTGTTCATCTGTTTTCATAGATGCCAACATTCGTTCCACATGGTCATAACTAACCAGCTCTCTCCTTAATAAAATTTGTACAGAATGCAGTGATCTGATTAGCCAGTGCCTAGCCCGGGATCCAACTAGACGTTAGAGCAGATGTTACAACATGAATGGATTAGAAATGATCTGGAGAAGTTCAGGAGAAGTTGAGGAGATTCAGTCGATCAGTGATTTCAGGTGTGAGGAAGTGTAACAGACAGAGTAGGATTATTATCATTTATCTTCAGTTCTGGATTATTTGTAGTGAGGTTTTCAAATTTGTGTTCATTGTAATGATCTTGTTATACTCAAGTCAAGTCAGCTTCATTTATACAGCGCTTTATACAATACAGATTGTTTCAGAGCGGCTTCACAGTAATAAACAGGAAAATAACACAATCAGTGATGGAATTGCAAGAACTCGGTTCTGTTGTAAATTAGCTCTAAAAACATTCATGAGTTCACATGTTCATATAATCTTTGTATTGGATAGGAAGTAACACTTGCTGTCCTTGATGGAGGAGCTTGAGCTCGAGGCGTGACCCAAGCCTGAAGTCAACCCCGACCTGACAGGAACTCAAGCCGCGCACCAGAGATCAGAGCCGGCCCACGTCTGAGCAAGAACAGGAGAGATCGAAGACTGAAAGAAGTCATCAAGTCATCACAGCCACTTTTGCTTTGTTTTAAAAGTCATTTCTGCTAAGACAACCAATCTTTATTTATATAGTGTTTTATATATGACCGATCTCTTGGACGAATCAAACACTGAAGAGATGGTGGAGGTTTTTACTAAACCCTGCTCCATTTCATTAGACTCTGTTGCTCCCCTTAAGCCCAGGAAAGCTAAGGAAAAGGGCCCGCTCAGCCTTGGTTAAATGATTTTACTCTCTCTTTGACAAGACTGTTGTAAGGCAGAGCGGAAGTGGAAAACAGATAAACTCCAAGTATCTTCATGTTTAAGTGCATGCTTAACCAGTTACCAGAAATCAGTGAAAGAGGCAAAATCTAAATTCCCCTCAAAACTCATCACTGAAAATGCAAATCGGTTGAGAATGCTGTTTAAGACGATTGATTCAGTCTTAAAACCCTTACCAGCTCCTTCTCTTGTTCCATCTCGGGAAACCTGTGAGGACTTAAAAAAATTTGATGATAAAGTTTTGGCAATCAAGGCTTACATTAAGCCAGCAATATATAATCCCCCTCGATCTGATCACCAACCGATTCACTAGCTTGTTTTCATCCAGTTATTTGATGTCATCCCAACTCGTCTTTTTAAGGAAGTGTTTGAAACGTTGAGCGCAGCTGTTATTAACAGTTCTCCAGCCAATGGAATTGTCCCTGCTAGTTTTAAACTAGCTCCTGTTTAAAACAAACAAAACTCCTGACTTAAACTTTTACTCCTGACATAAATTAAGAAATAAATGTCAACGCTTGCAGGTTCGCCGTGCGATTCCTCAAGTTCATTTGACTTTACCGAACCTTTGTAGCAATGGCTTCCACAGACGGCGTCCCGGTTACAGCTCGCTCAGCGCCCTTACTTCGTATCAGCACGACCATCCGCCTCGGCTGTTCAAAAAACAACACACTTTACTCCTTGACTTTTCCGCACGCTGCTTCCAAAACTTCCCCACAATGTCTCAAAAATAATGATGGAAGACGAACCTGACAGAAGTGACTGTCTCATGCATAATAGCTAAATTATATTTTATGCATACTACAGCGCAGTGATTGGATTAAATGAGCTTTATGTCATGAATATGTCGAGAATCGCTCGAAACGGTCGATGTCAGCATGTCCGCCAGCCCCAAACTTGGGCCGAAAGCACACGGTGACTTCAGCTTCTGTGACGTTGCTCCGACTCAAACCGGAAAACAGAAATCGCTCAGTAAAATTAAAAAATAACTATTTTTCACATATGAATAACATTAATGACTACCTTTAGTGTTTTCAATGATGTGCAGCCTATACATATCTGCTTACATCTCAAAAAAAGTGTTTTGGGGTTTCATGACCATTTACCGAGCGCTAAAAGAGTAGGTACTATAGCCTGATCGGGTTCAGTATGAATGCGATCCGCACATCATGCACCATGTTGACATTATCATGTGACCTACGACGTTATCACAAGTGTAACTTAAAAGATACGAGATTATTTCATCGGTTTTATTGATGAAATTTGCTCATTTTGTTGTGAAATTTATGCCAATTTTAAGAAATAAAGGATCTCCTACCACTGCAATGCTGACGATACACAGTTTTATCTACCGGCAAAAACGGACAGTTCTTATCCCTCAGATGTACTGTGTGACTGTTTTCAGGAGATCAAATGTTGGATGGCTAATCATTTTTTGCAATTAAATAAAAGCAAAAGCCAAATTGTGGTTTTAGGCCCATCCAGGTCTTCGTCTCCTTTTAATTTAGGTTCTGTCTCCTCTTGGAGTTACATTTGATTCGTCGCTAAATTTTGAGAAACAAATCAGTGGTAAAGGGCAGTTTCTTTCATTTGAGATCGATTGGGAAATTAAAACCCCAAAGATTTAGAGACCGTAATCCACGCCTTCATGACATCACGTCTGGACTACTGTAATTCCCTGTACTGTGACCTGCCTCAAACTACAATCTCTCGCCTGCAAATTGTCCAAAATGCTGCCGCGAGACTTCTTACCGGCACAAAAAAGAGAGATCACATTTCTCCCATTTTAGCGACTTTACATTGGCTTCCTGTTAAGTTAAAGTTGCACTTTTTGTGTCCAAGGCTCTATCGGGTGTTGTACCAAAATACTAGTGGTGGGCCGTTATCGGCGTTAACATGAGACTCTTATCGGGCGATAAAAAACATATCGCCGTTAATCTATTTTCAAAGTTGGGTTGGGAGCTGGGTCTATACTACGCAAGCTATGATGACTTTCGCCTTGATATTTTTGCGCGGATGTATAGCAACCTGGCGAATTGCACTGAAGGGAACGAGAACGAGTCTTCGATCCTGCGTGTATGCCTTCTGTGAAATTACCACATCAAGCGTGAACGCTGGCTTCTGAACTCGGGTGCGCGCCCGCGAACCGTACTCGAGTCCTGACGAGCGTGACTGACGTACTGCAAGCAGAGAGCTGTAAATCTCATGTCTGCTCGTCGTCAGCGCTCTTAGAGCATTTCCAGTACATTCGAGGTAGATAGACGCAAGTGCCATTACGCACTGAAGCTTTGGTAACTAATTTAACTGTTCAAAACAAAAATATAAAAATTAGGTGAACAACGCTATTCATTTTGCCACCTTCTCTTGGCGTCGTTGCCAAGTAGCAGGGTAAACAGCTGCTGCTTTGATGACGCAAGCGCACCCGGTTTCGGACCCAAATAATATAATATGAACACAGTCCAGGAGCAATCGAACTCGGTCCAGGCAATCGAACCAAGTGTGAAAGCACCAGTCATTATTTGGGTATCACATATATTATGAATGACTTGGCAGAATTAAAAATGAGCCATTTTAATCTAGATTCAATTCAAGATCACAGTGAGATTAATCTAGATTAAAAAATAAAACTATGCCCACCACTACAAAATACATAAGTGACCTTCTGATTCCTTACACTCCCCAAAGAACTCTTAGGTCTTGTAATCAGCTTCTTTTAACTGTCCCACGCTTTCGCTGTGAAACTAAGGGTGGTCGGGCCTTCAATGTGAGCTCTGCTCCTTCATTAGCCAGCTTTAAATCGGCTCTTAAAGCTACACTGTGTAACTTTTTTGTTTATTCTTAGCTAAAAACAATTAGTTCTTTCAAAAATATATGTGCTCATTAATGTATATTTACTTCTTTCAAGTAATAAAGTATTTTCGTAAGTTTATAATATGCCATTGAAAATACATACGGGTGAGGAGTTGAAAGCGCGTCGCCATGTTGCCCCTCCATCTTGAAAGTACATTAGCCAAAGTGGGACATACCCGTAAATTCAAGCTTCGCCTTTCGCGTTTTAACACTCGATGGCACTGTGTCGAATGTGAAGAGGGGGATTGCTTGAGACTGATATAGCCTACAATGTAAACTTTGCCTTACGCTAGTGATGTCGTACAATATACAGAATAACGATAGCACAGATAAAAGTTACTTTACTAAGATTAGCTTGCATTCGTCTGGGAACCTGATCGCTGATGTTAGCAATGAAATGGTAAAAAATGACGAAAATGTAAAACTATTATTCTTTTTACATAGATGTCATAGCCTACATGTTAACTGACAAATTAAATAACTGCAAATTATAATAGTTTTCTAAAGTAACCTCATCACTTGATCGAACAGGAAGCCATGTATATCTTGGACTAAATCAGCCACCGTAGGAGTTAAAACGAAATTGGAATTGAGAGGAACAGAAACCAATATTCACTGGATGGTCATATTCCTTTTCACCGCTAGATGGGGGAAAATATCACACAGTGTAGCATTAAATCTCCTCTGTTCTCTCTGGCTTTTGATTAGATCGATATTGGTAAATTTGTATATTTTTTATTACGTGGATTGTATCGGCTCTAATGTGTTTATATTTTGTATCTGCCTTGTTTCTTTTTATGCTTTCTTTTATATGCACATTGTCTTACTGTACAGCATTTTGGTGTAACTCTGTTGCTTTTAAATGTGCTATAAATAAAATGTGACCTGACTTGAATCTGTATATATGACCCCTTTGAATAAAAGTATAATTTGTATTTTGAACGCACAGCCTTGCAAAGTAAACTTCTTTTGACTCGTACACTTACACAGGCATTTGACACATGCACGGTTTTGGGCAATCTCTCGCCACGAGTTACAACCCATGTAAAAATCTTTGTATTCTTTCATGCTGGAGTTGTAAAAATGAGGGTACTTTCTAACCTATTTGCACAATCTCTCGTCTGTGTAGGCCTCCATTGTCGCTGTAGCTCGCATGCGTTCCGGTCTGTTCTGTTTATGCAGTTTTTCTTCGACTTCCTTGTGAATCGAGCGCCCAGAACACGGTTCCCACATTGTGGATTAAAAAAAAAGAAAATTATGCGCATGTGCAACCTGAGCGTGCAAAGCTACAAAATTCTGCCGGTGTGCACACAGTGCGCAAACTTATAGGAATAATTAGCCAAAAACAATTGAAAAGTTCTGTCATGAAACTCTAGATGGCGCAGGCTGATGGGTCCTTAAAGGTGCAGTAAGTGTATATTCTGAGAGACGAGACCGTGCACCAAAGCACACTTATAGCCAATAAAGCAGTAAGGGGCGTGTCCATACAGGAGGGGGAGGTGCCTGAAAACATAGTGTCCGTGTTCAAACCGCACACTCATTGAGTAGGTTCTCGATTTCAATAAGTACTTACTTAATGAGCGCTAAAAGAGTAGGTACCTATAGCTTGATCAGGTTAAGTATAAATGCGGTCCGCACGTCATGCACCATGTTGACGTTGTCATGTGACTTACGACGTTATCACAAGCGCAACAACTTAAAAGATACGAGTTTATTTCATCGGTTTTATTGATGAAACTTGCTCATTTTGTGGTCTTTTTGAAGAAACAGCTTCCCATTTATTTTGTGATTGTAGTTTAACCAATACATTTTGGGTTAAAGTTCTTATATTTTTAACTCTACTGATCTGACTCACAGTTTTAACCTAAAGATATATTTGTTTTAATTAGAAAAACCCAAAATCGTAATCTCTTGAATAATTTCTTAATTTTAAATGCAAAAATGTTCATCCACAAGCAAAAGTTGCTTAAATCTCCTTTATGTTTTCCTCTTTTTCTTGTCAAAGTTAACTCGTTTCATCCCTCAGGAAAATGTATATATATTTTTGATGCATTATGATGAATCACAATATGAATCACTACTTATTTACACTACTAATTTAAGATTTAAAAAAATACAAAACAAAAAAACTAGACAAATGCAACCAGTGAGATCTCAATTTTAAGTCAATTAATTAATGAAATTATTTTGTTTACTGACAATAATATGAAACATGAATAAATGAGTAAAAGAATGAATAAAAGTAACCATCACAATAAATAAATACAAGTCAACAACACATGACACAAAGCTTTATTAAAACGTAATGTTCTAACAATCAGGCGGTGAACCCCTCGTCCTGCCGCCATCTCAACACAGCTGTGCCAATTGTGCAGCTTTATTATGATGGAGCAGTTGACCGCCGTGCTCATCCTTGCCGTCCATCATTGCTGCTCTTCTCAATGGGAACATCGTTGATTCAGAGGATGAGGAAGATCATGATGACGGCCCGCTGACAATCTGACTGCCGCTGAGTCTGCTCCAAACATTCATATTCCTGCTCTCCATCAGCATGACTAGCTGGAAAACATTCAAACGTTTTACAATACATGTGGTCAGCATCCCATTTCTTGCATCTCAATGTTTACTGTAGTTTTATGACTTATGTGGTGTTGTGGCCTAAAGCAACAATAGTATATACGCACGTCCGAATCTCGTGAGAAACAGTACGTCATCCAGGTAATCCTCACCTATTCTTTTATGAATACTAAGGATTCGGACATACTATTCGCTCACCTACTGCTTTTTACTATAAAGTAGGAAAATTTGCATTTTCGAACACAGACTGCGTGTTTGTGAATGTGGGGGTGGAGCTATCAAGCGATCGTGTTTGTTTTTGTGATTTCAAATATCAACAGCGTTTTGCAGAAATTGCGTACTGCAGCTTTAACTCAATCTGCTTGCAATCACATTTCTCTTTAGAGCACATCTGGTTGGTTCCTGCTGTATCAGTAGCCAATGAGCTGTCGAGCTCAACCTTCAAATACTTTGTTAGCATTTGCTGTAGTTGCAGTGCGATTTAAGAAACCCGCCACCTTTCCCAGCTCCACCTGTATTTACTGAAATTGGAAAGAATTTGATTATACCTGAGATTTTTGGATAAAGTTACATGTAAAATTACACATAAAACGTGATTTCTAGTAAAATGTTTAGGTCCCATTGTTAAACTTTTATTAATCGAGTAGTCTAGCAAGAAATATTTTCCCATGTACCCACTTGGCAGTTTTTTGTAACCTGTTTTTTTTTGGGACCCTAATGGTTTCTAGTTAAGAATTTCTGATGTTGCCGAGGTCAACTAATGACCCATGGGGTTCGTTTGGCGGTCATTTTGAATTTATGTAAGCGTGAGTGGCGAAAAATACAGAACTCCTGAAACACACAACATACAAAGACAAATTAACCCACTTGTTAATATAATTATGGCACCAGGAATCAAATGGACATGGTACAACCCCTCTATTGGTCAAAAACAGGTAAATAACACATTATAAGCTCATATCATAACGACGTAACTTTTGCTGTTTTGTTTAGCAAAATTTGCCACATAAAACTAATTTATTCTGTTACCGTAAATCCTCTAATATTGGCCTGTATTCCATTAGCGGCCGGGTCTCCAACATTGGCCGGTCTCGCTGTCACCGAAGGTAAATAAAGGCCGGTCTCTAATAGCGGCCGGGGCTATTATTAGAACCAACGTTTTTCTGGGCAGGCCTCAAAATTATGCTTGTGATCCCGGTAGTAACATGCAAGTGCCACAGGGGAGGGGTGGTTGCTATGGTAGCCTGGTCATGTCAATCACCTCACTCTTGACTCGCACGTGAGACTTCAGTCACCGGTAGGCTAACGTTTACCATGGCAGCTGCAGAGCCAAAGAGGAGACGAAAATTTGACATCAAGTTCAAAGAGAAAGTGCTGGAATATGCTACAGAGCACTCTGGGGAGCAAGCTGCTAAACATTTTAACATTGACCCGAAAAGAATTAGATACTGGAAAAAGCAGAAAATGGATCTAGTCGCAGCAAACAAAAAGAGAGCAAGACTGCCAGGAGGAGGGAGAAAAAAGGTTAGCGAGGAGTTGGACACAAAACTCTCTGAGTGGATCCATTCAATGAGGACAATCATAACCGAGTGTCGAGAAAAATGATCCGAAACAAGGCTCTGGAAATCTACCCGACAGTGAGTGATAGAGGTGCACAATTTCTGGCTAGCAGGGGTTGGCTGCAAAAGTTTTTAAACCGAAATGGCCGCATTGCGTCGCACCACAATGGCTCAGAAGGACCCAGATCTCCTCACAGAGAAACTTGTCTCATTAAATGCGACTATGTGAGCAAGACTGTCGTCTCAAAAAAATTTCAGAGAAGGACATAATTGCAATGGATGAGACTGCCGTTTGGTTCGATATGGTGTCTCCCAGTACCATTGACGTAAGGGGAACGAAGAGTGTTGCGCTCAAAACAACAGGGCACGAGAAAAGCCATCTCACTGTTGTCCTTGCTGCCAAGGCTGATGGCACTAAACTAAAGCCATTTGTCATCTTCCGGGGGGCCATCCGTGAAGTGAAGGCAATGCAGCAAGAGATCTCAAGAGCAGTCATCGCCACATCTGCCAACGCGGCTGGATGAATGACGACTTGACCACAGCGTGGCTCAGATCAGTGGTAGGCAAATTCAGTTTTCGCCCACGCTTGCTGGTGTGGGATGCCTACCGCTGTCACATCAGCACTTCTACCAAACAGGAATTGAGGCCCTACAACATCACAACGCGGTGATCCCAGGAGGCTGCACTAAGTATGTCCAAGCCCCGATGTCATGTGGAACCAGCCCTTTAAAGCGAGCCTACATGCTTCTTATGACGAGTGGATGGCTGGGGACACAGACAAGCAATACACAAGTGGAGGGAACCTAAAGCACCATCTCGCCGTCTGCTTGTGGACTGGGTTCTCGCTGCTTGGGACAAGCTGGACAAGGACCTGATCATCAAGTCCTTCAAAGTGTGTGGGCAGTCTGTGAAACCTGACGGGAGTGAGGACAACCTCATACTGTGCTTCCGAGAGGGACAGGTATGTTGAAATTAGCACTCACGTATCACTATCTCTCTCTTTCTCTCTCTCGCTCTCGGTCTGTCTCTCTACCATTAGATTAATTTCATTCGTGAGTGAGCCTGTCCACTGTGACTTGCAATAACGGCCAAACTAAAAATGTATCGTTCTTTATAGCCCTGCGCTGCTGGACGACAGGCCCTGACTGCTGCCCGCCTGCGCGAGGATGAGAACAGACGCGCAGCGGAACATGAGGAGGACGAAGAGGAGCTGTACAATAATGAACTTGTTGTAGAGGCTGGCGCGAGTGATGAGGAGTTTACAGGGAGAGATGACGAGGAGGAGGAAACTGAGGAGGACGAGGATTAAACAGAATTGCAATGCACTTCCGGTAGCCTATGTTTGCTACGTTTTTTTGTTAAAATATTTCTACACTGGAATTTAGCCTGAATTACGGTATTTGTTGTTAATGTTCTGTATGCATACCATAATGTTATGGTAACTACGTTTTCAATAAATGAACCTAGTATTTTATAGGTTGAAATAGAAGCAAAATCTCATTTTTATTCATTCTACTGGTAGTTTGATTTGCTCAAATAGAAATTGAGGCCTGCCTCTAATTCTGGCCTCCTTCCAATAAAGGCCTGGACGCGATGCGCTTGAGTAAAATAAAGGCCGGGCCTATATTAGAGGATTTCGGTATAACAATTGCAAGGTTATTAAATTGATAACTTAAATGGATCAATGATCATCATCGTTGTTTATCATCAATCTTCTCCTCATCATCATCACTGGCAACACCATCAGCAAACAGGTCGATGAGAGATGGGGCCAGAATTGGTCCACAAGACCGGACAGAGTCGGGCCTATAGTTATTGCAAATGTGTCATACATTTGTTTGTATGTAAAGAACCCTAGCTTGCAATGCAGGAACCTCCAAATTATAGACTCTAATAAATGTGGACGGAGAGGCCTGCCGCCACACAGATATCTTCCAGTGGTATTCCACTTGACCAAGCCCATGATGAGGCCATGCCTTTAGTGGAATGAGCTCTGACGCCTAAGGGGCAGCAGAGACCTTTTGACTTGTAAGCCAGCAAGATATCATCTATTATCCATCACAATAAACTCTGCTTCGTGATCGTGCACCCTCTGGTGCGGCCGCCAAAAGCATATGAACAGCCGTTCCGACTGCCAGGATGCGGCGGAATGCCTAGATAAACTCTAAGATCCCTGACGCTGGAAGAGCTGACAGCAAAATGACCTGTGCTCTGAACGGAGTGGAGAGCACTTTGGGTACATAACCGTCTCTTGGTTTAAGGACGACTCTGAAGTCGTTAGGCCCAAACTCAAGGCAGGAAGCAATCACATGTAAATCACCAATTCGCTTGACTAACGCTAGTGCCAGCAAGAGAGCAGTTTTCAGCGAAAGGTGCTTCAGGCTCACAGGCTGGAGCAGCTCAAATGGGTCACCTTTCATGGCCTCTAGGACCGTGGAAAGGTCCCATATAGGAACCGATGGGGGTCGAGGCGGTTTCAGCCTTCTAGCTTCTCGAGAAAGAGCACGTTTAGATCTCTTCTCCCCAGTGACTGTCTGGCCTTGTGAGCATGAAACGCTGCTATGGCCGTCACAAATACTTTGAGCATGGAAGGTGTGCGACCTGCACACAAGTTTGGGTCCAGGATCCGTGCGGCACACCAGCTTGAGAACACTGACCGTTTTAGAGCATAAAGCCGCTTGGTTAAACACGCTCTCCCTTCAGAAATAGTAGTACCCCTTCTGGGAGGTTCCCAGGTGTCCGTTGATGGGTCACACATGAAGGGCCCATAAGTCGGGACAGCTCAGAGAACCGTAGTTGGTTCCTCCAGAGAGGAGTTATTAAAAGCACTGCACACTTGCTCTCCCTGATCCGTTTGATGACCTGAGGTAGCATCACGACCGGGGCTGGGCCAGTGCATCTCTGTCCTTGGAGAAAAATGTTGGGCAATGAGCATTGAAGAGATTGATCTCTGCTTCGCCGGAGAAGCTCCAGATTGACCGGAGTCCACCCTGACGATTTATATAGGATACCACTGACATGTTGTCCATTTGGACCAGAACGTGGTGACACTTTATGTATGGGAGGAAAGCTTTTAGCGACAGATCGACCGCTCTCATCTCTAGAACGTTTATGTGAAGCCATCTCTCCGAGCTTGACCAAAGGTTGGAGATGAGCCTGCCTCGGTGCAGTGCACCCCAACCTAGGTTGGATGCATCTGTCTAGATCACTTTCCATTTCGAGACCGTGCCTATACACACACACGCTAGACTGGTTCCAGTCGGCTGCTTTCCAAGGAGCCAGGGGCTTTGATACAGCCGTGGCTCACTTTGATGTGTAAGTGGCCTGACCGCCATGCACAAGCCGGGACATGAGGCTTTAACTACAGCTGATGAGGCCTAACATCATCTGATAACGTTTGAGAGGAGGGAAAGTGCCAACCTTGAACGACGCCACTAGGCGCTGGATGACAAGCGTGTGCTGTGACGTTAGCTGCGTTCTCAGCCGCACAGAGTCTATGACTGGGAGCTCTTGGTAGTTTTGATACTGAGTCCCAGACATTCTAGATAGCTGAGGAGCTAGGACCTGTGAGTTATCAACTGCGCCTCTGATTGAGCTGTAATGAGCAAATTGTAAAGGTAGTTAAGCGCTCACACTGTCAGGAACTGTGTGAAGAGAGGATTCAAACGCAGAGGATAAGTGTAACAGTTTATTAGCCACCACAGAAAGTCAAATAAACATCCAACGTGTGTAGGGAAAACACACGTGAAACAGAAAATGGGGTTAACTCCAGAGCCGTACATAAAGAGACCTGCGGACACAGGCTGGGAGACCACCTCGGTGCAAATGCCCAACAGGACGCAAAAGCGAGAACGAGGATGAGGAAGGCGGGCACTCGGCCAGATACAACTCTCCTCGTCTAGGCGTCCTGAGAACAGCAGTGGACAAAGGTTAGACACAATACACAGGAACAACCATAAATGACAAACAGCACGAATCTACTGATAACAAGGGGACACTTTGTAAATGTACTGGGTGCCAGGGATAGTCCGAATAGTAGGACTGTGTATTGATAAGCCTGCCCCTTTAAGGCAAATCTCAAAAATGGCCTGTGGCGCTGAATGTTAACAGAAGCATCTTTCAGATCCACAGTGAATTTAGACGATTTATTTTGTGGTCAACATTCTGGACGAGCGAACTTCATCCACCAACCTCAAAAAGAAACCTTAAAACCTTTTGAAATTTGGGGTTCTTCTGGAGCTTTGAGCCGTGTCACCTTGCCCTTGAAGGTGCTGGTACAGTCCTCACCACTAAACACAGTAGCCGAGCAGGTGCTGCAGTCCGGCTGCCCAAGAGGAGTGGCCAGCTCTGGGACATTAAACCGGCTGGCGGTGCCGGCCCATGCCAAGGTAGATGATGAGGTGGATGGTGTCAGCGTGATGCAGAAGGATGAAGATGTCGGTGTCTAGGGTCCTCACTACTGCAGACTTGAATCCCAGCTTGACGGCATGATGCAGGTAGAGCACAACCCGGCTGTCCATCTCCTCCTGGTCTGACTGGAGGGCATGGATCTCAATAAACTCAATCTGAAATGGCAGAAAACACCCCAGTGCATGGTAGCTTATGTTCTTGGCAAACAATCTGCTAACACAAGATCTCACTGAAGTTTCCTGGGTATGGATCTATGGAGTCAGTGGAGAAGAGGCTTCTTGGTCACCATGCGGTTCAGGACCTGCAGGGAGATTGCTCCGAATGTATGAGGCAGGTTGAACTGAATGTTTTCGTGTGAACCAACTGCTTAATCCACAAATTGGTCGAATCCTTGATCCAAGTCCAAATGATCAACTTTCCACAGGTAAGGCATTCGATCATTTTAGCCTTGAGCAATAAACAATAGAAAGCGAGTTTAATTGTATCATAAGAGCAGGGGTTTGGCAACCCTGAGTGAGAGAGATTAATTTTATTAACCTTATAAAGCCTATTGTAAAATATTTGATATGCAAATTTATAAGGCCTGTTTGATCATGATAAACATAATCAAAACTTTGCTCAAAAAACATTTGCACACAATCTACTGTTGTCTGTTTGATAGTTTGATTATCCATAATGTTTTAGAAAACCCATGTTAAAATGTGAGTATCAAATATGATCCATCAAGCATTTGAGTTTATTTGTTCATCTTTCTGTCATCAAAAACTACAAATCTTTGATTGTGAAAGCATTTAAATATAATCTTTCAAAGGCATTATTGGGGAATATAGAGTGACAACTGATATTTATATGCATTTTAAGTAGTGTTGAGAGTAACGCGTTACAAAAGTAATGCATTACAGTAACTTATTACTTTTGCTGTAACGCAGTAGTGTTGGGTATTACTAACCAATTTTCAGTAATATTTTAGTCTGTACATTTTCAATATCGCTGGTACAATGCACTTTTTGTGCAAGACGAACGTAGGCTAATAGTAAAAATGCAACCTTTGTCTAAAACCAAAAGAACTGTCGATGTTGTCAAATAGCACTAGCAATAAAAACATTTAAATAAAATATCTCTTGCACTTTGTGCATGATCTTTTGTATTGTGAACCTCTTGAATTCAAAGAGAATAAAATAATGACAACAATAAGAAAAGAACAAATGCGCATCTTGTCATGGCCTACAGTTCTGTTGTGTCTATGGACAGACCCAAGCTATTCCCAGATATTGCCAGATAAGACCTTTACCTCTACCATACTTCTGTCACGTACTGCTCTGAGACAGAAGGGTTGGAGATCCAAACACAGCTTTATTCAGAGGGTAATCCACAATCATAGTCAGTGAAAAGGCAAAAGGTCATACACCAGTAGGCAGTCCAATCAGGCAAACAAAACACGGGACAGAGGCAAAAGGGTAATCCGGGACACAGGCAAGAATTCCAACAAAACGAAGATCCATGAAACCAGAAACAACGCTCAGAAATCCAGTGTGTGACAAGACAAGACTTTGCAGTGAATGACAGAGTGAACATGGTATAGGTAAAGAGGTAAGGACACACAGGTGTAAACAGTGAGTGCTAATGAGTGCGGGCAAAAGGATTATGGGTAATGTAGTCTATGATAGAATAAGAGTCCAGGTTGGAGTGCCCTCTGGTGGTGATCACGGGCTCTCACACTGGTGAATTGTGACAACTTAGAATTGGATCGTTTGTGATTCTTTCTGTCATCCTTTCTTGCATTTTCTTGAGCCTTTACCTTGCCAGTGGTATGCTAATGTTAGTAGCCTGGATAGCCCACAGTCATTGTGCTCCATCATATCGCCTCTACTGGGAACATTTGGTCATTTAAGAATGTCAAGTTCTGCTTCTGTAGTGAAAGTAACTCAAAAGTAATACAGGAGTAATGTAACGCATTACAATTCTGAGATATTGTAATGTAAAGAATTACTTTTAAATAGCAGTAACAAGTATCTATAATGTATTAGAGTTTGGAAGTAACTTGCACAACACTGATTTAAGTCTATTATAAAGATCTCACTGACATTATAAGCTATCAGAAGTTCATTTTACGTTTGGACAATATAAAGATCAGCAGGTGCATCAAATTACACATTTTTGCTCAGTTTGGGCTTCTGAATAAAATTGAGGAGTCTTTTCCTATTTGAAAATATTGGTATTATTTACCAATAGTATCATAGTATATGCACCATAAAAGCCTGAAGTATGAAATACTTCTAAAAACGTACATATTAATACCCTGCTAAAAGTTAAAACAATAAGAACTAAAGGGAAACATTAATTAATAATTGTATTAATATGCAATAATATAGCAATATATAGTAAAAAAATAAGTATTTGCCATCATATTTTGATGCATGCAGAGACATTTAGCGTTTCTGAGAGATAATGATGCAGATGAATCACTTAATCAAAGTCAATACAACAGGTTCAAACTTTTTATTAAAGAAATCGTCAAAATTAAGTTTGTAATTATTCAATAAATGTGTTCATTTATCGCGCTCTGCTCATGGTAATGATTCGAGTTTTAGTTGCTATGGCGACGCGTGTTATGAATTCTGGCTCATATGCTCGCGATCTCGATCTGTTGTTGAGAGAGACGAGGCGAATTCACAAACTTTTGCTGAATATTTTCTGAGCGATCTTGAGATTTTGAAGCTGTTCGGAGGATTCCTGAGACGAGACTATTATTCTACAAGAACATCGGAGGAGATATCCTTTACACAGAGTTATATTTTTGAGTTTTGAGTTATAGTTCTTAATATTTCTAAGGATAGGCCGCTTTTATTTTTTGTTCCTTTCTTATTTTAGTTAGAGTTTTACTCATTTATTTTTTTCTTTTCTTTTCTGGGAGGAGTATTTCTGAGGGTAGCTTATTGTATTGTATTTTGTGTTGTGTTGTGTTGTGTTTTGTATTGTTTTAATTGCAGATTGGATGTCGATGGCTCATATGATGGGTGAAAGAGCAGGTGAGTGCTTTAGTTTATGGGATGTTATGTTATGATGTTGTACAATGACTACATTAATGTGAAGAAAATTGTGTGAGGTAACCCATTTGCAGAGCGGACAGAGTAACGTTAACGTTACACAGCTTCATAACTTGAGTAAAAGTACAGATACCCCTTGCTAAATTTGACTCAAGTACAAGTAAAAGTACTACATTCAGAT
The DNA here is from genome assembly GCA_023029165.1 of Gobiocypris rarus. NCBI lineage: Eukaryota > Metazoa > Chordata > Actinopteri > Cypriniformes > Gobionidae > Gobiocypris > Gobiocypris rarus. The sequence goes on from CM040927.1 coordinate 5,673,716, forward strand.
GTCTACTTAAGTAAAAGTACTGAAGTGCTTGTTTTTAAAAGTATTGAGTATTAAGAGCACAATACATTTTCTAAATATTGCATTTCTACTGCCACAGTGCTTACATTTATGTACAGAAACGTCCTACATGGAGTTATGTGTTAATACCTTGGAGAATGTAAAAGGAATTGAAAGTAAAATCAAGTCATTTTCATCTTTTTACATGTTGCTTTATTTAACATTTCTCACTTGCCCACAATGGCAACGCTCTGACGAACCTCTGCTAGAGTTTTAATGGATTTTCTGCACACACACATTTGAACCTGACTGTGTTAAACACACCGCATACTCAAGAACATCAAAGCGAATGCTCAGCTTACATTAATGTGTGATAGGCTTGCTACGATAGTCGGTGTTACCGGTGTTACCGATGTTCAGACTCAACACGGTCACTCGACACCGTGGCATCAACTTTTCAATTTGAGTAACTGAAGTAACAATTTGTAATTGACCACTGGCATTGATTATTGATTATTATTAAAACATGACTAACTATGTGATGTCTGAAATATTCCAGCCTCAGGCCGCTCCAGATCCAGGAGGTTTGGTCAGGAGGTTTGGAGACCCGGATCTGATGACCGTGATCAGGATCCACTGCCAGACCCGACCCAGACACAGATCCAGGAGTTTCCTACAGATTTAGCACATCTGTCTTCTGAGTGTTCTGTGTCCGGAGGTCAGGCTGACGGAAGAGGGAGTGGCAGAGCGGCAGCCGGCAGAGCCAAGATGATGGACGCCCGTCATCTAAACGCTTTCACAGAGGTCAGAATAGGCTTTTATTAATGAAGTTATGGCTCAGTTAACATATAATGTGTCATTGAAAAAAGAAAGTTGAAAAAAAATGAAGTCACCATTTGATGTGACCACTGACATTGATTATTATTAGTATTAAAAATGTCTTCACCAGGCATCATGTCCACATCATCTTTGTCCTCTCTGATGACAATATAGTGAGGCGGTTCTGTAGAGACTCGTTGAGCCTTAGCAGCCGAGGCACGTGCATCGTCCGACTGGAGGTGGAGTGGCGATAGATCGGATAAAACGAACAGGGCAGTTGCAGCGACTGCAGTTTGTCCAGGTCCGACAGCCTGGAAGAGTGGATGTGCCCTCCGCTGCCAGGTCAAGTTCCGAGCCAGCGGAGACTTCAAATGGCCTTATGGAGGCTTCACCAGCGAACGAGAGCTCAACAGGTGAGACTGAAATAAAGCTGGGCAGTGTGAAGTGTACAGATGGAGATTTTGCTATTTCATGCGTAAGTTTTTAACATGTTAATGTACAGTCACATTTAATTTCATTTCGCTGAAATGTTCTTTCTGGATTGAACAGTAAAATGTAAGTTATGTCATTATATCATTGCCTGATTTGATGTCAGAGATGTTTCTAATCATTAAGTTTTGTTTTCTTCATGTCAGAAAAACCTACAGAACATGAGAACAGGAAAGGAATTGTTTCTTTCCTCATGAGCGTGGAAGACGATAAAGCGTCGCTCTTCTGCTGCTGTCTCAGTGCTGTGGATGATGTGGAGCCTTTTGTTCCTCCGGCGGATCTGGAGCCAGAGCCTGATCCTGGTCCATCATCACCTGATTCAGATCACTCCGGCTTCAAGACAAATAATGGTCAATATGCAGACATTATTTCTCCAACATTGTTTTAAACAGTATTATCGTCTTGTTTGCACTGATATTCTTAATGTAAAACAAAGGATCTAGCAAGCTCATATATTTCTCATATGTTTCTGTTTGTTTTTCAGACTCCTTTGACACTCTCTATAACGTTGGAGCGATGATTGATCCGGAGGATTCGGAAGAGTGTTCAAGGGAACTCGGAAATTTGATGGCAAACGGTAAAGCAATCTTGCTGAATTGTACAAACATTTTTGCTCTTGCATGCATCAAAACATATTTAATACAGACGGGTTAATACTTAGATAACATTGATCACTGTTTTTTTTTTTTTTGCAGGTTGCCATCAAGCAGATGCGCAAGATTAATAATGATCGTTATCTTGATATTGTAAGTTGGTCAAAAGTTGAATGTGTATTTGTTGTTTAAGTGCTGATTACTGTAGTCAATACACCTGTTGGAAGCATTAGGTGTAAATGTCATAGATCAATAAACCTGGAAAGGCTCTGATTATCGTATCTATAAAGATCAAATAAAAGTATGTTTAAAAATTATGTTTTCTTCAGAAAATTATGTTTTCTTCAGAAAATTATGTTTTCTTTTTACCCAGCTAACCTTCTGTCTACTACTTTTCTCTAGCCTGGGCATCCCTAACCTCTCGTTACAGAAGTGGCGCTGCTGATAATGATGAGGCAAGAACCCATAAGCCCCTACGTCATCAAACTGTACGACTGGTTTGAACTTCCTTGGACGTTCAATCTTATAATGGAGTTCCCTGAACCCTGCGAGAGCTTGCTGGACTTCATCATTCGTGATCCTCAACTGGATGAAACAACAGCACGGGTCATCATGCGACAGGCTGTGCTGGCAGTACAACACTGCATCGAGCACGGCGTTTTCATAATGACGTTCATGCAGAGAATTTCCTGGTGAAGACAAACACGTTAGAGCTCAAGCTGATCGACTTTGGCTGCGGTCAGCTACTTAGTGCTGATGGCTACGAGAAAAAAATATACCTTGGTGAATACTTTTGGAGTGTGGAAACCTGGATGTTGTGACTTTCTGATTATTTGATGCTTTGAAAAAATTGCTCAACAATGCGCAAATGTCTTGCTTACAGGATTAATGGATTACTGCCCACCTGAAGTCTTCACCGAATCTCGATTCCACGCCGTCCCAACAAATGTCTGGGCTCTAGGAGTGTTGTTGTACGAGATGATGAACGCATGTTCTCCCTTTGGCAATAGAACGGAAATCATACAAGCCAAAGTTACATTTGAGAACTCCAACTTATCCAAAGGTGAGTGAAAAATATTGATAAACACACACATAAAGCAAAAGCTCTGTACAGAAACAGGCAAAGGTGAAGCAAAGATTTTTCAAGTTGAAATACATTCAGTTTATTGTTCATCTGTTTTCATAGATGCCAACATTCGTTCCACATGGTCATGACTAACCAGCTCTCTCCTTAATAAAATTTGTACAGAATGCAGTGATCTGATTAGCCAGTGTCTAACCCGGGATCCAACTAAACGGCCGACGTTAGAGCAGATGTTACAACATGAATGGATTAGAAATGATCTGGAGAAGTTCAGGAGAAGTTGAGGAGATTCAGTCGATCAGTGATTTCAGGTGTGAGGAAGTGTTACAGACAGAGTAGGATTATTATCATTTATCTGACCCGAAGCCTGAAGTCCAACCCCGACCTGACAGGAACTCAAGCCGCACCAAAGATCAGAGCCGCCCACGCCTGAGCAAGAACAGGAGAGATCGAAGACTGAAAGAAGTCATCATGTCATCACAGACACTTTTGCTTTGTTTTAAAAGTCATTTCTGCTAAGACAACCAATCTTTATTTATATAGTGTTTTATATATGACCGATCTCTTGGATGAATCAAACACTAAAGAGATGGTGGAGGTTTTTACTAAACCCTGCTCCATTTCATTAGACTCTGTTGCTCCCCTTAAGCCCAGGAAAGCTAAGGGAAAGGGCCCGCTCAGCCTTGGTTAAATGATTTTACTCGCTTTGACAAGACTTGTAAGGCAGAGCGGAAGTGGAAAAGAGATAAACTCCAAGTATCTTCATGTTTAAGTGCATGCTTAACCAGTTACCAGAAATCAGTGAAAGAGGTTAAATCTAAAGTCCCCTCAAAACTCATCACTGAAAATGCAAATCGGTTGAGAATTGAAACGTTGAGCGCAGCTGTTATTAACACTTCTCTAGCCAATGGAATTGTCCCTGCTAATTTTAAACTAGCTCCTGTAAAACAAACAAGACTCCTGACGTAAACTTTTACTCCTGACATAAATTAAGAAATAAATGTCAACGCTTGCAGGTTCGCCGTGCGATTCCTCAAGTTCATTTGACTTTACTGAACCTTTGTAGCAATGGCTTTCACAGACGGCGTCCCGGTTACAGCTCGCTCAGCGCCCTTACTTCGTATCAGCACGACCATCCGCCTCAGCTGTTCAAAAAACAACACACTTTACTCCTTGACTTTTCCGCACGCTGCTTCCAAAACTTCCCCACAATGTCTCAACAATAATGATGGAAGACGAACCTGACAGAAGTGACTGTCTCATGCATAATAGCTAAATTATATTTTATGCATACTACAGCGCAGTGATTGGATTAAATGAGCTTTATGTCATGAATATGTCGAGAATCGCTCGAAACGGTCGACGTCAGCATATCCACCAGCCCCAAACTTGGGCGAAAGCACACGGTGACTTCAGCTTCTGTGACGCGTTCGACTCAGCTTTTCAAATCGGAAGACAGAAATCGCTCAGAAAAATGCAAAATAACTATTTTTCACATATGAATAACATTAATGACTACCTTTAGTGTTTTCAATGATGTGCAGCCTATACATATCTGCTTACATCTCAAAAAAAGTGTTTTGGGGTTTCATGACCATTTACCGAGCGCTAAAAGAGTAGGTACTATAGCCTGATCGGGTTCAGTATGAATGCGGTCCGCACATCATGCACCATGTTGACATTATCATGTGACCTACGACGTTATCACAAGTGTAACTTAAAAGATACACGTTTATTTTATCGGTTTTATTGATGAAACTTGCTCATTTGGTTGTGAAATTTATGCAATTTTTAGGTTAATTTAGGTACTGTCTCCTCTTGGAGTTACATTTGATTCGCTAAATTTTGAGAAACAAATCAGTGGTAAAGGGCAGTTTCTTCGTTTGAGATCGATTGGGAAATTGAAACAGTTTCGTCCCCAAAAGATTTAGAGACTGTAATCCACGCCTTCATGACATCACGCCTGGACTACTGTAATTCCCTGTACTGTGACCTGCCTCAAACTACAATCTCTCGCCTGCAAATTGTCCAAAATGCTGCCGCGAGACTTCTTACCGGCACAAAAAAGAGAGATCACATTTCTCCCATTTTAGCGACTTTACATTGGCTTCCTGTTAAGTTAAAGTTGCACTTTTTGTGTCCAAGGCTCTATCGGGTGTTGTACCAAAATACTAGTGGTGGGCCGTTATCGGCGTTAACGTGAGACTCTTATCGGGTGATAAAAAACATATCGCCGTTAATCTATTTTCAAAGTTGGGTTGGGAGCTGGGTCTATACTACGCAAGCTATGATGACTTTCGCCTTGATATTTTAGCGCGGATGTATTGCTACCTAGCGAATTGCACTGTAGTTCGAACGAGTCTTGAACCTGCGTGTATGCCTTCTGTGAAATTTCCACATCAAGCGTGAACGCTGGCTTCAGAAACTCGGAGTGCGCACCTGCGAACTGTACTCGAGTCCTGACGAGCATGACTGACGTACTGCAAGCAGAGAGCTGTAAATCTCATGTCTGCTCGTCGTCAGCGCTCTTAGAGCATTTCCAGTACATTCGAGGCAGATAGACGCAAGTGCCATTACGTACTGAAGCTTTGGTAACTAAATCAACGGTTCAAAAACAAAAAAATAAAAATTAGGTGAACAAAGCTATTCATTTTGCCTCCTTCTCTTGACGTAGTTACCAAGTAACGAGGTAAACAGCTGCTGCTTTGATGACGCAAACGCACTCTGTTTCGGACCCAAATAATATAATATGAACACAGTCCAGGAGCAATCGAACTCGGTCCAGGCAATCGAACCAAGTGTGAAAGCACCAGTCATTATTTGGGTATCACACATATTCTGAGTGCTTTTGGCAGATTTCATATGAGCCATTTTAATCTAGATTCATTTCAAAATCACAGTGAGATTAATCTAGATTAAAAAAATAAATCTATGCCCACCACTACAAAATACATAAGTGACCTTCTGATTCCTTACACTCCCAAAGAACTCTTAGGTCTTGTAATCAGCTTCTTTTAACTGTCCCACGCCGCTGTGAAACTAAGGGTGGTCGGGCCTTCAATGTGAGCTCTGCTCCTTCATTAGCCAGCTTTAAATCGGCTCTTAAAGCTACACTGTGTAACTTTTTTGTTTATTCTTAGCTAAAAACAATTAGTTCTTTCAAAAATATATGTGCTCATTAATGTATATTTACTTCTTTCAAGTAATAAAGTATTTTCGTAAGTTTATAATATGCCATTGAAAATACATACGGGTGAGGGGTTCGAATGCGCGCGTCGCCATGTTGCCCTCCATCTTGAAAGTACATTAGCCAAAGTGGGACATACCCGTAAATTCAAGCTTCGCCTTTCGCGTTTAACACTGATGGCACTGTGTCGAATGTGAAGAGGGGGATTGCTTGAGACTGATATAGCCTACAAACTTTGCCTTACGCTAGTGATGTCGTACAATATACAGAATAACGATAGCACCGATAAAAGTTACTTTACTAAGATTAGCTTGCATTCGCCTGGGAACCTGATCGCTGATGTTAGCAATGAAATGGTAAAAATGACGAAAACATAAAACTATTATTCATTTTACATAGATGTCATAACCTACATGTTAACTGACAAATTAAATAACTGCAAATTATAATAGTTTTCTAAAGTAACCTCATCACCTGAAGGGACACTCATGGACGATGTCGAACTGGAAGCCATGTAAATCTTGGACTAAATCAGCCACCGTAGGAGTTAAAACAAAATTGGAATTGAGAGGAACAGAAACCAATATTCACTGGATGGTCATATTCCTTTTCACCGCTAGATGGGGGAAAATATCACACAGTGTAGCTTTAAATCTCCTCTGTTCTCACTGGCTTTTGATTAGATCGATATTGGTAAATTTGTATATTTTTATTACGTGGATTGTAATAAAAATATACTCTAATGTGTTTATATTTTGTATCTGCCTTGTTTCTTTTTATGCTTTCTTTTATATGCACATTGTCTTACTGTACAGCACTTTGGTGTAACTCTGTTGCTTTTAAATGTGCTATAAATAAAATGTGACCTGACTTGAATCTGTATATATGACCCCTTTGAATAAAAGTATAATTTGTATTTTGAACGCACAGGCTTGCAAAGTAAACTTCTTTTGACTCGTACACTTACACAGGCATTTGACACATGCACGGTTTTGGGTCTCTCGCCATGAGTTTCAACCCATGTAAAAATCTTTGTATTCTTTCATGCTGGAGTTGTAAAAATGAGGGTACTTTCTAACCTATTTGCACAATCTCTCGTCTGTGTAGGCCTCCATTGTCGCTGTAGCTCGCATGCGTTCCGGTCTGTTCTGTTTATGCAGTTTTTCTTCGACTTCCTTGTGAATCGACGCGCCCAGGGCACGGTTGCCACATTGTGGATTAAAAAAAAAGAAAATTATGCGCATGTGCAACCTGAGCGTGCAAAGCTACAAAATTCTGCCGGTGTGCACACAGTGCGCAAACTTATAGGAATAATTAGCCAAAAACAATTTAAAAGTTCTGTCATGAAACTCTAGATGGCGCAGGCTGATGGGTCCTTAAAGGTGCAGTAAGTGTATATTCTGAGAGACGCAGACCGTGCACCAAAGCACACTTATAGCCAATAAAGCAGTAAGGGGCGTGTCCATACAGGAGGAGGGAGGTGCCTGAAAACATAGTGGCCGCGTTCGAAACCGCACACTCATTGAGTTGGTTCTGGTTTTCAATAAGTACTTACTTAACGAGCGCTAAAAGAGTAGGTACCATATAGCCTGATCGGGTTAAGTATGAATGCGTCCGCACGCCATGCACCATGTTGACGTTGTCATGTGACCTACGACGTTATCACAAGCGCCACAACTTAAAAGATTTTATTTCATCGGTTTTTATTGATGAAACGTGTTCATTTTGTGGTCTTTTTGAAGAAACAGCTTCCCATTTATTTTGTGATTGTAGTTTAACCAATACATTTTGGGTTAAAGTTCTTATATTTTTTTAACCCTACTGATCTGACTCACAGTATTAACCTAAAGATATATTTGTTTTAATTAGAAAAACCCAAAATCGTAATCTCTTGAATAATTTCTTAATTTTAAATGCAAAAATGTTCATCCACAAGCAAAAGTTGCTTAAATCTCCTTTATGTTTTCCTCTTTTTCTTGTCAAAGTTAACTTGTTTCATCCTCAGGAAAATGTATATATATTTTTGATGCATTATGATGAATCACAATATGAATCACTACTTATTTACACTACTAATTTAAGATTTAAAAAAATACAAAACAAAAAAACTAGACAAATGCAACCAAAGTGAGATCTCAATTTTAAGTCAATTAATTAATGAAATTATTTTGTTTACTGACAATAATATGAAACATGAATAAATGAGTAAAAGAATGAATAAAAGTAACCATCACAATAAATAAATACAAGTCAACAACACATGACACAAAGCTTTATTAAAACGTAATGTTCTAACAATCAGGCGGTGAACCCTCGCCCTGCCGCCATCTCAACACAGCTGTGCCAATTGTGCAGCTTTATTATGATGGAGCAGTTGACCGTGCTCATCCTTGCCGTCCATCATTGCTGCTCTTCTCAATGGGAACATCGTTGATTCAGAGGATGAGGAAGATCATGATGACGGCCCGCTGACAATCTGACTGCCGCTGTGTCTGCTCCAAACATTCATATTCCTGCTCTCCATCAGCATGACTACCTGGAAAACATTCAAACGTTTTACAATACATGTGGTCAGCATCCCATTTCTTGCATCTCAATTTTTACTGTAGTTTTATGACTTATGTGGTGTAGTGGCCTAAAGCAACATTAGTATATACGCACGTCCGAATCTCGTGAGAAACAGTACGTCATCCAGGTAATCCTCGCCTATTCTTTTATGAATACTAAGGATTCGGGCATATTATTCGCTCACCTACTGCTTTTACTATATAGTAGGAAAATTTGCAGTTTCGAACACAGACTGCGTGTTGTGAATGTGGGGGTGGAGCTATGCGATCGTGTTTGTTTTTGTGATTTCAAATATCAACAGCATTTTGCAGAAATCGCACTGCAGCTTTAACTCAATCTGCTTGCAATCACATCATTCTCTTTAGAGCACATCTGATTGGTTCCTGCTGTATCAGTAGCCAATGAGCTGTCAAGCTCATCCTTCAAATACTTTGTTAGCATTTGCTGTAGTTGCAGTGCGATTTTAGAAACCCTCCACCTTTCCCAGCTCCACCTGTATTTACAGAAATTGGAAGGAATTCGATTATACCTGAGTTAAAGTTGCTTTATTAACTTTTGGATAAAGTTACATGTAAAATTACACAATAAAACGTGATTTCTAGTAAAATGTTTAGGTCCCATTGTTAAACTTTTATTAATCAAGTAGTCTAGCAAGAAATATTTTCCCATGTACCCATTTGGCAGTTTTTTGTAACCTGTTTTTTTGGGACCCTAATGGTTTCTAGTTAAGAATTTCTGATGTTGCCGAGGTCAACTAATGACCCATGGGGTTCGTTTGGTCATTTTGAATTTATGTAAACGTAAGTAAAAATACAGAACTCCTGAAACACACAACATACAAAGACAAATTTACCCACTTGTTAATATAATTCTGGCACCAGGAATCAAATTGACATGGTACAACCCCTCTATTGGTCAAAAACAGGTAAATAACACATTATAAGCTCATATCATAACAACGTAACTTTTGCTGTTTTGTTTAGCAAAATTTGCCACATAAAACTAATTTATTCTGTTATAACAATTGCAAGGTTATTAAATTGCTAACTTAAATGGATCAATGATCATCATCGTTTTTATCATCAATCTTCTCCTCATCATCATCACTGGCAACACCATCAGCAAACAGGTCGATGAGAGATGGGGCCAGAATTGGTCCACAAGACCGGACAGAGTCGGGCCTATAGTTATTGCAAATGTGTCATACATTTGTTTGTATGTAAAGAACCCTAGCTTGCAATGCAGGAACCTCCAAATTATAGAGTCTAATAAATGTGGACGGAGAGGCCTGCCACCACACAGATATCTTCCAGTGGTATTCCACTTGACCAAGCCCATGATGAGGCCATGCCTTTAGTGGAATGAGCTCTGACGCCTAAGGGGCAGCAGAGACCTTTTGACTTGTAAGCCAGCAAGATATCATCTATTATCCATCACAATAAACTCTGCTTCGTGATCGTGCACCCTCTGGTGCGGCCGCCAAAGCATGTGAACAGCCGTTCCGACTGCCGGGATGCGGCGGATCGCCCTAGATAAACTCTAAGAGCCCTGACGCTGGAAGAGCTGACAGCAAAATGACCTGTGCTCTGAACGGAGTGGAGAGCACTTTGGGTACATAACCGTCTCTTGGTTTAAGGACGACTCTGAAGTCGTTAGGCCCAAACTCAAGGCAGGAAGCAATCACATGTAAATCACCAATTCGCTTGACTGATGCTAGTGCCAGCAAGAGAGCAGTTTTAAGCGAAAGGTGCTTCAGGCTCACAGACTGGAGCAGCTCAAATGGGTCACCTTTCATGGCCTCTAGGACCGTGGAAAGGTCCCATATAGGAACCGATGGGGGTCGAGGCGGTTTCAGCCTTCTAGCTTCTCGAGAAAGAGCACGTTTAGATCTCTTCTCCCCAGTGACTGTCTGGCCTCGTGAGCATGAAACGCTGCTATGGCCGTCACAAATACTTTGAGCATGGAAGGGGCGCGACCTGCACACAAGTTTGGGTCCAGGATCCGTGGCACACCAGCTTGAGAACACTGACCGTTTTAGAGCATAAAGCCGCTTGGTTAAACACGCTCTCCCTTCAGAAATAGTAGTACCCCTTCTGGGAGGTTCCCAGGCGTCCGTTGATGGGTCACACATGAAGGGCCCATAAGTCGGGACAGCTCAGAGAACCGTAGTTGGTTCCTCCAGAGAGGAGTTATTAAAAGCACTGCACACTTGCTCTCCTGATCCGCTTGATGACCTGAGGTAGCATCACGACCGGGCTGGCCCAGTGCATCTCTGTCCTTGGAGAAAAATGATGGGCAATGAGCATTGTCTTCTGAGGCGAAGAGATTGATCTCTGCTTCCGGAGAAGCTCCAGATTGACCGGAGTCCACCCTGACGATTTATATAGGATAACACTGACATGTTGTCCATTTGGACCAGAACGTGGTGACCCTTTATGTATGGGAGGAAAGCTTTTAGCGACAGATCGACCGCTCTCATCTCTAGAACGCTTATGTGAAGCCATCTCTCCGAGCTTGACCAAAGGTCGGAGATGAGCCTGCCTCGGTGCAGTGCACCCCAACCTAGGTTGGATGCATCTGTCTAGATCACTTTCCATTTCGAGACCGTGCCTATACACACACACGATAGACTGGTTCCAGTCGGCTGCTTTCCAAGGAGCCAGGGGCTTTGATACAGCCGTGGTTCACTTTGATGTGTAAGTGGCCTGACCACCATGCAGAAGCCGGGAAGTGAGGCTTTAACCAGAGCTGATGAGGCCTAACATCATCTGATAACGTTTGAGAGGAGGGAAAGTGCCAACCTTGAACGACGCCACTAGGCGCTGGATGACAAGCGTGTGCTGTGACGTTAGCTGCGTTCTCAGCCGCACAGAGTCTATGACTGGGAGCTCTTGGTAGTTTTGATACTGAGTCCCAGACATTTTAGATAGCTGAGGAGCTAGGACCTGTGAGTTATCAACTGCGCCTCTGATTGAGCTGTAATGAGCAAATTGTCAAGGTAGTTCAGCGCTCACACTGTCAGGAACTGTGTGAAGAGAGGACTCAAACGCAGAGGATAAGTGTCACAGTTTATTAGCCACCACAGAAAGTCAAATAAACATCCAACGTGTGTAGGGAAAACACACGTGAAACAGAAAATGGGGTTAACTCCAGAGCCGTACATAAAGAGACCTGCGGACACAGGCTGGGAGACCACCTCGGTGCAAATGCCCTACGGGACGCAAACGAGAACGAGGATGAGGAAGGCGGGCACATGGCCAGATACAACTCTCCTCGTCTAGGCGTCCTGAGAACAGCAGTGGACAAGGGTTAGACACAATACACAGGAACAACCATTCATTACAAACAGCACGAATCTACTGATAACAAGGGGACACTTTGTAAATGTACTGGGTGCCAGGGATAGTCCGAATAGTAGGACTGTGTATTGATAAGCCTGCCCCTGGAAGGCAAATCTCAAAAATGGCCTGTGGCGCTGAATGTTAACAGAAGCATCTTTCAGATCCAGCTCTGGGACATTGACCAGCTGGCGGTGCCGGCCCATGCCAAGGTAGATGATGAGGTGGATGGTGTCAGCGTGATGCAGGAGGATGAAGAAGATGTCGGTGTCCAGGGTCCTCACTACTGCAGACTTGAATCCCAGCTTGACGGCATGATGCAGGTAGAGCACAACCCGGCTGTCCATCTCCTCCTGGTCTGACTGGAGGGCATGGATCTCAATAAACTCAATCTGAAATGGCAGAAAACACCCCAGTGCATGGTAGCTTATGTTCTTGGCAAACAATTTGCTAACACAAGATCTCACTGAAGTTTCCTGAGTATGGATCAATGGAGTCAGTGGAGAAGAGGCTTCTTGGTCACCATGCGGTTCAGGACCTGCAGGAGATTGCTCGAATGTATGAGGCAGGTTGAACTGAATGTATTCTTGTGAACCAACTGCTTAATCCACAAGTTGGTCGAATCCTTGATCCCAGTCCGAATTATCAACTTTCCACTGGTAAGGCATTCGATCATTTTAGCCTTGAGCAATAAACAACAGAAAGCGAGTTTAATTGTATCGATAAGAGCAGGGGTTTGGCAACCCTGAGTGAGAGAGATTAATATTATTAACCTTATAAAGGCTATTGTAAAATATTTGATATGCAAATGTATAAGGCCTCTTTGATCATGATAAACATAATCAAAACTTTGCTGAAAAAACATTTGCACACAATCTACTGTTGTCTGATTGATAGTTTGATTATCCATAATGTTTTAGAAAACCCATGTTAAAATGTGAGTATCAAATATGATCCATCAAGCATTTGAGTTTATTTGTTCATCTTTCAGTCATCAAAAACTACAAAGCTTTGATTGTGAAAGCATTTAAATATAATCTTTCTAAGGCATTATTGGGGAATATAGAGTGACAACTGATATTTATATGCATTTTCAGTAGTGTTGAGAGTAGCAGCGTTACAAAGTAATGCATTACAGTAACTTATTACTTTTTGCTGTAACGCAGTAGTGTTGGGCATTACTAATCAATTTTCAGTAATATTTTAGTCTGTACATTTTCAATAACGTGCGGTACAACACACTTTTTGTGCAAGACGAACGTAGGCTAATAGTCAAATGCAACCTTTGTCTAAAACCAAAAGAACTGTCGATGTTGTGAAATAGCACTAGCAATAAAAAAATTAAATAAAATATCTCTTGCACTTTGTGCATGATCTTTTGTATTGTGAACCTCTTGAATTCAAAGAGAATAAAATAATGACAACAATAAGAAAAGAACAAATGCGCATCTTGTCATGGCCTACAGTTCTGTTGTGTCTATGGACAGACCCAAGCTATTCCCAGATATTGCCAGATAATCCCTTTACCTCTACCATACTTCTGTCACGTACTGCTCTGAGACAGAAGGGTTGGAGATCCAAAACAGCTTTATTCAGAGGGTAATCCACAATCGTAATCAGTGAAAAGGCAAAAGGTCATACACCAGTAGGCAGTCCAATCAGGCAAACAAAACACGGGACAGAGGCAAAGGGTAATCCGGGACACAGGCAAGAATTCCAACAAAACGAAGATCCATGAAACCAGAAACAACGCTCAGAAATCAAGTGTGTGACAAGACAAGACTTTGCAGTGAATGACAGAGTGAACATGGTATAGGTAAAGAGGTAAGGACACACAGGTGTAAACAGTGAGTGCTAATGAGTGCAGGCAAAGGATTATGGGTAATGTAGTCTATGATAGAATAAGAGTCCAGGTTGGAGTGCCCTCTGGTGGTGATCACGGGCTCTCACACCGGTGGTGTGACAACTTAGAATTGGATCATTTGTGATTCTTTCTGTCATCCTTTCTTGCATTTTCTTGAGCCTTTACTTTGCCAATGGTATGCTAATGTTAGTAGCCTGGATAGCCCACAGTCATTGTGCTCCATCATATCGCCTCTACTGGATGTGAACATTTGGTCATTTAAGAATGTCAAGTTCTGCTTCTGTAGTGAAAGTAACTCAAAAGTAATACAGGAGTAATGTAACACATTACAATTCTGAGATATTGTAATGTAAAGAATTACTTTTAAATAGCAGTGACAAGTATCTATAATGTATTAGAGTTTGGAAGTAACTTGCACAACACTGATTTAAGTCTATTATAAAGATCTCACTGACATTATAAGCTATCAGAATTTCATTTTACGTTTGAACAATATAAAGATCAGCAGGTGCATCAAATTACACATTTTTGCTCAGTTTGGGTCTTTTTCCTATTTGAAAATATTGGTATTATTTACCAATAGTATCATAGTATATGCACCATAAAAGCCTGAAGTATGAAATACTTCTAAAAACGTACATATTAATACCCTGCTAAAAGTTAAAACAATAAGAACTAAAAGGGAAACATTCATTAATAATTTTATTAATATGCAATAATATAGCAATATATAGTAAAAAAAAAAGTATTTGCCATCACATTTTGATGCATGCAGAGACATTTAGCATTTCTGAGTGATAATGCAGATGAATCACTGAATCAAAGTCAATAAAACAGGTTCAAACTTTTTAATAAAGAAATCGTCAAAATTAAGTTTGTAATTATTCAATAAATGTGTTCATTTATCGCGCTCTGCTCATGGTAATGATTCGAGTTTTAGTTGCTATGGCGACGCGTGTTATGAATTCTGGCTCATATGCTCGCGATCTCGATCTGTTGTTGAGAGAGACGAGGCGAATTCACAAACTTTTGCTGAATATTTTCTGAGCGATCTTGAGATTTTGAAGCTGTTCGGAGGATTCCTGAGACGAGACTATTATTCTACAAGAACATCGGAGAGATATCCTTTACACAGAGTTATATTTTTGAGTTTTGAGTTATAGTTCTTAATATTTCTAAGGATAGGCCGCTTTTATTTTTGTTCCTTTCTTATTTTAGAGTTTTACTCATTTATTTTTCTTTTCTTTTCTGGGAGAAGTATTTTTGAGGGTAGCTTATTGTATTGTATTTTGTGTTGTGTTTTGTATTGTTTTTATTGCAGATTGGATGTCGATGGCTCATATGATGGGTGAAAGAGCAGGTGAGTGCTTTAGTTTATGGGATGTTATGTTATGATGTTGTACAATGACTACATTAATGTGAAGAAAATTGTGTGAGGTAACCCATTTACAGAGGCGGACAGAGTACACAGCTTCATTACTTGAGTAAAAGTACAGATACCCCTTGCTAAATTTTACTCAAGTACAAGTAAAAATACTACATTCAGATGTCTACTTAAGTAAAAGTACTGAAGTGCTTGTTTTTAAAAGTATTGAGTATTAAGAGCACAATACATTTTCTAAATATTGCATTACTACTGCCACAGTGCTTACATTTATGTACAGAAACGTCCTACATGGAGTTATGTGTTAATACCTTGGAGAATGTAAAAGGAATTGAAAGTAAAATCAAGTCATTTTCATCTTTTTACCATGTTGCTTTATTTA
Organism: Gobiocypris rarus; assembly: GCA_023029165.1. NCBI lineage: Eukaryota > Metazoa > Chordata > Actinopteri > Cypriniformes > Gobionidae > Gobiocypris > Gobiocypris rarus. The sequence goes on from CM040927.1 coordinate 5,689,421, forward strand.
ACATTTCTCACTTGCCCACAATGGCAACGCTCTGACGAACCTCTGCTAGAGTTTTAATGGATTTTCTGCACACAAACATTTGAACCTGACTGTGTTAAACACACCGCATACTCAAGAACATCAGCGAATGCTCAGCTTACATTAATGTGTGATAGGCTTGCTACGATAGTCGGTGTTGCGGTGTTCAGACTCAACACGGTCACTCGCACACCGTGGCATCAACTTTTCAATTTGAGTAACTGAAGTAACAATTTGTAATTGACCACTGGCATTGATTATTGATTATTATTAAAACATGACTAACTATGTGATGTCTGAAATATTCCAGCCTCAGGCCGCTCCAGATCCAGGAGGTTTGGTCAGGAGGTTTGGAGACCCGGATCTGATGACCTTGATCAGGATCCACTGCCAGACCTGACCCAGACACAGATCCAGGAGTTTCCTACAGATTTAGCACATCTGTCTTCTGAGGTTTCTGTGTCCGGAGGTCAGGCTGACGGGAAGAGGGAGTGGCAGGCGGCAGCCGGCAGAGCCAAGATGATGGGCGCCTGTCATCTAAAGCGCTTTCACAGAGGTCAGAATAGGCTTTATTAATGAAGTTATGGCTCAGTTAACATATAATGTGTCATTGAAAAAAGAAAGTTGAAATAAATTAAGTCACCATTTGATTATTATTAGTATTAAAAATGTCTTCACCAGGCATCATGTCCCGATCATCTTTGTCCCTCTCTGATGACAATATAGTGAGGCGGTTCTGTAGAGACTCGTTGAGCCTTAGCAGCCGAGGCACGTACATCGTCGACTGGAGGTGGAGTGGCGATAGATCGGATAGCCGAAACGAACAGGGCAGTTGCAGCGACTGCAGTTTGTCCAGGTCCGACAGCCTGGAAGAGTGGATGTGCCCTCCGCTGCCAGGTCAAGTTCCCGTCGAGCCAGCGGAGACTTCAAATGGCCTTATGGAGGCTTCACCAGCGAACGAGAGCTCAACAGGTGAGACTGAAATAAAGCTGGGCAGTGTGAAGTGTACAGATGGAGATTTTGCTATTTCATGCGTAAGTTTTTAACATGTTAATGTACAGTCACATTTAATTTAATTTCGCTGAAATGTTCTTTCTGGATTGAACAGTAAAATGTAAGTTATGTCATTATATCATTGCCTGATTTGACGTCAGAGATGTTTCTAATAATTCAGTTTTGTTTTCTTTATGTCAGAAAAACCTACAGAACATGAGAACAGGAAAGGAATTGTTTCTTTCCTCATGAGCGCGTGGAAGACGATGAAGCGTTCGCTCTTCTGCTGCTGTCTCAGTGCTGTGGATGATGTGGAGCCTTTTGTTCCTCCGGCGGATCTGGAGCCAGAGCCTGATCCTGGTCCATCATCACCTGATTCAGATCACTCCGGCTTCAAGACAAATAATGGTCAATATGCAGACATTATTTCTCCAACATTGTTTTAAACAGTATTATCGTCTTGTTTGCACTGATATTCTTAATATAAAACAAAGGATCTAGCAAGCTCATATATTTCTCATATGTTTCTGTTTGTTTTTCAGACTCCTTTGACACTCTCTATAACGTTGGAGCGATGATTGATCCGGAGGATTCGGAAGAGTGTTCAAGGGAACTCGGAAATTTGATGGCAAAACGGTAAAGCAATCTTGCTGAATTGTACAAACATTTTTGCTCTTGCATGCATCAAAACATATTTAATACAGACGGGTTAATACTTAGATAACATTGATCACTGTTTTTTTTTTTTGCAGGTTGCCATCAAGCAGATGCGCAAGATTAATAATGATCGTTATCTTGATATTGTAAGTTGGTCAAAAGTTGAATGTGTATTTGTTGTTTAAGTGCTGATTACTGTAGTCAATACACCTGTAGGAAGCATTAGGTGTAAATGTCATAGATCAATAAACCTGGAAAGGCTCTGATTATCGTATCTATAAAGATCAAATAAAAGTATGTTTAAAAATTATGTTTTCTTCAGAAAATTATGTTTTCTTTTTACCCAGCTAACCTTCTGTCTACTACTTTTCTCTAGCCTGGGCATCCCGAACCTCTCGTTACAGAAGTGGCGCTGCTGATAATGATGAGGCAAGAACCCATAAGCCCCTACGTCATCAAACTGTACGACTGGTTTGAACTTCCTTGGACGTTCAATCTTATAATGGAGTTCCCTGAACCCTGAGCTTGCTGGACTTCATCATTCGTGATCCTCAACTGGATGAAACAACAGCACGGGTCATCATGCGACAGGCTGTGCTGGCAGTACAACACTGCATCGAGCACGGCGTTTTTCATAATGACGCTTCATGCAGAGAATTTCCTGGTGAAGACAAACACGTTAGAGCTCAAGCTGATCGACTTTGGCTGCGGTCAGCTACTTAGTGCTGATGGCTTTGAGAAAAATATACATTGGTGAGTACTTTTGGAGTGTGGAAACCTGGATGTAGTGACTTTCCGATTATTTGACGCTTTGAAAAATTGCTCAACAATGCGCAAATGTCTTGCTTACAGGATTAATGGATTACTGCCCACCTGAAGTCTTCACCGAATCTCGATTCCACGCCATCCCAACAAATGTCTGGGCTCTAGGAGTGTTGTTGTACGAGATGATGAACGCATGTTCTCCCTTTGGCAATAGAACGGAAATCATACAAGCCAAAGTTACATTGAGAACTCCAACTTATCCAAAGGTGAGTGAAAAATATTGATAAACACACACATAAAGCAAAAGCTCTGTACAGAAACAGGCAAAGGTGAAGCATGTAAGATTTTTCAAGTTGAAATACATTCAGTTTATTGTTCATCTGTTTTCATAGATGCCAACATTCGTGTCACGTGGTCATGACTAACCAGCTCTCTCCTTAATAAAATTTGTACAGAATGCAGTGATCTGATTAGCCAGTGCCTAGCCCGGGATCCAACTAAACGGCCGACGTTAGAGCAGATGTTACAACATGAATGGATTAGAAATGATCTGGAGAAGTTCAGGAGAAGTTGAGGAGATTCACTCGATCAGTGATTTCAGGTGTGAGGAAGTGTAACAGACAGAGTAGGATTATTATCATTTATCTTCAGTTCTGGATTATTTGTAGTGAGGTTTTCAAATTTGTGTTCATTGTAATGATCTTGTTATACTCAAGTCAAGTCAGCTTCATTTATACAGCGCTTTATACAATACAGATTGTTTCAGAGCGGCTTCACAGTAATAAACAGGAAAATAACACAATCAGTGATGCAATTGCAAGAACTCGGTTCTGTTGTAAATCAGCTCTAAAAAACATTCATGAGTTCACATGTTCATATAATCTTTGTATTTGATAGGAAGTAACACTTGCTGTCCTTGGTGGAGGGCTTGAGCTCGAGACGTGACCCGAAGCCTGAAGTCCAACCCCGACCTGACAGGAACTCAAGCCGCACCAGAGATCAGAGCCGCCCACGCCTGAGCAAGAACAGGAGAGATCGAAGACTGAAAGAAGTCATCAAGTCATCACAGCCACTTTTGCTTTGTTTTAAAAGTCATTTCTGCTAAGACAACCCATCTTTATTTATATAGTGTTTTATATATGACCGATCTCTTGGACGAATCAAACACTGAAGAGATGGTGGAGGTTTTACTAAACCCTGCTCCATTTCATTAGACTCTGTTGCTCCCCTTAAGCCCAGGAAAGCTAAGGAAAGGGCCCGCTCAGCCTTGGTTAAATGATTTTACTCGCTCTCTTTGACAAGACTGTTGTAAGGCAGAGCGGAATTGGAAAAGAGATAAACTCCAAGTATCTTCATGTTTAAGTGCATGCTTAACCAGTTACCAGAAATCAGTGAAAGAGGCAAAATCTAAATTCCTCTCAAAACTCATCACTGAAAATGCAAATCGGTCGAGAATGCTGTTTAAGACGATTGATTCAGTGCTAAAACCCTTACCAGCTCCTTCTCTTGTTCCATCTCGGAAACCTGTGAGGACTTAAAAAAATTTGATGATAAAGTTTTGGCAATCATGACTTCCATTAAGCCAGCAATATATAATCCCCTCGATCTGTTTACCAACCGATTCGCTAGCTTGTTTTCATCCAGTTATTTGATGTCATCCCAACTCGTCTTTTTAAGGAAGTTTTGAACGTTGAGCGCAGCTGTAACAGCTGTTATTAATAGTTCTCCAGCCAATGGAATTGTCCCTGCTAGTTTTAAACTAGCTCCTGTTTAAAACAAACGTAAACTTTTACTCCTGACATAAATTAAGAAATAAATGTCAACGCTTGCAGGTTCGGCGTGCGATCTCATGCATAATAGCTAAATTATATTTTATGCATACTACAGCGCAGTGATTGGATTGAATGAGCTTTATGTCATGAATATGTTGAGAATCGCTCAAACGGTCGACGTCAGCATGTCCGCCAGCCCCAAACTTGGGCCGAAAGCACACGGTGACTTCAGCTTCTGTGACGTTGCTCCGACTCAGCTTTTCAAACCGGAAGACAGAAATTGCTCAGAAAAATGCAAAAATAACTATTTTTCACATATGAATAACATTAACGACTACCTTTAGTGTTTTCAATGATGTGCAGCCTATACATATCTGCTTACATCTCAAAAAAAGTGTTTTGGGGTTTCATGACCATTTACCGAGCGCTAAAAGAGTAGGTACTATAGCCTGATCGGGTTCAGTATGAATGCGGTCCGCACATCATGCACCATGTTGACATTATCATGTGACCTACGACGTTATCACAAGTGTAACTTAAAAGATACGAGTTTATTTCATCGGTTTTATTGATGAAACTTGCTCATTTTGTTGTGAAATTTATGCAATTTTAAGAAATATAGGACCTCCTACCACTGCAATGCTGACGATACACAGTTTTATCTACCGGCAAAAACGGACAGTTCTTATCCTCGGATGTACTGTGTGACTGTTTTCAGGAGATCTAATGTTGGATGGCTAATTATTTTGCAATTAAATAAAAGCAAAAGCGAAATTGTGGTTTTAGGCCCATCCAGGTCTTCGTCTCCTTTTAATTTAGGTTCTGTCTCCTCTTGGAGTTACATTTGATTCATCGCTAAATTTTGAGAAACAAATCAGTGGTAAAGGGCAGTTTCTTTCATTTGAGATCGATTGGGAAATTAAAACAGTTTTTGTCCCCAAAAGATTTAGAGACCGTAATCCACGCCTTCATGACATCACGTCTGGACTACTGTAATTCCCTGTACTGTGACCTGCCTCAAACTACAATCTCTCTGCAAATTGTCCAAAATGCTGCCGCGAGACTTCTTACCGGCACAAAAAAGAGAGATCACATTTCTCCCATTTTAGCGACTTTACCTTGGCTTCCTGTTAAGTTAAAGTTGCACTTTTTGTGTCCAAGGCTCTATCGGGTGTTGTACCAAAATACTAGTGGTGGGCCGTTATCGGCGTTAATCTATTTTCAAAGTTGGGTTGGGAGCTGGGTCTATACTACGCAAGCTATGATGACTTTCGCCTTGATATTTTAGCACGGATGTATAGCTACCTAGCCAAATTGCACTGTAGGGAAGGAGAACGAGTCTTGAACCTGCGTGTATGCCTTCTGTGAAATTACCACATCAGCGTGAACGCTGGCTTCTGAACTCGGTGCGCGCCCGCAAACCGTACTCGAGTCCTGACGAGCGTGACTGACGACTGCAAGCAGAGAGCTGTAAATCTCATGTCTGCTCGTTGTCAGCGCTCTTAGAGCATTTCCAGTACATTCGAGGCAGATAGACGCAAGTGCCATTACGTACTGAAGCTTTGGTAACTAAATCAGCGGTTCAAAAAAAAATATATAAAAATTAGGTGAACAACGCTATTCATTTTGCCTCCTTCTCTTGACGTCGTTACCAAGTAACGGGGTAAACAGCTGCTGCTTTGATGACGCAAACGCACTCGGTTTCAGGTCTAAATCATATAATATGAACACAGTCCATGGAGCAATCGAACTCGGTCCAGGCAATCGAACCAAGTGTGAAAGCACCAGTCATTATTTGGGTATCACACATATTCTGAATGCCTTCGGCAGAATTAAAAATGAGCCATTTGAATCTAGATTAATTTCAAGATCACAGTGAGATTAATCTAGATAAAAAAAATAATCTATGCCCACTACTACAAAATACATAAGTGACCTTCTGATTCCTTACACTCCCCAAAGAACTCTTAGGTCTTGTAATCAGCTTCTTTTAACTGTCCCACGCTTTGCTGTGAAACTAAGGGTGGTCGGGCCTTCAATGTGAGCTCTGCTCCTTCATTAGCCAGCTTTAAATCGGCTCTTAAATCTCCTCTGTTCTCTCTGGCTTTTGATTAGATCGATATTGGTAAATTTGTATATTTTTTATTATTTGGATTGTATCGGCTCTAATGTGTTTATATTTTGTATCTGCCTTGTTTCTTTTTATGCTTTCTTTTATATGCACATTGTCTTACTGTACAGCACTTTGGTGTAACTCTGTTGCTTTTAAATGTGCTATAAATAAAATGTGACTTGACTTGAATCTGTATATATGACCCCTTTGAATAAAAGTATAATTTGTATTTTGAACGCACAGCCTTGCAAAGTAAACTTCTTTTGACTCGTACACTTACACAGGCATTTGACACATGCACGGTTTTGGGCAATCTCTCGCCACAGTTACAACCCATGTAAAAATCTTTGTATTCTTTCATGCTGGAGTTGTAAAAATGAGGGTACTTTCTAACCTATTTGCACAATCTCTCGTCTGTGTAGGCCTCCATTGTCGCTGTAGCTCGCATGCTCCGGTCTGTTCTGTTTATGCAGTTTTTCTTCGACTTCCTTGTGAATCGACGCCCAGGGCACGGTTGCCACATTGTGGATAAAAGAAAGAAAATTATGCGCATGTGCAACCTGTGCAAAGTTACAAAATTCTGCCGGTGTGCACACAGTGCGCAAACTTATAGGAATAATTAGCCAAAAACAATTAAAAGTTCTGTCATGAAACTCTAGATGGCGCAGGCTGATGGGTCCTTAAAGGTGCAGTAAGTGTATATTCTGAGAGACGAGACCGTGCACCAAAGCACACTTATAGCCAATAAAGCAGTAAGGGGCGTGTCCATACAGGAGGGGGGAGGTGCCTGAAAACATAGTGGCTGCGTTCGAAACCGCACACTCATTGAGTAGGTTCTGGATTTCAATAAGTACTTACTTAACGAGCGCTAAAAGAGTAGGTACTATAGCCTGATTGGGTTAAGTATGAATGTGATCCGCACGTCATGCACCATGTTGACGTTGTCATGTGACCTACGACGTTATCACAAGCGCAACAACTTAAAAGATACGAGTTTATTTCATCGGTTTTATTGATGAAACTTGCTCATTTTGTGGTCTTTTTGAAGAAACAGCTTCCCATTTATTTTGTGATTGTAGTTTAACCAATACATTTTGGGTTAAAGTTCTTATATTTTTTTAACCCTACTGATCTGACTCACAGTTTTAACCTAAAGATATATTTGTTTTAATTAGAAAAACCCAAAATCGTAATCTCTTGAATAATTTCTTAAATTTAATTGCAAAATGTTCATCCACAAGCAAAAGTTGCTTAAATCTCCTTTATGTTTTCCTCTTTTCTTGTCAAAGTTAACTTGTTTCATCCCTCAGGAAAATGTATATATATTTTTGATGCATTATGATGAATCACAATATGAATCACTACTTATTTACACTACTAATTTAAGATTTAGAAAAATACAAAACAGAAAAACTAGACAAATGCAACCAAAGTGAGATCTCAATTTTAAGTCAATTAATTAATTAAATTATTTTGTTTACTGACAATAATATGAAACATGAATAAATGAGTAAAAGAATGAATAAAACTAACCATCACAATAAATAAATAAATAAATACAAGTCAACAACACATGACACAAAGCTTTATTAAAACGTAATGTTCTAACAATCAGGCGGTGAACCCTCGCCCTGCCGCCATCTCAACACAGCTGTGCCAATTGTGCAGCTTTATTATGATGGAGCAGTTGACCGTGCTCATCCTTGCCGTCCATCATTGCTGCTCTTCTCAATGGGAACATCGTTGATTCAAAGGATGAGGAAGATCATGATGACGCCCGCTGACAATCTGACTGCCGCTGTGTCTGCTCCAAACATTCATATTCCTGCTCTCCATCAGCACGACTAGCTGGAAAACATTCAAACGTTTTACAATACATGTGGTCAGCATCCCATTTCTTGCATCTCAATTTTTACTGTAGTTTTATGACTTATGTGGTGTAGTGGCCTAAAGCAACATTAGTATATACGCACGTCCGAATCTCGTGAGAAACAGTACGTCATCCAGGTAATCCTCGCCTATTCTTTTATGAATACTAAGGATTCGGACATACTAGTCGCTCACTGTTAAAAGTATTGCGCTCTTATACATTGCATTACGGTATACAAGATTTGCCTGGAGTTTTTATTTGGAGGTATATGGTTTTATGCGTGATGACGTTGTGATTACGTGATGTTCTAAGCTGAAGAAAAATGTGAACTGATGTTATGTTCAAGTGATGCTGCTAATAATAAAAGATGCTACCAGAAGATAAATATGCATTGAGCAACGTTTTCGTTTGTTTTCCCACACGCAAGTGAAAGTGTGCACTCAGATGCTCAACAGGTTATGGGCCCAGGCATGAAAACAACGAGCGTGAGTAAGTTAGACGCGACGATAACGCGTTCAGTGCAGCTAACGAAAAAGCTTAGACTGAAGAGACACAACGTTATAAGAAGAAAAGTCGACGATCCTATAAAATGGCGAACAGAACGGTAGGAGTCATGACACACTCTTTGTTTGACGGATCAGAAGATAAATATGATCTTTGGGAAACGAGATTCTTAAGTTACCTACACACTCTAAAGCTAAAAGAGACTATTTTGCATGAGCCCACTGGTGCTAACGAAGAACAGCTAGCTGAAGACGGACGGAAGAATGCCGATTGCTATGCTGAACTTGTAAGACTGATAGATGATAAAAGCCTATCACTGATAAGACATGAAGCTGCTGACGATGGCAGGAAAGCCCTAAAAATACTGAAAGAACATTATTCGGGGAAAAGCAAGCCACGAATAATAAATATGTACACATCGTTAACTCAGTTACGCATGGCAGACAACGAGGGTGTTACAGACTACTTGATAAGAGCAGAGAACATCATTACAGCACTGAGAGATGCAGGAGAAACCATGAGTGATGGATTAACCATAGCGATGGTTCTACGTGGATTACCAGATTTTTTCAAGCCGCTAGCCCACATAACACAGAATGAGGACAACGTAACGTTCACAGATTTTAAGAGAAGACTGCGAATTTACGAAGAGGCAGAGAAAATGAAAGGAACAGAATCCACAGATAATGTGATGAAGACACAGACGAGACAAGGAAGAGGTCCTGTCAGGTACCACACTAAAGAAAGAAAAGATGAAGACGCAAATGTGACCTGTTACAAATGTGGAATAAAGGGACACAGAGCAAGAAAATGTTACAAGAAAGTGTGGTGCAATCATTGTAAAAATAATACACACGCGGAATTCCTGTGTAAGAAAAAGGGAGACCAAGACGGCATCAGAAAGATTACAGATGAACACAATGATCAAGACCATCTCTTCAAAGCTGAACACTCAGAATACGAAAAATCGCAAAATAAAGTAAAGATGAAAGGTATCATGGTAGACGCTGACATCTCATATTGTGGCGACATCAGAAAGTTCAGAAGTTTTGATAGCTCTTTTCACCCAGAGACTCATTCAGTGGAATTAGCCGACGGAAGTGCACCGGAATGGCGCAACAAAGAGGAACCGCAGTGATTTATCTCCTAGATGAAGCTGGAAAACAGCACACTGCACAGCTACGGACGCGCTTTACATGCCTTCTTACCCACATGATATCTTCTCAGTAGCAAGAGCAACAAATGGAGGAGCAACAATCATTTTCAAAAGAGGAGACAATCACTTGATTACCAGAAACAAAAGCAGGTTTGATATCCATGAAAGTGGAAACTTGTACTATCTGCCAACATTAGAAGAGGATGTTGACCAGTGCAAAGTGTGTCATGATTTACAAACCTGGCATGAAATTCTGGGGCATTGTAACTATGAAGATTTAAAGAAGCTACAAGATGTAGTAAGAGGCATGGAAATAAGAAGAAACAAAGTGAGTGAAAAACAGCTATGTGAAGTGTGTACACAAGGAAAATTCACGCAGACCAGAAACAGGGAGCCAGACAGAAAGGCAAAGAAACCCCTAGAACTAATTCACACGGATCTGGCCGGTCCCATGCCAACACAGAGCAAAGAAGGACACCGATATGCACAGTCATTCACAGATGACTATTCGGGTACTATGTTGGTGTATTTCTTGAAGACTAAAGGTGACGCAACGCAAGCTACAGAAAAGTTTTTAGCTGACATTGCACCTTTTGGAGAAGTCAAGTGCATCCGTTCAGATAACGGCACCGAATTCATGAGTCGAGATTTTCAAACACTGTTGACAAGGAATAAGATTCGACATGAAACATCTGCACCTTATTCCCCACATCAAAATGGCACTGGAGAGAGGATGGAGAACACTCTATGAAATGAGTAGGTGTTTACTGATAGAGAGTGAGTTACCAGATGAGCTGTGGAACTACGCTATGCAAACATCGGCCTACGTGAGAAATAGGTGCTACAGTAGACGCACAAAGAAAACACCATACGAGTTATTTACAGGCAAAAAGCCAGATGTATCCAAAATGCAGAAATTTGGATCAATGTGTTTTGCTTACAAACAAGAGAAAAGCAAATTTGACTCAAGATGCGAACAAGGTGTTTTCATAGGCTACGACAAAACAGCCCAGCTTATGTAGTATACTATCCTAACACTGAAAAAGTCCAAAAGCACAGATTGGTGAAATTCACAACTAAGACGATCAGTGGAAAAGAAACACAAACATCTAAGACACACGAGGAATATGAAAACATGAATCCAAGAATCTTAAGCAGTGAAATTGATGCTGATGAAAATATGGAGGATGAACCAGGTCATGTGATTGGGAGTGATGTTCCAGAGACTTTGCCTGAACAAGCTGATCTTAATCAGTCAAGTAGAGCTACAGACACCGTGATCAGAAAGAACCCCAAGAACCAGGAAGAAACCAGCTCACCTACAGGATTTTGAAACTGAGGACACAGAAGACAGACTGCAAACATGCATAGATTTTTGCTACAGAGCAGTATGTGATATACCTCAAACTTACCAGGACGCCATAACATCAACAAAATCCAAACAATGGAAGGATGCTATGGACAAAGAAATGCGATCATTAGAGGAGAACAAGACGTTCAAACTCACTAAACTGCCACCAGGAAAACAACCAGTAGGAGGAAGATGGGTTTACGCACTCAAAAGAGACATTGACGGATCTGAAAAATTCAAGGCAAGATTTGTGGCAAAAGGTTACAGTCAGAAACAAGGGACTGACTATGATGAAACATTCTCACCCACAGCTGACATGACAAGTGTGAGAGTGGTTATGCAAAAAGCAGCACAAGAAAATCTCATCTTGCATCAGATGGACGTTGAGACAGCTTACTTGCATGCACAAATAGATCACGAGATCTATATGGAACAACCGGAAGGTTATGAACAAAAATCTGAAAAAGGTGCAAAGCTAGTATGTAAGCTAAAGAAATCTCTCTATGGCCTTAAGCAATCTGGCAGAAACTGGAATGCTATGTTGCATGAATGTTTGACAGAAAATGGTTTCACGCAAAAACCAAGCTGATAACTGTGTGTATACAAAAGAAATGCCAGATGAGAAAGTAATCCTGATAGTATGGGTTGATGATTTGATTATAGCTGCTAACCGTGAAAGTGTTCTGGAAAGTGTAAAAAGAATGCTCACAGAAAGGTTCAAAATGAAAGACATGGGAAGGTTGAAACATTTCCTGGGCATAGATTTTGAACAAACAGAGGGTCTGGTCAAAATGTCACAGGAAAGATATGTGAGAAAATACTAGATCGTTCGACATGCAGAACTGTAAATCTAGAGAAACTCCATGTGAACCAAAGCTAGATTATGCAGAAAATGCTGAAAAATGAAAGAGCCAAAGAAGTTCAGGGAGGCAGTGGGAAGTTTAATTTACTTGTCCACTTGCACGAGACCAGATTTATGTTTTGTCGTCAGTAAACTATCTCAGTATTTTTCTGAACCAACAGAACAGCACTGGAACACAGTAAAACATGTGTTCAGGTACCTTAAAGGTACAGCAGAACAGCAATTGTACTTCAGGAAAAATGACACAGAGAGGCTAGGTCTGAGAGTGTATAGCGACGCTGACTGGGCGTGGATACAAAAGACAGACGTAGTACTTCAGGGTACTGTGTTAATTTAAGTGAGGGAAGCTCTTTGATCTCATGGAAAACCAGAAAACAACCAACAGTAGCTTTATCTACTTGCGAAGCAGAGTACATGTCCTTAGCATCTGCCATGCAGGAATGTATCTACTTAGAGCAGTTGTTTAAGTGTATGGACTCATACAAATACGCACAGACAAAGGTGTATGAGGACAACCAAGGTACCATTGCGCTAGCCAAAAACCCAATCTGTAGGCAAAGGTGTAAGCACATCGATATCAAATACCATTTCATAAGAGAAATAGTAAATGATGGCAGAGTTACTTTGGAATATTGTCCTACAGAGACAATGATAGCTGACATAATGACAAAGCCACCCACCAAGCAGAAGTTAAAGAGGTTTACACAAAACATGTTTGGAATATAAAAAAAAAAAAAAAAAAAAAAATGTATTTGTTGTTTTGATAATGCAAAAGGGCTAAGAGCGAGTGGGGGTGTTAAAAGTATTGCGCTCTTATACATTGCATTACGGTATACAAGATTTGCCTGGAGTTTTTATTTGGAGGTATATGGTTTTGTACGTGATGACGTTGTGATTACGTGATGTTCTAAGCTGAAGAAAAATGTGAACTGATGTTATGTTCAAGTGATGCTGCTAATAATAAAAGATGCTACCAGAAGATAAATATGCATTGAGCAACGTTTTCGCTTTGTTTTCCCACACGCAAGTGAAAGTGTGCACTCAGATGCTCAACACTCACCTACTGCTTTTTACTATATAGTAGGAAAATTTGCAGTTTCGAACACTGACTGCGTGTTTGTAAATGTGGGGTGGAGCTATAAAGCGATCGTGTTTGTTTTTGTGATTTCAAATATCAACAGCGTTTTGCAGAAATCGCGTACTGCAGCTTTAACTCAATCTGCTTGCAATCACATCATTCTCTTTAGAGCACATCTGATTGGTTCCTGCTGTATCAGTAGCCAATGAGCTGTCGAGCTCAACCTTCAAATACTTTGTTAGCATTTGCTGTAGTTGCAGTGCGATTTTAGAAACCCGCCACCTTTCCCAGCTCCACCTGTATTTACTGAAATTGGAAAGAATTTGATTATACCTGAGGTTTTTGGATAAAGTTACATGTAAAATTACACATAAAACGTGATTTCTAGTAAAATGTTTAGGTCCCATTGTTAAACTTTGATTAATCGAGTAGTCTAGCAAGAAATATTTTCCCATGTACCCACTTGGCAGTTTTTGTAACCTGTTTTTTTGGGACCCTAATGGTTTCTAGTTAAGAATTTCTGATGTTGCCGAGGTCAACTAATGACCCATGGGGTTCGTTTGACGGTCATTTTGAATTGATGTCAATGTGAGTGGCGAAAAATACAGATTTTCATAACTCCTGAAACACAACATACAAAGACAAATTAACCCACTTGTTAATATAATTCTGGCACCAGGAATCAAATTGACATGGTACAACCTCTATTGGTCAAAAACAGGTAAATAACACATTATAAGCTCATATCATAACGACGTAACTTTTGCTGTTTTGTTTTGCAAAATTTGCCACATAAAACTAATTTATTCTGTTATAACAATTGCAAGGTTATTAAATTGATAACTTAAATGGATCAATGATCATCATCGTTGTTTATCATCAATCTTCTCCTCATCATCATCACTGGCAACACCATCAGCAAACAGGTCGATGAGAGATGGGGCCAGAATTGGTCCACAAGACCGGACAGAGTCGGGCCTATAGTTATTGCAAATGTGTCATACATTTGTTTGTATGGAAAGAACCCTAGCTTGCAATGCAGGAACCTCCAAATTATAGAGTCTAATAAATGTGGACGGAGAGGCCTGCCACCACACAGATATCTTCCAGTGGTATTCCACTTGACCAAGCCCATGATGAGGCCATGCCTTTAGTGGAATGAGCTCTGACGCCTAAGGGGCAGCAGAGACCTTTTGACTTGTAAGCCAGCAAGATAGCATCTATTATCCATCACAATAAACTCTGCTTCGTGATCGTGCACCCTCTGGTGCGGCCGCCAAAGCATGTGAACAGCCGTTCCGACTGCCGGGATGCGGCGGATCGCCCTAGATAAACTCTAAGATCCCTGACGCTGGAAGAGCTGACAGCAAAATGACCTGTGCTCTGAACGGAGTGGAGAGCACTTTGGGTACATAACCGTCTCTTGGTTTAAGGACGACTCTGAAGTCGTTAGGCCCAAACTCAAGGCAGGAAGCAATCACATGTAAATCACCAATTCGCTTGACTAACGCTAGTGCCAGCAAGAGAGCAGTTTTCAGCGAAAGGTGCTTCAGGCTCACAGACTGGAGCAGCTCAAATGGGGCACCTTTCATGGCCTCTAGGACCGTGGAAAGGTCCCATATAGGAACCGATGGGGTCGAGGCGGTTTCAGCCTTCTAGCTTCTCGAGAAAGAGCACTTCTAGATCTCTTCTCCCCAGTGACTGTCTGGCCTCGTGAGCATGAAACGCTGCTATGGCCGTCACAAATACTTTGAGCATGGAAGGTGTGCGACCTGCACACAAGTTTGGGTCCAGGATCCGTGCGGCACACCAGCTTGAGAACACTGACCGTTTTAGAGCATAAAGCCGCTTGGTTAAACACGCTCTCCCTTCAGAAATAGTAGTACCCCTTCTGGGAGGTTCCCAGGTGTCCGTTGATGGGTCACATGAAGGGCCCATAAGTCGGGACAGCTCAGAGAACCGTAGTTGGTTCCTCCAGAGAGGAGTTATTAAAAGCACTGCACACTTGCTCTCCCTGATCCGTTTGATGACCTGAGGTAGCATCACGACCGGGCTGGCCCAGTGCATCTCTGTCCTTGGAGAAAAATGTTGGGCAATGAGCATTGTCTTCTGAGGCGAAGAGATTGATCTCTGCTTCGCCGGAGAAGCTCCAGATTGACCGGAGTCCACCCTGACGATTTATATAGGATACCACTGACATGTTGTCCATTTGGACCAGAACGTGGTGACACTTTATGTATGGGAGGAAAGCTTTTAGCGACAGATCGACCGCTCTCATCTCTAGAACGTTTATGTGAAGCCATCTCTCCGAGCTTGACCAAAGGTCGGAGATGAGCCTGCCTCGGTGCAGTGCACCCCAACCTAGGTTGGATGCATCTGTCTAGATCACTTTCCATTTCGAGACCGTGCCTATACACACACACGATAGACTGGTTCCAGTCGGCTGCTTTCCAAGGACCCAGGGGCTTTGATACAGCCGTGGTTCACTTTGATGTGTAAGTGGCCTGACCACCATGCACAAGCCGGGACGTGAGGCTTTAACCAGAGCTGATGAGGCCTAACATCATCTGATAACGTTTGAGAGGAGGGAAAGTGCCAACCTTGAACGACGCCACTAGGCGCTGGATGACAAGCGTGTGCTGTGACGTTAGCTGCGTTCTCAGCCTATGACTGGGAGCTCTTGGTAGTTTTGATACTGAGTCCCAGACATTCTAGATAGGACCTGTGAGTTATCAACTACGCCTCTGATTGAGCTATAATGAGCAAATTGTCAAGGTAGTTCAGCGCTCACACTGTCAGGAACTGTGTGAAGAGAGGACTCAAACGCAGAGGATAAGTGTAACAGTTTATTAGCCACCACAGAAAGTCAAATAAACATCCAACGTGTGTAGGGAAAACACACGTGAAACAGAAAATGGGGGTTAACTCCAGAGCCGTACATAAAGAGACCTGCGGACACAGGCTGGGGAGACCACCTCCGGTGCAAATGCCCAACGGGACGCAAAACGAGAACGAGGATGAGGAAGGCGGGCACATGGCCAGATACAACTCTCCTCGCCTAGGCGTCCTGAGAACAGCAGTGGACAAGGGTTAGACACAATACACAGGAACAACCATTCATTACAAACAGCACGAATCTACTGATAACAAGGGGACACTTTGTAAATGTACTGGGTGCCAGGGATAGTCCGAATAGTAGGACTGTGTATTGATAAGCCTGCCCCTGGAAGGCAAATCTCAAAAATGGCCTGTGGCGCTGAATGTTAACATAAGCATCTTTCAGATCCACAGTGAATTTGAGACGATTTATTTTGTGGTCAACATTCTGGACGAGCGAACTTCATCCACCAACCTCAAAAAGAAACCTTAAAACCTTTTGAAATTTGGGGTTCTTCTGGAGCTTTGAGCCGTGTCACCTTGCCCTTGAAGGTGCTGGTACAGTCCTCACCACTAAACACAGTAGCCGAGCAGGTGCTGCAGTCCGGCTGCCCAAGAGGAGTGGCCAGCTCTGGGACATTGACCAGCTGGCGGTGCCGGCCCATGCCAAGGTAGATGATGAGGTGGATGGTGTCAGCGTGATGCAGGAGGATGAAGAAGATGTCGGTGTCCAGGGTCCTCACTACTGCAGACTTGAATCCCAGCTTGACGGCATGATGCAGGTAGAGCACAACCCGGCTGTCCATCTCCTCCTGGTCTGACTGGAGGGCATGGATCTCAATAAACTCAATCTGAAATGGCAGAAAACACCCCAGTGCATGGTAGCTTATGTTCTTGGCAAACAATTTGCTAACACAAGATCTCACTGAAGTTTCCTGAGTATGGATCAATGGAGTCAGTGGAGAAGAGGCTTCTTGGTCACCATGCGGTTCAGGACCTGCAGGAGATTGCTCGAATGTATGAGGCAGGTTGAACTGAATGTATTCTTGTGAACCAACTGCTTAATCCACAAGTTGGTCGAATCCTTGATCCCAGTCCGAATTATCAACTTTCCACTGGTAAGGCATTCGATCATTTTAGCCTTGAGCAATAAACAACAGTAAGCGAGTTTAATTGTATCGATAAGAGCAGGGGTTTGGCAACCCGTGAGAGAGATTAATATTATTAACCTTATAAAGGCTATTGTAAAATATTTGATATGCAAATGTATAAGGCCTCTTTGATCATGATAAACATAATCAAAACTTTGCTGAAAAACATTTGCACACAATCTACTGTTGTCTGATTGATAGTTTGATTATCCATAATGTTTTAGAAAACCCATGTTAAAATGTGAGTATCAAATATGATCCATCAAGCATTTGAGTTTATTTGTTCATCTTTCAGTCATCAAAAACTACAAAGCTTTGATTGTGAAAGCATTTAAATATAATCTTTCTAAGGCATTATTGGGGAATATAGAGTGACAACTGATATTTATATGCATTTTCAGTAGTGTTGAGAGTAAGCGTTACAAAAGTAATGCTTTACAGTAACTTATTACTTTTTGCTGTAACGCAGTAGTGTTGGGCATTACTAATCAATTTTCAGTAATATTTTAGTCTGTACATTTTCAATAACGCAGCGTACAACACACTTTTTGTGCAAGACGAACGTAGGCTAATAGTCAAATGCAACCTTTGTCTAAAACCAAAAGAACTGTCGATGTTGTGAAATAGCACTAGCAATAAAAAAATTTAAATAAAATATCTCTTGCACTTTGTGCATGATCTTTTGTATTGTGAACCTCTTGAATTCAAAGAGAATAAAATAATGACAACAATAAGAAAAGAACAAATGTGCATCTTGTCATGGCCTACAGTTCTGTTGTGTCTATGGACAGACCCAAGCTATTCCCAGATATTGCCAGATAAGCCCTTTACCTCTACCATACTTCTTTCACGTACTGAAAGAAGTATGGAAGACAGAAGGGTTGGAGATCCAAAAACAGCTTTATTCAGAGGGTAATCCACAATCGTAATCAGTGAAAAGGCAAAAGGTCATACACCAGTAGGCAGTCCAATCAGGCAAACAAAACACGGGACAGAGGCAAAAGGGTAATCCGGGACACAGGCAAGAATTCCAACAAAACGAAGATCCATGAAACCAGAAACAACGCTCAGAAATCAAGCGTGTGACAAGACAAGACTTTGCAGTGAATGACAGAGTGAACATGGTATAGGTAAAGAGGTAAGGACACACAGGTGTAAACAGTGAGTGCTAATGAGTGCAGGCAAAAGGATTATGGGTAATGTAGTCTATGATAGAATAAGAGCCCAGGTTGGAGTGCCCTCTGGTGGTGATCACAGGCTCTCACACTGGTGAATTGTGACAACTTAGAATTGGATCATTTGTGATTCTTTCTGTCATCCTTTCTTGCATTTTCTTGAGCCTTTACCTTGCCAATGGTATGCTAATGTTAGTAGCCTGGATAGCCCACAGTCATTGTGCTCCATCATATCGCCTCTACTGGATGTGAACATTTGGTCATTTTAGAATGTCAAGTTCTGCTTCTGTAGTGAAAGTAACTCAAAAGTAATACAGGAGTAATGTAACATTACAATTCTGAGATATTGTAATGTAAAGAATTACTTTTAAATAGCAGTAACAAGTATCTATAATGTATTAGAGTTTGGAAGTAACTTGCACAACACTGATTTAAGTCTATTATAAAGATCTCACTGACATTATAAGCTATCAGAAGTTCATTTTACGTTTGGACAATATAAAGATCAGCAGGTGCATCAAATTACACATTTTTGCTCAGTTTGGGCTTCTGAATAAAATTGAGGAGTCTTTTTCCTATTTGAAAATATTGGTATTATTTACCAATAGTATCATAGTATATGCACCATAAAAGCCTGAAGTATGAAATACTTCTAAAAACGTACATATTAATACCCTGCTAAAAGTTAAAACAATAAGAACTAAAAGGAAACATTAATTAATAATTTTATTAATATGCAATAATATAGCAATATATAGTAAAAAAATAAGTATTTGCCATCACATTTTGATGCATGCAGAGACATTTAGAATTTCTGAGAGATAATGATGCAGATGAATCACTGAATCAAAGTCAATAAAACAGGTTCAAACTTTTATTAAAGAAATCGTCAAAATTAAGTTTGTAATTATTCAATAAATGTGTTCATTTATCGCGCTCTGCTCATGGTAATGATTCGAGTTTTAGTTGCTATGGCGACGCGTGTTATGAATTCTGGCTCATATGCTCGCGATCTCGATCTGTTGTTGAGAGAGACGAGGCGAATTCACAAACTTTGCTGAATATTTTCTGAGCGATCTTGAGATTTTGAAGCTGTTCGGAGGATTCCTGAGACGAGACTATTATTCTACAAGAACATCGGAGGAGATATCCTTTACACAGAGTTATATTTTTGAGTTTTGAGTTATAGTTCTTAATATTTCTAAGGATAGGCCGCTTTATTTTTTGTTCCTTTCTTATTTTAGTTAGAGTTTTACTCATTTATTTTTCTTTTCTTTTCTGGGAGAAGTATTTTCGAGGGTAGCTTATTGTATTGTATTTTGTGTTGTATTGTGTTTTGTATTGTTTTTATTGCAGATTGGATGTCGATGGCCCATATGATGGGTGGAAGAGCAGGTGAGTGCTTTAGTTTATGGGATGTTATGTTATGATGTTGTACAATGACTACATTAATGTGAAGAAAATTGTGTGAGGTAACCCATTTGCAGAGGCGGACAGAGTAACGTTACACAGCTTCATAACTTGAGTAAAAGTACAGATACCCCTTGCTAAATTTTACTCAAGTACAAGTAAAAGTACTACATTCAGATGTCTACTTAAGTAAAAGTACTGAAGTGCTTGTTTTTAAAAGTATTGAGTATTAAGAGCACAATACATTTTCTAAATATTGCATTACTACTGCCACAGTGCTTACATTTATGTACAGAAACGTCCTACATGGAGTTATGTGTTAATACCTTGGAGAATGTAAAAGGAATTGAAAGTAAAATCAAGTCATTTTCATCTTTTACCATGTTGCTTTATTTAACATTTCTCACTTGCCCACAATGGCAACGCTCTGACGAACCTCTGCTAGAGTTTTAATGGATTTTCTGCACACAAACATTTGAACCTGACTGTGTTAAACACACCGCATACTCAAGAACATCAAAGCGAATGCTCAGCTTACATTAATGTGTGATAGGCTTGCTACGATAGTCGGTGTTGCCGGTGTTACCGATGTTCAGACTCAACACCGGTCACTCGCACACCGTGGCATCAACTTTTCAATTTGAGTAACTGAAGTAACAATTTGTAATTGACCACTGGCATTGATTATTGATTATTATTTAAACATGACTAACTATGTGATGTCTGAAATATTCCAGCCTCAGGCCGCTCCAGATCCAGGAGGTTTGGTCAGGAGGTTTGGAGACCCGGATCTGATGACCGTGATCAGGATCTACTGCCAGACCTGACCCAGACACAGATCCAGGAGTTTCCTACAGATTTAGCACATCTGTCTTCTGAGTGTTCTGTGTCCGGAGGTCAGGCTGACGGGAAGAGGGAGTGGCAGAGCGGCAGCCGGCAGAGCCAAGATGATGGACGCCCGTCATCTAAATGCTTTCACAGAGGTCAGAATAGGCTTTTATTAATGAAGTTATGGCTCAGTTAACATATAATGTGTCATTGAAAAAGAAAGTTGAAAAAAAATGAAGTCACCATTTGATGTGACCACTGACATTGATTATTATTAGTATTAAAAATGTCTTCACCAGGCATCATGTCCACATCATCTTTGTCCCTCTCTGATGACAATATAGTGAGGCGGTTCTGTAGAGACTCGTTGAGCCTTAGCAGCCGAGGCACGCATCGCCGACTGGAGGTGGAGTGGCGATAGATCGGATAGCCGAAACGAACAGGGCAGTTGCAGCGACTGCAGTTTGTCCAGGTCCGACAGCCTGGAAGAGTGGATGTGCCCTCCGCTGCCAGGTCAAGTTCCGTCGAGCCAGCGGAGACTTCAAATGGCCTTATGGAGGCTTCACCAGCGAACGAGAGCTCAACAGGTGAGACTGAAATAAAGCTGGGCAGTGTGAAGTGTACAGATGGAGATTTTGCTATTTCATGCGTAAGTTTTTAACATGTTAATGTACAGTCACATTTAATTTCATTTTGCTGAAATGTTCTTTCTGGATTGAACAGTAAAATGTAATTTATGTCATTATATCATTGCCTGATTTGACGTCAGAGATGTTTCTAATAATTCAGTTTTGTTTTCTTTATGTCAGAAAAACCTACAGAACATGAGAACAGGAAAGGAATTGTTTCTTTCCTCATGAGCGCGTGGAAGACGATGAAGCGTTCGCTCTTCTGCTGCTGTCTCAGTGCTGTGGATGATGTGGAGCCTTTTGTTCCTCCGGCGGATCTGGAGCCAGAGCCTGATCCTGGTCCATCATCACCTGATTCAGATCACTCCGGCTTCAAGACAAATAATGGTCAATATGCAGACATTATTTCTCCAACATTGTTTTAAACAGTATTATCGTCTTGTTTGCACTGATATTCTTAATGTATAAAACAAAGGATCTAGCAAGCTCATATATTTCTCATATGTTTCTGTTTTTCAGACTCCTTTGACACTCTCTATAACGTTGGGCGATGATTGGATCCGGAGGATTCGGAAGAGTGTTCAAGGGAACTTCGGAAATTTGATGGCAAAGCGGTAAAGCAATCTTGCTGAATTGTACAAACATTTTTGCTCTTGCATGCATCAAAACATATTTAATACAGGCGGGTTAATACTTAGATAACATTGATCACTGTTTTTTTTTTTGCAGGTTGCCATCAAGCAGATGCGCAAGATTAATAACGATCGTTATCTTGATATTGTAAGTTGGTCAAAAGTTGAATGTGTATTTGTTGTTTAAGTGCTGATTACTGTAGTCAATACACCTGTAGGAAGCATTAGGTGTAAATGTCATAGATCAATAAACCTGGAAAGGCTCTGATGATCGTATCTATAAAGATCAAATAAAAGTATGTTTAAAAATTATATGTTTTCTTCAGATTTTTACCCAGCTAACCTTCTGTCTTCTACTTTTCTCTAGCCTGGGCATCCCGAACCTCTCGTTACAGAAGTGGCGCTGCTGTTAATGATGAGGCAAGAACCCATAAGCCCCTCGTCATCAAACTGTCGACTGGTTTGAACTTCCTTGGGCGTTCAATCTTATAATGGAGTTCCCTGAACCCTGCGAGAGCTTGCTGGACTTCATCATTCGTGATCCTCAACTGGATGAAACAACAGCACGGGTCATCATGCGACAGGCTGTGCTGGCAGTACAACACTGCATCGAGCACGGCGTTTTCATAATGGCGTTCATGCAGAGAATTTCCTGGTGAAGACAAACACGTTAGAGCTCAAGCTGATCGACTTTGGCTGCGGTCAGCTACTTAGTGCTGATGGCTACGAGAAAAAAATATACCTTGGTGAGTACTTTTGGAGTGTGGAAACCTGGATGTAGTGACTTTCTGATTATTTGACGCTTTGAAAAAATTGCTCAACAATGTGCAAATGTCTTGCTTACAGGATTAATGGATTACTGCCCACCTGAAGTCTTCACGAATCTCGATTCCACGCCGTCCCAACAAATGTCTGGGCTCTAGGAGTGTTGTTGTACGAGATGATGAACGCATGTTCTCCCTTTGGCAATAGAACGGAAATCATACAAGCCAAAGTTACATTTGAGAACTCCAACTTATCCAAAGGTGAGTGAAAAATATTGATAACATTGATAAACACACACATAAAGCAAAGCTCTGGACAGAAACAGGCAAAGGTGAAGCATGTAAGATTTTTCAAGTTGAAATACATTCAGTTTATTGTTCATCTGTTTTCATAGATGCCAACATTCGTGTCACGTGGTCATGACTAACCAGCTCTCTCCTTAATAAAATTTGTACAGAATGCAGTGATCTGATTAGCCAGTGCCTAGCCCTGGATCCAACTAAGCGGCGACGTTAGAGCAGATGTTACAACATGAATGGATTAGAAATGATCTGGAGAAGTTCAGGAGAAGTTGAGGAGATTCACTTGATCAGTGATTTCAGGTGTGAGGAAGTGTAATAGACAGAGTAGGATTATTATCATTTATCTTCAGTTCTGGATTATTTGTAGTGAGGTTTTCAAATTTGTGTTCATTGTAATGTTCTTGTTATACTCAAGTCAAGTCAGCTTCATTTATACAGCGCTTTATACAATACAGATTGTTTCAGAGCGGCTTCACAGTAATAAACAGGAAAATAACACAATCAGTGATGCAATTGCAAGAACTCGGTTCTGTTGTAAATCAGCTCTAAAAAACATTCATGAGTTCATGATGTTCATATAATCTTTGTATTTGATAGGAAGTAACACTTGCTGTCCTTGATGGAGGGCTTGAGCTCGAGACGTGACCCGAAGCCTGAAGTCCAACCCGACCTGACAGGAACTCAAGCCGCGCGCACCAGAGATCAGAGCCGCCCACGTCTGAGCAGGAACAGGAGAGATCGAAGACTGAAAGAAGTCATCAAGTCATCACAGCCACTTTTGCTTTGTTTTAAAAGTCATTTCTACTAAGACAACCCATCTTTATTTATATAGTGTTTTATATATGACCGATCTCTTGGACGAATCAAACACTAAAGAGATGGTGGAGGTTTTTACTAAACCCTGCTCCATTTCATTAGACTCTGTTGCTCCCCTTAAGCCCAGGAAAGCTAAGGAAAAGGGCCCCGCTCAGCCTTGGTTAAATGATTTTACTCGCTCTCTTTGACAAGACTGTTGTAAGGCAGAGCGGAAGTGGAAAAGAGATAAACTCCAAGTATCTTCATGTTTAAGTGCATGTAACCAGTTACCAGAAATCAGTGAAAGAGGCAAAATCTAAATTCCCCTCAAAACTCATCACTTAAAATGCTAATCGGTTGAGAATGCAGTTTAAGACGATTGATTCAGTCTTAAAACCCTTACCAGCTCCTTCTCTTGTTCCATCTCGAAACCTGTGAGATGATAAAACTTGATGATAAAATTTTGCCATTAAGCCAGCAATATATAATCCCCCTCGATCTGTTCACCAACTGATTCACTAGCTTGTTTTCATCCAGTTATTTGATGTCATCCCAACTCGTCTTTTTAAGGAAGTGTTTGAAACGTTGAGCGCAGCTGTTATTAACAGTTCTCCAGCCAATGGAATTGTCCCTGCTAGTTTTAAACTAGCTCCTGTTTAAAACAAACAAAACTCCTGACTTAAACTTTTACTCCTGACATAAATTAAGAAATAAATGTCAACGCTTGCAGGTTCGCCGTGCGATTCCTCAAGTTCATTTGACTTTACCGAACCTTTGTAGCAATGGCTTTCACAGACGGCGTCCCGGTTACAGCTCGCTCAGCGCCCTTACTTCGTATCAGCACGACCATCCGCCTCGGCTGTTCAAAAAACAACACACTTTACTCCTTGACTTTTCCGCTGCTTCCAAAACTTCCCCACAATGTCTCAACAATAATGATGGAAGACGAACCTGACAGAAGTGACTGTCTCATGCATAATAGCTAAATTATATTTTATGCATACTACAGCGCAGTGATTGGATTGAATGAGCTTTATGTCATGAATATGTTGAGAATCGCCGAAACGGTTGGACGCCAGAATGTCCCATCCAGGTCTTCGTCTCCTTTTAATTTAGGTTCTGTCTCCTCTTGGAGTTACATTTGATTCGTCGCTAAATTTTGAGAAACAAATCAGTGGTAAAGGGCAGTTTCTTTCATTTGAGATCGATTGGGAAATTAAAACAGTTTTTGTCCCCAAAAGATTTAGAGACCGTTATCCACGCCTTCATGACATCACGTCTGGACTACTGTAATTCCCTGTACTGTGACCTGCCTCAAACTACAATCTCTCACCTGCAAATTGTCCAAAATGCTGCCGCGAGACTTCTTACCGGCACAAAAAAGAGAGATCACATTTCTCCCATTTTAGCGACTTTACATTGGCTTCCTGTTAAGTTAAAGTTGCACTTTTTGTGTCCAAGGCTCTATCGGGTGTTGTACCAAAATACTAGCGTGGGGCGTTATCGGCGTTAACATGAGACTCTTATCGGGTGATAAAAAACATATCGCCGTTAATCTATTTTCAAAGTTGGGTTGGGAGCTGGGTCTATACTACGCAAGCTATGATGACTTTCGCCTTGATATTTTTGCACGGATGTATAGCTACCTAGCCGAATTGCACTGAAGGGAACGAGCGAGTCTTAGATCCTGCGTGTATGCCTTCTGTGAAATTACCACATCAAGCGTGACGCTGGCTTCTGAACTCGGTGCGCGCCGCAAACCGTACTCGAGTCCTGACGAGCGTGACTGACGTACTGCAAGCAGAGAGCTGTAAATCTCATGTCTGCTCGTCGCGCTCTTAGAGCATTTCCAGTACATTCGAGGCAGATAGACGCAAGTGCCATTACATACTGAAGCTTTGGTAACTAATTTAACTGTTCAAAAACAAAATATAAAAATTAGGTGAACAACGCTATTCATTTTGCCTCCTTCTCTTGACGTCGTTACCAAGTAACGGGGTAAACAGCTGCTGCTTTGATGACGCAAACGCACGGTTTGGACCCAAATAATATAATATGAACACAGTCCAGGGAGCAATCGAACTCGGTCCAGGCAATCGAACCAAGTGTGAAAGCACCAGTCATTATTTGGGTATCACATATATTATGAATGACTTCGCAGAATTAAAAATGAGCCATTTTAATCTAGATTCAATTCAAGATCACAGTGAGATTAATCTAGATTAAAAAAATAAAACTATGCCCACCTCTACAAAATACATAAGTGACCTTCTGATTCCTTACACTCCCCAAAGAACTCTTAGGTCTTGTAATCAGCTTCTTTTAACTGTCCCACGCTTTCGCTGTGAAACTAAGGGTGGTCGGGCCTTCAATGTGAGCTCTGCTCCTTCATTAGCCAGCTTTAAATCGGCTCTTAAAGCTACACTGTGTAACTTTTTTTCTTTATTCTTAGCTAAAAACAATTAGTTCTTTCAAAAATATATGTGCTCATTAATGTATATTTACTTTTTTTAAGTAATAAAGTATTTTCGTAAGTTTATAATATGCCATTGAAAATACATACGGGTGAGGGGTTCGAAAGCGCGTCGCCATGTTGCCCCTCCATCTTGAAAGTACATTAGCCAAAGTGGGACATACCCATAAATTCAAGCTTAGCCTTTCGCGTTTTAACACTAGATGGCTCTGTGTCGAATGTGAAGAGGGGATTGCTTGAGACTGATATAGCCTACAATGTAAACTTTGCCTTACGCTAGTGATGTCGCATAATATACAGAATAACGATAGCACAGATAAAAGTTACTTTACTAAGATTAGCTTGCATTCGTCTGGGAACCTGATCGCTGATGTTAGCAATGAAATGGTAAAAATGACGAAAACGTAAAACTATTATTCATTTTACATAGATGTCATAACCTACATATTAACTGACAAATTAAATAACTGCAAATTATAATAGTTTTCTAAAGTAACCTCATCACTTGATCGAACAGGAAGCCATGTTAATCTTGGACTAAATCAGCCACCGTAGGAGTTAAAACGAAATTGGAATTGAGAGGAACAGAAACCAATATTCACTGGATGGTCATATTCCTTTTCACCGCTAGATGGGGAAAATTTCACACAGTGTAGCTTTAAATCTCCTCTGTTCTCTCTGGCTTTTGATTAGATCGATATTGGTAAATTTGTATATTTTTTATTACGTGGATTGTATCGGCTCTAATGTGTTTATATTTTGTATCTGCCTTGTTTCTTTTTATGCTTTCTTTTATATGCACATTGTCTTACTGTACAGCACTTTGGTGTAACTCTGTTGCTTTTAAATGTGCTATAAATAAAATGTGACCTGACTTGAATCTGTATATATGACCCTTTGAATAAAAGTATAATTTGTATTTTGAACGCACAGGCTTGCAAAGTAAACTTCTTTTGACTCGTACACTTACACAGGCATTTGACACATGCACGGTTTTGGGCAATCTCTCGCCACGAGTTACAACCCATGTAAAAATCTTTGTATTCTTTCATGCTGGAGTTGTAAAAATGAGGGTACTTTCTAACCTATTTGCACAATCTCGTCTGTGTAGGCCTCCATTGTCGCTGTAGCTCGCATCCGTTCCGGTCTGTTCTGTTAATGCAGTTTTTCTTCGACTTCCTTGTGAATCGATGCGCCCAGGACACGGTTGCCACATTGTGGATAAAAGAACGAAAATGATGCGCATGTGCAACCTGTGCATGCAAATTTACAAAATTTTGCTGGTGTGCACACAGTGCAAACTTATAGGAATAATTAGCCAAAAAAATTAAAAGTTCTGTCATGAAACTCTAGATGGTAGAGGCTGAAGGGTCCTTAAAGGTGCAGTAAATGTACAGGTCCTTCTCGAAAAATTTGCATATTGTGATAAAAGTTCATTATTTTCCATAATGTAATGATACAAATTTAACTTTCATATATTTTAGATTCATTGCACACCAACTGAAATATTTCAGGCCTTTTATTGTTTTAATACTGATGATTTTGGCATACAGCTCATGAAAACCCAAAATTCCTATCTCAAAAATTAGCTGTATATTCTGAGAGACGCAGACCGTGCACCAAAGCACACTTATAGCCAATAAAGCAGTAAGGGGCGTGTCCATACAGGAGGGGGGAGGTGCCTGAAAACATAGTGGCCACGTTCGAAACCGCACACTCATTGAGTAGGTTCTCGAGTTCAATAAGTACTTACTTAACGAGTGCTAAAAGAGTAGGTACTATATAGCCTGATCGGGTTAAGTATGAATGCGGTCCGCACGTCATGCACCATGTTGACGTTGTCATGTGACCTACGACGTTATCACAAGCGCAACAACTTAAAAGATACGAGTTTATTTCATCGGTTTTATTGATGAAACTTGCTCATTTTGTGGTCTTTTTGAAGAAACAGCTTCCCATTTATTTTGTGATTGTAGTTTAACCAATACATTTTGGGTTAAAGTTCTTATATTTTTAACCCTACTGATCTGACTCACAGTTTTAACCTAAAGATATATTTGTTTTAATTAGAAAAACCCAAAATCGTGATCTCTTGAGTAATTTCTTAATTTTAAATGCAAAAATTTTCATCCACAAGCAAAAGTTGCTTAAAAGTTGTCTCCTTTATGTTTTCCTCTTTTTCTTGTTAAAGTTAACTCTCGTTTCATCCTCAGGCTTATAAATAAAAAAATGTGTATATATTTTTGATGCATTATGATGAATCACAATATGAAGTCAAGTCAAGTCAACTTTATTTAAAATTCCCATATATCATGGTATAAAACAGGGATGTCCTATTTCCCATTTTCTTTTTATTATAACTACAAAAATGCCATCTCTATGAAGCAGCTAGCAGAGGTCCCCAAAATATTATAAACAATTCACACCTTTCCAAAGCCTCTCGTTTAAAAATACATTTGTATAATTAATGCCAATTCATCCATGTCACTTAATCAAGGCTTACAATATCCCAATAAAATCTAAAGTTCAATATTTAGGAAACAAAGATATGAATGTGTGGAAAGTTAGGTAAATGTCAAATTAAGCTCAAGTCAAGTCAGGTCAAGTTTATTTATATAGCACTTTTAACAATGCAGATTGTTTCAAAGCAGCTTCACAGTGTTAAACAGAAAAATAATGCAACAGAATATATTTTGATTATCATACAGTAACAATGTGGGCTTTAGATCAGTAATTTGGTCTATATGCTTAATTTATTTTAATAATTCGATTTATTTTGAAATATATTTGAAAAATAGTTTTTCCCCAACTGAGCAAGCCAAGCCAGAGGCGACAGTGGCAAGGAAACCAAAACCCCATCAGGAGACCTAATGGAGAAAAATAAACCTTGGGAGAAACCAGGCTCAGTCGGGTGCCAGTTCTCCTCTGGCCAATTAACAAACAGCGTATTATTATTATTAAAGTTATTATTTTAAAGGTCAGAGGTCATAATCGATCTGAATATTCGAAAGATCTGAGGCAACATGCCGAGATGGGTTTATTGAGGATGATGTATCGATTAAATAATTATTAAAAATAAATAATTTGAAATATCTGAGTCATTACGCCGGAGACAGGTTTTTATTGAGGATGCCGTATTGATTAAACAATTACTAAAATGTAATATTCAAAAGATCACGCTGGAGACGGGTTGTTTTGAGGATGACATCGATTTAAAGAATTGTTAACTAGGACTATTCAAACAATCGGAGTCATCACGCCGGAGACAGGTTTATTGAGGATGCCGTGTGGATGAGGCAGCTTAAGGGGGAGTCTAAATGACACGGTCTCTGCAGACACTTCAGGGTCATGTGTTGGTCACATCTGGGTGCAGGTCCACCGTCTGATCGGGATACAGCCTGGATCCGGCTGACTGCAGTAGACCTCGGGATAAAACAGAGACACTAACATTAGCGTAGATGCCATTCTTCTGATGATGTAACGAGTACATCAGGTGTTATGGGAAGTGTTCCCGGTTCCGGCTGACCTAGATAATGCAGCCTAATAATCATTTAATTGAAAAAGTGTTTTATGTGTATGCCATAAAGAGATGTGTTTTAAGTCTAGATTTAAACTGAGTGTGTCTGCTTCCCGAACAATGCTAGGAAGACTGTTCCAGAGTTTAGGTGCTAAATAGGAAAAGGATCGACCAGCTGCAGTTGATTTTGATATTCTAGGTATTATCAGCTGGCCAGAGTTTATAGATCGCAGTAGACGTGATGGAGTATAATGTGTTAAGAGCTCATTCAAGTACTGGGGAGCTAAACCATTTAGTGCTTCGAAAGTGATTAGCAAGATTTTAAAATGTATGCGATGTTTAATAGGGAGCCAGTGCAGTGTTGACAGAATAACAATGACATGAATCACTACTTATTTACACTACTAATTTAAGATAAAAAAAAAATACTAAACAGAAAAACTAGACAAATGCAACTAAAGTGAGATCTTAATTTAGAGTCAATTAATTAATGAAATTATTTTGTTTACTGACAATAATATGAAACATGAATAAATGAGTAAAAGAATGAATAAAAGTAACCATCACAATAAATAAATAAATAAATACAAGTCAACAACACATGACACAAAGCTTTATTAAAACGTAATGTTCTAACAATCAGGCGGTGAACCCCTCGTCCTGCCACCATCTCAACACAGCTGTGCCAATTGACCAGTGTGAGTGCCCGCGATCACTAGAGGGCACTCTAAGCCGGACTGTCATTCTGTCATAGACTACATCTCCCATAATCCTTTACCCGGACTCATCAGCACTCATTGATTACATTCACCTGCACCCCATTACCTTGTTACCTCACACTATAAAAACCATGTTCACCCTGTCAGTCACTGAAGTCTTGTTTTGTGTTTCACTGCATTTCTGAGCGTTTACCCTGGTTTCATGTCTCTTGGTCTTGGATTTCTTGCCTTCTCCGTGGATTACCCGTTTACCTGTCTCCTCTGTTTTGTTTGCTTGATTGGACTGATTGCTTGTGTATGACCTTCTGCCTGTTTTCTGACTACGATTGTGGATTACCCTCTAATAAAGCTGCATTTGGATCTTCAACCTCTATCTCAGAGCAGTCGTGACAGAAGACTTCGCCATGCACAGATCCAGCAGCCAAGTGAACATCTGTCCACAAATGAGTCCAGCCTCACAGATCATGTGTCTCCGCCAGGGAGATCGCCCGATCGAGGACTATGTACAAGAGTATATTGAACTGGCACATCTCTCCACAATGGACAGGGTATGTCTAATGATATTTTTTCGAGGGGGACTATCTGAGCCATTAAGTTCAATCATGCCATTGCACAACCCTAATTGGACTCTGGAATTTTATATAAATGTGGCACTGCAACTGTGTGGTTCTGCATTCACTGTGGGAGTAGCAGAGGAGGAACACTGCACGGCCGCATTACCCGCCAGTCCAGAGTTTCCTTCCATCCCAGCCCCTGACCAGTGTCCAGAGATGGCTCCAGCCCCTGACCAGCGTCCAGAGACGGCTCCAGCCACTGACCAGCGTCCAGAGACGGCTCCAGCCACTGACCAGCGTCAGAGGCGGCTCCAGCCACTGACCAGCGTCCAGAGACGGCTCCAGCCACTGACCAGCGTCCAGAGACGGCTCCTGCCACTGACCAGCGTCCAGAGACGGCTCCTGCCACTGACCAGCGTCCAGAGGCGGCTCCTGCCACTGACCAGCGTCCAGAGGCGGCTCCTGCCACTGACCAGCGTCCAGAGACGGCTCCTGCCACTGACCAGCGTCCAGAGACGGCTCCTGCCACTGACCAGCGTCCAGAGACGGCTCCTGCCACTGACCAGCGTCCAGAGATGGCTCCTGCGACTGACCAGCGTCCAGAGATAGCTCCTGCCACTGACCAGCGTCCAGAGATAGCTCCGGCCCGTCTGCCGAGTCCAGAGAGGGCTCGGCTCCACCATGTGTCCTGAGTCCAGAGGGCTCCTGCCACTGACCAGCGTCCAGAGATGGCTCCAGCCACTGACCAGCGTCCAGAGACGGCTCCTGCCACTGACCAGCGTCCAGAGGCGGCTCCTGCCACTGACCAGCGTCCAGAGACGGCTCCTGCCACTGACCAGCGTCCAGAGACGGCTCCTGCCACTGACCAGCGTCCAGAGACGGCTCCTGCCACTGACCAGCGTCCAGAGACGGCTCCTGCCACTGACCAGCGTCCAGAGACGGCTCCTGCCACTGACCAGCGTCCAGAGACGGCTCCTGCCACTGACCAGCGTCCAGAGACGGCTCCTGCCACTGACCAGCGTCCAGAGACGGCTCCTGCCACTGACCAGCGTCCAGAGACGGCTCCTGCCACTGACCAGCGTCCAGAGACGGCTCCAGCCACTGACCAGCGTCCAGAGACGGCTCCAGCCACTGACCAGCGTCCAGAGACGGCTCCAGCCACTGACCAGCGTCCAGAGACGGCTCCAGCCACTGACCAGCGTCCAGAGACGGCTCCAGCCACTGACCAGCGTCCAGAGACGGCTCCTGCCACTGACCAGCGTCCAGAGACGGCTCCTGCCACTGACCAGCGTCCAGAGACGGCTCCTGCCACTGACCAGCGTCCAGAGGCGGCTCCTGCCACTGACCAGCGTCCAGAGACGGCTCCTGCCACTGACCAGCGTCCAGAGACGGCTCCTGCCACTGACCAGCGTCCAGAGACGGCTCCTGCCACTGACCAGCGTCCAGAGACGGCTCCTGCCACTGACCAGCGTCCAGAGACGGCTCCTGCCACTGACCAGCGTCCAGAGACGGCTCCTGCCACTGACCAGCGTCCAGAGACGGCTCCAGCCACTGACCAGCGTCCAGAGACGGCTCCTGCCCCTGACCAGCGTCCAGAGACGGCTCCTGCCACTGACCAGCGTCAGAGAGGGCTCGGCCCGTCTGCGAGTCCAGAGAGGGCTCCGGCCCGTCTGCCGAGTCCAGAGAGGGCTCCGGCCCGTCTGCCGAGTCCAGAGAGGGCTCCGGCCCGTCTGCCGAGTCCAGAGAGGGCTCGGCCCGTCTGCCGAGTCCAGAGGGCTCCGGCACGTCTGCGAGTCCAGAGAGGTCTTGGCCCCGCCTCGTGTCCCGAGTCCAGAGAGGGCTCCGGCCCCGCCTCGTGTCCCGAGTCCAGAGAGGGCTCCGGCCCCGCCTCGTGTCCCGAGTCCAGAGAGGGCTCCGGCTGGACCACCTGCTTTGCCTGCTCCACCATGGAGGTCTTCTAGACCATCTAGTCCGCCGTGGGGTCTTCAAGATCGCCTACGCCACTGTGGTGGTCATCTGCTCCGCCGTGGGGTCTCCAACCTCGTCTGCGCCGCTGTGGTGGTCGTCTGCTCCGCCGTGGGGTCATCGACCTCGTGTTCGCCGCTGTGGTGGTCGTCTGCTCCGCCGTTGGGGTCTTCAGCCTCTTCTGCGCCGTTGTGTAATAGTTATTTTTGGACTTGGACAGAGCATCTTTGTAGCTCTTAACATGGTCATTATAGGTTTCTCGGTGTACAATAAGGCCAGTTTTTTTATAATACCTCTCCAACCTCCGTCCTGTGGCCTTCATGAGGCAGAGTTCAGCAGTAAACCAGGGAGCAGGACAGGAGAAGGAGACAGATCGAGTAATGAGGGGGGCAACAGAGTCCAGACTACGCGACAAGGCCAGGTTATAATCATTAACCAAGTCATCAACTGTACAGTTTGGAGAATAGCTGATCAGATGGCCTTCAAGAGTGTTTGACACGTTTTGTATGGATACTTGTTTAATGTTTCGATATGCAATGGTCCTTTTCTCACACTTCCTGTGTGTGTTGTGCACAGTAACAGAGAACATGACTGCAAGATGATCAGAAACGGCCAGGTCAATAGTTTGTAGATGAGTTGGGGTAATCCCTAAGGAGCATACCAGATCCAGTGTATGACCTTTAGCATGTGTGGGGCTGTTGACATTTTGTGTAAAATTAAAGCAGTCCAATAGTGACAAGAATTCTGTAGTGTAAACATTACTGGAGTCAACATGAATGTTAAAGTCACCAAGTAGGATGGTAGCTGGAGAGGTTGGGCAAATCAGGAAAAGAAAGTCAGAAAGCTCAGGAAGGAAGCTAGCAGTATTTTATGAATACTAAGGATTCGGACATATTATTCGCTCTGCTACTGCTTTTTACTATATAGTAGGAAAATATGCAGTTTCAACACAGACTGCGTGTTTGTGAATTTGGGGGTGGAGCTATCAAGCTATCATGTTTGTTTTAGTGATTGCAAATATCAACAGCGTTTTGCAGAAATTGCGTACTGCAGCTTTAACTCAATCTGCTTGCAATCACATCATTCTCTTTAGAGCACATCTGATTGGTTCCTGCTGCATCAGTAGCCAATAAGCTGTCAAGCTCAACCTTCAAATAATTTGTTAGCATTTGCTGTAGTTGCAGTGCGATTTTAGAAACCCTCCACCTTACCTAGCTCCACCTGTATTTACTGAAATTGGAAAGAATTAGATTATACCTGAGATTTTTGGTAACGTTACATGTAAAATTACACATAAAACGTGATTTCTAGTCAAATGTTTAGGTCCCATTGTTAAACTTTGATTAATCAAGTAGTCTAGCAAGAAATATTTTCCCATGTACCCACTTGGCAGTTTTTTGTTACTTGTTTTTTTGGGACCCTAATGGTTTCTAGTTAAGAATTTCTGATGTTGCCAAGGTCAACTAATGACCCATGGGGTTCGTTTAGCGGTCATTTTGAATTGATGTCAACGTGAGTGGCGAAAAATACATATTTTCATAACTCCTGAAACACACAACATACAAAGACAAATAAACCCACTTGTTAAATCTGACACCAGAAATCAAATGGACATGGTACAACCCCTCTATTGGTCAAAATTATTGGCCCTCTATTTTGTTTTGCAAATTTAGCCACATAAAACTAATTTATTCTGTTATAACAATTGCAAGGTTATTAAATTGATCACTGTTAAATGGATCAAAGATCATCATCGTTGTTTATCATCAATCTCCTCATCATCATCACTGGTGACAACATCAGCAAACAGGTCGATGAGAGATGGGTCCAGAACCGGACAGAGTCGGGCCTATAGTTATTGCAAATGTGTTATACATTTGTTTGTATGGAAAGAACCCTAGCTTGCAAAGCAGGAACCTCCCAATTATAGACTCTAATAAATGTGGACGGAGAGGCCTGCCGCCACACAGATATCTTCCAGTGGTATTCCACTTGACCAAGCCATGCCTTTAGTGGAATGAGCTCTGACGCCTAAGGGGCAGCAGAGACCTTTTGACTCGTAAGCCAGTAAGATAGCATCTATTATCCATCACGATAAATTCTGCTTCGTGATCGTGCACCCTCTGGTGCGGCCGCCAGCATGTGAACAGCCGTTCCGACTGCCGGGATGCGGCGAATTGCCCTAGATAAATTCGAAGAGCCCTGACGCTGGAAGAGCTGACAGCAAAATGACCTGAGGCCTAACATCATTCGAAAACGTTTGAGAGGAGGGAAAGTGCCAACCTTGAACGACGCCACTAGGCGCTGGATGACAAGCGCGTGCTGTGACGTTAGCTGTGTTCTCAGCCGCACAGAGTCTATGACTGGGAGCTCTTGGTAGTTTTGATACTGAGTCCCAGACATTCTAGATAGCTGAGGAGCTAGGACCTGTGAGTTATCAACTGCGCCTCTGATTGAGCTGTAATGAGCCAATCGTCAAGGTAGTTCAGCGCTCACACTGTCAGGAACTGTGTGAAGAGAGGACTCAAACGCAGAGGATAAGTGTAACAGTTTATTAGCCACCACAGAAAGTCAAATAAACATCCAATGTGTGTAGAGAAAACAAACGTGAAACAGAAAATGGGGGTAAACTCCAGAGCCGTACATAAAGAGACCTTCGGACACAGGCTGGGGAGACCACCTCCGGTGCAAATGCCCAACGGGACGCAAAACGAGAACGAGGATGAGAAAGGCGGGCACACGGCCAGATACAACTCTCCTCGTCTAGGCGTCCTGAGAACAGCAGTGGACAAGGGTTAGACACAATACACAGGAACAACCATACATGACAAACAGTACGAATCTACTGATAACAAGGGGACACTTTGTAAATGTACTGGGTGCCAGGGATAGTCCGAATAGTAGGACTGTGTATTGATAAGCCTGCCCCTGGAAGGCAAATCTCAAAAATGGCCTGTGGCGCTGAATGTTAACAGAAGCATCTTTCAGATCCACAGTGAATTTGCGAGACGATTTATTTTGTGGTCAACATTCTGGACGAGCGAAATTCATCCACCAACCTTAAAAAGAAACCTTAAAACCTTTTGAAATTTAGGGTTCTTCTGGAGCTTTGAGCCGTGTCAGCTTGCCCTTGAAGGTGCTGGTACAGTCCTCACCACTAAACACAGTAGCCGAGCAGGTGCTGCAGTCCGGCTGCCCAAGAGGAGTGGCCAGCTCTGGGACATTGACCAGCTGGCGGTGCCGGCCCATGCCAAGGTAGATGATGAGGTGGATGGTGTCAGCGTGATGCAGGAGGATGAAGAAGATGTCGGTGTCCAGGGTCCTCACTACTGCAGACTTGAATCCCAGCTTGACGGCATGATGCAGGTAGAGCACAACCCGGCTGTCCATCTCCTCCTGGTCTGACTGGAGGTCTGACTGGTCTGATCTGAAATGGCAGAAAACACCCCAGTGCATGGTAGCTTATGTTCTTGGCAAACAATCTGCTAACACAAGATCTCACTGAAGTTTCCTGAGTATGGATCAATGGAGTCAGTGGAGAAGAGGCTTCTTGGTCACCATGCGGTTCAGGACCTGCAGGGAGATTGCTCCGAATGTATGAGGCAGGTTGAACTGAATGTATTTTTGTGAACCAACTGCTTAATCCACAAGTTGGTCGAATCCTTGATCCCAGTCCGAATGATCAACTTTCCACTGGTAAGGCATTTGATCATTTTAGCCTTGAGCAATAAACAACAGAAAGCGAGTTTAATTGTATCGATAAGAGCAGGGGTTTGGCAACCCTGAGTGAGAAAGATTAATATTATTAACCTTATAAAGGGTATTGTAAAATATTTGATTTGCAAATTTATAAGGCCTCTTTGATCATGATAAACATAATCAAAACTTTGCTGAAAAAACATTTGCACACAATCTACTGTTGTCTGATTGATAGTTTGATTATCCATAATGTTTTAGAAAACCCATGATAAAATGTATCAAATATGATCCATCAAGCATTTGAGTTTGTTTGTTCATCTTTCAGTCATCAAAAACTACAAAGCTTTGATTGTGAAAGCATTTAAATATAATCTTTCTAAGGCATTATTGGGGAATATAGAGTGACAACTGATATTTATATGCATTTTAAGTAGTGTTGAGAGTAGCAGCGTTACAAAAGTAATGCATTACAGTAAATTATTACTTTTTGCTGTAACGCAGTAGTGTTGGGCATTACTAATCAATTTTCAGTAATATTTTAGTCTGTACATTTTCAATAACGTTATGCGGTACAACGCACTTTTTGTGCAAGACGAACGTAGGCTAATAGTCAAATGCAACCTTTGTCTAAAACCAAAAGAACTGTCGATGTTGTGAAATAGCACTAGCAATAAAAATGTTTAATAAAATATCTCTTGCACTTTGTGCATGATCTTTTGTATTGTGAACCTCTTGAATTCAAAGAGAATAAAATAATGACAACAATAAGAAAAGAACAAATGCGCATCTTGTCATGGCCTACAGTTCTGTTGTGTCTATGGACAGACCCAAGCTATTCCCAGATATTGCCAGATAATCCCTTTACCTCTACCATACTTCTGTCACGTACTGCTCTGAGACAGAAGGGTTGGAGATCCAAACACAGCTTTATTCAGAGGGTAATCCACAATCGTAATCAGTGAAAAGGCAAAAGGTCATACACCAGTAGGCAGTCCAATCAGGCAAACAAAACACGGGACAGAGGCAAAAGGGTAATCCGGGACACAGGCAAGAATTCCAACAAAACGAAGATCCATGAAACCAGAAACAACGCTCAGAAATCAAGTGTGTGACAAGACAAGACTTTGCAGTGAATGACAGAGTGAACATAGTATAGAGATTGCTAATGTGTCGTCATCATGATGTATTCCGGTGGTGAACGCAAAGCATTTTGGGAATCCCGGCACAAACGCGCCGGGCGCCAGACTTCTTTGCATGGAGGGTTGAACGCAGTGTTCATGCCATCTACCTGCTGTGTTATAAACTGCAATAGTCCTTCTCACAATAGAATTGGCATAAAGCTTAAGATATCCCTTTATTGTTTTTCAGCGTGGAAAAATAATGACGGTGTAGTTTTGTTGAATTCTGACTGCATGCAGATAGATGAGAGAGAGCGAGGACTGTGGTGCTTAAAACATTATTATACCTTCACATGGACGACAGTTTTCTAACCCACTTTTACAATCTCCAGGTCCTGGACCTGCTGTAGCGACTGGAATTTACTGAAAACTTAGTGTGTGTACGCACTAACACTAACGCCCTTTTATACTCATACTCCTTCTGCAGTGCGTGTTGCGGTTCAGGAGCCGTCCTGTTGTGCTTTCACATATGCTGCTTTGCACTGCAACTGATCCGCTGTTGTTTACCACAAACACAGCATTTGTAGCTGTCGCATATAAGGTATTTTTTCTTGCTGAATATATTTTGGTAATTTCTTGAAAGTTTTGTTTTTGTTTGTTTCAAAATGTTGTAATTCATGAATACTTATTTGAGAATTGTATATTTCTTGGCCTGATAGTTTGGCAATAGTGACACCTACAGGAGAAAATGAGTTAAGTAAGACATAACAGTCATGCGATTTGATTGGCATGAAGACGAAAGCATGAGGTGTTGCACACACGAATTGAGAGTTACAAAGATTGAAAGGAGTGTTTGATGATAAGATGTTTCCTAATGTCTCCTGAATCCTGATTGGAAAGCACACGGTATGTTTGTTTATATCTTGGTTATGTCTTGTTCATAATTTAAGGTATTATGTGTATTCATTTCAGTTTATTAAAAGTTATGGGCTAAATCGAACGATGTCACGGAGAAATGTCACAAATTTGATTGTATTTTTCTTTATTTTCAGTTTTTCACGGTGTCCATTTGATGTGTGTGACTTTGATTGTTCTGAGGACATTAAATATTGAAGACATCTAAGACATCAGTTGAAGCGTGGTTTTTCTGGTCCGGAGAAAACGTTCAGGAGCCGTTATAGTGAAAAACGTGTATTCACCACCCTTGAAGAGTGCAAGATTTCATTATGGAAACGGAAAGATCGTTGCCAGTATCTCGAAGTGGAAAAAATGTGGCCATTGGTGAAAGTGAAGACGTCGCCATTCAAGGGAGCAACGCGATTTCGTTGTATTGAAACGCCATTGCGTTTCACGTGTCTGCATTCCTTACTGCGCAGAAGAGAAACGCAAGAAGATATTGCTGCAGTGACGACGGATAGCCATAAGGTGGCAATGTTGCGACGTGTTGGACAATTCAGTTGTCAATAAGAGTTGCTACCTTTGGATTTACAGGTCAGACTGTATCTTTTCAGATTGAAATCTCATTTCTTGATTGATGTTGCCTTAACATTTATTCTATCTTAAATTGTATGCAAATTGTTGAAACAAATATTTGCATTTGATGCTTTTCTAAGTTGATAGAAGTGGGTAACTTGATTAATAATTGACATTTTGCAATTTTCACGTGGTATTACAGCTTGATATCAGTGTTTAAAGCTGAATAATAGTGTGGCGTAAAGCAAGTTACCAACATGGATGAAGATAGAATAGACAGTGTCTTAGACCAAGTGATTCAGCTCTTGAAGATGAAAAGGCACAATTAGAGGGGAAATTAGAAACTGACATTGATGTCGTTGACAGACAAAATTATGAGGAACGCTTAGCTGAAATTAATGCAGATCTGGAAGTTAATAAGATGAGATTCCAGGAATCATCGTCACAAGTTGAGCAAAAAGTTAGGCGATCAAAAGAGAAAAGCGCCCAACAGAAAAAATGCTTGAGTGGAAACGTGACGAGTTAGCAAAAAAAGAACGGAAGTTTATGTTCACATACTTAAACTTTAAAGCTGAAGTGCAGTTTATCAGATCTAAACTGAAAGAAGAGTGCTCTAAAAATGAGTTGGATGACATGATGGTAACGGCAAAGAAACGCGAAGCAGAGTTAAAACAAACATATGAGAGTATCCGTGCATTGAACATCCCATCTCAAGATATCAGAAGAAGAATGGACAGCGGCACTTCAGTGACTAGTGAAATAACAGCACTACTGAAAGGACGTTGCGCAGAAGTTGGCACTAAGGAGTTTGATGCAGAAGTTGGCACTAAGGAGATTGATGCGGAAGCTGTAAAAGAATCACTTATGCAATTATTGCAAAGAGATGACGCCAGGTCGATTTATGGATCAACTGTGTCGAGAGCTGAAAGAGATAGTCACAGGTAAGTCATATGTCAGTAAAAAGGGCGGAAGCAGCCGCACGCTTAGCTGCAAAACGCGCTGAACTAAAAAGAGAAAAGGAAATCTCTGCTCAAAGAAAAGAGGTGCTAGCCCAACAAGAGAGGTTGAAAATGCTGGAGGAGCAAAGGGATTTTGAAGTCATGGAAGCTGAATACATTGTGTATGCAGAAGAGGAATCAAGATTGAATGCTGAAATAGGAGATACTAAAGGAAGAAGCACTTTGCCTCCACGTCAGCACCCATTGCAGCACAATAACCCTTCATGCATCAAGGTTTCCCAAGAAACTT
Organism: Gobiocypris rarus; assembly: GCA_023029165.1. Classification (NCBI taxonomy): domain Eukaryota; kingdom Metazoa; phylum Chordata; class Actinopteri; order Cypriniformes; family Gobionidae; genus Gobiocypris; species Gobiocypris rarus. The sequence continues at coordinate 5,729,890 of CM040927.1, forward strand.
TAGCTCAACTTTGCTCTGAAGATGAGTCAGAGAAAAAAAGTTGATGAGGTCTTGTTAGTGAAAGCACTAAAAGAATCCCTGGCAATGACTAAACTTCCAGCTCCAGAGCCATTTACTTTTACAGGTGACCCGCTCAAGTTCACTGAATGGCGCACTTGCTTTAAAGCTTTGATTGAGACCAACTGTTCAACTCCCGCCCATAGGCTGTTCTATCTGAAAAGGTACATAAGTGGAAATGCGCTTAGTGTACTAGAGGGAACATTTTATAGAAGTGATGAGGATGCATATATGCAAGCTTGGGATACCCTGAACAAACGCTATGGACACCCCTTTGTAGTTCAAAGGGCCTTTAGGACAAAGCTGAGTAACTGGCCAAAAATTGGACCTAAAGAACCACTGAAATTGAGGGAGTTTAGTGATTTCCTCGTCTCTTGCAAAAATGCAATGCCTCATGTACATGGTTTGGGGGGTTTTGGACGATTGTGAAGAAAACCAGAAATTGCTCCAGAAACTTCCTGACTGGGTAACAACTCGCTGGAATAGGTATGTCACTAAAGCACTGGATGAAGAGAAGACATACCCCAATTTTATTGAGTTTTCAGACTTTGTGGCAGAAGAGGCACGTATTGCATGTAATCCTGTTTCCTCACTGCTTGCTTTAAAGAATGAAGATGAAAGGCCTGCAAGGGAGCAGAAACGTCACAAGGCTGGCGCTCTAGCGCAAAATGTTAAACCCATTGCTAAGAGCTTGAGTGCATTGGAAAGAGAGAGAGGCTCCCAACCCAGCCCTTCTTACACTCAGGATAAGAGGCAAATAGAATGTGTCTGCTGTCGGCAAAATCACTTTATATACAAATGTGAAAGGTTTGCGGCAATGCCTCTTGAGGAGAAGAAGAAGTTCATCAACAATAACAAGATGTGCTTTGGTTGCCTCAGAATTGGTCATACCTCCAAAAACTGTAAAAGCGAGCTACTTGTAACATCTGTAGGCAGAGTCACCCCTCTCCACTTCATGAAGAACGCTCTCAAGGAGTAAAACCAGAAGCTTTGCTTGAGGAAAGGGCTTTCACTAGCTTATACAGTGTGGAGATGGACAATGGTAATCATACTTCAATGATCATTCCAGTGTGGCTCTCTTGTGCTACAAAGGACAGCCCAGAAATTCTATCCTATGCATTACTGGACACGCAGAGCAGTAATACATTTATCGATCAAGACATCTGTGACAAACTGCAAGCAAACACAGCATCAGTGAAATTAAAGCTGTCCACAATGACTGATAGAGCTTCAATTGAGAATTGTCAGAGAGCAATTGGGCTAAAAGTGAGAGGTTATAATCTGCAAGAGTACATTGAGTTGCCACCCGTATACACTCGAGAATACATTCCCCTGGAACGAGATAGCATTCCTACGTGCAAAAAGGCTCAAAGATGGAATCACCTGCTCAGTGTTGCAGACAAGATGCCGGATTTGTTGGATTGTCCTGTAGGGCTTCTAATTGGCTATGATTGTCCAAGGGCCCTGAAGCCAACCCAAGTGATATCAGGGAAGGATCATGAACCGTACGCAGTCAAGACAGACTTAGGCTGGAGTATAGTGGGATCCATAACACCTAGTGCTTGTTCTAGAAATGTAGTGGGGTTCTGTCATCGCATTTCTGTAAAGGAACTCCCAGCTATCACGCCTGCCTCTGTGATCAGAGCGTTAGAAACAGACTTTCGGGATACAGACTCAAGAGAAAAGACAATATCTCAAGAAGACATTCAGTTTCTCCAACATTTGGATGAAAAAACTCAACACAACAGTGAAGGACATGTGGAAATGCCCTTACCTTTCAGAGAACGTCCTCAATTACAGAACAATAAGCAGCTTGCTACGGTTCGCTTGAAACATTTGAAAAGAAAACTGGAGAGGAATACCAAGTACAGAGAGGACTATGTGAGATTTATGGAGAGTGTCTTTAAAGATGGTGATGCGGAGGAAGCAGAGGCCACACCAAAAGAAGGCAATACATGGTACATTCCGCATCATGGGGTGTATCATCCCAGGAAGCCAGAAAAAATAAGAGTGGTATTTGACTGCTCAGCCAAATTTGAAGGTACGTCTCTAAATGACCACTTACTCTCAGGTCCAGACTTAACAAATGCTCTGACGGGAGTGTTGTGTAGATTTCGTGAGCATCAGATTGCGATTGTTTGCGATGTGGAGAAGATGTTCCACCGCTTTCATGTCAGTCCTGATGATCGTGATTTCTTGAGATTCCTATGGTGGGAAGAAGGGAACATTGAAAAGGAACCCAAGGAATACCGCATGCGAGTGCATATTTTTGGAGCGGCATCTTCTCCGGGTTGTGCGAACTACGGCATGAAATATCTTGCCAGAAAATATGAAAAGGAATATCCACTGGCAGCGAGCTTCATCTGCAAAAATTTCTATGTAGATGATGGACTTGTCAGTGTTGATTCCATCGAGAAGGCTAACAAATTGGTTGGTGAAGCGCAAGAAGTCTTGGCAAAAGGAAAACTGCGTTTGCACAAGTTTGTGTCCAATGTCAGAGAAGTGTTGACTGCAATTCCAGAGAGCGAACGTGCCAGTGTTGTGAAGGATGTAGATCTGAACTACAATGAGCTTCCAATGCAGAGTGTACTGGGAGTAAAGTGGAACATAGAGACTGATACGTTCTCATTCAAAGTTGACCTTCCTGAGAGAGCTGCCACTGGCGAGGAATTCTGTCAGTGGTTGCAAGTGTGTACGACCCATTAGGGTTTATCGCTCCCTATGTCTTGATTGGAAAAAGAGTGCTCCAAGAGATGTGCAAACAGGGGATAGGATGGGATGAACCCCTTCCTCTGATCTGAAGCCAAAGTGGGATACATGGCTCCATGACTTAGAGAATCTGCAAAGGGTTCAAATACCAAGATGCTTCATTCCTGAAAATATGGGCAGAATCCAGAAAATAGAGCTGCATCATTTTTCAGATGCCAGCAGTGAAGGTTATGGGCAGTGTTCATACATTAGGATCGTTGCTGATGAACAAGTGCATTGCACACTGGTCATGGGTAAGGCTAGAGTAGCCCCTATGAAGGTTTTCAGCATACCACGCCTTGAGCTGACCGCAGCCATGGTTTCTGCTGCAGTAAGTCATGTTCTTAGAGAAGAGCTTGATCTGAAGGTAAATGAGGAGTTTTTCTGGACCGATTCCCAGGTAGTCCTAGGGTATATCAAGAATGAAGCACGGCGCTTTCATGTCTTTGTTGCCAATCGTGTCCAGAAGATTAGAGACTCTACGGATCCAAGGCAATGGTTCTATGTGGATACAAGTCAAAATCCTGCAGACTGTGCATCTAGGGGTCTCAAGGTGGCAGACCTGATGGACTCCAGTTGGTTGACAGGTCCCAAGTTCTTATGGGAACGAGATATTATCACTCAGGAAAATTCCCCAGAGCTTCTTGTAGGTGACCCTGAGGTGAAGGTCTTGAAAATAGATGCTTGTGTAAGAAGCAGCTTTTTTGAAAGACTATCAAGATTCTCAGATTGGAATACAGCCCTCAATACGATTGCAAGGATCAAAAGACTGGTGACCAGAGACAAGACAGGGTTCATTGGTGTAGAGGAGAGAGAAACAGCAGCTCTTGTGCTCATCAAAGCAGCACAAAGAGAAGCCTTCGAAGAAGAACTGAAATGGCTCGGTCAAAACCCTGCTACGCTGCCAAAGAGTAACAAGTTATACCAACTTGATCCTATCCTCCAGAATGAACTGATCAGGGTTGGTGGACGCTTAAGGAAATCTACTGCAGCATTTGAGGTGAAACATCCAGTAATTCTTCCAAAGGAAGGCATTGTCACACAACTAATCCTTGACCATTGTCACAAGAAAACTCAACATCAAGGCCGAGGTCAGACCTTGAATGAGCTCAGAGCCAGTGGATATTGGATATTAGGTGCAAGCAATGTAGTGGCCAAGTACATCAAAAATTGTGTTACTTGCAGAAAACTGCGTAGACCAGTTGAAGAACAGCGTATGGCTGACCTTCCAGCTGACAGAGTGGAACCCTCACCCCCATTCTTGTATTCTGGTATTGACTGTTTCGGGCCTTTCTACACGAAACAAGGTCGGAAGGAATTCAAAAGGTATGGTCTGTTGTTTACATGTTTAAGCTCCAGAGCTGTACATTTAGAAATGTTGGAGGATCTCACTACCGATGCATTTCTGAATGCTCTAAGATGTTTCATAGCAATCAGAGGAGCCGTTCGACAGATTAGATCCAACCAAGGCACGAATTTCGTGGGGGCGAAGAATGAGCTGGAGAAAGGTTTGAAGGATCTGGATCAAGAAAGGATCTCAACCTATCTTGCAAGTAAACAATGTGATTTCCTTATGAATGTTCCTGAAGCAAGCCACATGGGAGGCGTGTGGGAACGCCAGATAAGGACAGTTAGGAGTGTGATGAACGTTGTTTTGATGCAAGCTAAAGGAAGACTGGATGACAGCTCATTAAGGACATTTTTCTACGAGGCAATGTCAATTGTAAATAGTCGTCCGCTTACCACTAACACAATAAATGACCCAAAGAGTGTTGAACCTTTGACACCTAATCATCTGCTCACAATGAAGACCTCAGTGCCTCTTCCTCCTCCTGGCAAATTTGTCCGTGAAGATCTATATGCTAGAAAAAGATGGAGAAGAGTGCAGTACTTGTCGGAGCAGTTTTGGAGCAGATGGCGCAAAGAATACCTGGTCAATATAAGCCTCAGACAGCAGTGGCATACACCTAGAAGAAATGCTCGCGTTGACGACATAGTAATTGTCAAAGAGGACAATGTTCCCAGAAATGAATGGAGGCTAGCTAGAGTAGTGGAGACAATTGCAGATGATGATGGGTTTGTACGAAAAGTTAAACTCCAAATGGGACAAAGTAAGTTAGGAAAAAAGGGTGAGCGATTGACGCAAATGTCTCTTTTGGAGCGTCAATCCAAAATGTGTGGTAATAGTTGAAAATAACTCCTAAAAGCTTAGGGAGGAACCACAAAATAGGATTAGACAAATTAGTCTTGACATCTAAAATAGTGTTTTCCAAATAAGGTTAAATTAAAAGTTAGCAACACTGGTAGTGAAAGTGTTAGAAGATGAATGAAAGTTAAGTAACAGCTGAAAGGAAAATTACAGGCTTTATTGAGTTAATCAAAATATTGCTGACATAAATCCTTGTAATTTTGGTGGCAGTGTAGCTGTCGCATATAAGGTATTTTTTCTTGCTGAATATATTTTGGTAATTTCTTGAAAGTTTTGTTTTTGTTTGTTTCAAAATGTTGTAATTCATGAATACTTATTTGAGAATTGTATATTTCTTGGCCTGATAGTTTGGCAATAGTGACACCTACAGGAGAAAATGAGTAAAGTAAGACATAACAGTCATGCGATTTGATTGGCATGAAGACGGAAAGCATGAGGTGTTGCACACGAATTGAGAGTTACGAAGATTGAAAGGAGTGTTTGATGATAAGATGTTTCCTAATGTCTCCTGAATCCTGATTGGAAAGCACACGGTATGTTTGTTTATATCTTGGTTATGTCTTGTTCATAATTTAAGGTATTATGTGTATTCATTTCAGTTTATTAAAAGTTATGGGCTAAATCGAACGATGTCATGGAGAAATGTCACAAATTTGATTGTATTTTTACTTTATTTTCAGTTTTTTCACGGTGTCCATTTGATGTGTGTGACTTTGATTGTTCTGAGGACATTAAATATTGAAGACATCTAAGACATCAGTTGAAGCGTGGTTTTTCTGGTCCGGAGAAAACGCGTTCAGGAGCCGTTATAGCATTTATTCATTATTTTTATCCAAAAGTTGTTACTGAACATGGCTTGTCAGAGTTGCAATTGTCTTTGTTTACACTTTCATAGATGTAAGGTCTTAACATAGCCTACTACATTTAAATGTTTATTAATTAATATTTATATAGCCAGTACTTTAGATTTAGCTCAAACAAGTGGCAAAACATTTAAACATAGGTTATAGCCTAAAATCACAAACATTTTAAATTAGAAACTTACAATAGGCTATTCAAAACAGCCAACTCTCGTCTTTTCTTTCGTTTTAAACCTTTTATAAGAAATCCATATGGTGAAGTTAGGCAACAGTTTGACGTCCCTTGACCAATCGCTCAGCTCGTAAGGATCCAGTCCATTGATTCCCTTTATTTTCTCATCATATCTCGTCTTTGCATTAGGATTTAGTTTTAGGCGATATAGTCCGACAATGTTTTCTTTAGTCCGCTGCATTTTGTAGGATTATATTCTGTTTTTCTCTCTCATTTTTAATTATTTTCATGCCTGATCACTGGCCTGCTATGCCAGGCCATGTAAATGGGCCAAACATACCCATAATTCTTTGCGTTCTGATGACGTTGCCGCCCAGTTGGTCACATGTCTTAGCAGTAGGCTTGTTTGAGATGAGCAAAATCTGCGCAGAACCGTTCACGGTGATCAGCGCGAGATGCATGCCTGTTAGAAATGTGTCCGAGGGCGGTCCGCCTTCCTCTGATGTCATGCTGACGTATGTCAAAGAACTCTCGCGAGCGAAAGGCGGATGTGTCGGATTCTGCAGTCGAGCGCAGTTGCTCTCCACCGACTGCGCTGAGCAAAAGCATGATGGGAAACGACTTACTGACGACACAGCTTAATGCTCATTGGTTTAAACAAACGTGACATGTGATTCTTTTTTTAAATGTTTGATTTTAAAACTCTGATATCATGTTTTAATGTCTATAAATGATGTGTGAATATTCCCAAACTGTGCGACAGTGCGACCTCTCAGTGGGTTATGTGATTGTTGTCATATTTATACAAATATATAAAAACATGTATGTAATTAAAGTAAAAATGATTATAAACACGTCTTTCAAATGGAAATAAATAACAAAAACTTTGAGTGTCTTGTTCATAATATTTATTTTCATATCCAGTTTATCAGCAATGCAGTGCATGAGAGTGAATCCCGCGATATCCGCCTTTGATCTCGCAGGTGTCAGATCCACTACGAGAAGACAGAACTGTCCGTCTTGCCTGCACTTTTTTCACTCCTCCCTTCACTGCAGCCGCCTAGTCTCGCCATCATTTCAGGCGACATCTCAAACAAGCCTAATCTCTATAGGTAAAGAGGTAAGGACACACAGGTGTAAACAGTGAGTGCTAATGAGTGCGGGCAAAAGGATTATGGGTAATGTAGTCTATGATAGAATAAGAGTCCAGGTTGGAGTGCCCTCTGGTGGTGATCACGGGCTCTCACACTGGTGAATTGTGACAACTTAGAATTGGATCATTTGTGATTCTTTGTGTCATCCTTTCTTGCATTTTCTTGAGCCTTTACTTTGCCAATGGTATGCTAATGTTAGTAGCCTGGATAGCCCACAGTCATCCTCCATCATATCGCCTCTGCTGGATGTGAACATTTGGTCATTTTAGAATGTCAAGTTCTGCTTCTGTAGTGAAAGTAACTCAAAAGTAATACAGGAGTAATGTAACGCATTACAATTCTGAGATATTGTAATGTAAAGAATTACTTTTAAATAGCAGTAACAAGTATCTATAATGTATTACAGTTTGGAAGTAACTTGCACAACACTGATTTAAGTCTATTATAAAGATCTCACTGACATTACAAGCTATCAGAATTTCATTTTACGTTTGGACAATATAAAGATCAGCAGGTGCATCAAATTACAAATTTTTGCTCAGTTTGGGCTTCTGAATAAAATTGAGGAGTCTTTTTCCTATTTGAAAATATTGGTATTATTTATCAATAGTATCATAGTATATGCCATAAAAGCCTGAAGTATGAAATACTTCTATAAACTTACATGTTAATACCTGCAAAAGTTAAAACAATAAGAACTAAAAGGAAACATTAATTAATAATTTTATCAATATGCAATAATATAGCAATATATAGTCAAAAAAAAAAAGTATTTGCCATCACATTTTGATGCATGATTTAGAATTTCTGAGAGATAATGATGCAGATGAGTCACTGAATCAAAGTCAATAAAACAGGTTAAAACTTTTTATTAAAGAAATCGTCAAAATTAAGTTTGTAATTATTCAATAAATGTGTTCATTTATCGCGCTCTGCTCATGGTAATGATTCGAGTTTTAGTTGCTATGGCGACGCGTGTTATGAATTCTGGCTCATATGCTCGCGATCTCGATCTGTTGTTGAGAGAGACGAGGCGAATTCACAAACTTTTGCTGAATATTTTCTGAGCGATCTTGAGATTTTGAAGCTGTTCGGAGGATTCCTGAGACGAGACTATTATTCTACAAGAACATCGGAGGAGATATCCTTTACACAGAGTTATATTTTTGAGTTTTGAGTTATAGTTCTTAATATTTCTAAGGATAGGCCGCTTTTATTTTTTGTTCCTTTCTTATTTTAGTTACGTTAGAGTTTTACTCATTTATTTTTTCTTTTCTTTTCTTTTCTGGGAGGAGTATTTTTAAGGGTAGTTTATTGTATTGTATTGTATTTTGTGTTGTGTTGTGTTTTGTATTGTTTTTATTGCAGATTGGATGTCGATGGCTCATATGATGGGTGAAAGAGCAGGTGAGTGCTTTAGTTTATGGGATGTTATGTTATGATGTTGTACAATGACTACATTAATGTGAAGAAAATTGTGTGAGGTAACCCATTTGCAGAGGCGGACAGAGTACACAGCTTCATAACTTGAGTAAAAGTACAGATACCCCTTGCTAAATTTTACTCAAGTACAAGTAAAAGTACTGAAGTGCTTGTTTTTAAAATTATTGAGTATTAAGAGCACAATACATTTTCTAAATATTGCATTACTACTGCCTCAGTGCTTACAGTTATGTACAGAAACGTCCTACATGGAGTTATGTGTTAATAACTTGGAGAATGTAAAAGGAATTGAAAGTAAAATCAAGTCATTTTCATCTTTTTACCATGTTGCTTTATTTAACATTTCTCACTTGCCCACAATGGCAACGCTCTGACGAACCTCTGCTAGAGTTTTAATGGATTTTCTGCACACACACACATTTGAACCTGACTGTGTTAAACACACCGCATACTCAAGAACATCAAAGCGAATGCTCAGCTTACATTAATGTGTGATAGGCTTGCTACGATAGTCGGTGTTGCCGGTGTTACCGATGTTCAGACTCAACACCGGTCACTCGTGACACCGTGGCATCAACTATTCAATTTGAGTAACTGAAGTAACAATTTGTAATTGACCACTGGCATTGATTATTGATTATTATTTAAACATGACTAACTATGTGATGTCTGAAATATTCCAGCCTCAGGCCGCTCCAGATCCAGGAGGTTTGGTCAGGAGGTTTGGAGACCCGGATCTGATGACCGTGATCAGGATCTACTGCCAGACCTGACCCAGACACAGATCCAGGAGTTTCCTACAGATTTAGCACATCTGTCTTCTGAGTGTTCTGTGTCCGGAGATCAGGCTGACAGGAAGAGGGAGTGGCAGAGCGGCAGCCGGCAGAGCCAAGATGATGGACCCGTCATCTAAACGCTTTCACAGAGGTCAGAATAGGCTTTTATTAATGAAGTTATGGCTCAGTTAACATATAATGTGTCATTGAAAAAAGAAAGCTGAAAAAAATGAAGTCACGATTTGATGTGACCACTGACATTGATTATTATTAGTATTAAAAATGTCTTCACCAGGCATCATGTCCACATCATCTTTGTCCCTCTCTGATGACAATATAGTGAGGCGGTTCTGTAGAGACTCGTTGAGCCTTAGCAGCCGAGGCACGTACATCGTCGACTGGAGGTGGAGTGGCGATAGATCGGATAGCGAACGAACAGGGCAGTTGCAGCGACTGCAGTTTGTCCAGGTCCGACAGCCTGGAAGAGTGGATGTGCCCTCCGCTGCCAGGTCAAGTTCCCGTCGAGCCAGCGGAGACTTCAAATGGCCTTATGGAGGCTTCACCAGCGAACGAGAGCTCAACAGGTGAGACTGAAATAAAGCTGGGCAGTGTGAAGTGTACAGATGGAGATTTTGCTATTTCATGCGTAAGTTTTTAACATGTTAATGTACAGTCACATTTAATTTCATTTCGCTGAAATGTTCTTTCTGGATTGAACAGTAAAATGTAAGTTATGTCATTATATCATTGCCTGATTTGATGTCAGAGATGTTTCTAATCATTAAGTTTTGTTTTCTTCATGTCAGAAAAACCTACAGAACATGAGAACAGGAAAGGAATTGTTTCTTTCCTCATGAGCGTGGAAGACGATGAAGCGTTAGCTCTTCTGCTGCTGTCTCAGTGCTGTGGATGATGTGGAGCCTTTTGTTCCTCCGGCGGATCTGGAGCCAGAGCCTGATCCTGGTCCATCATCACCTGATTCAGATCACTCCGGCTTCAAGACAAATAATGGTCAATATGCAGACATTATTTCTCCAACATTGTTTTAAACAGTATTATCGTCTTGTTTGCACTGATATTCTTAATGTAAAACAAAGGATCTAGCAAGCTCATATATTTCTCATATGTTTCTGTTTGTTTTTCAGACTCCTTTGACACTCTCTATAACGTTGGAGCGATGATTGGATCCGGAGGATTCGGAAGAGTGTTCAAAGGAACTCGGAAATTTGATGGCAAAACGGTAAAGCAATCTTGCTGAATTGTACAAACATTTTTGCTCTTGCATGCATCAAAACATATTTAATACAGACGGGTTAATACTTAGATAACATTGATCACTGTTTTTTTTTTTGCAGGTTGCCATCAAGCAGATGCGCAAGATTAATAATGATCGTTATCTTGATATTGTAAGTTGGTCAAAAGTTGAATGTGTATTTGTTGTTTAAGTGCTGATTACTGTAGTCAATACACCTGTTGGAAGCATTAGGTGTAAATGTCATAGATCAATAAACCTGGAAAGGCTCTGATTATCGTATCTATAAAGATCAAATAAAAGTATGTTTAAAATTATGTTTTCTTCAGAAAATTATGTTTTCTTCAGAAAATTATGTTTTCTTTTACCCAGCTAACCTTCTGTCTACTACTTTTCTCTAGCCTGGGCATCCCTAACCTCTCGTTACAGAAGTGGCGCTGCTGATAATGATGAGGCAAGAACCCATAAGCCCCTACGTCATCAAACTGTACGACTGGTTTGAACTTCCTTGGACGTTCAATCTTATAATGGAGTTCCCTGAACCCTGCGAGAGCTTGCTGGACTTCATCATTCGTGATCCTCAACTGGATGAAACAACAGCACGGGTCATCATGCGACAGGCTGTGCTGGCAGTACAACACTGCATCGAGCACGGCGTTTTTCATAATGACGTTCATGCAGAGAATTTCCTGGTGAAGACAAACACGTTAGAGCTCAAGCTGATCGACTTTGGCTGTGGTCAGCTACTTAGTGCTGATGGCTACGAGAAAAAAATATACCTTGGTGAATACTTTTGGAGTGTGGAAACCTGGATGTTGTGACTTTCTGATTATTTGATGCTTTGAAAAAATTGCTCAACAATGCGCAAATGTCTTGCTTACAGGATTAATGGATTACTGCCCACCTGAAGTCTTCACGAATCTCGATTCCACGCCGTCCCAACAAATGTCTGGGCTCTAGGAGTGTTGTTGTACGAGATGATGAGCATGTTCTCCTTTGGCAATAGAACGGAAATCATACAAGCCAAAGTTACATTCGAGAACTCCAACTTATCCAAAGGTGAGTGAAAAATATTGATAAACACACACATAAAGCAAAAGCTCTGTACAGAAACAGGCAAAGGTGAAGCATGTAAGATTTTTCAAGTTGAAATACATTCAGTTTATTGTTCATCTGTTTTCATAGATGCCAACATTCGTTCCACATGGTCATGACTAACCAGCTCTCTCCTTAATAAAATTTGTACAGAATGCAGTGATCTGATTAGCCAGTGTCTAACCCGGGATCCAACTAAACGGCCGACGTTAGAGCAGATGTTACAACATGAATGGATTAGAAATGATCTGGAGAAGTTCAGGAGAAGTTGAGGAGATTCAGTCGATCAGTGATTTCAGGTGTGAGGAAGTGTTACAGACAGAGTAGGATTATTATCATTTATCTGACCCGAAGCCTGAAGTCCAACCCCGACCTGACAGGAACTCAAGCCGCCGCACCAAAGATCAGAGCCGCCCACGCCTGAGCAAGAACAGGAGAGATCGAAGACTGAAAGAAGTCATCAAGTCATCACAGCCACTTTTGCTTTGTTTTAAAAGTCATTTCTGCTAAGACAACCAATCTTTATTTATATAGTGTTTTTTATATGATTGATCTCTTGGACGAATCAAACACTAAAGAGATGGTGGAGGTTTTTACTAAACCCTGCTCCATTTCATTAGACTCTGTTGCTCCCCTTAAGCCCAGGAAAGCTAAGGGAAAGGCCCCACTCAGCCTTGGTTAAATGATTTTACTCGCTATCTTTGACAAGACTGTTGTAAGGCAGAGCGGAAGTGGAAAAGAGATAAACTCCAAGTATCTTCATGTTTAAGTGCATGCTTAACCAGTTACCAGAAATCAGTGAAAGAGGTTAAATCTAAAGTCCCCTCAAAACTCATCACTGAAAATGCAAATCGGTTGAGAATTGAAACGTTGAGCGCAGCTGTTATTAACACTTCTCTAGCCAATGGAATTGTCCCTGCTAGTTTTAAACTAGCTCCTGTTTAAAACAAACAAGACTCCTGGTGTAAACTTTTACTCCTGACATAAATTAAGAAATAAATGTCAACGCTTGCAGGTTCGCCGTGCGATTCCTCAAGTTAATTTGACTTTACTGAACCTTTGTAGCAATGGCTTCCACAGACGGCGTCCCGGTTACAGCTCGCTCAGCGCCCTTACTTCGTATCAGCACGACCATCCGCCTCAGCTGTTCAAAAAACAACACACTTTACTCCTTGACTTTTCCACGCTGCTTCCAAAACTTCCCCACAATGTCTCAACAATAATGATGGAAGACGAACCTGACAGAAGTGACTGTCTCATGCATAATAGCTAAATTATATTTTATGCATACTACAGCGCAGTGATTGGATTAAATGAGCTTTATGTCATGAATATGTCGAGAATCGCTCAAACGGTCGACGTCAGCATATCCACCAGCCCCAAACTTGGGCCGAAAGCACACGGTGACTTCAGCTTCTGTGACGTTGCTCCGACTCAGCTTTTCAAACCGGAAGACAGAAATCGCTCAGAAAAATGCAAAAATAACTATTTTTCACATATGAATAACATTAATGACTACCTTTAGTGTTTTCAATGATGTGCAGCCTATACATATCTGCTTACATCTCAAAAAAAGTGTTTTGGGGTTTCATGACCATTTACCGAGCGCTAAAAGAGTAGGTACTATAGCCTGATCGGGTTCAGTATGAATGCGGTCCGCACATCATGCACCATGTTGACATTATCATGTGACCTACGACGTTATCACAAGTGTAACTTAAAAGATACACGTTTATTTCATCGGTTTTATTGATGAAACTTGCTCATTTGGTTGTGAAATTTATGCAATTTTAGGTTAATTTAGGTTCTGTCTCCTCTTGGAGTTACATTTGATTCGTCGCTAAATTTTGAGAAACAAATCAGTGGTAAAGGGCAGTTTCTTTCATTTGAGATCGATTGGGAAATTAAAACAGTTTTTGTCCCCAAAAGATTTAGAGACTGTAATCCACGCCTTCATGACATCACGTCTGGACTACTGTAATTCCCTGTACTGTGACCTGCCTCAAACTACAATCTCTCGCCTGCAAATTGTCAAAAATGCTGCGCGAGACTTCTTACCGGCACAAAAAAGAGAGATCACATTTCTCCCATTTTATCGACTTTACCTTGGCTTCCTGTTAAGTTAAAGTTGCACTTTTTGTGTCCAAGGCTCTATCGGGTGTTGTACCAAAATACTAGTGGTGGGCCGTTATCGGCGTTAACATGAGACTCTTATCGGGCGATAAAAAACATATCGCCGTTAATCTATTTTCAAAGTTGGGTTGGGAGCTGGGTCTATACTACGCAAGCTATGATGACTTTCGCCTTGATATTTTAGCGCGGATGTATAGCTACCTAGCCGAATTGCACTGTAGTTCGAACGAGTCTTGAACCTGCGTGTATGCCTTCTGTGAAATTACCACATCAAGCGTGAACGCTGGCTTCTGAACTCGGGTGCGCACCTGCGAACCGTACTCGAGTCCTGACGAGCGTGACTGACGTACTGCAAGCAGAGAGCTGTAAATCTCATGTCTGCTCGTCAGCGCTCTTAGAGCATTTCCAGTACATTCGAGGCAGATAGACGCAAGTGCCATTACGTACTGAAGCTTTGGTAACTAAATCAACGGTTCAAAAACAAAAATATAAAAATTAGGTGAACAACGCTATTCATTTTGCCTCCTTCTCTTGACGTCGTTACCAAGTAACGGGGTAAACAGCTGCTGCTTTGATGACGCAAACGCACCCCGGTTTCGGACCCAAATAATATAATATGAACACAGTCCAGGGAGCAATCGAACTCGGTCCAGGCAATCGAACCAAGTGTGAAAGCACCAGTCATTATTTGGGTATCACACATATTCTGAATGCCTTCGGCAGAATTAAAAATGAGCCATTTTAATCTAGATTAATTTCAAGATCACAGTGAGATTAATCTAGATTAAAAAAATAAATCTATGCCCACCACTACAAAATACATAAGTGACCTTCTGATTCCTTACACTCCCAAAGAACTCTTAGGTCTTGTAATCAGCTTCTTTTAACTGTCCCACGCGCTGTGAAACTAAGGGTGGTCGGGCCTTCAATGTGAGCTCTGCTCCTTCATTAGCCAGCTTTAAATCGGCTCTTAAAGCTACACTGTGTAACTTTTTTGTTTATTCTTAGCTAAAAACAATTAGTTCTTTCAAAAATATATGTGCTCATTAATGTATATTTACTTCTTTCAAGTAATAAAGTATTTTCGTAAGTTTATAATATGCCATTGAAAATACATACGGGTGAGGGGTTCGAATGCGCGTCGCCATGTTGCCCCTCCATCTTGAAAGTACATTAGCCAAAGTGGGACATACCCGTAAATTCAAGCTTCGCCTTTCGCGTTTTAACACTCGATGGCACTGTGTCGAATGTGAAGAGGGGGATTGCTTGAGACTGATATAGCCTACAATGTAAACTTTGCCTTACGCTAGTGATGTCGTACAATATACAGAATAACGATAGCACCGATAAAAGTTACTTTACTAAGATTAGCTTGCATTCGTCTGGGAACCTGATCGCTGATGTTAGCAATGAAATGGTAAAAAATGACGAAAACATAAAACTATTATTCATTTTACATAGATGTCATAGCCTACATGTTAACTGACAAATTAAATAACTGCAAATTATAATAGTTTTCTAAAGTAACCTCATCACCTGAAGGAACACTCATGGACGATGTCGAACTGGAAGCCATGTAAATCTTGGACTAAATCAGCCACCGTAGGAGTTAAAACGAAATTGGAATTGAGAGGAACAGAAACCAATATTCACTGGATGGTCATATTCCTTTTCACCGCTAGATGGGGGAAAATATCACACAGTGTAGCTTTAAATCTCCTCTGTTCTCACTGGCTTTTGATTAGATCAATATTGGTAAATTTGTATATTTTTATTACGTGGATTGTAATAAAAATATACTCTAATGTGTTTATATTTTGTATCTGCCTTGTTTCTTTTTATGCTTTCTTTTATATGCACATTGTCTTACTGTACAGCACTTTGGTGTAACTCTGTTGCTTTTAAATGTGCTATAAATAAAATGTGACCTGACTTGAATCTGTATATATGACCCCTTTGAATAAAAGTATAATTTGTATTTTGAGCGCACAGGCTTGCAAAGTAAACTTCTTTTGACTCGTACACTTACACAGGCATTTGACACATGCACGGTTTTGGGCAATCTCGCCATGAGTTTCAACCCATGTAAAAATCTTTGTATTCTTTCATGCTAGAGTTGTAAAAATGAGGGTACTTTCTAACCTATTTGCACAATCTCTCGTCTGTGTAGGCCTCCATTGTCGCTGTAGCTCGCATGCGTTCGGTCTGTTCTGTTTATGCAGTTTTCTTGACTTCCTTGTGAATCGTGCGCCCAGAACACGGTTCCCACATTGTGGATTAAAAAAATAAAATTATGTGCATGTGCAACCTGGGTGTGCAAAGCTACAAAATTCTGCCGGTGTGCACACAGTGCACAAACTTATAGGAATAATTAGCCAAAAACAATTGAAAAGTTCTGTCATGAAACTCTAGATGGCGCAGGCTGATGGGTCCTTAAAGGTGCAGTAAGTGTATATTCTGAGAGACGCAGACCGTGCACCAAAGCACACTTATAGCCAATAAAGCAGTAAGGGGCGTGTCCATACAGGAGGAGGGAGGTGCCTGAAAACATAGTGTCCGTGTTGAAACCGCACACTCATTGAGTAGGTACTCGATTTCAATAAGTACTTACTTACCGGCGCTAAAGAGTAGGTACTATAGCCTGATCGGGTTAAGTATGAATGCGGTCCATACGTCATGCACCATGTTGGCGTTGTCATGTGACCTCACGTTATCACAAGCGCCACAACTTAAAAGATTTTATTTCATCTGTTTTATTGATGAAACGTGTTCATTTGTGGTCTTTTGAAGAAACAGCTTCCCATTTATTTTGTGATTGTAGTTTAACCAATACATTTTGGGTTGAAGTTCTTATATTTTTAACCCTACTGATCTGACTCACAGTATTAACCTAAAGATATATTTGTTTTAATTAGAAAAACCCAAAATCGTAATCTCTTGAATAATTTCTTAATTTTAAATGCAAAAATGTTCATCCACAAGCAAAAGTTGCTTAAATCTCCTTTATGTTTTCCTCTTTTTCTTGTCAAAGTTAACTTGTTTCATCCCTCAGGAAAATGTATATATATTTTTGATGCATTATGATGAATCACAATATGAATCACTACTTATTTACACTACTAATTTAAGATTTAAAAAAATACAAAACAAAAAAACTAGACAAATGCAACCAAAGTGAGATCTCAATTTTAAGTCAATTAATTAATGAAATTATTTTGTTTACTGACAATAATATGAAACATGAATAAATGAGTAAAAGAATGAATAAAAGTAACCATCACAATAAATAAATACAAGTCAACAACACATGACACAAAGCTTTATTAAAACGTAATGTTCTAACAATCAGGCGGTGAACCCCTCGTCCTGCCGCCATCTCAACACAGCTGTGCCAATTGTGCAGCTTTATTATGATGGAGCAGTTGACCGCGTGCTCATCCTTGCCGTCCATCATTGCTGCTCTTCTCAATGGGAACATCGTTGATTCAGAGGATGAGGAAGATCATGATGACGGCCCGCTGACAATCTGACTGCCGCTGTGTCTGCTCCAAACATTCATATTCCTGCTCTCCATCAGCATGACTACCTGGAAAACATTCAAACGTTTTACAATACATGTGGTCAGCATCCCATTTCTTGCATCTCAATTTTTACTGTAGTTTTATGACTTATGTGGTGTAGTGGCCTAAAGCAACATTAGTATATACGCCGTCCGAATCTCGTGAGAAACAGTACGTCATCCAGGTAATCCTCGCCTATTCTTTTATGAATACTAAGGATTCGGACATACTATTCGCTCACCTACTGCTTTTTACTATATAGTAGGAAAATTTGCAGTTTCGAACACAGACTGCGTGTTTGTGAATGTGGGGTGGAGCTATCAAGCGATCGTGTTTGTTTTTGTGATTTCAAATATCAACAGCATTTTGCAGAAATCGCGTGCTGCAGCTTTAACTCAATCTGCTTGCAATCACATCATTCTCTTTAGAGCACATCTGATTGGTTCCTGCTGTATCAGTAGCCAATGAGCTGTCAAGCTCATCCTTCAAATACTTTGTTAGCATTTGCTGTAGTTGCAGTGCGATTTTAGAAACCCTCCACCTTTCCCAGCTCCACCTGTATTTACAGAAATTGGAAGGAATTCGATTATACCTGAGTTAAAGTTGCTTTATTAACTTTTGGATAAAGTTACATGTAAAATTACACAATAAAACGTGATTTCTAGTAAAATGTTTAGGTCCCATTGTTAAACTTTGATTAATCGAGTAGTCTAGCAAGAAATATTTTCCCATGTACCCATTTGGCAGTTTTTGTAACCTGTTTTTTTTTGGGACCCTAATGGTTTCTAGTTAAGAATTTCTGATGTTGCGAGGTCAACTAATGACCCATGGGGTTCGTTTGGCGGTCATTTTGAATTTATGTAGCGTAAGTGGCGAAAAATACAGAACTCCTGAAACACACAACATACAAAGACAAATTAACCCACTTGTTAATATAATTCTGGCACCAGGAATCAAATGGACATGGTACAACCCCTCTATTGGTCAAAAACAGGTAAATAACACATTATAAGCTCATATCATAACAACGTAACTTTTGCTGTTTTGTTTAGCAAAATTTGCCACATAAAACTAATTTATTCTGTTATAACAATTGCAAGGTTATTAAATTGCTAACTTAAATGGATCAATGATCATCATCGTTGTTTATCATCAATCTTCTCCTCATCATCATCACTGGCAACACCATCAGCAAACAGGTCGATGAGAGATTGGGCCAGAATTAGTCCACAAGACCGGACAGAGTCGGGCCTATAGTTATTGCAAATGTGTCATACATTTGTTTGTATGTAAAGAACCCTAGCTTGCAATGCAGGAACCTCCAAATTATAGAGTCTAATAAATGTGGACGGAGAGGCCTGCCACCACACAGATATCTTCCAGTGGTATTCCACTTGACCAAGCCCATGATGAGGCCATGCCTTTAGTGGAATGAGCTCTGACGCCTAAGGGGCAGCAGAGACCTTTTGACTTGTAAGCCAGCAAGATAGCATCTATTATCCATCACGATAAACTCTGCTTCGTGATCGTGCACCCTCTGGTGTGGCCGCCAAAGCATGTGAACAGCCGTTCCGACTGCCGGGATGCGGCGGATCGCCCCTAGATAAACTCTAAGAGCCCTGACGCTGGAAGAGCTGACAGCAAAATGACCTGTGCTCTGAACGGAGTGGAGAGCACTTTGGGTACATAACCGTCTCTTGGTTTAAGGACGACTCTGAAGTCGTTAGGCCCAAACTCAAGGCAGGAAGCAATCACATGTAAATCACCAATTAGCTTGACTAACGCTAGTGCCAGCAAGAGAGCAGTTTTAAGCGAAAGGTGCTTCAGGCTCACAGACTGGAGCAGCTCAAATGGGGCACCTTTCATGGCCTCTAGGACCGTGGAAAGGTCCCATATAGGAACCGATGGGGGTCGAGGCGGTTTCAGCCTTCTAGCTTCTCGAGGAAGAGCACGTTTAGATCTCTTCTCCCCAGTGACTGTCTGGCCTCGTGAGCATGAAACGCTGCTATGGCCGTCACAAATACTTTGAGCATGGAAGGTGTGCGACCTGCACACAAGTTTGGGTCCAGGATCCGTGCGGCACACCAGCTTGAGAACACTGACCGTTTTAGAGCATAAAGCCGCTTGGTTAAACACGCTCTCCCTTCAGAAATAGTAGTACCCCTTCTGGGAGGTTCCCAGGTGTCCGTTGATGGGTCACACATGAAGGGCCCATAAGTCGGGACAGCTCAGAGAACCGTAGTTGGTTCCTCCAGAGAGGAGTTATTAAAACCACTGCACACTTGCTCTCCTGATCCGTTTGATGACCTGAGGTAGCATCACGACCTGGGCTGGGCCAGTGCATCTCTGTCCTTGGAGAAAAATGTTGGGCAATGAGCATTGTCTTCTGAGGCGAAGAGATTGATCTCTGCTTCGCGGGCTCAGATTGACCGGAGTCCACCCTGACGATTTATATAGGATACCACTGACATGTTGTCCATTTGGACCAGAACGTGGTGACACTTTATGTATGGGAGAGAAAGCTTTTAGCGACAGATCGACCGCTCTCATCTCTAGAACGTTTATGTGAAGCCATCTCTCCGAGCTTGACCAAAGGTCGGAGATGAGCCTGCCTCGGTGCAGTGCACCCCAACCTAGGTTGGATGCATCTGTCTAGATCACTTTCCATTTCGAGACCGTGCCTATACACACACACGCTAGACTGGTTCCAGTCGGCTGCTTTCCAAGGAGCCAGGGCTTTGATACAGCCGTGGCTCACTTTGATGTGTAAGTGGCCTGACCGCCATGCACAAGCCGGGATGTGAGGCTTTAACCAGAGCTGATGAGGCCTAACATCATCTGAAAACATTTGAGAGGAGGAAAGTGCCAAGCCTTGAGCAGCGCCACTAGGCGCTGGATGACAAGCGTGTGCTGTGGCGTTAGCTGCGTTCTCAGCCGCACAGAGTCTATGACTGGGAGCTCTTGGTAGTTTTGATACTGAGTCCCAGACATTCTAGATAGCTGAGGAGCTAGGACCTGTGAGTTATCAACTGCGCCTCTGATTGAGCTGTAATGAGCAAATTGTCAAGGTAGTTCAGCGCTCACACTGTCAGGAACTGTGTGAAGAGAGGACTCAAACGCAGAGGATAAGTGTCACAGTTTATTAGCCACCACAGAAAGTCAAATAAACATCCAACGTGTGTAGGGAAAACACACGTGAAACAGAAAATGGGGGTTAACTCCAGAGCCGTACATAAAGAGACCTGCGGACACAGGCTGGGGAGACCACCTCCGGTGCAAATGCCCTACGGGACGCCAAAGCGAGAGCGAGGATGAGGAAGGCGGGCACATGGCCAGATACAACTCTCCTCGTCTAGGCGTCCTGAGAACAGCAGTGGACAAGGGTTAGACACAATACACAGGAACAACCATTCATTACAAACAGCACGAATCTACTGATAACAAGGGGACACTTTGTAAATGTACTGGGTGCCAGGGATAGTCCGAATAGTAGGACTGTGTATTGATAAGCCTGCCCCTGGAAGGCAAATCTCAAAAATGGCCTGTGGCGCTGAATGTTAACAGAAGCATCTTTCAGATCCAGCTCTGGGACATTGACCAGCTGGCGGTGCCGGCCCATGCCAAGGTAGATGATGAGGTGGATGGTGTCAGCGTGATGCAGGAGGATGAAGAAGATGTCGGTGTCCAGGGTCCTCACTACTGCCGACTTGAATCCCAGCTTGACGGCATGATGCAGGTAGAGCACAACCCGGCTGTCCATCTCCTCCTGGTCTGACTGGAGGGCATGGATCTCAATAAACTCAATCTGAAATGGCAGAAAACACCCCAGTGCATGGTAGCTTATGTTCTTGGCAAACAATTTGCTAACACAAGATCTCACTGAAGTTTCCTGAGTATGGATCAATGGAGTCAGTGGAGAAGAGGCTTCT
Source organism: Gobiocypris rarus (assembly GCA_023029165.1). NCBI lineage: Eukaryota > Metazoa > Chordata > Actinopteri > Cypriniformes > Gobionidae > Gobiocypris > Gobiocypris rarus. The sequence goes on from CM040927.1 coordinate 5,751,278, forward strand.
TGGTCACCATGCAGTTCAGGACAGGTTGAACTGAATGTATTCGTGTGAACCAACTGCTTAATCCACAAGTTGGTCGAATCCTTGATCCCAGTCCGAATTATCAACTTTCCACTGGTAAGGCATTCGATCATTTTAGCCTTGAGCAATAAACAACAGTAAGCGAGTTTAATTGTATCGATAAGAGCAGGGTTTGGCAACCCTGAGTGAGAGAGATTAATATTATTAACCTTATAAAGGCTATTGTAAAATATTTGATATGCAAATGTATAAGGCCTCTTTGATCATGATAAACATAATCAAAACTTTGCTGAAAAAACATTTGCACACAATCTACTGTTGTCTGATTGATAGTTTGATTATCCATAATGTTTTAGAAAACCCATGTTAAAATGTGAGTATCAAATATGATCCATCAAGCATTTGAGTTTATTTGTTCATCTTTCAGTCATCAAAAACTACAAAGCTTTGATTGTGAAAGCATTTAAATATAATCTTTCTAAGGCATTATTGGGGAATATAGAGTGACAACTGATATTTATATGCATTTTCAGTAGTGTTGAGAGTAGCAGCGTTACAAAAGTAATGCATTACAGTAACTTATTACTTTTTGCTGTAACGCAGTAGTGTTGTGTATTACAAATCAATTTTCAGTAATATTTTAGTCTGTACATTTTCAATAACGTGTGCGGTACAACACACTTTTTGTGCAAGACGAACGTAGGCTAATAGTCAAATGCAACCTTTGTCTAAAACCAAAAGAACTGTCGATGTTGTGAAATAGCACTAGCAATAAAAAAATTTAATAAAATATCTCTTGCACTTTGTGCATGATCTTTTGTATTGTGAACCTCTTGAATTCAAAGAGAATAAAATAATGACAACAATAAGAAAAGAACAAATGCGCATCTTGTCATGGCCTACAGTTCTGTTGTGTCTATGGACAGACCCAAGCTATTCCCAGATATTGCCAGATAATCCCTTTACCTCTACCATACTTCTGTCACGTACTGCTCTGAGACAGAAGGGTTGGAGATCAAAAACAGCTTTATTCAGAGGGTAATCCACAATCGTAATCAGTGAAAAGGCAAAGGTCATACACCAGTAGGCAGTCCAATCAGGCAAACAAAACACGGGACAGAGGCAAAGGGTAATCCGGGACACAGGCAAGAATTCCAACAAAGCGAAGGTCCATGAAACCAGAAACAACGCTCAGAAATCAAGTGTGTGACAAGACAAGACTTTGCAGTGAATGACAGAGTGAACATGGTATAGGTAAAGAGGTAAGGACACACAGGTGTAAACAGTGAGTGCTAATGAGTGCGGGCAAAGGATTATGGGTAATGTAGTCTATGATAGAATAAGAGTCCAGGTTGGAGTGCCCTCTGGTGGTGATCACGGGCTCTCACACCGGTGGTGTGACAACTTAGAATTGGATCATTTGTGATTCTTTCTGTCATCCTTTCTTGCATTTTCTTGAGCCTTTACCTTGCCAGTGGTATGCTAATGTTAGTAGCCTGGATAGCCCACAGTCATTGTGCTCCATCATATCGCCTCTACTGGGAACATTTGGTCATTTAAGAATGTCAAGTTCTGCTTCTGTAGTGAAAGTAACTCAAAAGTAATACAGGAGTAATGTAACGCATTACAATTCTGAGATATTGTAATGTAAAGAATTACTTTTAAATAGCAGTAACAAGTATCTATAATGTATTAGAGTTTGCAAGTAACTTGCACAACACTGATTTAAGTCTATTATAAAGATCTCACTGACATTATAAGCTATCAGAAGTTCATTTTACGTTTGGACAATATAAAGATCAGCAGGTGCATCAAATTACACATTTTTGCTCAGTTTGGGCTTCTGAATAAAATTGAGGAGTCTTTTTCCTATTTGAAAATATTAGTATTATTTACCAATAATACCATAGTATATGCACCATAAAGCCTGAAGTATGAAATACTTCTAAAAACGTACATATTAATACCCTGCAAAAAGTTAAAACAATAAGAACTAAAGGGAAACATTAATTAATAATTGTATTAATATGCAATAATATAGCAATATATAGTAAAAAAATAAGTATTTGCCATCACATTTTGATGCATGCAGAGACATTTAGCATTTCTGAGTGATAATGATGCAGATGAATCACTGAATCAAAGTCAATAAAACAGGTTCAAACTTTTTATTAAAGAAATCGTCAAAATTAAGTTTGTAATTATTCAATAAATGTGTTCATTTATCGCGCTCTGCTCATGGTAATGATTCGAGTTTTAGTTGCTATGGCGACGCGTGTTATGAATTCTGGCTCATATGCTCGCGATCTCGATCTGTTGTTGAGAGAGACGAGGCGAATTCACAAACTTTTGCTGAATATTTTCTGAGCGATCTTGAGATTTTGAAGCTGTTCGGAGGATTCCTGAGACGAGACTATTATTCTACAAGAACATCGGAGGAGATATCCTTTACACAGAGTTATATTTTTGAGTTTTGAGTTATAGTTCTTAATATTTCTAAGGATAGGCCGCTTTTATTTTTTGTTCCTTTCTTATTTTAGAGTTTTACTCATTTATTTTTCTTTTCTTTTCTGGGAGAAGTATTTTTGAGGGTAGCTTATTGTATTGTATTTTGTGTTGTATTGTGTTTTGTATTGTTTTTATTGCAGATTGGATGTCGATGGCTCATATGATGGGTGAAAGAGCAGGTGAGTGCTTTAGTTTATGGGATGTTATGTTATGATGTTGTACAATGACTACATTAATGTGAAGAAAATTGTGTGAGGTAACCCATTTGCAGAGGCGGACAGAGTACACAGCTTCATAACTTGAGTAAAAGTACAGATACCCCTTGCTAAATTTTACTCAAGTACAAGTAAAAGTACTACATTCAGATGTCTACTTAAGTAAAAGTACTGAAGTGCTTGTTTTTAAAAGTATTGAGTATTAAGAGCACAATACATTTTCTAAATATTGCATTACTACTGCCACAGTGCTTACATTTATGTACAGAAACGTCCTACATGGAGTTATGTGTTAATACCTTGGAGAATGTAAAAGGAATTGAAAGTAAAATCAAGTCATTTTCATCTTTTTACCATGTTGCTTTATTTAACATTTCTCACTTGCCCACAATGGCAACGCTCTGACGAACCTCTGCTAGAGTTTTAATGGATTTTCTGCACACACACATTTGAACCTGACTGTGTTAAACACACCGCATACTCAAGAACATCAAAGCGAATGCTCAGCTTACATTAATGTGTGATAGGCTACGATAGTCGGTGTTGCCGGTGTTCAGACTCAACACGGTCACTCGCACCGTGGCATCAACTTTTCAATTTGAGTAACTGAAGTAACAATTTGTAATTGACCACTGGCATTGATTATTGATTATTATTTAAACATGACTAACTATATGATGTCTGAAATATTCCAGCCTCAGGCCGCTCCAGATCCAGGAGGTTTGGTCAGGAGGTTTGGAGACCCGGATCTGATGACCTTGATCAGGATCCACTGCCAGACCTGACCCAGACACAGATCCAGGAGTTTCCTACAGATTTAGCACATCTGTCTTCTGAGTGTTCTGTGTCCGGAGGTCAGGCTGACGGGAAGAGGAGTGGCAGAGCGGCAGCCGGCAGAGCCAAGATGATGGGCGCCTGTCATCTAAACGCTTTCACAGAGGTCAGAATAGGCTTTTATTAATGAAGTTATGGCTCAGTTAACATATAATGTGTCATTGAAAAAAGAAAGTTGAAAAAAAATGAAGTCACCATTTGATGTGACCACTGACATTGATTATTAGTATTAAAAATGTCTTCACCAGGCATCATGTCCCGATCATCTTTGTCCCTCTCTGATGACAATATAGTGAGGCGGTTCTGTAGAGACTCGTTGAGCCTTAGCAGCCGAGGCACGTACATCGTCGACTGGAGGTGGAGTGGCGATAGATCGGATAGGCGAACAGGGCAGTTGCAGCGACTGCAGTTTGTCCAGGTCCGACAGCCTGGAAGAGTGGATGTGCCCTCCGCTGCCAGGTCAAGTTCCGTCGAGCCAGCGGAGACTTCAAATGGCCTTATGGAGGCTTCACCAGCGACGAGAGCTCAACAGGTGAGACTGAAATAAAGCTGGGCAGTGTGAAGTGTACAGATGGAGATTTTGCTATTTCATGCGTAAGTTTTTAACATGTTAATGTACAGTCACATTTAATTTAATTTCGCTGAAATGTTCTTTTTGGATTGAACAGTAAAATGTAAGTTATGTCATTATATCATTGCCTGATTTGACGTCAGAGATGTTTCTAATAATTCAGTTTTGTTTTCTTTATGTCAGAAAAACCTACAGAACATGAGAACAGGAAAGGAATTGTTTCTTTCCTCATGAGCGCGTGGAAGACGATGAAGCGTTCGCTCTTCTGCTGCTGTCTCAGTGCTGTGGATGATGTGGAGCCTTTTGTTCCTCCGGCGGATCTGGAGCCAGAGCCTGATCCTGGTCCATCATCACCTGATTCAGATCACTCCGGCTTCAAGACAAATAATGGTCAATATGCAGACATTATTTCTCCAACATTGTTTTAAACAGTATTATCGTCTTGTTTGCACTGATATTCTTAATATAAAACAAAGGATCTAGCAAGCTCATATATTTCTCATATGTTTCTGTTTGTTTTCAGACTCCTTTGACACTCTCTATAACGTTGGAGCGATGATTGGATCCGGAGGATTCGGAAGAGTGTTCAAGGGAACTCGGAAATTTGATGGCAAAACGGTAAAGCAATCTTGCTGAATTGTACAAACATTTTTGCTCTTGCATGCATCAAAACATATTTAATACAGACGGGTTAATACTTAGATAACATTGATCACTGTTTTTTTTTTTTTGCAGGTTGCCATCAAGCAGATGCGCAAGATTAATAATGATCGTTATCTTGATATTGTAAGTTGGTCAAAAGTTGAATGTGTATTTGTTGTTTAAGTGCTGATTACTGTAGTCAATACACCTGTAGGAAGCATTAGGTATAAATGTCATAGATCAATAAACCTGGAAAGGCTCTGATTATCGTATCTATAAAGATCAAATAAAAGTATGTTTAAAAATTATGTTTTCTTCAGAAAATTATGTTTTCTTTTTACCCAGCTAACCTTCTGTCTACTACTTTTCTCTAGCCTGGGCATCCCGAACCTCGTTACAGAAGTGGCGCTGCTGATAATGATGAGGCAAGAACCCATAAGCCCCTCGTCATCAAACTGTCGACTGGTTTGAACTTCCTTGGGACGTTCAATCTTATAATGGAGTTCCCTGAACCCTGCGAGAGCTTGCTGGACTTCATCATTCGTGATCCTCAACTGGATGAAACAACAGCACGGGTCATCATCGACAGGCTGTGCTGGCAGTACAACACTGCATCGAGCACGGCGTTTTCATAATGGCGTTCATGCAGAGAATTTCCTGGTGAAGACAAACACGTTAGAGCTCAAGCTGATCGACTTTGGCTGCGGTCAGCTACTTAGTGCTGATGGCTTTGAGAAAAAATATACATTGGTGAGTACTTTTGGAGTGTGGAAACCTGGATGTAGTGACTTTCCGATTATTTGGCGCTTTGAAAAAATTGCTCAACAATGCGCAAATGTCTTGCTTACAGGATTAATGGATTACTGCCCACCTGAAGTCTTCACGAATCTCGATTCCACGCCATCCCAACAAATGTCTGGGCTCTAGGAGTGTTGTTGTACGAGATGATGAGCATGTTCTCCCTTTGGCAATAGAACGGAAATCATACAAGCCAAAGTTACATTTGAGAACTCCAACTTATCCAAAGGTGAGTGAAAAATATTGATAAACACACACATAAAGCAAAAGCTCTGTACAGAAACAGGCAAAGGTGAAGCATGTAAGATTTTTCAAGTTGAAATACATTCAGTTTATTGTTCATCTGTTTTCATAGATGCCAACATTCGTGTCACGTGGTCATGATTAACCAGCTCTCTCCTTAATAAAATTTGTACAGAATGCAGTGATCTGATTAGCCAGTGCCTAGCCGGGATCCAACTAAGCGGCCGGCGTTAGAGCAGATGTTACAACATGAATGGATTAGAAATGATCTGGAGAAGTTCAGGAGAAGTTGAGGAGATTCACTCGATCAGTGATTTCAGGTGTGAGGAAGTGTAACAGACAGAGTAGGATTATTATCATTTATCTTCAGTTCTGGATTATTTGTAGTGAGGTTTTCAAATTTGTGTTCATTGTAATGATCTTGTTATACTCAAGTCAAGTCAGCTTCATTTATACAGCGCTTTATACAATACAGATTGTTTCAGAGCGGCTTCACAGTAATAAACAGGAAAATAACACAATCAGTGATGCAATTGCAAGAACTCGGTTCTGTTGTAAATCAGCTCTAAAAAACATTCATGAGTTCACATGTTCATATAATCTTTGTATTTGATAGGAAGTAACACTTGCTGTCCTTGATGGAGGGCTTGAGCTCGAGGCGTGACCGCCTGAAGTCCAACCCCGACCTGACAGGAACTCAAGCCGCCGCACCAGAGATCAGAGCCGGCCCACGTCTGAGCAAGAACAGGAGAGATCGAAGACTGAAAGAAGTCATCAAGTCATCACAGCCACTTTTGCTTTGTTTTAAAAGTCATTTCTGCTAAGACAACCCATCTTTATTTATATAGTGTTTTATATATGACCGATCTCTTGGACGAATCAAACACTGAAGAGATGGTGGAGGTTTTTACTAAACCCTGCTCCATTTCATTAGACTCTGTTGCTCCCCTTAAGCCCAGGAAAGCTAAGGAAAGGGCCCGCTCAGCCTTGGTTAAATGATTTTACTCGCTCTCTTTGACAAGACTGTTGTAAGGCAGAGCGGAAGTGGAAAAGAGATAAACTCCAAGTATCTTCATGTTTAAGTGCATGCTTAACCAATTACTCTCAAAACTCATCACTGAAAATGCAAATCGGTCGAGAATGCTGTTTAAGACGATTGATTCAGTGCTAAAACCCTTACCAGCTCCTTCTCTTGTTCCATCTCGGAAACCTGTGAGGACTTAAAAAAATTTGATGATAAAGTTTTGGCAATCATGACTTCCATTAAGCCAGCAATATATAATCCCCTCGATCTGTTTACCAACCGATTCGCTAGCTTGTTTTCATCCAGTTATTTGATGTCATCCCAACTCGTCTTTTTAAGGAAGTTTTGAACGTTGAGCGCAGCTGTAACAGCTGTTATTAATAGTTCTCCAGCCAATGGAATTGTCCCTGCTAGTTTTAAACTAGCTCCTGTTTAAAACAAACGTAAACTTTTACTCCTGACATAAATTAAGAAATAAATGTCAACGCTTGCAGGTTCGTGCGATCTCATGCATAATAGCTAAATTATATTTTATGCATACTACAGCGCAGTGATTGGATTGAATGAGCTTTATGTCATGAATATGTCGAGAATCGCTCGAAACGGTCGACGTCAGCATGTCCGCCAGCCCCAAACTTGGGCGAAAGCACGGTGACTTCAGCTTCTGTAGCGTTGCTCCGACTCAGCTTTTCAAAACGGAAGACAGAAATTGCTCAGAAAAATGCAAAAATAACTATTTTTCACATATGAATAACATTAACGACTACCTTTAGTGTTTTCAATGATGTGCAGCCTATACATATCTGCTTACATCTCAAAAAAGTGTTTTGGGGTTTCATGACCATTTACCGAGCGCTAAAAGAGTAGGTACTATAGCCTGATCGGGTTCAGTATGAATGTCCGCACATCAAGCACCATGTTGACATTATCATGTGACCTCGACGTTATCACAAGTGTAACTTAAAAGATACGAGTTTATTTCATCGGTTTTATTGATGAAACTTGCTCATTTTGTTGTGAAATTTATGCAATTTTAAGAAATATAGGACCTCCTACCACTGCAATGCTGACGATACACAGTTTTATCTACCGGCAAAAACGGACAGTTCTTATCCCTCGGATGTACTGTGTGACTGTTTTCAGGAGATCAAATGTTGGATGGCTAATTATTTTTGCAATTAAATAAAAGCAAAAGCGAAATTGTGGTTTTAGGCCCATCCAGGTCTTCGTCTCCTTTTAATTTAGGTTTTGTCTCCTCTTGGAGTTACATTTGATTAAATCGCTAAATTTTGAGAAACAAATCAGTGGTAAAGGGCAGTTTCTTTCATTTGAGATCGATTGGGAAATTAAAACAGTTTTTGTCCCCAAAAGATTTAGAGACCGTAATCCACGCCTTCATGACATCACGTCTGGACTACTGTAATTCCCTGTACTGTGACCTGCCTCAAACTACAATCTCTCGCCTGCAAATTGTCCAAAATGCTGCCGCGAGACTTCTTACCGGCACAAAAAGAGATCACATTTCTCCCATTTTAGCGACTTTACCTTGGCTTCCTGTTAAGTTAAAGTTGCACTTTTTGTGTCCAAGGCTCTATCAGGTGTTGTACCAAAATACTAGTGGTGGGCCGTTATCGGCGTTAATCTATTTTCAAAGTTGGGTTGGGAGCTGGGTCTATACTACGCAAGCTATGATGACTTTCGCCTTGATATTTTAGCGCGGATGTATAGCTACCTAGCCGAATTGCACTGTAGGGAACGAGAACGAGTCTTCGATCCTGCGTGTATGCCTTCTGTGAAATTACCACATCAAGCGTGAAGGCTGGCTTCTGAACTCGGGTGCGCGCCCGCAAACCGTACTCGAGTCCTGACGAGCGTGACTGACGTACTGCAAGCAGAGAGCTGTAAATCTCATGTCTGCTCGTCGTCAGCGCTCTTAGAGCATTTCCAGTACATCCGAGGCAGAAAGACGCAAGTGCCATTACGTACTGAAGCTTTGGTAACTAAATCAGCGGTTCAAAAACAAAAAAATAAAAATTAGGTGAACAACGCTATTCATTTTGCCTCCTTCTCTTGACGTAGTTACCAAGTAACGGGTAAACAGCTGCTGCTTTGATGACGCAAACGCACCGGTTTCAGGATCCTAAATAATATAATATGAACACAGTCCATGGAGCAATCGAACTCGGTCCAGGCAATCGAACCAAGTGTGAAAGCACCAGTCATTATTTGGGTATCACACATATTCTGAATGCCTTCGGCAGAATTAAAAATGAGCCATTTGAATCTAGATTAATTTCAAGATCACAGTGAGATTAATCTAGATAAAAAAAATAATCTATGCCCACTACTACAAAATACATAAGTGACCTTCTGATTCCTTACACTCCCCAAAGAACTCTTAGGTCTTGTAATCAGCTTCTTTTAACTGTCCCACGCTGTTAAACTAAGGGTGGTCGGGCCTTCAATGTGAGCTCTGCTCCTTCATTAGCCAGCTTTAAATCGGCTCTTAAATCTCCTCTGTTCTCTCTGGCTTTTGATTAGATCTATATTGGTAAATTTGTATATTTTTATTATTTGGATTGTATCTCTAATGGGTTTATATTTTGTATCTGCATTGTTTCTTTTATGCTATCTTTTATATGCACATTGTCTTACTGTACAGCACTTTGGTGTAACTCTGTTGCTTTTAAATGTGCTATAAATAAAATGTGACCTGACTTGAATCTGTATATATGACCCCTTTGAATAAAAGTATAATTTGTATTTTGAACGCACAGCCTTGCAAAGTAAACTTCTTTTCACTCGTACACTTACACAGGCATTTGACACATGCACGGTTTTGGGCAATCTCTGCCACGAGTTACAACCCATGTAAAAATCTTTGTATTCTTTCATGCTGGAGTTGTAAAAATGAGGGTACTTTCTAACCTATTTGCACAATCTCTCGTCTGTGTAGGCCTCCATTGTCGCTGTAGCTCGCATGCGTTCGGTCTGTTCTGTTTATGCAGTTTTTCTTCGACTTCCTTGTGAATCGATGCGCCCAGGACACGGTTGCCACATTGTGGATAAAAAACAAAGAAAATTATGCGCATGTGCAACCTGTGCGTGCAAAGTTACAAAATTCTGCCGGTGTGCACACAGTGCAAACTTATAGGAATAATTAGCCAAAAACAATTGAAAAGTTCTGTCATGAAACTCTAGATGGCGCAGGCTGATGGGTCCTTAAAGGTGCAGTAAGTGTATATTCTGAGAGACGCAGACCGTGCACCAAAGCACACTTATAGCCAATAAAGCAGTAAGGGCGTGTCCATACAGGAGGGGGGAGGTGCCTGAAAACATAGTGGCTGCGTTCGAAACCGCACACTCATTGAGTAGGTTCTCGATTTCAATAAGTACTTACTTAACGAGCGCTAAAAGTGTAGGTACTATAGCCTGATTGGGTTAAGTATGAATGTGATCCGCACGTCATGCACCATGTTGACGTTGTCATGTGACCTCTGACGTTATCACAAGCGCAACAACTTAAAAGATACGAGTTTATTTCATCGGTTTTATTGATGAAACTTGCTCATTTGTGGTCTTTTGAAGAAACAGCTTCCCATTTATTTTGTGATTGTAGTTTAACCAATACATTTTGGGTTAAAGTTCTTATATTTTTAACCCTACTGATCTGACTCACAGTTTTAACCTAAAGATATATTTGTTTTAATTAGAAAAACCCAAAATCGTAATCTCTTGAATAATTTCTTAAATTTAATTGCAAAATGTTCATCCACAAGCAAAAGTTGCTTAAATCTCCTTTATGTTTTCCTCTTTTTCTTGTCAAAGTTAACTCGTTTCATCCCTCAGGAAAATGTATATATATTTTTGATGCATTATGATGAATCACAATATGAATCACTACTTATTTACACTACTAATTTAAGATTTAGAAAAAATACTAAACAGAAAAACTAGACAAATGCAACCAAAGTGAGATCTCAATTTTAAGTCAATTAATTAATTAAATTATTTTGTTTACTGACAATAATATGAAACATGAATAAATGAGTAAAAGAATGAATAAAACTAACCATCACAATAAATAAATAAATAAATACAAGTCAACAACACATGACACAAAGCTTTATTAAAACGTAATGTTCTAACAATCAGGCGGTGAACCCCTCGTCCTGCCGCCATCTCAACACAGCTGTGCCAATTGTGCAGCTTTATTATGATGGAGCAGTTGACCGCGTGCTCATCCTTGCCGTCCATCATTGCTGCTCTTCTCAATGGGAACATCGTTGATTCAAAGGATGAGGAAGATCATGATGACGCCCGCTGACAATCTGACTGCCGCTGTGTCTGCTCCAAACATTCATATTCCTGCTCTCCATCAGCACGACTAGCTGGAAAACATTCAAACGTTTTACAATACATGTGGTCAGCATCCCATTTCTTGTATCTCAATTTTTACTGTAGTTTTATGACTTATGTGGTGTAGTGGCCTAAAGCAACATTAGTATATACGCACGTCGAATCTCGTGAGAAACAGTACGTCATCCAGGTAATCCTCGCCTATTCTTTTATGAATACTAAGGATTCGGACATACTAGTCGCTCACTGTTAAAAGTATTGCGCTCTTATACATTGCATTACGGTATACAAGATTTGCCTGGAGTTTTTATTTGGAGGTATATGGTTTTATGCGTGATGACGTTGTGATTACGTGATGTTCTAAGCTGAAGAAAAATGTGAACTGATGTTATGTTCAAGTGATGCTGCTAATAATAAAAGATGCTACCAGAAGATAAATATGCATTGAGCAACGTTTTCGTTTGTTTTCCCACACGCAAGTGAAAGTGTGCACTCAGATGCTCAACAGGTTATGGGCCCAGGCATGAAAACAACGAGCGTGAGTAAGTTAGACGCGACGTATAACGCGCGTTCAGTGCAGCTAACGAAAAAGCTTAGACTGAAGAGACACAACGTTATAAGAAGAAAAGTCGCGATCCTATAAAATGGCGAACAGAACGGTAGGAGTCATGACACACTCTTTGTTTGACGGATCAGAAGATAAATATGATCTTTGGGAAACGAGATTCTTAAGTTACCTACACACTCTAAAGCTAAAAGAGACTATTTTGCATGAGCCCACTGGTGCTAACGAAGAACAGCTAGCTGAAGACGGACGGAAGAATGCCGATTGCTATGCTGAACTTGTAAGACTGATAGATGATAAAAGCCTATCACTGATAAGACATGAAGCTGCTGACGATGGCAGGAAAGCCCTAAAAATACTGAAAGAACATTATTCGGGAAAAGCAAGCCACGAATAATAAATATGTACACATCGTTAACTCAGTTACGCATGGCAGACAACGAGGTGTTACAGACTACTTGATAAGAGCAGAGAACATCATTACAGCACTGAGAGATGCAGGAGAAACCATGAGTGATGGATTAACCATAGCGATGGTTCTCGTGGATTACCAGATTTTTCAAGCCGCTAGCCGTCCACATAACACAGAATGAGGACAACGTAACGTTCACAGATTTTAGAGAAGACTGCGAATTTACGAAGAGGCAGAGAAAATGAAAGGAACAGAATCCACAGATAATGTGATGAAGACACAGACGAGACAAGGAAGAGGTCCTGTCAGGTACCACACTAAAGAAAGAAAAGATGAAGACGCAAATGTGACCTGTTACAAATGTGGAATAAAGGGACACAGAGCAAGAAAATGTTACAAGAAAGTGTGGTGCAATCATTGTAAAAATAATACACACGGAATTCCTGTGTAAGAAAAAGGAGACCAAGACGGCATCAGAAAGATTACAGATGAACACAATGATCAAGACCATCTCTTCAAAGCTGAACACTCAGAATACGAAAAATCGCAAAATAAAGTAAAGATGAAAGGTATCATGGTAGACGCTGGAGCGACATCTCATATTGTGAGCGACATCAGAAAGTTCAGAAGTTTTGATAGCTCTTTTCACCCAGAGACTCATTCAGTGGAATTAGCCGACGGAACGAAGTGCACCGGAATGGCGCAACAAAGAGGAACCGCAGTGATTTATCTCCTAGATGAAGCTGGAAAACAGCACACTGCACAGCTACGGGACGCGCTTTACATGCCTTCTTACCCACATGATATCTTCTCAGTAGCAAGAGCAACAAATGGAGGAGCAACAATCATTTTCAAAAGAGGAGACAATCACTTGATTACCAGAAACAAAAGCAGGTTTGATATCCATGAAAGTGGAAACTTGTACTATCTGCCAACATTAGAAGAGGATGTTGACCAGTGCAAAGTGTGTCATGATTTACAAACCTGGCATGAAATTCTGGGGCATTGTAACTATGAAGATTTAAAGAAGCTACAAGATGTAGTAAGAGGCATGGAAATAAGAAGAAACAAAGTGAGTGAAAAACAGCTATGTGAAGTGTGTACACAAGGAAAATTCACGCAGACCAGAAACAGGGAGCCAGACAGAAAGGCAAAGAAACCCTAGAACTAATTCACACGGATCTGGCCGGTCCCATGCCAACACAGAGCAAAGAAGGACACCGATATGCACAGTCATTCACAGATGACTATTCAGGTACTATGTTCGTGTATTTCTTGAAGACTAAAGGTGACACAACGCAAGTTACAGAAAAGTTTTTAGCTGACATTGCACCTTTTGGAGAAATCAAGTGCATCCGTTCAGATCACGGCACTGAATTCATGAGTTGAGATTTTCAAACACTATTGACAAGGAATAAGATTCGACATGAAACATCTGCACCTTATTCCCCACATCAAAATGGCACTGCGGAGAGGATGGAGAACACTCTATGAAATGAGTAGGTGTTTACTGATAGAGAGTGAGTTACCAGATGAGTTGTGGAACTACGCTATGCAAACATCAGCCTACATGAGGAATAGGTGCTACAGTAGGCGTACAAAGAAAACACCACACAGGTTATTTACAGGCAAAAGCCAGATGTATCCAAAATGCAGAAATTTGGATCAATGTGTTTTGCTTACAAACAAGAGAAAAGCAAATTTGACTCAAGATGCGAACAAGGTGTTTTCATAGGCTACGACAAAAACAGCCCAGCTTATGTAGTATACTATCCTAACACTGAAAAAGTCCAAAAGCACAGATTGGTGAAATTCACAACTAAGACGATCAGTGGAAAAGAAACACAAACATCTAAGACACACAAAGAATATGAAAATATGAATCCAAGAATCTTAAGCAGTGAAATTGATGCTGATGAAAATATGGAGGATGAACCAGGTCATGTGATTGGGAGTGATGTTCCAGAGACTTTGCCTGAACAAGCTGATCTTAATCAGTCAAGTAGAGCTACAGACACCGTGATCAGAAAGAACCCCCCAAGAACCAGGAAGAAACCAGCTCACCTACAGGATTTTGAAACTGAGGACACAGAAGACAGACTGCAAACATGCATAGATTTTTGCTACAGAGCAGTATGTGATATACCTCAAACTTACCAGGACGCCATAACATCAACAAAATCCAAACAATGGAAGGATGCTATGGACAAAGAAATGCGATCATTAGAGGAGAACAAGACGTTCAAACTCACTAAACTGCCACCAGGAAAACAACCAGTAGGAGGAAGATGGGTTTACGCACTCAAAAGAGACATTGACGGATCTGAAAAATTCAAGGCAAGATTTGTGGCAAAAGGTTACAGTCAGAAACAAGGGACTGACTATGATGAAACATTCTCACCCACAGCTGACATGACAAGTGTGAGAGTGGTTATGCAAAAAGCAGCACAAGAAAATCTCATCTTGCATCAGATGGACGTTGAGACAGCTTACTTGCATGCACAAATAGATCACGAGATCTATATGGAACAACCGGAAGGTTATGAACAAAAATCTGAAAAAGGTGCAAAGCTAGTATGTAAGCTAAAGAAATCTCTCTATGGCCTTAAGCAATCTGGCAGAAACTGGAATGCTATGTTGCATGAATGTTTGACAGAAAATGGTTTCACATAAAACCAAGCTGATAACTGTGTGTATACAAAAGAAATGCCAGATGAGAAAGTAATCCTGATAGTATGGGTTGATGATTTGATTATAGCTGCTAACCGTGAAAGTGTTCTGGAAAGTGTAAAAAGAATGCTCACAGAAAGGTTCAAAATGAAAGACATGGGAAGGTTGAAACATTTCCTGGGCATAGATTTTGAACAAACAGAGGGTCTGGTCAAAATGTCACAGGAAAGATATGTGAGAAAAATACTAGATCGTTTCGACATGCAGAACTGTAAATCTAGAGAAACTCCATGTGAACCAAAGCTAGATTATGCAGAAAATGCTGAAAAAATGAAAGAGCCAAAGAAGTTCAGGGAGGCAGTGGGAAGTTTAATTTACTTGTCCACTTGCACGAGACCAGATTTATGTTTTGTCGTCAGTAAACTATCTCAGTATTTTTCTGAACCAACAGAACAGCACTGGAACACAGTAAAACATGTGTTCAGGTACCTTAAAGGTACAGCAGAACAGCAATTGTACTTCAGGAAAAATGACACAGAGAGGCTAGGTCTGAGAGTGTATAGCGACGCTGACTGGGCGTCGGATACAAAAGACAGACGTAGTACTTCAGGGTACTGTGTTAATTTAAGTGAGGAAGCTCTTTGATCTCATGGAAAACCAGAAAACAACCAACAGTAGCTTTATCTACTTGCGAAGCAGAGTACATGTCCTTAGCATCTGCCATGCAGGAATGTATCTACTTAGAGCAGTTGTTTAAGTGTATGGACTCATACAAATACGCACAGACAAAGGTGTATGAGGACAACCAAGGTACCATTGCGCTAGCCAAAAACCCAATCTGTAGGCAAAGGTGTAAGCACATCGATATCAAATACCATTTCATAAGAGAAATAGTAAATGATGGCAGAGTTACTTTGGAATATTGTCCTACAGAGACAATGATAGCTGACATAATGACAAAGCCACCCACCAAGCAGAAGTTAAAGAGGTTTACACAAAACATGTTTGGAATATAAAAAAAAAAAAAAAAAAATGTATTTGTTGTTTTGATAATGCAAAAGGGCTAAGAGCGAGTGGGGTGTTAAAAGTATTGCGCTCTTATACATTGCATTACGGTATACAAGATTTGCCTGGAGTTTTTATTTGGAGGTATATGGTTTTATGCGTGATGACGTTGTGATTACGTGATGTTCTAAGCTGAAGAAAAATGTGAACTGATGTTATGTTCAAGTGATGCTGCTAATAATAAAAGATGCTACCAGAAGATAAATATGCATTGAGCAACGTTTTCGTTTGTTTTCCCACACGCAAGTGAAAGTGTGCACTCAGATGCTCAACACTCACCTACTGCTTTTTACTATATAGTAGGAAAATTTGCAGTTTGAACACTGACTGCGTGTTTGTAAATGTGGGGTGGAGCTATAAAGCGATCGTGTTTGTTTTTGTGATTTCAAATATCAACAGGGTTTTGCAGAAATCGCGTACTGCAGCTTTAACTCAATCTGCTTGCAATCACATCATTCTCTTTAGAGCACATCTGATTGGTTCCTGCTGTATCAGTAGCCAATGAGCTGTCGAGCTCAACCTTCAAATACTTTGTTAGCATTTGCTGTAGTTGCAGTGCGATTTTAGAAACCCGCCACCTTTCCCAGCTCCACCTGTATTTACTGAAATTGGAAAGAATTTGATTATACCTGAGATTTTTGGATAAAGTTACATGTAAAATTACACATAAAACGTGATTTCTAGTAAAATGTTTAGGTCCCATTGTTAAACTTTGATTAATCGAGTAGTCTAGCAAGAAATATTTTCCCATGTACCCACTTGGCAGTTTTTGTAACCTGTTTTTTTTTGGGACCCTAATGGTTTCTAGTTAAGAATTTCTGATGTTGCCGAGGTCAACTAATGACCCATGGGGTTCGTTTGACGGTCATTTTGAATTGATGTCAATGTGAGTGGCGAAAAATACAGATTTTCATAACTCCTGAAACACAACATACAAAGACAAATTAACCCACTTGTTAATATAATTCTGGCACCAGGAATCAAATTGACATGGTACAACCCCTCTATTGGTCAAAAACAGGTAAATAACACATTATAAGCTCATATCATAACGACGTAACTTTTGCTGTTTTGTTTAGCAAAATTTGCCACATAAAACTAATTTATTCTGTTATAACAATTGCAAGGTTATTAAATTGATAACTTAAATGGATCAATGATCATCATCGTTGTTTATCATCAATCTTCTCCTCATCATCATCACTGGCAACACCATCAGCAAACAGGTCGATGAGAGATGGGGCCAGAATTGGTCCACAAGACCGGACAGAGTCGGGCCTATAGTTATTGCAAATGTGTCATACATTTGTTTGTATGGAAAGAACCCTAGCTTGCAATGCAGGAACCTCCAAATTATAGAGTCTAATAAATGTGGACGGAGAGGCCTGCCACCACACAGATATCTTCCAGTGGTATTCCACTTGACCAAGCCCATGATGAGGCCATGCCTTTAGTGGAATGAGCTCTGACGCCTAAGGGGCAGCAGAGACCTTTTGACTTGTAAGCCAGCAAGATAGCATCTATTATCCATCACGATAAACTCTGCTTCGTGATCGTGCACCCTCTGGTGTGGCCGCCAAAGCATATGAACAGCCGTTCCGACTGCCGGGATGCGGCGGATCGCCCTAGATAAACTCTAAGATCCCTGACGCTGGAAGAGCTGACAGCAAAATGACCTGTGCTCTGAACGGAGTGGAGAGCACTTTGGGTACATAACCGTCTCTTGGTTTAAGGACGACTCTGAAGTCGTTAGGCCCAAACTCAATGCAGGAAGCAATCACATGTAAATCACCAATTCGCTTGACTGATGCTAGTGCCAGCAAGAGAGCAGTTTTAAGCGAAAGGTGCTTCAGGCTCACAGACTGGAGCAGCTCAAATGGGGCACCTTTCATGGCCTCTAGGACCGTGGAAAGGTCCCATATAGGAACCGATGGGGGTCGAGGCGGTTTCAGCCTTCTAGCTTCTCGAGGAAGAGCACGTTTAGATCTCTTCTCCCCAGTGACTGTCTGGCCTCGTGAGCATGAAACGCTGCTATGGCCGTCACAAATACTTTGAGCATGGAAGGTGTGCGACCTGCACACAAGTTTGGGTCCAGGATCCGTGCGGCACACCAGCTTGAGAACACTGACCGTTTTAGAGCATAAAGCCGCTTGGTTAAACACGCTCTCCTTCAGAAATAGTAGTACCCCTTCTGGGAGGTTCCCAGGTGTCCGTTGATGGGTCACACATGAAGGGCCCATAAGTCGGGACAGCTCAGAGAACCGTAGTTGGTTCCTCCAGAGAGGAGTTATTAAAAGCACTGCACACTTGCTCTCCCTGATCCGTTTGATGACCTGAGGTAGCATCGCGACAGGGGCTGGACCAGTGCATCTCGGTCCTTGGAGAAAAATGTTGGGCAATGAGCATTGTCTTCTGAGGCGAAGAGATTGATCTCTGCTTCGCCGGAAGCTCCAGATTGACCGGAGTCCACCATGATGATTTATATAGGATAACACTGACATGTTGTCCATTTGGACCAGAACGTGGTGACACTTTATGTATGGGAGGAAAGCTTTTAGCGACAGATCGACCGCTCTCATCTCTAGAACGTTTATGTGAAGCCATCTCTCCGAGCTTGACCAAAGGTCGGAGATGAGCCTGCCTCGGTGCAGTGCACCCCAACCTAGGTTGGATGCATCTGTCTAGATCACTTTCCATTTCGAGACCGTGCCTATACACACACACGCTAGACTGGTTCCAGTCGGCTGCTTTCCAAGGAGCCAGGGGCTTTGATACAGCCGTGGCTCACTTTGATGTGTAAGTGGCCTGACCACCATGCACAAGCCGGGACGTGAGGCTTTAACCAGAGCTGATGAGGCCTAACATCATCTGATAACGTTTGAGAGGAGGGAAAGTGCCAGCCTTGAACGCAGCGCCACTAGGCGCTGGATGACAAGCGTGTGCTGTGACGTTAGCTGCGTTCTCAGCCACACAAAGTCTATGACTGGGAGCTCTTGGTAGTTTTGATACTGAGTCCCAGACATTTTAGATAGCTGAGGAGCTAGGACCTGTGAGTTATCAACTGCGCCTCTGATTGAGCTATAATGAGCAAATTGTCAAGGTAGTTCAGCGCTCACACTGTCAGGAACTGTGTGAAGAGAGGACTCAAACGCAGAGGATAAGTGTCACAGTTTATTAGCCACCACAGAAAGTCAAATAAACATCCAACGTGTGTAGGGAAAACACACGTGAAACAGAAAATGGGGTTAACTCCAGAGTCGTACATAAAGAGACCTGCGGACACAGGCTGGGAGACCACCTCGGTGCAAATGCCCAACGGGACGCAAAACGAGAACGAGGATGAGGAAGGCAGGCACACGGCCAGATACAACTCTCCTCGTCTAGGCGTCCTGAGAACAGCAGTGGACAAAGGTTAGACACAATACACAGGAACAACCATTCATTACAAACAGCACGAATCTACTGATAACAAGGGGACACTTTGTAAATGTACTGGGTGCCAGGGATAGTCCGAATAGTAGGACTGTGTATTGATAAGCCTGCCCCTGGAAGGCAAATCTCAAAAATGGCCTGTGGCGCTGAATGTTAACATAAGCATCTTTCAGATCCACAGTGAATTTGCGACGATTTATTTTGTGGTCAAAATTCTGGACGAGCGAACTTCATCCACCAACCTCAAAAAGAAACCTTAAAACCTTTTGAAATGTGGGGTTCTTCTGGAGCTTTGAGCCGTGTCATCTTGCCCTTGAAGGTGCTGGTACAGTCCTCACCACTAAACACAGTAGCCGAGCAGGTGCTGCAGTCCGGCTGCCCAAGAGGAGTGGCCAGCTCTGGGACATTGACCAGCTGGCGGTGCCGGCCCATGCCAAGGTAGATGATGAGGTGGATGGTGTCAGCGTGATGCAGGAGGATGAAGAAGATGTCGGTGTCCAGGGTCCTCACTACTGCAGACTTGAATCCCAGCTTGACGGCATGATGCAGGTAGAGCACAACCCGGCTGTCCATCTCCTCCTGGTCTGACTGGAGGGCATGGATCTCAATAAACTCAATCTGAAATGGCAGAAAACACCCCAGTGCATGGTAGCTTATGTTCTTGGCAAACAATTTGCTAACACAAGATCTCACTGAAGTTTCCTGAGTATGGATCAATGGAGTCAGTGGAGAAGAGGCTTCTTGGTCACCATGCGGTTCAGGACCTGCAGGGAGATTGCTCCGAATGTATGAGGCAGGTTGAACTGAATGTATTCTTGTGAACCAACTGCTTAATCCACAAGTTGGTCGAATCCTTGATCCCAGTCCGAATTATCAACTTTCCACTGGTAAGGCATTCGATCATTTTAGCCTTGAGCAATAAACAACAGTAAGCGAGTTTAATTGTATCGATAAGAGCAGGGGTTTGGCAACCCGTGAGAGAGATTAATATTATTAACCTTATAAAGGCTATTGTAAAATATTTGATATGCAAATTTATAAGGCCTCTTTGATCATGATAAACATAATCAAAACTTTGCTGAAAAAACATTTGCACACAATCTACTGTTGTCTGATTGATAGTTTGATTATCCATAATGTTTTAGAAAACCCATGTTAAAATGTGAGTATCAAATATGATCCATCAAGCATTTGAGTTTATTTGTTCATCTTTCAGTCATCAAAAACTACAAAGCTTTGATTGTGAAAGCATTTAAATATAATCTTTCTAAGGCATTATTGGGGAATATAGAGTGACAACTGATATTTATATGCACTTTAAGTAGTGTTGAGAGTAACAGCGTTACAAAGTAATGCTTTACAGTAACTTATTACTTTTTGCTGTAACGCAGTAGTGTTGGGCATTACTAATCAATTTTCAGTAATATTTTAGTCTGTACATTTTCAATAACGCAGCGGTACAACACACTTTTTGTGCAAGACGAGCGTAGGCTAATAGTCAAATGCAACCTTTGTCTAAAACCAAAAGAACTGTCGATGTTGTGAAATAGCACTAGCAATAAAAAAAATTAAATAAAATATCTCTTGCACTTTGTGCATGATCTTTTGTATTGTGAACCTCTTGAATTCAAAGAGAATAAAATAATGACAACAATAAGAAAAGAACAAATGCGCATCTTGTCATGGCCTACAGTTCTGTTGTGTCTATGGACAGACCCAAGCTATTCCCAGATATTGCCAGATAAGCCCTTTACCTCTACCATACTTCTTTCACGTACTGAAAGAAGTATGGAAGACAGAAGGGTTGGAGATCCAAAAACAGCTTTATTCAGAGGGTAATCCACAATCATAGTCAGTGAAAAGGCAAAAGGTCATACACCAGTAGGCAGTCCAATCAGGCAAACAAAACACGGGACAGAGGCAAAAGGGTAATCCGGGCAAGAATTCCAACAGAACGAAGATCCATGAAACCAGAAACAACGCTCAGAAATCAAGTGTGTGACAAGACAAGACTTTGCAGTGAATGACAGAGTGAACATGGTATAGGTAAAGAGGTAAGGACACACAGGTGTAAACAGTGAGTGCTAATGAGTGCTAATGAGTGATTATGGGTAATGTAGTCTATGATAGAATAAGAGTCCAGGTTGGAGTGCCCTCTGGTGGTGATCACAGGCTCTCACACTGGTGAATTGTGACAACTTAGAATTGGATCATTTGTGATTCTTTCTGTCATCCTTTCTTGCATTTTCTTGAGCCTTTACCTTGCCAATGGTATGCTAATGTTAGTAGCCTGGATAGCCCACAGTCATTGTGCTCCATCATATCGCCTCTACTGGATGTGAACATTTGGTCATTTTAGAATGTCAAGTTCTGCTTCTGTAGTGAAAGTAACTCAAAAGTAATACAGGAGTAATGTAACGCATTACAATTCTGAGATATTGTAATGTAAAGAATTACTTTTAAATAGCAGTAACAAGTATCTATAATGTATTAGAGTTTGGAAGTAACTTGCACAACACTGATTTAAGTCTATTATAAAGATCTCACTGACATTATAAGCTATCAGAAGTTCATTTTACGTTTGGACAATATAAAGATCAGCAGGTGCATCAAATTACACATTTTTGCTCAGTTTGGGCTTCTGAATAAAATTGAGGAGTCTTTTTCCTATTTGAAAATATTAGTATTATTTACCAATAATATCATAGTATATGCACCATAAAAGCCTGAAGTATGAAATACTTCTAAAACGTACATATTAATACCCTGCAAAAAGTTAAAACAATAAGAACTAAAGGGAAACATTAATTAATAATTGTATTAATATGCAATAATATAGCAATATATAGTAAAAATGAAATAAAAGTATTTGCCATCATATTTTGATGCATGCAGAGACATTTAGCGTTTCTGAGAGATAATGATGCAGATGAATCACTTAATCAAAGTCAATACAACAGGTTTAAACTTTTTATTAAAGAAATCATCAAAATTAAGTTTGTAATTATTCAATAAATGTGTTCATTTATCGCGCTCTGCTCATGGTAATGATTCGAGTTTTAGTTGCTATGGCGACGCGTGTTATGAATTCTGGCTCATATGCTCGCGATCTCGATCTGTTGTTGAGAGAGACGGCGAATTCACAAACTTTTGCTGAATATTTTCTGAGCGATCTTGAGATTTTGAAGCTGTTCGGAGGATTCCTGAGACGAGACTATTATTCTACAAGAACATCGGAGGAGATATCCTTTACACAGAGTTATATTTTTGAGTTTTGAGTTATAGTTCTTAATATTTCTAAGGATAGGCCGCTTTTATTTTATTGTTCCTTTCTTATTTTAGTTAGAGTTTTACTCATTTATTTTTCTTTTCTTTTCTGGGAGAAGTATTTTCGAGGGTAGCTTATTGTATTGTATTTTGTGTTGTATTGTGTTTTGTATTGTTTTTATTGCAGATTGGATGTCGATGGCCCATATGATGGGTGGAAGAGCAGGTGAGTGCTTTAGTTTATGGGATGTTATGTTATGATGTTGTACAATGACTACATTAATGTGAAGAAAATTGTGTGAGGTAACCCATTTGCAGAGGCGGACAGAGTAACGTTACACAGCTTCATAACTTGAGTAAAAGTACAGATACCCCTTGCTAAATTTGACTCAAGTACAAGTAAAAGTACTACATTCAGATGTCTACTTAAGTAAAAGTACTGAAGTGCTTGTTTTTAAAAGTATTGAGTATTAAGAGTACAATACATTTTCTAAATATTACATTACTACTGCCACAGTGCTTACATTTATGTACAGAAACGTCCTACATGGAGTTATGTGTTAATACCTTGGAGAATGTAAAAGGAATTGAAAGTAAAATCAAGTCATTTTCATCTTTTACCATGTTGCTTTATTTAACATTTCTCACTTGCCCACAATGGCAACGCTCTGACGAACCTCTGCTAGAGTTTTAATGGATTTTCTGCACACAAACATTTGAACCTGACTGTGTTAAACACACCGCATACTCAAGAACATCAAAGCGAATGCTCAGCTTACATTAATGTGTGATAGGCTTGCTACGATAGTCGGTGTTGCCGGTGTTACCGATGTTCAGACTCAACACCGGTCACTCGCACACCGTGGCATCAACTTTTCAATTTGAGTAACTGAAGTAACAATTTGTAATTGACCACTGGCATTGATTATTGATTATTATTTAAACATGACTAACTATGTGATGTCTGAAATATTCCAGCCTCAGGCCGCTCCAGATCCAGGAGGTTTGGTCAGGAGGTTTGGAGACCCGGATCTGATGACCGTGATCAGGATCTACTGCCAGACCTGACCCAGACACAGATCCAGGAGTTTCCTACAGATTTAGCACATCTGTCTTCTGAGTGTTCTGTGTCCGGAGGTCAGGCTGACGGGAAGAGGGAGTGGCAGAGCGGCAGCCGGCAGAGCCAAGATGATGGACGCCCGTCATCTAAACGCTTTCACAGAGGTCAGAATAGGCTTTTATTAATGAAGTTATGGCTCAGTTAACATATAATGTGTCATTGAAAAAAGAAAGTTGAAAAAAATGAAGTCACCATTTGATGTGACCACTGACATTGATTATTATTAGTATTAAAAATGTCTTCACCAGGCATCATGTCCACATCATCTTTGTCCCTCTCTGATGACAATATAGTGAGGCGGTTCTGTAGAGACTCGTTGAGCCTTAGCAGCCGAGGCACGTACATCGTCGACTGGAGGTGGAGTGGCGATAGATCGGATAGCCGAAACGAACAGGGCAGTTGCAGCGACTGCAGTTTGTCCAGGTCCGACAGCCTGGAAGAGTGGATGTGCCCTCCGCTGCCAGGTCAAGTTCCGTCGAGCCAGCGGAGACTTCAAATGGCCTTATGGAGGCTTCACCTGACGAGAGCTCAACAGGTGAGACTGAAATAAAGCTGGGCAGTGTGAAGTGTACAGATGGAGATTTTGCTATTTCATGCGTAAGTTTTTAACATGTTAATGTACAGTCACATTTAATTTCATTTCGCTGAAATGTTCTTTTTGGATTGAACAGTAAAATGTAAGTTATGTCATTATATCATTGCCTGATTTGACGTCAGAGATGTTTCTAATAATTCAGTTTTGTTTTCTTTATGTCAGAAAAACCTACAGAACATGAGAACAGGAAAGGAATTGTTTCTTTCCTCATGGCGCGTGGAAGGCGATGAAGCGTTCGCTCTTCTGCTGCTGTCTCAGTGCTGTGGATGATGTGGAGCCTTTTGTTCCTCCGGCGGATCTGGAGCCAGAGCCTGATCCTGGTCCATCATCACCTGATTCAGATCACTCCGGCTTCAAGACAAATAATGGTCAATATGCAGACATTATTTCTCCAACATTGTTTTAAACAGTATTATCGTCTTGTTTGCACTGATATTCTTAATGTAAAACAAAGGATTTAGCAAGCTCATATATTTCTCATATGTTTCTGTTTTTCAGACTCCTTTGACACTCTCTATAACGTTGGAGCGATGATTGGATCCGGAGGATTCGGAAGAGTGTTCAAGGGAACTCGGAAATTTGATGGCAAAACGGTAAAGCAATCTTGCTGAATTGTACAAACATTTTTGCTCTTGCATGCATCAAAACATATTTAATACAGACGGGTTAATACTTAGGTAACATTGATCACTGTTTTTTTTTGCAGGTTGCCATCAAGCAGATGCGCAAGATTAATAACGATCGTTATCTTGATATTGTAAGTTGGTCAAAAGTTGAATGTGTATTTGTTGTTTAAGTGCTGATTACTGTAGTCAATACACCTGTAGGAAGCATTAGGTGTAAATGTCATAGATCAATAAACCTGGAAAGGCTCTGATGATCGTATCTATAAAGATCAAATAAAAGTATGTTTAAAAATTATATGTTTTCTTCAGATTTTTACCCAGCTAACCTTCTGTCTACTACTTTTCTCTAGCCTGGGCATCCCGAACCTCTCGTTACAGAAGTGGCGCTGCTGTTAATGATGAGGCAAGAACCCATAAGCCCCTACGTCATCAAACTGTACGACTGGTTTGAACTTCCTTGGACGTTCAATCTTATAATGGAGTTCCCTGAACCCTGCGAGAGCTTGCTGGACTTCATCATTCGTGATCCTCAACTGGATGAAACAACAGCGGTCATCATCGACAGGCTGTGCTGGCAGTACAACACTGCATCGAGCACGGCGTTTTTCATAATGACGTTCATGCAGAGAATTTCCTGGTGAAGACAAACACGTTAGAGCTCAAGCTGATCGACTTTGGCTGCGGTCAGCTACTTAGTGCTGATGGCTACGAGAAAAAAATATACCTTGGTGAGTACTTTTGGAGTGTGGAAACCTGGATGTAGTGACTTTCTGATTATTTGACGCTTTGAAAAAATTGCTCAACAATGTGCAAATGTCTTGCTTACAGGATTAATGGATTACTGCCCACCTGAAGTCTTCACCGAATCTCGATTCCACGCCGTCCCAACAAATGTCTGGGCTCTAGGAGTGTTGTTGTACGAGATGATGAACGCATGTTCTCCCTTTGGCAATAGAACGGAAATCATACAAGCCAAAGTTACATTTGAGAACTCCAACTTATCCAAAGGTGAGTGAAAAATATTGATAACATTGATAAACACACACATAAAGCAAAAGCTCTGGACAGAAACAGGTAAAGGTGAAGCATGTAAGATTTTTCAAGTTGAAATACATTCAGTTTATTGTTCATCTGTTTTCATAGATGCCAACATTCGTGTCACGTGGTCATGACTAACCAGCTCTCTCCTTAATAAAATTTGTACAGAATGCAGTGATCTGATTAGCCAGTGCCTAGCCCGGGATCCAACTAAACGGCCGACGTTAGAGCAGATGTTACAACATGAATGGATTAGAAATGATCTGGAGAAGTTCAGGAGAAGTTGAGGAGATTCACTCGATCAGTGATTTCAGGTGTGAGGAAGTGTAACAGACAGAGTAGGATTATTATCATTTATCTTCAGTTCTGGATTATTTGTAGTGAGGTTTTCAAATTTGTGTTCATTGTAATGTTCTTGTTATACTCAAGTCAAGTCAGCTTCATTTATACAGCGCTTTATACAATACAGATTGTTTCAGAGCGGCTTCACAGTAATAAACAGGAAAATAACACAATCAGTGATGCAATTGCAAGAACTCGGTTCTGTTGTAAATCAGCTCTAAAAAACATTCATGAGTTCATGATGTTCATATAATCTTTGTATTTGATAGGAAGTAACACTTGCTGTCCTTGATGGAGGGCTTGAGCTCGAGACGTGACCCGAAGCCTGAAGTCCAACCCCGACCTGACAGGAACTCAAGCCGCCGCACCAGAGATCAGAGCCGCCCACGTCTGAGCAAGAACAGGAGAGATCGAAGACTGAAAGAAGTCATCAAGTCATCACAGCCACTTTTGCTTTGTTTTAAAAGTCATTTCTACTAAGACAACCCATCTTTATTTATATAGTGTTTTATATATGACCGATCTCTTGGACGAATCAAACACTAAAGAGATGGTGGAGGTTTTTACTAAACCCTGCTCCATTTCATTAGACTCTGTTGCTCCCCTTAAGCCCAGGAAAGCTAAGGAAAAGGGCCCGCTCAGCCTTGGTTAAATGATTTTACTCGCTATCTTTGACAAGACTGTTGTAAGGCAGAGCGGAAGTGGAAAAGAGATAAACTCAAGTATCTTCATGTTTAAGTGCATGCTTAACCAGTTACCAGAAATCAGTGAAAGAGGCAAAATCTAAATTCCCCTCAAAACTCATCACTGAAAATGCAAATCGGTTGAGAATGCAGTTTAAGACGATTGATTCAGTGCTAAAACCCTTACCAGCTCCTTCTCTTGTTCCATCTCGGGAAACCTGTGAGATGATAAAACTTGATGATAAAATTTTGCCATTAAGCCAGCAATATATAATCCCCCTCGATCTGTTCACCAACCGATTCACTAGCTTGTTTTCATCCAGTTATTTGATGTCATCCCAACTCGCCTTTTTAAGGAAGTGTTTGAAACGTTGAGCGCAGCTGTTATTAACAGTTCTCCAGCCAATGGAATTGTCCCTGCTAGTTTTAAACTAGCTCCTGTTTAAAACAAACAAAACTCCTGACTTAAACTTTTACTCCTGACATAAATTAAGAAATAAATGTCAACGCTTGCAGGTTCGCCGTGCGATTCCTCAAGTTCATTTGACTTTACCGAACCTTTGTAGCAATGGCTTTCACAGACGGCGTCCCGGTTACAGCTCGCTCAGCGCCCTTACTTCGTATCAGCACGACCATCCGCCTCGGCTGTTCAAAAAACAACACACTTTACTCCTTGACTTTTCCACACGCTGCTTCCAAAACTTCCCCACAATGTCTCAACAATAATGATGGAAGACGAACCTGACAGAAGTGACTGTCTCATGCATAATAGCTAAATTATATTTTATGCATACTACAGCGCAGTGATTGGATTAAATGAGCTTTATGTCATGAATATGTTGAGAATCGCTCAAAGCGGTTGGCGTCAGAATGTCCCATCAGGTCTTCGTCTCCTTTTAATTTAGGTTCTGTCTCCTCTTGGAGTTACATTTGATTCGTCGCTAAATTTTGAGAAACAAATCAGTGGTAAAGGGCAGTTTCTTTCATTTGAGATCGATTGGGAAATTAAAACAGTTTTTGTCCCCAAAGATTTAGAGATCCACGCCTTCATGACATCACGTCTGGACTACTGTAATTCCCTGTACTGTGACCTGCCTCAAACTACAATCTCTCGCCTGCAAATTGTCCAAAATGCTGCCGCGAGACTTCTTACCGGCACAAAAAAGAGAGATCACATTTCTCCCATTTTAGCGACTTTACATTGGCTTCCTGTTAAGTTAAAGTTGCACTTTTTGTGTCCAAGGCTCTATCGGGTGTTGTACCAAAATACTAGCGTGGGGCGTTATCGGCGTTAACGTGAGACTCTTATCGGGTGATAAAAAACATATCGCCGTTAATCTATTTTCAAAGTTGGGTTGGGAGCTGGGTCTATACTACGCAAGCTATGATGACTTTCGCCTTGATATTTTTGCGCGGATGTATAGCTACCTAGCCGAATTGCACTGAAGGGAACGAGAACGAGTCTTCGATCCTGCGTGTATGCCTTCTGTGAAATTACCACATCAAGCGTGAAGGCTGGCTTCTGAACTCGGGTGCGCGCCCGCAAACCGTACTCGAGTCCTGACGAGCGTGACTGACGTACTGCAAGCAGAGAGCTGTAAATCTCATGTCTGCTCGTCGTCAGCGCTCTTAGAGCATTTCCAGTACATTCGAGGCAGATAGACGCAAGTGCCATTACGTACTGAAGCTTTGGTAACTAAATCAACTGTTCAAAAACAAAAATATAAAAATTAGGTGAACAACGCTATTCATTTTGCCTCCTTCTCTTGACGTCGTTACCAAGTAGCAGTGGTAAACAGCTGCTGCTTTGATGACGCAAAGCGCACGGTTTCGGACCCAAATAATATAATATGAACACAGTCCAGGGAGCAATCGAACTCGGTCCAGGCAATCGAACCAAGTGTGAAAGCACCAGTCATTATTTGGGTATCACATATATTCTGAATGCCTTCGGCAGAATTAAAAATGAGCCATTTTAATCTAGATTAATTTCAAGATCACAGTGAGATTAATCTAGATTAAAAAAATAAATCTATGCCCACCACTACAAAATACATAAGTGACCTTCTGATTCCTTACACTCCCCAAAGAACTCTTAGGTCTTGTAATCAGCTTCTTTTAACTGTCCCACGCTTTCGCTGTGAAACTAAGGGTGGTCGGGCCTTCAATGTGAGCTCTGCTCCTTCATTAGCCAGCTTTAAATCGGCTCTTAAAGCTACACTGTGTAACTTTTTTGTTTATTCTTAGCTAAAAACAATTAGTTCTTTCAAAAATATATGTACTCATTAATGTATATTTACTTCTTTCAAGTAATAAAGTATTTTTGTAAGTTTATAATATGCCATTGAAAATACATACGGGTGAGGGGTTCAAATGCGGCGTCGCCATGTTGACCCTCCATCTTGAAAGTACATTAGCCAAAGTGGGACATACCCATAAATTCAAGCTTAGCCTTTCGGCGTTTTAACACTAGATGGCTCTGTGTCGAATGTGAAGAGGGGATTGCTTGAGACTGATATAGCCTACAATGTAAACTTTGCCTTACGCTAGTGATGTCGTACAATATACAGAATAACGATAGCACAGATAAAAGTTACTTTACTAAGATTAGCTTGCGTCTGGGAACCTGATCGCTGATGTTAGCAATGAAATGGTAAAAATGACGAAACGTAAAACTATTATTCATTTTACATAGATGACATAACCTACATATTAACTGACAAATTAAATAACTGAATTATAATAGTTTTCTAAAGTAACCTCATCACTTGATCGAACAGGAAGCCATGTTAATCTTGGACTAAATCAGCCACCGTAGGAGTTAAAACGAAATTGGAATTGAGAGGAACAGAAACCAATATTCACTGGATGGTCATATTCCTTTTCACCGCTAGATGGGGAAAATTTCACACAGTGTAGCTTTAAATCTCCTCTGTTCTCTCTGGCTTTTGATTAGATCGATATTGGTAAATTTGTATATTTTTTTATTATTTGTATTGTATCGGCTCTAATGTGTTTATATTTTGTATCTGCCTTGTTTCTTTTATGCTTTCTTTTATATGCACATTGTCTTACTGTACAGCACTTTGGTGTAACTCTGTTGCTTTTAAATTTGCTATAAATAAAATGTGACCTGACTTGAATCTGTATATATGTCCCCTTTGAATAAAAGTATAATTTGTATTTTGAGCACAGGCTTGCAAAGTAAACTTCTTTTGACTCGTACACTTACACAGGCATTTGACACATGCACGGTTTTGAGCAATCTCTCGCCACGAGTTTCAACCCATGTAAAAATCTTTGTATTCTTTCATGCTGGAGTTGTAAAAATGAGGGTACTTTCTAACCTATTTGCACAATCTCGTCTGTGTAGGCCTCCATTGTCGCTGTAGCTCGCATGCGTTCGGTCTGTTCTGTTAATGCAGTTTTCTTCGACTTCCTTGTGAATCGATGCGCCCAGGACAGTTGCCACATTGTGTATAAAAGAACGAAAATGATGCGCATGTGCAACCTGTGCATGCAAATTTACAAAATTTTGCTGGTGTGCACACAGTCGCAAACTTATAGGAATAATTAGCCAAAAAAATTAAAAAGTTCTGTCATGAAACTCTAGATGGTAGAGGCTGATGGGTCCTTAAAGGTGCAGTAAATGTACAGGTCCTTCTCAAAAAATTTGCATATTGTGATAAAAGTTCATTATTTTCCACAATGTAATGATACAAATTTAACTTTCATATATTTTAGATTCATTGCACACCAACTGAAATATTTCAGGCCTTTTATTGTTTTAATACTGATGATTTTGGCATACAGCTCATGAAAACCCAAAATTCCTATCTCAAAAAATTAGCTGTATATTCTGAGAGACGCAGACCGTGCACCAAAGCACACTTTTAGCCAATAAAGCAGTAAGGGGCGTGTCCATACAGGAGGGGGGAGGTGCCTGAAAACATAGTGGCCGCGTTCGAAACCGCACACTCATTGAGTAGGTTCTCGAGTTCAATAAGTACTTACTTAACGAGCGCTAAAAGAGTAGGTACCATATAGCCTGATCGGGTTAAGTATGAATGCGGTCCGCACGTCATGCACCATGTTGACGTTGTCATGTGACCTCTGACGTTATCACAAGCGCAACAACTTAAAAGATACGAGTTTATTTCATCGGTTTTATTGATGAAACTTGCTCATTTTGTGGTCTTTTTGAAGAAACAGCTTCCCATTTATTTTGTGATTGTAGTTTAACCAATACATTTTGGGTTAAAGTTCTTATATTTTTAACCCTACTGATCTGACTCACAGTTTTAACCTAAAGATATATTTGTTTTAATTAGAAAAACCCAAAATCGTGATCTCTTGAGTAATTTCTTAATTTTAAATGCAAAATTTTCATCCACAAGCAAAAGTTGCTTAAAAGTTGTCTCCTTTATGTTTTCCTCTTTTTCTTGTTAAAGTTAACTCTCGTTTCATCCCTCAGGCTTATAAATAAAAAAAATTTGTATATATTTTTGATGCATTATGATGAATCACAATATGAAGTCAAGTCAAGTCAACTTTATTTAAAATTCCCATATATCATGGTATAAAACAGGGATGTCCTATTTCCCATTTTCTTTTTATTATAACTACAAAAATGCCATCTCTATGAAGCAGCTAGCAGAGGTCCCCAAAATATTATAAACAATTCACACCTTTCCAAAGCCTCTCGTTTAAAAATACATTTGTATAATTAATGCCAATTCATCCATGTCACTTAATCAAGGCTTACAATATCCCAATAAAATCTAAAGTTCAATATTTAGGAAACAAAGATATGAATGTGTGGAAAGTTAGGTAAATGTCAAATTAAGCTCAAGTCAAGTCAGGTCAAGTTTATTTATATAGCGCTTTTAACAATGCAGATTGTTTCAAAGCAGCTTCACAGTGTTAAACAGAAAAATAATGCAACAGAATATATTTTGATTATCATACAGTAACAATGTGGGCTTTAGATCAGTAATTTGGTCTATATGCTTAATTTATTTTAATAATTCGATTTATTTTGAAATATATTTGAAAAATAGTTTTTCCCCAACTGAGCAAGCCAAGCCAGAGGCGACAGTGGCAAGAAACCAAAACCCCATCAGGAGACCTAATGGAGAAAAATAAACCTTGGGAGAAACCAGGCTCAGTCGGGTGCCAGTTCTCCTCTGGCCAATTAACAAACAGCGTATTATTATTATTAAAGTTATTATTTTAAAGGTCAGAGGTCATAATCGATCTGAATATTCGAAAGATCTGAGGCAACATGCCGGAGATGGGTTTATTGAGGATGATGTATCGATTAAATAATTATTAAAAATAAATAATTTGAAATATCTGAGTCATTACGCCGGAGACAGGTTTTTATTGAGGATGCCGTATTGATTAAACAATTACTAAAATGTAATATTCAAAAGATCACGCTGGAGACGGGTTGTTTTGAGGATGACATCGATTTAAAGAATTGTTAACTAGGACTATTCAAACAATCGGAGTCATCACGCCAGAGACAGGTTTATTGAGGATGCCGTGTGGATGAGGCAGCTTAAGGGGGAGTCTAAATGACACGGTCTCTGCAGACACTTCAGGGTCATGTGTTGGTCACATCTGGGTGCAGGTCCACCGTCTGATCGGGATACAGCCTGGATCCGGCTGACTGCAGTAGACCTCGGGATAAAACAGAGACACTAACATTAGCGTAGATGCCATTCTTCTGATGATGTAACGAGTACATCAGGTGTTATGGGAAGTGTTCCCGGTTCCGGCTGACCTAGATAATGCAGCCTAATAATCATTTAATTGAAAAAGTGTTTTATGTGTATGCCATAAAGAGATGTGTTTTAAGTCTAGATTTAAACTGAGTGTGTCTGCTTCCCAACAATGCTAGGAAGACTGTTCCAGAGTTTAGGTGCTAAATAGGAAAAGGATCGACCAGCTGCAGTTGATTTTGATATTCTAGGTATTATCAGCTGGCCAGAGTTTATAGATCGCAGTAGACGTGATGGAGTATAATGTGTTAAGAGCTCATTCAAGTACTGGGGAGCTAAACCATTTAGTGCTTCGAAAGTGATTAGCAAGATTTTAAAATGTATGCGATGTTTAATAGGGAGCCAGTGCAGTGTTGACAGAATGACAATGACATGAATCACTACTTATTTACACTACTAATTTAAGATAAAAAAAAAATACTAAACAGAAAAACTAGACAAATGCAACCAAAGTGAGATCTCAATTTAGAGTCAATTAATTAATGAAATTATTTTGTTTACTGACAATAATATGAAACATGAATAAATGAGTAAAAGAATGAATAAAAGTAACCATCACAATAAATAAATAAATAAATACAAGTCAACAACACATGACACAAAGCTTTATTAAAACGTAATGTTCTAACAATCAGGCGGTGAACCCCTCGTCCTGCCACCATCTCAACACAGCTGTGCCAATTGACCAGTGTGAGTGCCCGCGATCACTAGAGGGCACTCTAAGCCGGACTGTCATTCTGTCATAGACTACATCTCCCATAATCCTTTACCCGGACTCATCAGCACTCATTGATTACATTCACCTGCACCCCATTACCTTGTTACCTCACACTATAAAAACCATGTTCACCCTGTCAGTCACTGCGAAGTCTTGTTTTGTGTTTCACTGCATTTCTGAGCGTTTACCCTGGTTTCATGTCTCTTGGTCTTGGATTTCTTGCCTTCTCCGTGGATTACCCGTTTGCCTGTCTCCTCTTTTTTGTTTGCTTGATTGGACTGATTGCTTGTGTATGACCTTCTGCCTGTTTTCTGACTACGATTGTGGATTACCCTCTAATAAAGCTGCATTTGGATCTTCAACCCTCTATCTCAGAGCAGTCGTGACAGAAGACTTCGCCATGCACAGATCCAGCAGCCAAGTGAACATCTGTCCACAAATGAGTCCAGCCTCACAGATCATGTGTCTCCGCCAGGGAGATCGCCCGATCGAGGACTATGTACAAGAGTATATTGAACTGGCACATCTCTCCACAATGGACAGGGTATGTCTAATGATATTTTTTCGAGGGGGACTATCTGAGCCATTAAGTTCAATCATGCCATTGCACAACCCTAATTGGACTCTGGAATTTTATATAAATATGGCACTGCAACTGTGTGGTTCTGCATTCACTGTGGGAGTAGCAGAGGAGGAACACTGCACGGCCGCATTACCCGCCAGTCCAGAGTTTCCTTCCATCCCAGCCCCTGACCAGTGTCCAGAGATGGCTCCAGCCCCTGACCAGCGTCCAGAGACGGCTCCAGCCACTGACCAGCGTCAGAGACGGCTCCAGCCACTGACCAGCGTCCAGAGACGGCTCCAGCCACTGACCAGCGTCCAGAGACGGCTCCAGCCACTGACCAGCGTCCAGAGACGGCTCCTGCCACTGACCAGCGTCCAGAGACGGCTCCTGCCACTGACCAGCGTCCAGAGGCTCCTGCCACTGACCAGCGTCCAGAGACGGCTCCTGCCACTGACCAGCGTCCAGAGGCGGCTCCTGCCACTGACCAGCGTCCAGAGACGGCTCCTGCCACTGACCAGCGTCCAGAGACGGCTCCTGCCACTGACCAGCGTCCAGAGATGGCTCCTGCCACTGACCAGCGTCCAGAGATGGCTCCTGCCACTGACCAGCGTCCAGAGATAGCTCCGGCCCGTCTGCCGAGTCCAGAGAGGGCTCCGGCTCCACCTTGTGTCCCGAGTCCAGAGAGGGCTCCTGCCACTGACCAGCGTCCAGAGATGGCTCCAGCCACTGACCAGCGTCAGAGACGGCTCCTGCCACTGACCAGCGTCCAGAGACGGCTCCTGCCACTGACCAGCGTCCAGAGACGGCTCCTGCCACTGACCAGCGTCCAGAGCTCCTGCCACTGACCAGCGTCCAGAGACGGCTCCTGCCACTGACCAGCGTCCAGAGACGGCTCCTGCCACTGACCAGCGTCCAGAGACGGCTCCTGCCACTGACCAGCGTCCAGAGGCGGCTCCTGCCACTGACCAGCGTCCAGAGACGGCTCCTGCCACTGACCAGCGTCCAGAGACGGCTCCTGCCACTGACCAGCGTCCAGAGACGGCTCCTGCCACTGACCAGCGTCCAGAGACGGCTCCAGCCACTGACCAGCGTCCAGAGACGGCTCCAGCCACTGACCAGCGTCCAGAGACGGCTCCAGCCACTGACCAGCGTCCAGAGACGGCTCCAGCCACTGACCAGCGTCCAGAGACGGCTCCAGCCACTGACCAGCGTCCAGAGACGGCTCCTGCCACTGACCAGCGTCCAGAGACGGCTCCTGCCACTGACCAGCGTCCAGAGACGGCTCCTGCCACTGACCAGCGTCCAGAGACGGCTCCTGCCACTGACCAGCGTCCAGAGACGGCTCCTGCCACTGACCAGCGTCCAGAGACGGCTCCTGCCACTGACCAGCGTCCAGAGACGGCTCCTGCCACTGACCAGCGTCCAGAGACGGCTCCTGCCACTGACCAGCGTCCAGAGGCGGCTCCTGCCACTGACCAGCGTCCAGAGACGGCTCCTGCCACTGACCAGCGTCCAGAGACGGCTCCAGCCACTGACCAGCGTCCAGAGACGGCTCCTGCCCTGACCAGCGTCCAGAGGCGGCTCCTGCCACTGACCAGCGTCCAGAGAGGGCTCCGGCCCGTCTGCCGAGTCCAGAGAGGGCTCCGGCCCGTCTGCGAGTCAGAGAGGGCTCCGGCCCGTCTGCCGAGTCCAGAGAGGCTCCGGCCCGTCTGCGAGTCCAGAGAGGGCTCCGGCCCGTCTGCCGAGTCAGAGAGGGCTCCGGCACGTCTGCCGAGTCCAGAGAGGTCTTGGCCCGCCTCGTGTCCCGAGTCCAGAGAGGGCTCGGCCCCGCCTCGTGTCCCGAGTCCAGAGAGGGCTCGGCCCCGCCTCGTGTCCCGAGTCCAGAGAGGGCTCGGCTGGACCACCTGCTTTGCCTGCTCCACCATGGAGGTCTTCTAGACCATCTAGTCCGCCGTGGGGTCTTCAAGATCGTACGCCACTGTGGTGGTCATCTGCTCCGCCGTGGGGGTCTCCAACCTCGTCTGCGCCGCTGTGGTGGTCTGCTCCGCCGTGGGGGTCATCGACCTCGTGTTCGCCGCTGTGGTGGTCGTCTGCTCCGCCGTTGGGGTCTTCAGCCTCTTCTGCGCCGTTGTGTAATAGTTATTTTTGGACTTGGACAGAGCATCTTTGTAGCTCTTAACATGGTCATTATAGGTTTCTCGGTGTACAATAAGGCCAGTTTTTTTATAATACCTCTCCAACCTCCGTCCTGTGGCCTTCATGAGGCAGAGTTCAGCAGTAAACCAGGGAGCAGGACAGGAGAAGGAGACAGATCGAGTAATGAGGGGGGCAACAGAGTCCAGACTACGCGACAAGGCCAGGTTATAATCATTAACCAAGTCATCAACTGTACAGTTTGGAGAATAGCTGATCAGATGGCCTTCAAGAGTGTTTGACACGTTTTGTATGGATACTTGTTTAATGTTTCGATATGCAATGGTCCTTTTCTCACACTTCCTGTGTGTGTTGTGCACAGTAACAGAGAACATGACTGCAAGATGATCAGAAACGGCCAGGTCAATAGTTTGTAGATGAGTTGGGGTAATCCTAAGGAGCATACCAGATCCAGTGTATGACCTTTAGCATGTGTGGGGCTGTTGACATTTTGTGTAAAATTAAAGCAGTCCAATAGTGACAAGAATTCTGTAGTGTAAACATTACTGGAGTCAACATGAATGTTAAAGTCACCAAGTAGGATGGTAGCTGGAGAGGTTGGGCAAATCAGGAAAAGAAGGTCAGAAAGCTCAGGAAGGAAGCTAGCAGTATTTTATGAATACTAAGGATTCGGACATATTATTCGCTCTGCTACTGCTTTTTACTATATAGTAGGAAAATATGCAGTTTCAACACAGACTGCGTGTTTGTGAATTTGGGGGTGGAGCTATCAAGCTATCATGTTTGTTATAGTGATTGCAAATATCAACAGCGTTTTGCAGAAATTGCGTACTGCAGCTTTAACTCAATCTGCTTGCAATCACATCATTCTCTTTAGAGCACATCTGATTGGTTCCTGCTGTATCAGTAGCCAATAAGCTGTCAAGCTCAACCTTCAAATAATTTGTTAGCATTTGCTGTAGTTGCAGTGCGATTTTAGAAACCCTCCACCTTACCTAGCTCCACCTGTATTTACTGAAATTGGAAAGAATTAGATTATACCTGAGATTTTTGGTAACGTTACATGTAAAATTACACATAAAACGTGATTTCTAGTCAAATGTTTAGGTCCCATTGTTAAACTTTGATTAATCAAGTAGTCTAGCAAGAAATATTTTCCCATGTACCCACTTGGCAGTTTTTTGTTACTTGTTTTTTTGGGACCCTAATGGTTTCTAGTTAAGAATTTCTGATGTTGCCAAGGTCAACTAATGACCCATGGGGTTCGTTTAGTCATTTTGAATTGATGTCAACGTGAGTGGCGAAAAATACATATTTTCATAACTCCTGAAACACACAACATACAAAGACAAATAAACCCACTTGTTAACTCTGACACCAGGAATCAAATGGACATGGTACAACCCCTCTATTGGTCAAAATTATTGGCCCCTCTATTTTGTTTTGCAAATTTAGCCACATAAAACTAATTTATTCTGTTATAACAATTGCAAGGTTATTAAATTGATCACTGTTAAATGGATCAAAGATCATCATCGTTGTTTATCATCAATCTCCTCATCATCATCACTGGTGACAACATCAGCAAACAGGTCGATGAGAGATGGGTCCAGAACCGGACAGAGTCGGGCCTATAGTTATTGCAAATGTGTTATACATTTGTTTGTATGGAAAGAACCCTAGCTTGCAAAGCAGGAACCTCCCAATTATAGACTCTAATAAATGTGGACGGAGAGGCCTGCCGCCACACAGATATCTTCCAGTGGTATTCCACTTGACCAAGCCATGCCTTTAGTGGAATGAGCTCTGACGCCTAAGGGGCAGCAGAGACCTTTTGACTCGTAAGCCAGTAAGATAGCATCTATTATCCATCACGATAAATTCTGCTTCGTGATCGTGCACCCTCTGGTGCGGCCGCCAAAGCATGTGAACAGCCGTTCCGACTGCCGGGATGCGGCGTGCCTAGATAAATTCGAAGAGCCCTGGCGCTGGAATAGCTGACAGCAAAATGACCTGAGGCCTAACATCATTCGAAAACGTTTGAGAGGAGGAAAGTGCCAACCTTGAACGCAGCGCCACTAGGCGCTGGATGACAAGCGTGTGCTGTGACGTTAGCTGCGTTCTCAGCCGCACAGAGTCTATGACTGGGAGCTCTTGGTAGTTTTGATACTGAGTCCCAGACATTCTAGATAGCTGAGGAGCTAGGACCTGTGAGTTATCAACTGCGCCTCTGATTGAGCTATAATGAGCCAATCGTCAAGGTAGTTCAGCGCTCACACTGTCAGGAACTGTGTGAAGAGAGGACTCAAACGCAGAGGATAAGTGTAACAGTTTATTAGCCACCACAGAAAGTCAAATAAACATCCAATGTGTGTAGAGAAAACAAACGTGAAACAGAAAATGGGGGTAAACTCCAGAGCCGTACATAAAGAGACCTGCGGACACAGGCTGGGGAGACCACCTCCGGTGCAAATGCCCAACGGGACGCAAAGCGAGCGAGGATGAGGAAGGCGGGGCACACGGCCAGATACAACTCTCCTCGTCTAGGCGTCCTGAGAACAGCAGTGGACAAGGGTTAGACACAATACACAGGAACAACCATACATGACAAACAGTACGAATCTACTGATAACAAGGGGACACTTTGTAAATGTACTGGGTGCCAGGGATAGTCCGAATAGTAGGACTGTGTATTGATAAGCCTGCCCCTGGAAGGCAAATCTCAAAAATGGCCTGTGGCGCTGAATGTTAACAGAAGCATCTTTCAGATCCACAGTGAATTTGCGAGACGATTTATTTTGTGGTCAACATTCTGGACGAGCGAAATTCATCCACCAACCTTAAAAAGAAACCTTAAAACCTTTTGAAATTTAGGGTTCTTCTGGAGCTTTGAGCCGTGTCAGCTTGCCCTTGAAGGTGCTGGTACAGTCCTCACCACTAAACACAGTAGCCGAGCAGGTGCTGCAGTCCGGCTGCCCAAGAGGAGTGGCCAGCTCTGGGACATTGACCAGCTGGCGGTGCCGGCCCATGCCAAGGTAGATGATGAGGTGGATGGTGTCAGCGTGATGCAGGAGGATGAAGAAGATGTCGGTGTCCAGGGTCCTCACTACTGCAGACTTGAATCCCAGCTTGACGGCATGATGCAGGTAGAGCACAACCCGGCTGTCCATCTCCTCCTGGTCTGACTGGAGGTCTGACTGGTCTGATCTGAAATGGCAGAAAACACCCCAGTGCATGGTAGCTTATGTTCTAGGCAAACAATTTGCTAACACAAGATCTCACTGAAGTTTCCTGAGTATGGATCAATGGAGTCAGTGGAGAAGAGGCTTCTTGGTCACCATGCGGTTCAGGACCTGCAGGGAGATTGCTCCGAATGTATGAGGCAGGTTGAACTGAATGTTTTCGTGTGAACCAACTGCTTAATCCACAAATTGGTCGAATCCTTGATCCAAGTCCAAATGATCAACTTTCCACTGGTAAGGCATTTGATCATTTTAGCCTTGAGCAATAAACAACAAGCGAGTTTAATTGTATCGATAAGAGCAGGGGTTTGGCAACCCTGAGTGAGAAAGATTAATATTATTAACCTTATAAAGGGTATTGTAAAATATTTGATTTGCAAATTTATAAGGCCTCTTTGATCATGATAAACATAATCAAAACTTTGCTGAAAAAACATTTGCACACAATCTACTGTTGTCTGATTGATAGTTTGATTATCCATAATGTTTTAGAAAACCCATGTTAAAATGTATCAAATATGATCCATCAAGCATTTGAGTTTGTTTGTTCATCTTTCAGTCATCAAAAACTACAAAGCTTTGATTGTGAAAGCATTTAAATATAATCTTTTTTAAGGCATTATTGGGGAATATAGAGTGACAACTGATATTTATATGCATTTTAAGTAGTGTTGAGAGTAGCAGCGTTACAAAAGTAATGCATTACAGTAAATTATTACTTTTTGCTGTAACGCAGTAGTGTTGGGCATTACTAATCAATTTTCAGTAATATTTTAGTCTGTACATTTTCAATAACGTGTGCGGTACAACGCACTTTTTGTGCAAGACGAACGTAGGCTATAGTCAAATGCAACCTTTGTCTAAAACCAAAAGAACTGTCGATGTTGTGAAATAGCACTAGCAATAAAAATGTTTAATAAAATATCTCTTGCACTTTGTGCATGATCTTTTGTATTGTGAACCTCTTGAATTCAAAGAGAATAAAATAATGACAACAATAAGAAAAGAACAAATGCGCATCTTGTCATGGCCTACAGTTCTGTTGTGTCTATGGACAGACCCAAGCTATTCCCAGATATTGCCAGATAATCCCTTTACCTCTACCATACTTCTGTCACGTACTGCTCTGAGACAGAAGGGTTGGAGATCCAAACACAGCTTTATTCAGAGGGTAATCCACAATCGTAATCAGTGAAAAGGCAAAAGGTCATACACCAGTAGGCAGTCCAATCAGGCAAACAAAACACGGGACAGAGGCAAAAGGGTAATCCGGGACACAGGCAAGAATTCAACAAGCGAAGATCCATGAAACCAGAAACAACGCTCAGAAATCAAGTGTGTGACAAGACAAGACTTTGCAGTGAATGACAGAGTGAACATAGTATAGAGATTGCTAATGTGTCGTCATCATGATGTATTCCCGGTGGTGACGCAAAGCATTTTGGGAATCCCGGCACAAAGCGCCGGGCGCCAGACTTCTTTGCATGGAGGGTTGAACGCAGTGTTCATGCCATCTACCTGCTGTGTTATAAACTGCAATAGTCCTTCTCACAATAGAATTGGCATAAAGCTTAAGATATCCCTTTATTGTTTTTCAGCGTGGAAAAATAATGACGGTGTAGTTTTGTTGAATTCTGACTGCATGCAGATAGATGAGAGAGAGCGAGGACTGTGGTGCTTAAAACATTATTATACCTTCACATGGACGACAGTTTTCTAACCCACTTTTACAATCTCCAGGTCCTGGACCTGCTGTAGCGACTGGAATTTACTGAAAACTTAGTGTGTGTATGCGCACTAACACTAACGCCCTTTTATACTCATACTGCAGTGCGTGTTGCGGTTCAGGAGCCGTCCTGTTGTGCTTTCACATATGCTGCGTTTGCACTGCGCAACTGATCCGCTGTTGTTTACCACAAACACAGCATTTGTAGCTGTCGCATATAAGGTATTTTTTCTTGCTGAATATATTTTGGTAATTTCTTGAAAGTTTTGTTTTTGTTTGTTTCAAAATGTTGTAATTCATGAATACTTATTTGAGAATTGTATATTTCTTGGCCTGATAGTTTGGCAATAGTGACACCTACAGGAGAAAATGAGTAAAGTAAGACATAACAGTCATGCGATTTGATTGGCATGAAGACGGAAAGCATGAGGTGTTGCACACACGAATTGAGAGTTACGAAGATTGAAAGGAGTGTTTGATGATAAGATGTTTCCTAATGTCTCCTGAATCCTGATTGGAAAGCACACGGTATGTTTGTTTATATCTTGGTTATGTCTTGTTCATAATTTAAGGTATTATGTGTATTCATTTCAGTTTATTAAAAGTTATGGGCTAAATCGAACGATGTCATGGAGAAATGTCACAAATTTGATTGTATTTTTTCTTTATTTTCAGTTTTTTCACGGTGTCCATTTGATGTGTGTGACTTTGATTGTTCTGAGGACATTAAATATTGAAGACATCTAAGACATCAGTTGAAGCGTGGTTTTTCTGGTCCGGAGAAAACGTTCAGGAGCCGTTATAGTGAAAAACGTGTATTCACCACCCCCTTGAAGAGTGCAAGATTTCATTATGGAAACGGAAAGATCGTTGCCAGTATCTCGAAGTGGAAAAAATGTGGCCATTGGTGAAAGTGAAGACGTCGCCATTCAAGGGAGCAACGCGATTTCGTTGTATTGAAACGCCATTGCGTTTCACGTGTCTGCATTCCTTACTGCGCAGAAGAGAAACGCAAGAAGATATTGCTGCAGTGACGACGGATAGCCATAAGGTGGCAATGTTGCGACGTGTTGGACAATTCAGTTGTCAATAAGAGTTGCTACCTTTGGATTTACAGGTCAGACTGTATCTTTTCAGATTGAAATCTCATTTCTTGATTGATGTTGCCTTAACATTTATTCTATCTTAAATTGTATGCAAATTGTTGAAACAAATATTTGCATTTGATGCTTTTCTAAGTTGATAGAAGTGGGTAACTTGATTAATAATTGACATTTTGCAATTTTCACGTGGTATTACAGCTTGATATCAGTGTTTAAAGCTGAATAATAGTGTGGCGTAAAGCAAGTTACCAACATGGATGAAGATAGAATAGACAGTGTCTTAGACCAAGTGATTCAAGCTCTTGAAGATGAAAAGGCACAATTAGAGGGGAAATTAGAAACTGACATTGATGTCGTTGACAGACAAAATTATGAGGAACGCTTAGCTGAAATTAATGCAGATCTGGAAGTTAATAAGATGAGATTCCAGGAATCATCGTCACAAGTTGAGCAAAAAGTTAAGCGATCAAAAAGAGAAAAGGCCCAACAGAAAAATGCTTGAGTGGAAACGTGAAGTTAGCAAAAAGAACGGAAGTTTATGTTCACATACTTAAACTTTAAAGCTGAAGTGCAGTTTATCAGATCTAAACTGAAAGAAGAGTGCTCTAAAAATGAGTTGGATGACATGATGGTAACGGCAAAGAAACGCGAAGCAGAGTTAAAACAAACATATGAGAGTATCCGTGCATTGAACATCCCATCTCAAGATATCAGAAGAAGAATGGACAGCGGCACTTCAGTGACTAGTGAAATAACAGCACTACTGAAAGGACGTTGCGCAGAAGTTGGCACTAAGGAGTTTGATGCAGAAGTTGGCACTAAGGAGTTTGATGAAGCTGTAAAATAATCACTTATGCAGTTATTGCAAAGAGATGACGCCAGGTCGATTTATGGATCAACTGTGTCGAGAGCTGAAAGAGATAGTCAGCAGGGAAGTCATATGTCAGTAAAAAGGGCGGAAGCAGCCGCACGCTTAGCTGCAAAACGCGCTGAACTAAAAAGAGAAAAGGAAATCTCTGCTCAAAGAAAAGAGGTGCTAGCCCAACAAGAGAGGTTGAAAATGCTGGAGGAGCAAAGGGATTTTGAAGTCATGGAAGCTGAATACATTGTGTATGCAGAAGAGGAATCAAGATTGAATGCTGAAATAGGAGATACTAAAGGAAGAAGCACTTTGCCTCCACGTCAGCACCCATTGCAGCACAATAACCCTTCATGCATCAAGGTTTCCCAAGAAACTTTAGCTCAACTTTGCTCTGAAGATGAGTCAGAGAAAAAAGTTGATGAGGTCTTGTTAGTGAAAGCACTAAAAGAATCCCTGGCAATGACTAAACTTCCAGCTCCAGAGCCATTTACTTTTACAGGTGACCCGCTCAAGTTCACTGAATGGCGCACTTGCTTTAAAGCTTTGATTGAGACCAACTGTTCAACTCCCGCCCATAGGCTGTTCTATCTGAAAAGGTACATAAGTGGAAATGCGCTTAGTGTACTAGAGGGAACATTTTATAGAAGTGATGAGGATGCATATATGCAAGCTTGGGATACCCTGAACAAACGCTATGGACACCCCTTTGTAGTTCAAAGGGCCTTTAGGACAAAGCTGAGTAAATGGCCAAAAATTGGACCTAAAGAACCACTGAAATTGAGGGAGTTTAGTGATTTCCTCGTCTCTTGCAAAAATGCAATGCCTCATGTACATTGTTTGGGGGTTTTGGACGATTGTGAAGAAAACCAGAAATTTCTCCAGAAACTTCCTGACTGGGTAACAACTCGCTGGAATAGGTATGTCACTAAAGCACTGGATGAAGAGAAGACATACCCCAATTTTATTGAGTTTTCAGACTTTGTGGCAGAAGAGGCACGTATTGCATGTAATCCTGTTTCCTCACTGCTTGCTTTAAAGAATGAAGATGAAAGGCCTGCAAGGGAGCAGAAACGTCACAAGGCTGGCGCTCTAGCGCAAAATGTTAAACCCATTGCTAAGAGCTTGAGTGCATTGGAAAGAGAGAGAGGCTCCCAACCCAGCCCTTCTTACACTCAGGATAAGAGGCAAATAGAATGTGTCTGCTGTCGGCAAAATCACTTTATATACAAATGTGAAAGGTTTGCGGCAATGCCTCTTGAGGAGAAGAAGAAGTTCATCAACAATAACAAGATGTGCTTTGGT
Source organism: Gobiocypris rarus (assembly GCA_023029165.1). Taxonomy (NCBI): domain Eukaryota; kingdom Metazoa; phylum Chordata; class Actinopteri; order Cypriniformes; family Gobionidae; genus Gobiocypris; species Gobiocypris rarus. Next base: position 5,795,763 of record CM040927.1, read on the forward strand.
TGCCTCAGAATTGGTCATACCTCCAAAAACTGTAAAAAGCGAGCTACTTGTAACATCTGTAGGCAGAGTCACCCCTCTCCACTTCATGAAGAACGCTCTCAAGGAGTAAAACCAGAAGCTTTGCTTGAGGAAAGGGCTTTCACTAGCTTATACAGTGTGGAGATGGACAATGGTAATCATACTTCAATGATCATTCCAGTGTGGCTCTCTTGTGCTACAAAGGACAGCCCAGAAATTCTATCCTATGCATTACTGGACACGCAGAGCAGTAATACATTTATCGATCAAGACATCTGTGACAAACTGCAAGCAAACACAGCATCAGTGAAATTAAAGCTGTCCACAATGACTGATAGAGCTTCAATTGAGAATTGTCAGAGAGCAATTGGGCTAAAAGTGAGAGGTTATAATCTGCAAGAGTACATTGAGTTGCCACCCGTATACACTCGAGAATACATTCCCCTGGAACGAGATAGCATTCCTACGTGCAAAAAGGCTCAAAGATGGAATCACCTGCTCAGTGTTGCAGACAAGATGCCGGATTTGTTGGATTGTCCTGTAGGGCTTCTAATTGGCTATGATTGTCCAAGGGCCCTGAAGCCAACCCAAGTGATATCAGGGAAGGATCATGAACCGTACGCAGTCAAGACAGACTTAGGCTGGAGTATAGTGGGATCCATAACACCTAGTGCTTGTTCTAGAAATGTAGTGGGTTCTGTCATCGCATTTCTGTAAAGGAACTCCCAGCTATCACGCCTGCCTCTGTGATCAGAGCGTTAGAAACAGACTTTCGGGATACAGACTCAAGAGAAAAGACAATATCTCAAGAAGACATTCAGTTTCTCCAACATTTGGATGAAAAAACTCAACACAACAGTGAAGGACATGTGGAAATGCCCTTACCTTTCAGAGAACGTCCTCAATTACAGAACAATAAGCAGCTTGCTACGGTTCGCTTGAAACATTTGAAAAGAAAACTGGAGAGGAATACCAAGTACAGAGAGGACTATGTGAGATTTATGGAGAGTGTCTTTAAAGATGGTGATGGGAGGAAGCAGAGGCCACACCAAAAGAAGGCAATACATGGTACATTCCGCATCATGGGGTGTATCATCCCAGGAAGCCAGAAAAAATAAGAGTGGTATTTGACTGCTCAGCCAAATTTGAAGGTACGTCTCTAAATGACCACTTACTCTCAGGTCCAGACTTAACAAATGCTCTGACGGGAGTGTTGTGTAGATTTCGTGAGCATCAGATTGCGATTGTTTGCGATGTGGAGAAGATGTTCCACCGCTTTCATGTCAGTCCTGATGATCGTGATTTCTTGAGATTCCTATGGTGGGAAGAAGGGAACATTGAAAAGGAACCCAAGGAATACCGCATGAGTGCATATTTTGGAGCAGCATCTTCTCCGGGTTGTGCGAACTACGGCATGAAATATCTTGCCAGAAAATATGAAAAGGAATATCCACTGGCAGCGAGCTTCATCTGCAAAAATTTCTATGTAGATGATGGACTTGTCAGTGTTGATTCCATCGAGAAGGCTAACAAATTGGTTGGTGAAGCGCAAGAAGTCTTGGCAAAAGGAAAACTGCGTTTGCACAAGTTTGTGTCCAATGTCAGAGAAGTGTTGACTGCAATTCCAGAGAGCGAACGTGCCAGTGTTGTGAAGGATGTAGATCTGAACTACAATGAGCTTCCAATGCAGAGTGTACTGGGAGTAAAGTGGAACATAGAGACTGATACGTTCTCATTCAAAGTTGACCTTCCTGAGAGAGCTGCCACTCGGCGAGGAATTCTGTCAGTGGTTGCAAGTGTGTACGACCCATTAGGGTTTATCGCTCCCTATGTCTTGATTGGAAAAAGAGTGCTCCAAGAGATGTGCAAACAGGGGATAGGATGGGATGAACCCCTTCCCTCTGATCTGAAGCCAAAGTGGGATACATGGCTCCATGACTTAGAGAATCTGCAAAGGGTTCAAATACCAAGATGCTTCATTCCTGAAAATATGGGCAGAATCCAGAAAATAGAGCTGCATCATTTTTCAGATGCCAGCAGTGAAGGTTATGGGCAGTGTTCATACATTAGGATCGTTGCTGATGAACAAGTGCATTGCACACTGGTCATGGGTAAGGCTAGAGTAGCCCCTATGAAGGTTTTCAGCATACCACGCCTTGAGCTGACCGCAGCCATGATTTCTGCTGCAGTAAGTCATGTTCTTAGAGAAGAGCTTGATCTGAAGGTAAATGAGGAGTTTTTCTGCACCGATTCCCAGGTAGTCCTAGGGTATATCAAGAATGAAGCACAGCGCTTTCATGTCTTTGTTGCCAATCGTGTCCAGAAGATTAGAGACTCTACTGATCCAAGGCAATGGTTCTATGTGGATACAAGTCAAAATCCTGCAGACTGTGCATCTAGGGGTCTCAAGGTGGCAGACCTGATGGACTCCAGTTGGTTGACAGGTCCCAAGTTCTTATGGGAACGAGATATTATCACTCAGGAAAATTCCCCAGAGCTTCTTGTAGGTGACCCTGAGGTGAAGGTCTTGAAAATAGATGCTTGTGTAAGAAGCAGCTTTTTTGAAAGACTATCAAGATTCTCAGATTGGAATAAAGCCCTCAATACGATTGCAAGGATCAAAAGACTGGTGACCAGAGACAAGACAGGGTTCATTGGTGTAGAGGAGAGAGAGAGAGCAGCTCTTGTGCTCATCAAAGCAGCACAAAGAGAAGCCTTCGAAGAAGAACTGAAATGGCTCGGTCAAAACCCTGCTACGCTGCCAAAGAGTAATAAGTTATACCAACTTGATCCTATCCTCCAGAATGAACTGATCAGGGTTGGTGGACGCTTAAGGAAATCTACTGCAGCATTTGAGGTGAAACATCCAGTAATTCTTCCAAAGGAAGGCATTGTCACACAACTAATCCTTGACCATTGTCACAAGAAAACTCAACATCAAGGCCGAGGTCAGACCTTGAATGAGCTCAGAGCCAGTGGATATTGGATATTAGGTGCAAGCAATGTAGTGGCCAAGTACATCAAAAATTGTGTTACTTGCAGAAAACTGTGTAGACCAGTTGAAGAACAGCGTATGGCTGACCTTCCAGCTGACAGAGTGGAACCTCACCCCATTCTTGTATTCTGGTATTGACTGTTTCGGGCCTTTCTACACGAAACAAGGTCGGAAGGAATTCAAAAGGTATGGTCTGTTGTTTACATGTTTAAGCTCCAGAGCTGTACATTTAGAAATGTTGGAGGATCTCACTACCGATGCATTTCTGAATGCTCTAAGATGTTTCATAGCAATCAGAGGAGCCGTTCGACAGATTAGATCCGACCAAGGCACGAATTTCGTGGGGGCGAAGAATGAGCTGGAGAAAGGTTTGAAGGATCTGGACCAAGAAAGGATCTCAACCTATCTTGCAAGTAAACAATGTGATTTCCTTATGAATGTTCCTGAAGCAAGCCACATGGGAGGCGTGTGGGAACGCCAGATAAGGACAGTTAGGAGTGTGATGAACGTTGTTTTGATGCAAGCTAAAGGAAGACTAGATGACAGCTCATTAAGGACATTTTTCTATGAGGCAATGTCAATTGTAAATAGTTGTCCGCTTACCACTAACACAATAAATGACCCAAAGAGTGTTGAACCTTTGACACCTAATCATCTGCTCACAATGAAGACCTCAGTGCCTCTTCCTCCTCCTGGCAAATTTGTCCGTGAAGATCTATATGCTAGAAAAAGATGGAGAAGAGTGCAGTACTTGTCGGAGCAGTTTTGGAGCAGATGGCGCAAAGAATACCTGGTCAATATAAGCCTCAGGCAGCAGTGGCATACACCTAGAAGAAATGCTCGCGTTGACGACATAGTAATTGTCAAAGAGGACAATGTTCCCAGAAATGAATGGAGGCTAGCTAGAGTAGTGGAGACAATTGCAGATGATGATGGGTTTGTACGAAAAGTTAAACTCCAAATGGGACAAAGTAAGTTAGGAAAAAAGGGTGAGCGATTGACGCAAATGTCTCTTTTGGAGCGTCCAATCCAAAAATGTGTGGTAATAGTTGAAAATAACTCCTAAAAGCTTAGGGGAGGAACCACAAAATAGGATTAGACAAATTAGTCTTGACATCTAAAATAGTGTTTTCCAAATAAGGTTAAATTAAAAGTTAGCAACACTGGTAGTGAAAGTGTTAGAAGATGAATGAAAGTTAAGTAACAGCTGAAAGGAAAATTACAGGCTTTATTGAGTTAATCAAAATATTGCTGACATAAATCCTTGTAATTTTGGTGGCAGTGTAGCTGTCGCATATAAGGTATTTTTCTTGCTGAATATATTTTGGTAATTTCTTGAAAGTTTTGTTTTTGTTTGTTTCAAAATGTTGTAATTCATGAATACTTATTTGAGAATTGTATATTTCTTGGCCTGATAGTTTGGCAATAGTGACACCTACAGGAGAAAATGAGTAAAGTAAGACATAACAGTCATGCGATTTGATTGGCATGAAGACGGAAAGCATGAGGTGTTGCACACACGAATTGAGAGTTACGAAGATTGAAAGGAGTGTTTGATGATAAGATGTTTCCTAATGTCTCCTGAATCCTGATTGGAAAGCACACGGTATGTTTGTTTATATCTTGGTTATGTCTTGTTCATAATTTAAGGTATTATGTGTATTCATTTCAGTTTATTAAAAGTTATGGGCTAAATCGAACGATGTCATGGAGAAATGTCACAAATTTGATTGTATTTTTACTTTATTTTCAGTTTTTTCACGGTGTCCATTTGATGTGTGTGACTTTGATTGTTCTGAGGACATTAAATATTGAAGACATCTAAGACATCAGTTGAAGCGTGGTTTTTCTGGTCCGGAGAAAACGTTCAGGAGCAGTTATAGCATTTATTCATTATTTTTATCCAAAAGTTGTTACTGAACATGGCTTGTCAGAGTTGCAATTGTCTTTGTTTACACTTTCATAGATGTAAGGTCTTAACATAGCCTACTACATTTAAATGTTTATTAATTAATATTTATATAGCCAGTACTTTAGATTTAGCTCAAACAAGTGGCAAAACATTTAAACATAGGTTATAGCCTAAAATCACAAACATTTTAAATTAGAAACTTACAATAGGCTATTCAAAAACAGCCAACTCTCGTCTTTTTTTTCGTTTTTTAAACCTTTTATAAGAAATCCATATGGTGAAGTTAGGCAACAGTTTGACGTCCCTTGACCAATCGCTCAGCTCGTAAGGATCCAGTCCATTGATTCCCTTTATTTTCTCATCATATCTCGTCTTTGCATTAGGATTTAGTTTTAGGCGATATAGTCCGACAATGTTTTCTTTAGTCCGCTGCATTTTGTAGGATTATATTCTGTTTTTCTCTCTCATTTTTAATTATTTTCATGCCTGATCACTGGCCTGCTATGCCAGGCCATGTAAATGGGCCAAACATACCCATAATTCTTTGCGTTCTGATGACGTTGCCGCCCAGTTGGTCACATGTCTTAGCAGTAGGCTTGTTTGAGATGAGCAAAATCTGCGCAGAACCGTTCACCGGTGATCAGCGAGAGATGCATGCCGGTTAGAAATGTGTCCGAGGGCGGTCCGCCTTCCTCTGATGTCATGCTGACGTATGTCAAAGAACAAAGGCGGATGTGTCGGATTCTGCAGTCGAGCGCAGTTGCTCTCCACCAAAAGCATGATGGGAAACGACTTACTGACGACACAGCTTAATGCTCATTGGTTTAAACAAACGTGACATGTGATTCTTTTTTTAAATGTTTGATTTTAAAACTCTGATATCATGTTTTAATGTCTATAAATTATGTGTGAATATTCCCAAACTGTGCGACAGTGCGACCTCTCAGTGGGTTATGTGATTGTTGTCATATTTATAAAAATATATAAAAACATGTATGTAATTAAAGTAAAAATGATTATAAACACGTCTTTCGAATGGAAATAAATAACAAAAACTTTGAGTGTCTTGTTCATAATATTTATTTTCATATAAAAGCAACAGAACTTAAATTACATCCAGTTTATCAGCAACGCAGTGCATGAGTGTGAATCCCGCGATATCCGCCTTTGATCACGCAGGTGTCAGATCCACTACGAGAAGACAGAACTGTCCGTCTTTCCTGCACTTTTTTCACTCCTCCCTTCACTGCAGCCGCCTAGTCTCGCCATCATTTCAGGCGAGGCGCATCTCAAACAAGCCTAATCTCTATAGGTAAAGAGGTAAGGACACACAGGTGTAAACAGTGAGTGCTAATGAGTGCGGGCAAAAGGATTATGGGTAATGTAGTCTATGATAGAATAAGAGTCCAGGTTGGAGTGCCCTCTGGTGGTGATCACGGGCTCTCACACTGGTGAATTGTGACAACTTAGAATTGGATCATTTGTGATTCTTTGTGTCATCCTTTCTTGCATTTTCTTGAGCCTTTACTTTGCCAATGGTATGCTAATGTTAGTAGCCTGGATAGCCCACAGTCATCCTCCATCATATCGCTCTCTGCTGGATGTGAACATTTGGTCATTTTAGAATGTCAAGTTCTGCTTCTGTAGTGAAAGTAACTCAAAAGTAATACAGGAGTAATGTAACGCATTACAATTCTGAGATATTGTAATGTAAAGAATTACTTTTAAATAGCAGTAACAAGTATCTATAATGTATTACAGTTTGGAAGTAACTTGCACAACACTGATTTAAGTCTATTATAAAGATCTCACTGACATTATAAGCTATCAGAATTTCATTTTACGTTTGGACAATATAAAGATCAGCAGGTGCATCAAATTACAAATTTTTGCTCAGTTTGGGCTTCTGAATAAAATTGAGGAGTCTTTTCCTATTTGAAAAAATTGGTATTATTTACCAATAGTATCATAGTATATGCGCTATAAAAGCCTGAAGTATGAAATACTTCTATAAACTTACATGTTAATACCTGCAAAAGTTAAAACAATAAGAACTAAAAGGGAAACATTAATTAATAATTTTATCAATATGCAATAATATAGCAATATATAGTCAAAAAAAAAAAGTATTTGCCATCACATTTTGATGCATGATTTAGAATTTCTGAGAGATAATGATGCAGATGAGTCACTGAATCAAAGTCAATAAAACAGGTTAAAACTTTTTATTAAAGAAATCGTCAAAATTAAGTTTGTAATTATTCAATAAATGTGTTCATTTATCGCGCTCTGCTCATGGTAATGATTCGAGTTTTAGTTGCTATGGCGACGCGTGTTATGAATTCTGGCTCATATGCTCGCGATCTCGATCTGTTGTTGAGAGAGAGGCGAATTCACAAACTTTTGCTGAATATTTTCTGAGCGATCTTGAGATTTTGAAGCTGTTCGGAGGATTCCTGAGACGAGACTATTATTCTACAAGAACATCGGAGGAGATATCCTTTACACAGAGTTATATTTTTGAGTTTTGAGTTATAGTTCTTAATATTTCTAAGGATAGGCCGCTTTTATTTTATTGTTCCTTTCTTATTTTAGTTAGAGTTTTACTCATTAATTTTTTTCTTTTCTTTTCTGGGAGGAGTATTTTTGAGGGGAGTTTATTGTATTGTATTGTATTGTATTTTGTGTTGTGTTGTGTTTTGTATTGTTTTTATTGCAGATTGGATGTCGATGGCTCATATGATGGGTGAAAGAGCAGGTGAGTGCTTTAGTTTATGGGATGTTATGTTATGATGTTGTACAATGACTACATTAATGTGAAGAAAATTGTGTGAGGTAACCCATTTGCAGAGGCGGACAGAGTACACAGCTTCATAACTTGAGTAAAAGTACAGATACCCCTTGCTAAATTTTACTCAAGTACAAGTAAAAGTACTGAAGTGCTTGTTTTTAAAAGTATTGAGTATTAAGAGCACAATACATTTTCTAAATATTGCATTACTACTGCCACAGTGCTTACATTTATGTACAGAAACGTCCTACATGGAGTTATGTGTTAATACCTTGGAGAATGTAAAAGGAATTGAAAGTAAAATCAAGTCATTTTCATCTTTTACAATGTTGCTTTATTTAACATTTCTCACTTGCCCACAATGGCAACGCTCTGACGAACCTCTGCTAGAGTTTTAATGGATTTTCTGCACACACACACATTTGAACCTGACTGTGTTAAACACACCGCATACTCAAGAACATCAAAGCGAATGCTCAGCTTACATTAATGTGTGATAGGCTTGCACGATAGTCGGTGTTGCCGGTGTTACCGATGTTCAGACTCAACACCGGTCACTCGCACACCGTGGCATCAACTTTTCAATTTGAGTAACTGAAGTAACAATTTGTAATTGACCACTGGCATTGATTATTGATTATTATTTAAACATGACTAACTATGTGATGTCTGAAATATTCCAGCCTCAGGCCGCTCCAGATCCAGGAGGTTTGGTCAGGAGGTTTGGAGACCCGGATCTGATGACCGTGATCAGGATCCACTGCCAGACCTGACCCAGACACAGATCCAGGAGTTTCCTACAGATTTAGCACATCTGTCTTCTGAGTTTTCTGTGTCCGGAGGTCAGGCTGACGGGAAGAGGGAGTGGCAGAGCGGCAGCCGGCAGAGCCAAGATGATGGACGCCCGTCATCTAAACGCTTTCACAGAGGTCAGAATAGGCTTTTATTAATGAAGTTATGGCTCAGTTAACATATAATGTGTCATTGAAAAAAGAAAGCTGAAAAAAATGAAGTCACGATTTGATGTGACCACTGACATTGATTATTATTAGTATTAAAAATGTCTTCACCAGGCATCATGTCCACATCATCTTTGTCCCTCTCTGATGACAATATAGTGAGGCGGTTCTGTAGAGACTCGTTGAGCCTTAGCAGCCGAGGCACGTACATCGTCGACTGGAGGTGGAGTGGCGATAGATCGGATAGCCGAAACGAACAGGGCAGTTGCAGCGACTGCAGTTTGTCCAGGTCCGACAGCCTGGAAGAGTGGATGTGCCCTCCGCTGCCAGGTCAAGTTCCCGTCGAGCCAGCGGAGACTTCAAATGGCCTTATGGAGGCTTCACCAGCGAACGAGAGCTCAACAGGTGAGACTGAAATAAAGCTGGGCAGTGTGAAGTGTACAGATGGAGATTTTGCTATTTCATGCGTAAGTTTTTAACATGTTAATGTACAGTCACATTTAATTTCATTTCGCTGAAATGTTCTTTCTGGATTGAACAGTAAAATGTAAGTTATGTCATTATATCATTGCCTGATTTGATGTCAGAGATGTTTCTAATCATTAAGTTTTGTTTTCTTCATGTCAGAAAAACCTACAGAACATGAGAACAGGAAAGGAATTGTTTCTTTCCTCATGAGCGCGTGGAAGACGATGAAGCGTTCGCTCTTCTGCTGCTGTCTCAGTGCTGTGGATGATGTGGAGCCTTTTGTTCCTCCGGCGGATCTGGAGCCAGAGCCTGATCCTGGTCCATCATCACCTGATTCAGATCACTCCGGCTTCAAGACAAATAATGGTCAATATGCAGACATTATTTCTCCAACATTGTTTTAAACAGTATTATCGTCTTGTTTGCACTGATATTCTTAATGTAAAACAAAGGATCTAGCAAGCTCATATATTTCTCATATGTTTCTGTTTGTTTTTCAGACTCCTTTGACACTCTCTATAACGTTGGAGCGATGATTGGATCCGGAGGATTCGGAAGAGTGTTCAAGGGAACTCGGAAATTTGATGGCAAACGGTAAAGCAATCTTGCTGAATTGTACAAACATTTTTGCTCTTGCATGCATCAAAACATATTTAATACAGACGGGTTAATACTTAGATAACATTGATCACTGTTTTTTTTTTTGCAGGTTGCCATCAAGCAGATGCGCAAGATTAATAATGATCGTTATCTTGATATTGTAAGTTGGTCAAAAGTTGAATGTGTATTTGTTGTTTAAGTGCTGATTACTGTAGTCAATACACCTGTTGGAAGCATTAGGTGTAAATATCATAGATCAATAAACCTGGAAAGGCTCTGATTATCGTATCTATAAAGATCAAATAAAAGTATGTTTAAAAATTATGTTTTCTTCAGAAAATTATGTTTTCTTCAGAAAATTATGTTTTCTTTTTACCCAGCTAACCTTCTGTCTACTACTTTTCTCTAGCCTGGGCATCCCTAACCTCTCGTTACAGAAGTGGCGCTGCTGATAATGATGAGGCAAGAACCCATAAGCCCCTACGTCATCAAACTGTACGACTGGTTTGAACTTCCTTGGACGTTTAATCTTATAATGGAGTTCCCTGAACCCTGTGAGAGCTTGCTGGACTTCATCATTCGTGATCCTCAACTGGATGAAACAACAGCACGGGTCATCATGCGACAGGCTGTGCTGGCAGTACAACACTGCATCGAGCACATAATGACGTTCATGCAGAGAATTTCCTGGTGAAGACAAACACGTTAGAGCTCAAGCTGATCGACTTTGGCTGCGGTCAGCTACTTAGTGCTGATGGCTACGAGAAAAAAATATACCTTGGTGACTACTTTTGGAGTGTGGAAACCTGGATGTAGTGACTTTCTGATTATTTGACGCTTTGAAAAAATTGCTCAACAATGCGCAAATGTCTTGCTTACAGGATTAATGGATTACTGCCCACCTGAAGTCTTCACGAATCTCGATTCCACGCCGTCCCAACAAATGTCTGGGCTCTAGGAGTGTTGTTGTACGAGATGATGAACGCATGTTCTCCCTTTGGCAATAGAACGGAAATCATACAAGCCAAAGTTACATTTGAGAACTCCAACTTATCCAAAGGTGAGTGAAAAATATTGATAAACACACACATAAAGCAAAAGCTCTGTACAGAAACAGGCAAAGGTGAAGCATGTAAGATTTTTCAAGTTGAAATACATTCAGTTTATTGTTCATCTGTTTTCATAGATGCCAACATTCGTTCCACATGGTCATGACTAACCAGCTCTCTCCTTAATAAAATTTGTACAGAATGCAGTGATCTGATTAGCCAGTGTCTAACCCGGGATCCAACTAAACGGCCGACGTTAGAGCAGATGTTACAACATGAATGGATTAGAAATGATCTGGAGAAGTTCAGGAGAAGTTGAGGAGATTCAGTCGATCAGTGATTTCAGGTGTGAGGAAGTGTTACAGACAGAGTAGGATTATTATCATTTATCTGACCCGAAGCCTGAAGTCCAACCCCGACCTGACAGGAACTCAAGCCGCCGCACCAGAGATCAGAGCCGGCCCACGTCTGAGCAAGAACAGGAGAGATCGAAGACTGAAAGAAGTCATCATGTCATCACAGACACTTTTGCTTTGTTTTAAAAGTCATTTCTGCTAAGACAACCAATCTTTATTTATATAGTGTTTTATATATGACCGATCTCTTGGACGAATCAAACACTAAAGAGATGGTGGAGGTTTTTACTAAACCCTGCTCCATTTCATTAGACTCTGTTGCTCCCCTTAAGCCCAGGAAAGCTAAGGGAAAGGGCCCCGCTCAGCCTTGGTTAAATGATTTTACTCGCTCTCTTTGACAAGACTTGTAAGGCAGAGCGGAAGTGGAAAAGAGATAAACTGCTTGCTTAACCAGTTACCAGAAATCAGTGAAAGAGGCAAAATCTAAATTCCTCAAAACTCATCACTGAAAATGCAAATCGGTTGAGAATTGAAACGTTGAGCGCAGCTGTTATTAACACTTCTCTAGCCAATGGAATTGTCCCTGCTAATTTTAAACTAGCTCCTGTAAAACAAACAAGACTCCTGACTTAAACTTTTACTCCTGACATAAATTAAAAAAATAAATGTCAACGCTTGCAGGTTCGCCGTGCGATTCCTCAAGTTCATTTGACTTTACTGAACCTTTGTAGCAATGGCTTTCACAGACGGCGTCCCGGTTACAGCTCGCTCAGCGCCCTTACTTCGTATCAGCACGACCATCCGCCTCGGCTGTTCAAAAAACAACACACTTTACTCCTTGACTTTTCCGCACGCTGCTTCCAAAACTTCCCCACAATGTCTCAAAAATAATGATGGAAGACGAACCTGACAGAAGTGACTGTCTCATGCATAATAGCTAAATTATATTTTATGCATACTACAGCGCAGTGATTGGATTAAATGAGCTTTATGTCATGAATATGTCGAGAATCGCTCGAAACGGTCGACGTCAGCATGTCCGCCAGCCCCAAACTTGGGCCGAAAGCACACGGTGACTTCAGCTTCTGTGACGTTGCTCCGACTCAGCTTTTCAAACCGGAAGACAGAAATCGCTCAGAAAAATGCAAAAATAACTATTGTTCACATATGAATAACATTAACGACTACCTTTAGTGTTTTCAATGATGTGCAGCCTATACATATCTGCTTACATCTCAAAAAAAGTGTTTTGGGGTTTCATGACCATTTACCGAGCGCTAAAAGAGTAGGTACTATAGCCTGATCGGGTTCAGTATGAATGCGGTCCGCACATCATGCACCATGTTGACATTATCATGTGACCTACGACGTTATCACAAGTGTAACTTAAAAGATACACGTTTATTTCATCGGTTTTATTGATGAAACTTGCTCATTTTGTTGTGAAATTTATGCAATTTTAGGTTAATTTAGGTACTGTCTCCTCTTGGAGTTACATTTGATTCGCGCTAAATTTTGAGAAACAAATCAGTGGTAAAGGGCAGTTTCTTCGTTTGAGATCGATTGGGAAATTGAAACAGTTTCGTCCCCAAAAGATTTAGAGACTGTAATCCACGCCTTCATGACATCACGTCTGGACTACTGTAATTCCCTGTACTGTGACCTGCCTCAAACTACAATCTCTCACCTGCAAATTGTCAAAAATGCTGCCGCGAGACTTCTTACCGGCACAAAAAGAGAGATCACATTTCTCCCATTTTAGCGACTTTACCTTGGCTTCCTGTTAAGTTAAAGTTGCACTTTTTGTGTCCAAGGCTCTATCGGGTGTTGTACCAAAATACTAGTGGTGGGCCGTTATCGGCGTTAACGTGAGACTCTTATCGGGTGATAAAAAACATATCGCCGTTAATCTATTTTCAAAGTTGGGTTGGGAGCTGGGTCTATACTACGCAAGCTATGATGACTTTCGCCTTGATATTTTAGCGGATGTATAGCTACCTAGCCGAATTGCACTGTAGTTGAACGAGTCTTGAACCTGCGTGTATGCCTTCTGTGAAATTTCCACATCAAGCGTGAACGCTGGCTTCAGAAACTTCGGGTGCGCACCTGCGAACTGTACTCGAGTCCTGACGAGCATGACTGACGTACTGCAAGCAGAGAGCTGTAAATCTCATGTCTGCTCGTCGTCAGCGCTCTTAGAGCATTTCCAGTACATTCGAGGCAGATAGACGCAAGTGCCATTACGTACTGAAGCTTTGGTAACTAAATCAACGGTTCAAAAACAAAAATATAAAAATTAGGTGAACAACGCTATTCATTTTGCCTCCTTCTCTTGACGTCGTTACCAAGTAACGGGGTAAACAGCTGCTGCTTTGATGACGCAAACGCACCCCGGTTTCGGACCCAAATAATATAATATGAACACAGTCCAGGGAGCAATCGAACTCGGTCCAGGCAATCGAACCAAGTGTGAAAGCACCAGTCATTATTTGGGTATCACACATATTCTGAATGCCTTCGGCAGAATTAAAAATGAGCCATTTTAATCTAGATTAATTTCAAGATCACAGTGAGATTAATCTAGATTAAAAAAATAAATCTATGCCCACCACTACAAAATACATAAGTGACCTTCTGATTCCTTACACTCCCCAAAGAACTCTTAGGTCTTGTAATCAGCTTCTTTTAACTGTCCCACGCTTTCGCTGTGAAACTAAGGGTGGTCGGGCCTTCAATGTGAGCTCTGCTCCTTCATTAGCCAGCTTTAAATCGGCTCTTAAAGCTACACTGTGTAATTTTTTTGTTTATTCTTAGCTAAAAACAATTAGTTCTTTCAAAAATATATGTGCTCATTAATGTATATTTACTTCTTTCAAGTAATAAAGTATTTTCGTAAGTTTATAATATGCCATTGAAAATACATACGGGTGAGGGGTTCGAATGCGCGTCGCCATGTTGCCCCTCCATCTTGAAAGTACATTAGCCAAAGTGGGACATACCCGTAAATTCAAGCTTCAAGCCTTTGGCGTTTTAACACTTTCGATGGCACTGTGTCGAATGTGAAGAGGGGATTGCTTGAGACTGATATAGCCTACAAACTTTGCCTTACGCTAGTGATGTCGCAATATACAGAATAACGATAGCACCGATAAAAGTTACTTTACTAAGATTAGCTTGCATTCGCCTGGGAACCTGATCGCTGATGTTAGCAATGAAATGGTAAAAATGACGAAAACATAAAACTATTATTCATTTTACATAGATGTCATAACCTACATGTTAACTGACAAATTAAATAACTGCAAATTATAATAGTTTTCTAAAGTAACCTCATCACCTGAAGGGACACTCATGGACGATGTCGAACTGGAAGCCATGTAAATCTTGGACTAAATCAGCCACCGTAGGAGTTAAAACGAAATTGGAATTGAGAGGAACAGAAACCAATATTCACTGGATGGTCATATTCCTTTTCACCGCTAGATGGGGGAAAATATCACACAGTGTAGCTTTAAATCTCCTCTGTTCTCACTGGCTTTTGATTAGATCAATATTGGTAAATTTGTATATTTTTATTACGTGGATTGTAATAAAAATATACTCTAATGTGTTTATATTTTGTATCTGCCTTGGTTTTTTTATGCTTTCTTTTATATGCATATTGTCTTACTGTACAGCACTTTGGTGTAACTCTGTTGCTTTTAAATGTGCTATAAATAAAATGTGACCTGACTTGAATCTGTATATATGACCCCTTTGAATAAAAGTATAATTTGTATTTTGAACGCACAGGCTTGCAAAGTAAACTTCTTTTGACTCGTACACTTACACAGGCATTTGACACATGCACGGTTTTGGGCAATCTCTCGCCACGAGTTACAACCCATGTAAAAATCTTTGTATTCTTTCATGCTGGAGTTGTAAAAATGAGGGTACTTTCTAACCTATTTGCACAATCTCTCGTCTGTGTAGGCCTCCATTGTCGCTGTAGCTCGCATGCTCCGGTCTGTTCTGTTTATGCAGTTTTTCTTCGACTTCCTTAGAATCGACGCGCCCAGGGCACGGTTCCCACATTGTGGATTAAAAAAATAAAATTATGTGCATGTGCAACCTGAGCGTGCAAAGCTACAAAATTCTGCCGGTGTGCACACAGTGCGCAAACTTATAGGAATAATTAGCCAAAAACAATTGAAAAGTTCTGTCATGAAACTCTAGATGGCGCAGGCTGATGGGTCCTTAAAGGTGCAGTAAGTGTATATTCTGAGAGACGCAGACCGTGCACCAAAGCACACTTATAGCCAATAAAGCAGTAAGGGGCGTGTCCATACAGGAGGAGGGAGGTGCCTGAAAACATAGTGTCCGTGTTCAAACCGCACACTCATTGAGTTGGTTCTGGTTTTCAATAAGTACTTACTTAACGAGCGCTAAAAGAGTAGGTACCATATAGCCTGATCGGGTTAAGTATGAATGCGGTCCGCACGTCATGCACCATGTTGACGTTGTCATGTGACCTACGACGTTATCACAAGCGCAACAACTTAAAAGATTTTATTTCATCGGTTTTATTGATGAAACGTGTTCATTTTGTGGTCTTTTTGAAGAAACAGCTTCCCATTTATTTTGTGATTGTAGTTTAACCAATACATTTTGGGTTGAAGTTCTTATATTTTTAACCCTACTGATCTGACTCACAGTATTAACCTAAAGATATATTTGTTTTAATTAGAAAAACCCAAAATCGTAATCTCTTGAATAATTTCTTAATTTTAAATGCAAAAATGTTCATCCACAAGCAAAAGTTGCTTAAATCTCCTTTATGTTTTCCTCTTTTTCTTGTCAAAGTTAACTCGTTTCATCCCTCAGGAAAATGTATATATATTTTTGATGCATTATGATGAATCACAATATGAATCACTACTCATTTACACTACTAATTTAAGATTTAAAAAAATACAAAAAAAAACTAGACAAATGCAACCAAAGTGAGATCTCAATTTTAAGTCAATTAATTAATGAAATTATTTTGTTTACTGACAATAATATGAAACATGAATAAATGAGTAAAAGAATGAATAAAAGTAACCATCACAATAAATAAATACAAGTCAACAACACATGACACAAAGCTTTATTAAAACGTAATGTTCTAACAATCAGGCGGTGAACCCCTCGTCCTGCCGCCATCTCAACACAGCTGTGCCAATTGTGCAGCTTTATTATGATGGAGCAGTTGACCGCCGTGCTCATCCTTGCCGTCCATCATTGCTGCTCTTCTCAATGGGAACATCGTTGATTCAGAGGATGAGGAAGATCATGATGACGGCCCGCTGACAATCTGACTGCCGCTGTGTCTGCTCCAAACATTCATATTCCTGCTCTCCATCAGCATGACTAGCTGGAAAACATTCAAACGTTTTACAATACATGTGGTCAGCATCCCATTTCTTGCATCTCAATTTTTACTGTAGTTTTATGACTTATGTGGTGTAGTGGCCTAAAGCAACATTAGTATATACGCACGTCCGAATCTCGTGAGAAACAGTACGTCATCCAGGTAATCCTCGCCTATTCTTTTATGAATACTAAGGATTCGGACATATTATTCGCTCACCTACTGCTTTTTACTATATAGTAGGAAAATTTGCAATTTTCGAACACAGACTGCGTGTTTGTGAATGTGGGGGTGGAGCTATCAAGCGATCGTGTTTGTTTTTGTGATTTCAAATATCAACAGCGTTTTGCAGAAATCGCGTACTGCAGCTTTAACTCAATCTGCTTGCAATCACATCATTCTCTTTAGAGCACATCTGATTGGTTCCTGCTGTATCAGTAGCCAATGAGCTGTCAAGCTCATCCTTCAAATACTTTGTTAGCATTTGCTGTAGTTGCAGTGCGATTTTAGAAACCCTCCACCTTTCCCAGCTCCACCTGTATTTACTGAAATTGGAAAGAATTTGATTATACCTGAGTTAAAGTTGCTTTATTAACTTTTTGGATAAAGTTACATGTAAAATTACACATAAAACGTGATTTCTAGTAAAATGTTTAGGTCCCATTGTTAAACTTTTATTAATCAAGTAGTCTAGCAAGAAATATTTTCCCATGCACCCACTTGGCAGTTTTTGTAACCTGTTTTTTTTTGGGACCCTAATGGTTTCTAGTTAAGAATTTCTGATGTTGCCGAGGTCAACTAATGACCCATGGGGTTCGTTTGGCGGTCATTTTGAATTGATGTCAACGTAAGTGGCGAAAAATACAGAACTCCTGAAACACAACATACAAAGACAAATTAACCCACTTGTTAATATAATTCTGGCACCAGGAATCAAATGGACATGGTACAACCCCTCTATTGGTCAAAAACAGGTAAATAACACATTATAAGCTCATATCATAACAACGTAACTTTTGCTGTTTTGTTTAGCAAAATTTGCCACATAAAACTAATTTATTCTGTTATAACAATTGCAAGGTTATTAAATTGATAACTTAAATGGATCAATGATCATCATCGTTGTTTATCATCAATCTTCTCCTCATCATCATCACTGGCAACACCATCAGCAAACAGGTCGATGAGAGATTGGGCCAGAATTGGTCCACAAGACCGACAGAGTCGGGCCTATAGTTATTGCAAATGTGTCATACATTTGTTTGTATGTAAAGAACCCTAGCTTGCAATGCAGGAACCTCCAAATTATAGAGTCTAATAAATGTGGACGGAGAGGCCTGCCACCACACAGATATCTTTCCAGTGGTATTCCACTTGACCAAGCCCATGATGAGGCCATGCCTTTAGTGGAATGAGCTCTGACGCCTAAGGGGCAGCAGAGACCTTTTGACTTGTAAGCCAGCAAGATAGCATCTATTATCCATCACAATAAACTCTGCTTCGTGATCGTGCACCCTCTGAGCGGCCGCCAAAGCATGTGAACAGCCGTTCCCGACTGCCGGGATGCGCGGATCGCCTAGATAAACTCTAAGAGCCCTGACGCTGGAAGAGCTGACAGCAAAATGACCTGTGCTCTGAACGGAGTGGAGAGCACTTTGGGTACATAACCGTCTCTTGGTTTAAGGACGACTCTGAAGTCGTTAGGCCCAAACTCAAGGCAGGAAGCAATCACATGTAAATCACCAATTCGCTTGACTGACGCTAGTGCCAGCAAGAGAGCAGTTTTCAGCGAAAGGTGCTTCAGGCTCACAGACTGGAGCAGCTCAAATGGGGCACCTTTCATGGCCTCTAGGACCGTGGAAAGGTCCCATATAGGAACCGATGGGGGTCGAGGCGGTTTCAGCCTTCTAGCTTCTCGAGGAAGAGCACGTTTAGATCTCTTCTCCCCAGTGACTGTCTGGCCTCGTGAGCATGAAACGCTGCTATGGCCACACAAATACTTTGAGCATGGAAGGTGTGCGACCTGCACACAAGTTTGGGTCCAGGATCCGTGCGGCACACCAGCTTGAGAACACTGACCGTTTTAGAGCATAAAGCCGCTTGGTTAAACACGCCTCCCTTCAGAAATAGTAGTACCCCTTCTGGGAGGTTCCCAGGTGTCCGTTGATGGGTCACACATGAAGGGCCCATAAGTCGGGACAGCTCAGAGAACCGTAGTTGGTTCCTCCAGAGAGGAGTTATTAAAACCACTGCACACTTGCTCTCCTGATCCGCTTGATGACCTGAGGTAGCATCACGACCGGGCTGGCCCAGTGCATCTCTGTCCTTGGAGAAAAATGATGGGCAATGAGCATTGTCTTCTGAGGCGAAGAGATTGATCTCTGCCGGAGAAGCTCCAGATTGACCGGAGTCCACCCTGACGATTTATATAGGATACCACTGACATGTTGTCCATTTGGACCAGAACGTGGTGACACTTTATGTATGGGAGGAAAGCTTTTAGCGACAGATCGACCGCTCTCATCTCTAGAACGTTTATGTGAAGCCATCTCTCCGAGCTTGACCAAAGGTTGGAGATGAGCCTGCCTCGGTGCAGTGCACCCCAACCTAGGTTGGATGCATCTGTCTAGATCACTTTCCATTTCGAGACCGTGCCTATACACACACACGCTAGACTGGTTCCAGTCGGCTGCTTTCCAAGGAGCCAGGGGCTTTGATACAGCCGTGGTTCACTTTGATGTGTAAGTGGCCTGACCACCATGCAGAAGCCGGGAAGTGAGGCTTTAACCAGAGCTGATGAGGCCTAACATCATCTGAAAACGTTTGAGAGGAGGGAAAGTGCCAACCTTGAACGACGCCACTAGGCGCTGGATGACAAGCGTGTGCTGTGACGTTAGCTGCGTTCTCAGCCGCACAGAGTCTATGACTGGGAGCTCTTGGTAGTTTTGATACTGAGTCCCAGACATTCTAGATAGCTGAGGAGCTAGGACCTGTGAGTTATCAACTGCGCCTCTGATTGAGCTGTAATGAGCAAATTGTAAAGGTAGTTAAGCGCTCACACTGTCAGGAACTGTGTGAAGAGAGGACTCAAACGCAGAGGATAAGTGTCACAGTTTATTAGCCACCACAGAAAGTCAAATAAACATCCAACGTGTGTAGGGAAAACACACGTGAAACAGAAAATGGGGGTTAACTCCAGAGCCGTACATAAAGAGACCTGCGGACACAGGCTGGGGAGACCACCTCCGGTGCAAATGCCCAACGGGACGCAAAACGAGAACGAGGATGAGGAAGGCGGGCACACGGCCAGATACAACTCTCCTCGTCTAGGCGTCCCTGAGAACAGCAGTGGACAAGGGTTAGACACAATACACAGGAACAACCATTCATTACAAACAGCACGAATCTACTGATAACAAGGGGACACTTTGTAAATGTACTGGGTGCCAGGGATAGTCCGAATAGTAGGACTGTGTATTGATAAGCCTGCCCTGGAAGGCAAATCTCAAAAATGGCCTGTGGCGCTGAATGTTAACAGAAGCATCTTTCAGATCCAGCTCTGGGACATTGACCAGCTGGCGGTGCCGGCCCATGCCAAGGTAGATGATGAGGTGGATGGTGTCAGCGTGATGCAGGAGGATGAAGAAGATGTCGGTGTCCAGGGTCCTCACTACTGCAGACTTGAATCCCAGCTTGACGGCATGATGCAGGTAGAGCACAACCCGGCTGTCCATCTCCTCCTGGTCTGACTGGAGGGCATGGATCTCAATAAACTCAATCTGAAATGGCAGAAAACACCCCAGTGCATGGTAGCTTATGTTCTTGGCAAACAATTTGCTAACACAAGATCTCACTGAAGTTTCCTGAGTATGGATCAATGGAGTCAGTGGAGAAGAGGCTTCTTGGTCACCATGCGGTTCAGGACCTGCAGGGAGATTGCTCCGAATGTATGAGGCAGGTTGAACTGAATGTATTCTTGTGAACCAACTGCTTAATCCACAAGTTGGTCGAATCCTTGATCCCAGTCCGAATTATCAACTTTCCACAGGTAAGGCATTCGATCATTTTAGCCTTGAGCAATAAACAACAGAAAGCGAGTTTAATTGTATCGATAAGAGCAGGGGTTTGGCAACCCTGAGTGAGAGAGATTAATATTATTAACCTTATAAAGGCTATTGTAAAATATTTGATATGCAAATGTATAAGGCCTCTTTGATCATGATAAACATAATCAAAACTTTGCTGAAAAAACATTTGCACACAATCTACTGTTGTCTGATTGATAGTTTGATTATCCATAATGTTTTAGAAAACCCATGTTAAAATGTGAGTATCAAATATGATCCATCAAGCATTTGAGTTTATTTGTTCATCTTTCAGTCATCAAAAACTACAAAGCTTTGATTGTGAAAGCATTTAAATATAATCTTTCTAAGGCATTATTGGGGAATATAGAGTGACAACTGATATTTATATGCATTTTCAGTAGTGTTGAGAGTAACGCGTTACAAAAGTAATGCATTACAGTAACTTATTACTTTTTGCTGTAACGCAGTAGTGTTGGGCATTACTAATCAATTTTCAGTAATATTTTAGTCTGTACATTTTCAATAACGTGTGCGGTACAACACACTTTTTGTGCAAGACGAACGTAGGCTAATAGTCAAATGCAACCTTTGTCTAAAACCAAAAGAACTGTCGATGTTGTGAAATAGCACTAGCAATAAAAAAATTTAAATAAAATATCTCTTGCACTTTGTGCATGATCTTTTGTATTGTGAACCTCTTGAATTCAAAGAGAATAAAATAATGACAACAATAAGAAAAGAACAAATGCGCATCTTGTCATGGCCTACAGTTCTGTTGTGTCTATGGACAGACCCAAGCTATTCCCAGATATTGCCAGATAATCCCTTTACCTCTACCATACTTCTGTCACGTACTGCTCTGAGACAGAAGGTTTGGAGATCCAAAAACAGCTTTATTCAGAGGGTAATCCACAATCGTAATCAGTGAAAAGGCAAAAGGTCATACACCAGTAGGCAGTCCAATCAGGCAAACAAAACACGGGACAGAGGCAAAAGGGTAATCCGGGACACAGGCAAGAATTCCAACAAAACGAAGATCCATGAAACCAGAAACAACGCTCAGAAATCAAGTGTGTGACAAGACAAGACTTTGCAGTGAATGACAGAGTGAACATGGTATAGGTAAAGAGGTAAGGACACACAGGTGTAAACAGTGAGTGCTAATGAGTGCAGGCAAAAGGATTATGGGTAATGTAGTCTATGATAGAATAAGAGTCCAGGTTGGAGTGCCCTCTGGTGGTGATCACGGGCTCTCACACCGTGAATTGTGACAACTTAGAATTGGATCGTTTGTGATTCTTTCTGTCATCCTTTCTTGCATTTTCTTGAGCCTTTACCTTGCCAGTGGTATGCTAATGTTAGTAGCCTGGATAGCCCACAGTCATTGTGCTCCATCATATCGCCTCTACTGGGAACATTTGGTCATTTAAGAATGTCAAGTTCTGCTTCTGTAGTGAAAGTAACTCAAAAGTAATACAGGAGTAATGTAACGCATTACAATTCTGAGATATTGTAATGTAAAGAATTACTTTTAAATAGCAGTGACAAGTATCTATAATGTATTAGAGTTTGGAAGTAACTTGCACAACACTGATTTAAGTCTATTATAAAGATCTCACTGACATTATAAGCTATCAGAATTTCATTTTACGTTTGGACAATATAAAGATCAGCAGGTGCATCAAATTACACATTTTTGCTCAGTTTGGGCTTCTGAATAAAATTGAGGAGTCTTTTCCTATTTGAAAATATTAGTATTATTTACCAATAATACCATAGTATATGCACCATAAAGCCTGAAGTATGAAATACTTCTAAAAACGTACATATTAATACCCTGCTAAAAGTTAAAACAATAAGAACTAAAAGGGAAACATTCATTAATAATTTTATTAATATGCAATAATATAGCAATATATAGTAAAAAAATAAGTATTTGCCATCACATTTTGATGCATGCAGAGACATTTAGCATTTCTGAGTGATAATGCAGATGAATCACTGAATCAAAGTCAATAAAACAGGTTCAAACTTTTATTAAAGAAATCGTCAAAATTAAGTTTGTAATTATTCAATAAATGTGTTCATTTATCGCGCTCTGCTCATGGTAATGATTCGAGTTTTAGTTGCTATGGCGACGCGTGTTATGAATTCTGGCTCATATGCTCGCGATCTCGATCTGTTGTTGAGAGAGAAGGCGAATTCACAAACTTTTGCTGAATATTTTCTGAGCGATCTTGAGATTTTGAAGCTGTTCGGAGGATTCCTGAGACGAGACTATTATTCTACAAGAACATCGGAGGAGATATCCTTTACACAGAGTTATATTTTTGAGTTTTGAGTTATAGTTCTTAATATTTCTAAGGATAGGCCGCTTTTATTTTTGTTCCTTTCTTATTTTAGAGTTTTACTCATTTATTTTTTCTTTTCTTTTCTGGGAGAAGTATTTTTGAGGGTAGCTTATTGTATTGTATTTTGTGTTGTATTGTGTTTTGTATTGTTTTTATTGCAGATTGATGTCGATGGCCCATATGATGGGTGAAAGAGCAGGTGAGTGCTTTAGTTTATGGGATGTTATGTTATGATGTTGTACAATGACTACATTAATGTGAAGAAAATTGTGTGAGGTAACCCATTTGCAGAGGCGGACAGAGTACACAGCTTCATAACTTGAGTAAAAGTACAGATACCCCTTGCTAAATTTTACTCAAGTACAAGTAAAAGTACTACATTCAGATGTCTACTTAAGTAAAAGTACTGAAGTGCTTGTTTTTAAAAGTATTGAGTATTAAGAGACAATACATTTTCTAAATATTGCATTACTACTGCGTCAGTGCTTACAGTTATGTACAGAAACGTCCTACATGGAGTTATGTGTTAATACCTTGGAGAATGTAAAAGGAATTGAAAGTAAAATCAAGTCATTTTCATCTTTTTACCATGTTGCTTTATTTAACATTTCTCACTTGCCCACAATGGCAACGCTCTGACGAACCTCTGCTAGAGTTTTAATGGATTTTCTGCACACACACATTTGAACCTGACTGTGTTAAACACACCGCATACTCAAGAACATCAAAGCGAATGCTCAGCTTACATTAATGTGTGAAAGGCTTGCTACGATAGTCTGTGTTACCGATGTTCAGACTCAACACCGGTCACTCGCACACCGTGGCATCAACTTTTCAATTTGAGTAACTGAAGTAACAATTTGTAATTGACCACTGGCATTGATTATTGATTATTATTAAAACATGACTAACTATATGATGTCTGAAATATTCCAGCCTCAGGCCGCTCCAGATCCAGGAGGTTTGGTCAGGAGGTTTGGAGACCCGGATCTGATGACCTTGATCAGGATCCACTGCCAGACCTGACCCAGACACAGATCCAGGAGTTTCCTACAGATTTAGCACATCTGTCTTCTGAGTGTTCTGTGTCCGGAGGTCAGGCTGACGGGAAGAGGGAGTGGCAGAGCGGCAGCCGGCAGAGCCAAGATGATGGACGCCTGTCATCTAAACGCTTTCACAGAGGTCAGAATAGGCTTTTATTAATGAAGTTATGGCTCAGTTAACATATAATGTGTCATTGAAAAAAGAAAGTTGAAAAAAAATGAAGTCACCATTTGATGTGACCACTGACATTGATTATTAGTATTAAAAATGTCTTCACCAGGCATCATGTCCCGATCATCTTTGTCCCTCTCTGATGACAATATAGTGAGGCGGTTCTGTAGAGACTCGTTGAGCCTTAGCAGCCGAGGCACGTACATCGTCGACTGGAGGTGGAGTGGCGATAGATCGGATAGCCGAAACGAACAGGGCAGTTGCAGCGACTGCAGTTTGTCCAGGTCCGACAGCCTGGAAGAGTGGATGTGCCCTCCGCTGCCAGGTCAAGTTCCCGAGCCAGCGGAGACTTCAAATGGCCTTATGGAGGCTTCACCAGCGAACGAGAGCTCAACAGGTGAGACTGAAATGAATCTGGGCAGTGTGAAGTGTACAGATGGAGATTTTGCTATTTCATGCGTAAGTTTTTAACATGTTAATGTACAGTCACATTTAATTTAATTTCGCTGAAATGTTCTTTCTGGATTGAACAGTAAAATGTAAGTTATGTCATTATATCATTGCCTGATTTGACGTCAGAGATGTTTCTAATAATTCAGTTTTGTTTTCTTTATGTCAGAAAAACCTACAGAACATGAGAACAGGAAAGGAATTGTTTCTTTCCTCATGAGCGTGGAAGACGATGAAGCGTTCGCTCTTCTGCTGCTGTCTCAGTGCTGTGGATGATGTGGAGCCTTTTGTTCCTCCGGCGGATCTGGAGCCAGAGCCTGATCCTGGTCCATCATCACCTGATTCAGATCACTCCGGCTTCAAGACAAATAATGGTCAATATGCAGACATTATTTCTCCAACATTGTTTTAAACAGTATTATCGTCTTGTTTGCACTGATATTCTTAATATAAAACAAAGGATCTAGCAAGCTCATATATTTCTCATATGTTTCTGTTTGTTTTTCAGACTCCTTTGACACTCTCTATAACGTTGGAGCGATGATTGGATCCGGAGGATTCGGAAGAGTGTTCAAGGGAACTCGGAAATTTGATGGCAAAACGGTAAAGCAATCTTGCTGAATTGTACAAACATTTTTGCTCTTGCATGCATCAAAACATATTTAATACAGACGGGTTAATACTTAGATAACATTGATCACTGTTTTTTTTTTTTTTTGCAGGTTGCCATCAAGCAGATGCGCAAGATTAATAATGATCGTTATCTTGATATTGTAAGTTGGTCAAAAGTTGAATGTGTATTTGTTGTTTAAGTGCTGATTACTGTAGTCAATACACCTGTAGGAAGCATTAGGTATAAATGTCATAGATCAATAAACCTGGAAAGGCTCTGATTATCGTATCTATAAAGATCAAATAAAAGTATGTTTAAAAATTATGTTTTCTTCAGAAAATTATGTTTTCTTTTTACCCAGCTAACCTTCTGTCTACTACTTTTCTCTAGCCTGGGCATCCCGAACCTCTCGTTACAGAAGTGGCGCTGCTGATAATGATGAGGCAAGAACCCATAAGCCCCTACGTCATCAAACTGTACGACTGGTTTGAACTTCCTTGGACGTTCAATCTTATAATGGAGTTCCCTGAACCCTGCGAGAGCTTGCTGGACTTCATCATTCGTGATCCTCAACTGGATGAAACAACAGCACGGGTCATCATGCGACAGGCTGTGCTGGCAGTACAACACTGCATCGAGCACGGCGTTTTCATAATGACGTTCATGCAGAGAATTTCCTGGTGAAGACAAACACGTTAGAGCTCAAGCTGATCGACTTTGGCTGCGGTCAGCTACTTAGTGCTGATGGCTACGAGAAAAAAATATACCTTGGTGAATACTTTTGGAGTGTGGAAACCTGGATGTAGTGACTTTCTGATTATTTGACGCTTTGAAAAAATTGCTCAACAATGCGCAAATGTCTTGCTTACAGGATTAATGGATTACTGCCCACCTGAAGTCTTCACCGAATCTCGATTCCACGCCATCCCAACAAATGTCTGGGCTCTAGGAGTGTTGTTGTACGAGATGATGAACGCATGTTCTCCTTTGGCAATAGAACGGAAATCATACAAGCCAAAGTTACATTTGAGAACTCCAACTTATCCAAAGGTGAGTGAAAAATATTGATAAACACACACATAAAGCAAAAGCTCTGTACAGAAACAGGCAAAGGTGAAGCATGTAAGATTTTTCAAGTTGAAATACATTCAGTTTATTGTTCATCTGTTTTCATAGATGCCAACATTCGTGTCACGTGGTCATGACTAACCAGCTCTCTCCTTAATAAAATTTGTACAGAATGCAGTGATCTGATTAGCCAGTGCCTAGCCCGGGATCCAACTAAACGCGGCCGACGTTAGAGCAGATGTTACAACATGAATGGATTAGAAATGATCTGGAGAAGTTCAGGAGAAGTTGAGGAGATTCACTCGATCAGTGATTTCAGGTGTGAGGAAGTGTAACAGACAGAGTAGGATTATTATCATTTATCTTCAGTTCTGGATTATTTGGTTTTCAAATTTGTGTTCATTGTAATGATCTTGTTATACTCAAGTTAAGTCAGCTTCATTTATACAGCGCTTTATACAATACAGATTGTTTCAGAGCGGCTTCACAGTAATAAACAGGAAAATAACACAATCAGTGATGCAATTGCAAGAACTCGGTTCTGTTGTAAATCAGCTCTAAAAACATTCATGAGTTTACATGTTCATATAATCTTTGTATTTGATAGGAAGTAACACTTGCTGTCCTTGGTGGAGGGCTTGAGCTCGAGACGTGACCCGAAGCCTGAAGTCCAACCCCGACCTGACAGGAACTCAAGCCGCCGCACCAGAGATCAGAGCCGCCCACGCCTGAGCAAGAACAGGAGAGATCAAGACTGAAAGAAGTCATCAAGTCATCACAGCCACTTTTGCTTTGTTTTAAAAGTCATTTCTGCTAAGACAACCCATCTTTATTTATATAGTGTTTTATATATGACCGATCTCTTGGATGAATCAAACACTGAAGAGATGGTGGAGGTTTTTACTAAACCCTGCTCCATTTCATTAGACTCTGTTGCTCCCCTTAAGCCCAGGAAAGCTAAGGGAAAGGGCCCGCTCAGCCTTGGTTAAATGATTTTACTCGCTCTCTTTGACAAGACTGTTGTAAGGCAGAGCGGAAGTGGAAAAGAGATAAACTCCAAGTATCTTCATGTTTAAGTGCATGCTTAACCAGTTACCAGAAATCAGTGAAAGAGGCAAAATCTAAATTCCTCTCAAAACTCATCACTGAAAATGCAAATCGGTCGAGAATGCTGTTTAAGACGATTGATTCAGTGCTAAAACCCTTACCAGCTCCTTCTCTTGTTCCATCTCGGGAAACCTGTGAGGACTTAAAAAAATTTGATGATAAAGTTTTGGCAATCAAGGCTTACATTAAGCCAGCAATATATAATCCCCCTCGATCTGATCACCAACCGATTCACTAGCTTGTTTTCATCCAGTTATTTGATGTCATCCCAACTCGTCTTTTTAAGGAAGTGTTTGAAACGTTGAGCGCAGCTGTAACAGCTGTTATTAATAGTTCTCCAGCCAATGGAATTGTCCCTGCTAGTTTTAAACTAGCTCCTGTTTAAAACAAACGTAAACTTTTACTCCTGACATAAATTAAGAAATAAATGTCAACGCTTGCAGGTTCGTGCGATCTCATGCATAATAGCTAAATTATATTTTATGCATACTACAGCGCAGTGATTGGATTAAATGAGCTTTATGTCATGAATATGTCGAGAATCGCTCGAAACGGTCGACGTCAGCATGTCCGCCAGCCCCAAACTTGGGCCGAAAGCACACGGTGACTTCAGCTTCTGTGACGCGTTCGACTCAGCTTTTCAAACCGGAAGACAGAAATTGCTCAGAAAAATGCAAAAATAACTATTTTTCACATATGAATAACATTAACGGCTACCTTTAGTGTTTTCAATGATGTGCAGCCTATACATATCTGCTTACATCTCAAAAAAAGTGTTTTGGGGTTTCATGACCATTTACCGAGCGCTAAAAGAGTAGGTACTATAGCCTGATCGGGTTCAGTATGAATGCGTCCGCACATCAAGCACCATGTTGACATTATCATGTGACCTACGACGTTATCACAAGTGTAACTTAAAAGATACGATTATTTCATCGGTTTTATTGATGAAACTTGCTCATTTTGTTGTGAAATTTATGCAATTTTAAGAAATATAGGACCTCCTACCACTGCAATGCTGACGATACACAGTTTTATCTACCGGCAAAACGGACAGTTCTTATCCTCGGATGTACTGTGTGACTGTTTTCAGGAGATCTAATGTTGGATGGCTAATTATTTTTGCAATTAAATAAAAGCAAAAGCGAAATTGTGGTTTTAGGCCCATCCAGGTCTTCGTCTCCTTTTAATTTAGGTTCTGTCTCCTCTTGGAGTTACATTTGATTCGTCGCTAAATTTTGAGAAACAAATCAGTGGTAAAGGGCAGTTTCTTTCATTTGAGATCGATTGGGAAATTAAAACAGTTTTTGTCCCCAAAAGATTTAGAGACCGTAATCCACGCCTTCATGACATCACGTCTGGACTACTGTAATTCCCTGTACTGTGACCTGCCTCAAACTACAATCTCGCCTGCAAATTGTCCAAAATGCTTGAGACTTCTTACCGGCACAAAAAGAGAGATCACATTTCTCCCATTTTAGCGACTTTACCTTGGCTTCCTGTTAAGTTAAAGTTGCACTTTTGTGTCCAAGGCTCTATCAGGTGTTGTACCAAAATACTAGTGGTGGGCCGTTATCGGCGTTAATCTATTTTCAAAGTTGGGTTGGGAGCTGGGTCTATACTACGCAAGCTATGATGACTTTCGCCTTGATATTTTAGCACGGATGTATAGCTACCTAGCCAAATTGCACTGTAGGGAACGAGAACGAGTCTTCGAACCTGCGTGTATGCCTTCTGTGAAATTACCACATCAAGCGTGAACGCTGGCTTCTGAACTCGGGTGCGCGCCCGCAAACCGTACTCGAGTCCTGACGAGCGTGACTGACGTACTGCAAGCAGAGAGCTGTAAATCTCATGTCTGCTCGTCGTCAGCGCTCTTAGAGCATTTCCAGTACATTCGAGGCAGATAGACGCAAGTGCCATTACGTACTGAAGCTTTGGTAACTAAATCAGCGGTTCAAAAACAAAAATAAAAATTAGGTGAACAACGCTATTCATTTTGCCTCCTTCTCTTGACGTCGTTACCAAGTAACGGGGTAAACAGCTGCTGCTTTGATGACGCAAACGCACTCGGTTTGGATCCAAATAATATAATATGAACACAGTCCATGGAGCAATCGAACTCGGTCCAGGCAATCGAACCAAGTGTGAAAGCACCAGTCATTATTTGGGTATCACACATATTCTGAATGCCTTCGGCAGAATTAAAAATGAGCCATTTGAATCTAGATTAATTTCAAGATCACAGTGAGATTAATCTAGATAAAAAAAATAATCTATGCCCACTACTACAAAATACATAAGTGACCTTCTGATTCCTTACACTCCCCAAAGAACTCTTAGGTCTTGTAATCAGCTTCTTTTAACTGTCCCACGCTTTCGCTGTGAAACTAAGGGTGGTCGGCCCTTCAATGTGAGCTCTGCTCCTTCATTAGCCAGCTTTAAATCGGCTCTTAAATCTCCTCTGTTCTCTCTGGCTTTTGATTAGATCGATATTGGTAAATTTGTATATTTTTTATTATTTGGATTGTATCGGCTCTAATGTGTTTATATTTTGTATCTGCATTGTTTCTTTTTATGCTTTCTTTTATATGCACATTGTCTTACTGTACAGCACTTTGGTGTAACTCTGTTGCTTTTAAATGTGCTATAAATAAAATGTGACCTGACTTGAATCTGTATATATGACCCCTTTGAATAAAAGTATAATTTGTATTTTGAACGCACAGCCTTGCAAAGTAAACTTCTTTTGACTCGTACACTTACACAGGCATTTGACACATGCACGGTTTTGAGCAATCTCTCGCCACGAGTTTCAACCCATGTAAAAATCTTTGTATTCTTTCATGCTGGAGTTGTAAAAATGAGGGTACTTTCTAACCTATTTGCACAATCTCTCGTCTGTGTAGGCCTCCATTGTCGCTGTAGCTCGCATGCGTTCCGGTCTGTTCTGTTTATGCAGTTTTTCTTCGACTTCCTTGTGAATCGACGCGCCCAGGGCACGGTTGCCACATTGTGGATAAAAAAAAGAAAATTATGCGCATGTGCAACCTGTGCGTGCAAAGTTACAAAATTCTGCCGGTGTGCACACAGTGTGCCAATTTATAGGAATAATTAGCCAAAAACAATTGAAAAGTTCTGTCATGAAACTCTAGATGGCGCAGGCTGATGGGTCCTTAAAGGTGCAGTAAGTGTATATTCTGAGAGACGCAGACCGTGCACCAAAGCACACTTATAGCCAATAAAGCAGTAAGGGGCGTGTCCATACAGGAGGGAGGTGCCTGAAAACATAGTGGCAAAACCGCACACTCATTGAGTAGGTACTTGATTTCAATAAGTACTTACTTAACGAGCGCTAAAAGTGTAGGTACTATAGCCTGATTGGGTTAAGTATGAATGTGATCCGCACGTCATGCACCATGTTGACGTTGTCATGTGACCTCGACGTTATCACAAGCGCAACAACTTAAAAGATACGAGTTTATTTCATCGGTTTTATTGATGAAACTTGCTCATTTTGTGGTCTTTTTGAAGAAACAGCTTCCCATTTATTTTGTGATTGTAGTTTAACCAATACATTTTGGGTTAAAGTTCTTATATTTTTAACCCTACTGATCTGACTCACAGTTTTAACCTAAAGATATATTTGTTTTAATTAGAAAAACCCAAAATCGTAATCTCTTGAATAATTTCTTAAATTTAATTGCAAAATGTTCATCCACAAGCAAAAGTTGCTTAAATCTCCTTTATGTTTTCCTCTTTTTCTTGTCAAAGTTAACTCGTTTCATCCCTCAGGAAAATGTATATATATTTTTGATGCATTATGATGAATCACAATATGAATCACTACTCATTTACACTACTAATTTAAGATAAAAAAAAAATACTAAACAGAAAAACTAGACAAATGCAACCAAAGTGAGATCTCAATTTTAAGTCAATTAATTAATTAAATTATTTTGTTTACTGACAATAATATGAAACATGAATAAATGAGTAAAAGAATGAATAAAACTAACCATCACAATAAATAAATAAATAAATACAAGTCAACAACACATGACACAAAGCTTTATTAAAACGTAATGTTCTAACAATCAGGCGGTGAACCCCTCGTTCTGCCGCTATCTCAACACAGCTGTGCCAATTGTGCAGCTTTATTATGATGGAGCAGTTGACCGCCGTGCTCATCCTTGCCGTCCATCATTGCTGCTCTTCTCAATGGGAACATCGTTGATTCAGAGGATGAGGAAGATCATGATGACGGCCCGCTGACAATCTGACTGCCGCTGTGTCTGCTCCAAACATTCATATTCCTGCTCTCCATCAGCACGACTAGCTGGAAAACATTCAAACGTTTTACAATACATGTGGTCAGCATCCCATTTCTTGCATCTCAATTTTTACTGTAGTTTTATGACTTATGTGGTGTAGTGGCCTAAAGCAACATTAGTATATCACGTCCGAATCTCGTGAGAAACAGTACGTCATCCAGGTAATCCTCGCCTATTCTTTTATGAATACTAAGGATTCGGACATACTAGTCGCTCACCTACTGCTTTTTACTATATAGTAGGAAAATTTGCAATTTCGAACACAGACTGCGTGTTTGTGAATGTGGGGTGGAGCTATCAAGCAATGGTGTTTGTTTTTGTGATTTCAAATATCAACAGCGTTTTGCAGAAATCGCGTACTGCAGCTTTAACTCAATCTGCTTGCAATCACATCATTCTCTTTAGAGCACATCTGATTGGTTCCTGCTGTATCAGTAGCCAATGAGCTGTCGAGCTCAACCTTCAAATACTTTGTTAGCATTTGCTGTAGTTGCAGTGCGATTTTAGAAACCCTCCACCTTTCCCAGCTCCACCTGTATTTACTGAAATTGGAAAGAATTTGATTATACCTGAGATTTTTGGATAAAGTTACATGTAAAATTACACATAAAACGTGATTTCTAGTAAAATGTTTAGGTCCCATTGTTAAACTTTTATTAATCAAGTAGTCTAGCAAGAAATATTTTCCCATGCACCCACTTGGCAGTTTTTGTTACATGTTTTTTTTTGGGACCCTAATGGTTTCTAGTTAAGAATTTCTGATGTTGCCGAGGTTAACTAATGGCCCATGGGGTTCGTTTGGCGGTCATTTTGAATTGATGTCAACGTGAGTGGCGAAAAATACAGATTTTCATAACTCCTGAAACACACAACATACAAAGACAAATTAACCCACTTGTTAATATAACTCTGGCACCAGGAATCAAATGGACATGATACAACCCCTCTATTGGTCAAAAACAGGTAAATAACACATTATAAGCTCATATCATAACGACGTAACTTTGTTGTTTTGTTTTGCAAAATTTGCCACATAAAACTAATTTATTCTGTTATAACAATTGCAAGGTTATTAAATTGATAACTTAAATGGATCAATGATCATCATCGTTGTTTATCATCAATCTTCTCCTCATCATCATCACTGGCAACACCATCAGCAAACAGGTCGATGAGAGATTGGGCCAGAATTGGTCCACAAGACCGGACAGAGTCGGGCCTATAGTTATTGCAAATGTGTCATACATTTGTTTGTATGGAAAGAACCCTAGTTTGCAATGCAGGAACCTCCAAATTTTCTGCTTAGACTCTAATAAATGTGGACGGAGAGGCCTGCCGCCACACAGATATCTTCCAGTGGTATTCCACTTGACTAAGCCCATGATGAGGCCATGCCTTTAGTGGAATGAGCTCTGACGCCTAAGGGGCAGCAGAGACCTTTTGACTTGTAAGCCAGCAAGATAGCATCTATTATCCATCACGATAAACTCTGCTTCGTGATCGTGCACCCTCTGGTGCGGCCGCCAAAGCATATGAACAGCCGTTCCGACTGCCGGGATGCGGCGGATCGCCCTAGATAAACTCTAAGATCCCTGACGCTGGAAGAGCTGACAGCAAAATGACCTGTGCTCTGAACGGAGTGGAGAGCACTTTGGGTACATAACCGTCTCTTGGTTTAAGGACGACTCTGAAGTCGTTAGGCCCAAACTCAAGGCAGGAAGCAATTGTAGCACTCCTGTATGGGAGTACATTTGTGAATAAACAAATCAGACGCGATGCTTCTCGTTCATGTTTTTACTGAGAATGAAATTGTGGCAATGAATGAACAATTATTACACACAACAATGTATGGACTGTCTTATTCATGTAATTGTATACACAATAAATGCATAGGCTCTCCTGGTGTACTTCCCCTTTAAATATGCATCTCCAATTCACCGTGAATAAATGAGTATACACTCAAAGTAGTGCACATCCCACACTAAAACATCCACTCTTTATATTCACGAGCCCACATCTCATACAAAACAGTTACAATACAAGCATACAGTTTATAGAACAACTCAACCGCATACATTTAATCGTCCTACAGACACACATGAATGATTTGCGCGCGAACCGCGTGCTCCCCAGCCGATAACTCTATAGCTTTACGTTATACTCGGCCCGTATCGCACTTCAAACAATAATCAAACACAATACTTTTAGAAAATACATTTAGAAACACTAGTTATCCACATGTGTGCAAATGTACGCTCTATATACCTGTAAGGGAGTACATTTGTGAATAAACAAATCAGACGCGATGCTTCTCGTTCATGTTTTTACTGAGAATGAAGCATCTCGCGAACTCCCAGCTATGAGCAAACGCACGCACACAAACACAACCAATCAGGTACACCCATCCCAAACGTATTAACAGTTAATTTTTATCCTCATACAAATTTACTAAACGTGTTAATTAATGCAAAACATAACATTTCGACGTCCTTACCAACATTAATATTTAATAATTATTTAAACTGATTACTTCATTTAACCTCATGTGAACACATACAGTACATCTAATTCAGCATATTACACAATCACATGTAAATCACCAATTCGCTTGACTGATGCTAGTGCCAGCAAGAGAGCAGTTTTCAGCGAAAGGTGCTTCAGGCTCACAGACTGGAGCAGCTCAAATGGGGCACCTTTCATGGCCTCTAGGACCGTGTAAAGGTCCCATATAGGAACCGATGGGGTCGAGGCGGTTTCGGCCTTCTAGCTTCTCGAGGAAGAGCACGTCTAGATCTCTTCTCCCCAGTGACTGTCTCAAGAGTGTCTGGCTGCAGACAAGACGAGATGCACTCTCAGCCGCGCATGCGCACTAAACGAGGTTCACTCGTATCAGAGCCATATAGAGTGAGAGTTGCGACAACGGAAGTTCAAAACGCTTAATAGTCACGTGATTCATGTAGCCCTCGAATAGTTCCAGGAAGTGCTTTAGCGGCAATTCAAATTGCTAGTCACAGTGACAGAACTGCGATTTTTGGTGATTAATAGTCAATAAATGCATTGATTTTCAATAATTTTATTACATATCGACATGTGTATGTAGCATGAGTATGTGGTTACAGCGATGTTGTGTTTTAAAATATAAAATCCGCTAATATTTGAGAATTAAAGTGCACAATTACCATTACTTTTGCCTCGTTAACATAATTTAGGGTAACGTTAGCTTGGATTGAGACGGGTTGCTATTGTTTTTTTATGTTACGTCATGTTCATTTGTTTTCACTAATCTCATGGTAACTAATGTCATCTTTATGACTTTCAGATAGACAGGTTACAGGTGATTGTCAGCTCGCACCACACAATGAGACACTGAGCAGCAACAGCATGATGTCAAGTGTGATGTCTTCATCCATTGCCAATACGTGAAAAATAGAATTAACGTTAAGTGAAATTAATCTTAATGTTTACAATTCTTATGATATATAGTAATATATAATTCATAAGTCTTATATATATAATGCTGTAGTGCTTAATAATCCAGAAGTGTGCTTGTTCTGTTTTTTGACATTTGCAAACATTTTATTAAATATTTAACATATTTAATATGCAAATTTCTAGGGTCTATAATTTATCAAAATGGCCAACACTGCTGAAAAACCTATCAAACACAATCTACTTAATGCTTATGAATAATCAAGTTGCTGTAGTACAGTAATTATATTCCTTACATTTACTTTAAAAGTATGAACTATCAATCGGAGTATAGAAGGCATGAAGTAGATTGTGTACAACGGTTTTCAGCAAAGTTTTGTTCATATTGATAATTTATTTGCCCTATAATTTTGCATAATAAATATGATACAGTAGACAAATGTATTAATAAATAAGCATTATACTTACTGTTCAACAGAAATTTTCAAAAATGTTTTGCTTTAAGTTATGAGAAAAAAATGTTTTAAAAATCTGGCTTGCCAATTGTTTTGCCAAACAAGCATTTTTTAATTATTTTTTTTCCAATTAATTCATACCGACAAAGGAGCAACGTATGCTGGAGATACAAATATTAAAATAAAATAAAAATTTAATTATCATGACATTTTATCATACTGGGATACAAACATTAAAATAAAAATTTAAAGTCATATTTTGAAAAAATTAACAAGTTGCATTATTTGTGTCCCAATAAGCTGGAAAATAGCAATACATTATTTTTCTGATGTCTCTTTATGGTCTTGCCATTTTTATAATATATCATTCTTACAATACTTCTTCATATATGATACATAAAATATTCAAGTTTAAAACAACTTAAACATCTGTTTGTACACTTATATAAATGCATATTTTGTGTGTTTTAACTATTTACAGCAACTAATTTATGAATACATTTCTAATAAACTGAATAGCATGCCAAGTGTCTTTCCTCCAAGTTGTCCTTGCATGATCTCTGCCATGGTTTGCTGTGCTGCATGGGGATGCTCCAATCGCTCGGAGAAAAGAGTGCGAATGTTTGGCTTCCCCACTGGCATGGAGCGGAGAAAAAAAATGGCTGGCTCAAATCAGCAGGAGCAATCTGAATATAAATCTGAATATAATTACAAATTTCAACAACAAAAAAAAAACACTATAGCTGATGATCACAGCTATAGTGTTACAGGTGATATATATATATATATATATATATATATATATATATATATATATATATATATATATATATATATATATATATATATATATATGGTTACTGTAATGTTTGTCTTCGTTAACATAATACAGTTGTTCATGTTAGTTCACAGTGCATTAACTAATGTTAACAAGATTTTAATAATGTATTAGTAAATGTGAAATTAACATGAACAAAGATTAATAAATGCTGGTAAAGGTAAAGTTAATTGAATCACAATGCCTAAAACACTGAATGTATATCGGATGCATTTTATCATTAAAGAAATGTATTCTTAATACACGTGTAGCCTAATAAGGAACAAACTTGGTATCCTCATTTTACCACTTTAGACACACCCGCTGTCACACGCGCCCAAACGTTATAATTAACTAATATGTAACTTTCCATACCTTGCACACCTTTTCTCTAATTCCAGAACGATGGATGAAACGGAATTAAAATAACAGATTTAACTATTAATACGGTGTTCGATAATAACTTTATCCAGTAACGTTAGCGATCCAAGACTAATCTGATAACACTATAGTCTAATATAATCTAATTTAATGATGAATAATCTACACAAGCAGGCTTTAATGTACAAGTTATTTTGATTAAGATCTGCTGATAATTTAAAATCTTACTGATTAGACGTCTTAGCTTTTAAAAGTCCATTACAAACGGTCTGTTCTGCTGTAACTCTATGGCGCGGCTGCTACTTCCGGGAACTATTGAGAGTCTCCACGAGCCGCCATTGCTGTAAAAAAAACGTTCCATTGGAGTCTATGGAGTTGTCGCGACTCTCACTCTATATGGCTCTGACTCGTATTAAGACCGTAGATTACACATGCACTCGATGCCGCGTATAAATACATTTATATATATATATATATATATATATATATATATATATATATATATATATATATATATATATATAAAAGTGTTTGATCAGTAAGATTTCCATTTATTTGATTTAGAATTTTTTTGCTTATCAAGGCTGAACTTATTTGATGAAAAGTAGATGCAAAAATTGCGATATAAAGTTTCAAATATATTGCGATTCAAAATAAGTTTTGTATTGTAATAAGTTTTAAAAATATTTTTATAATGCAAAGCTCAACTTTCATCATCCGTTTATCCAGTTTTCAATGTCACATGATCTGTCAGAAATCTAATACTGATTAATCATCATTGTTAGAAACAACTTATTTTTACAGCCTGTTATTTTATTTTAAAGATTCTGTGAAAAACTGAATTTATTCAATATTAAATTCTTAAACATCTAAAAACATCTTTACTTACACATTTTAACAAATGAATACATCTCCTGAATACAAATATTTTTGTCAGTATATTAATAAAATAGAAAACTGATATTTTAAATTATAATATTTCAGTGTCTTCCTGCATTTTTTTTTAAATATGGGATACATGACCATAATAAACTTTTAAAACATATTATATATATTATATATTTATCTGCTAAAATTCGGTGTATATGTATGTACATAAGATTATTCAAATGTACATCTCAAAATATTGAGAAAAATCACCTTTAAAGACATCCAAATTAACTTTGTAATGAATTTAATCAGAGCTGAACAAGCAAGCCACATTGCTACTGCTACTGTCACATTCAATGTTAATATACACCATAAAAATAAAAAAATACAGCAGTTGGTCTTCGCCGCACCTGCACGACAAAAAGAAAAGAAAAGAAAAAGGACAATGTTTTATTTGTTTAATTTTGTATGCGAGAAAAGATTGGTTCGAGGTGCATGTGGTCCACCACATTTTCTAAAAATGTATGCATGTCCTGCACAACTGTAAAGATAAACATCAGTGGCTCTACAAGATCGTCCTCCATAAAATCTGCACTGCAGTACTGTTCCAAGGCCTCAATGGCTTCCTCATCCTCCATGCACAGTATACGAGGAAGCTGAACTGAGCCAAGAAGATTGCCAGAGTTCCCCAAGCACCACTGACTGGCAATCTTAAGAGTCGCCATGATACGCGCCTAAGAAGAAAAAACAATGCAAAAGAGTAAAATTAAACATATGCTGAACAATGGCTGCGACCCTAATAAAACCTACTTTTGCAGCCACCTCCTTCTCCGATGTAGTCTCAGGGTGAAACCATTTGTTTCATCTTCCTAAAAACATGAAGATTGAATTTGAACCTTTTTAAAAAGTAACTGACACTTTTTCTGAGGAGCTGTACATGGAAAGGCTTTTCCTGTTAGTGGAAAAATACAGCACAAGTATAGCAAGTATATGATAACTTTTTAACCATTTTTAACCTCATTATTTCCAAGTATATGTTTTTACCTGAGAGATTTGATCAAACGTCCTCTTTGGGAACCTAAATAAAGGCTGCTGATCACCTCTCAGGAAGGCTTTGGACTCTGCTGCATAGTGGGCAAACAGTTTTCCATGTCTGGAAAATAAAGATTAAAGATTGAATATGGCAGTTCCTTATTCATCAAAGCTTTAAGTATTCAGAGGCCAAAAACAAACTCTACCGATCCAGTCCAAGTTCTCCATTAACATGATGCACCACCATTTCCTCAGCTCTGCCATGTCCAGCTGCTCAAAGCATAAAAGTTTATGCCTTTGTAAGTTATACTGTCTCTAAGTTATTTATCTTATAATATTACTTACAATTGTGTAGTCAAATGGGGAAC
This sequence comes from Gobiocypris rarus, assembly GCA_023029165.1. Lineage (NCBI taxonomy): Eukaryota > Metazoa > Chordata > Actinopteri > Cypriniformes > Gobionidae > Gobiocypris > Gobiocypris rarus. The sequence continues at coordinate 5,834,881 of CM040927.1, forward strand.
CCATCACAACGTACAATGCAGACTATAAATGAAAGAGGAATTAGTATTAGGAATACTATATAGGAATATATTATTAAACTACCAACATATTGTACACCATACCATCAACATGAATATGCCAGTCGTTTCCATATGGCTGTCCTGGAAAACCCTGAAATATAATGAAAGGGGAATAAGCACAATTTCATAGATAGACTGATTGATTGAACGACTGAATGATAGAATGATAAACAGAATGATAAACAGCAACCTGTAAATCAAGGCCTGTTTTTTCTGTCCATTTTCCGGTATTATCCTGTATGCAATGTCCCTGTCAAGAATTCAAAGGACAAATACATGTAACGCTGTACAACCTGCATACTTCAATATTTACAACAGTCTCTCAGTCTCTCAAATGGGGTCCCATTTCATATACACTGGACATCCATAATCTCAGTGTAATTTTTGTTTTTGTTTTTCTGCCTTGGCAATCACCATCGATACAGCGATAAAGCCACAATTAAAACAGATTAAGCCAGAATTAAATAGAGAACCCCAGTATGAGAAACCATCGGATCCAGCTAATTGCATCCGAGCTTATTTTGAAAACTACATGGTTTTGGAGAAGAGTTGGAACTAAGCTCTGCTGTGGATGTCCAGGAACTGAGTTGACACCCTTTATATGCAGAGTTGTCAGCAGTTGTTAAGCAGAAGTTCTTTATCACCAAGGAACGTCAGTTTTGAATGAGGAATGAAAAATGTGCTGAGTGACTTATGATTTATTATATTTTTTTGACAACTGTCATCTGTACCTCTAAAATGCCTGGTTTCTCCCAAGGTTTATTTTTCTCCATTAGGTCAACTAATGGGGTTTTGGTTTCCTTGCCACTGTCTCCTTTGGCTTGGGGACACTAAATTGTTCAACTAAACATTGAAATAAATCTAATTAATAAACTAAATTAACCATATAAACTAAATTACTGATCTAATTATTGATCTAAAGCCCACACTGTCACTGTATGATAATTGAAATTAACTGATTCCATCAGCGTTTTGTCCAGAATGGCTATACAGCTGAATAAAATTATGCTGCATTATTTTCCTGTTTAACACTGTGAAGTTGCTTTGAAACAATCTGCATTGTTAAAAGCACTATATAAATAAAGTTGACTTGACTTAAAATGAAAAAAGGGCCTTGGTGAAAAAGAGAAACCTGCTTGAGCAGATGCACTTGATCAATGAACTTGATCAATGAACCTGAACAGAGAAATGTCATAAGAACATGACCTTCTCCAAACAATGATTTTATCTAAAGACCTCAACAGTGATTTGTATCTCTGATCACCAAATCCATGCGGTGTCTCATAACATTTAGAATCTAGATGGAGAATCACACTCTGTGATGGTTTCAAAACCTAAACAAATTAACTTTAAATCAAACTATTACAATGACATGTACTCTATAAACATACTGCATTAACCATAAATCTGACAATCCTTACATTCAATTATCAAAATGCTAAAATGCGTAGCTTTCTGAATCATGAGATTTTCATTACGTACACACAGCTGGTAGTGTCCTGGTGTCCAAATGGGAATTATCACAGCATCTTTTAAGTGAACATCATCCTAGAGCAGCAATGAAAGCTTTTTTTTTCCAAACATGATTTGTAAGCATAACTTGGAATGAAAAAATATCATACTTACAGGCAGACTCAACATTGGATTACAGTTGTTTGGGGGCAGCCATGTTGGTACAATATACAGGTCAACAATATGAATGTCCTTTCCCTGCAGAATTTAGTTTGAAGAATCAGTCTGTCCAATCTCAATTTTAATATATAGATGAGTTTGATAGATTAGAAAGTAACTTCGATGCTGCAATTTGGTCAAAGTCTTAACTTGTAACAATACAGCATGGGCTGCACGTCGTCCCAAAGGGAGAACTTGCCACTCAAATACTTGTGGGGACTTCTCTCTGTCTAGATCCCTCCATAGGAATCGTAACAGTGGACGGTCTTCAGGTAGCAAGCGCACCTGATGAAACATGCCCTAATATCACTACTCAAAGCAACAACATGTTCACGGAACCTCAGGAGGGCCTAGTGTGGGACCAGGGAGAAGCAATTGGTTGAGATTTGTCCCTCCATGTTGGAGCGAACAGTTGAATACAACTCTTCTCTTGCCATTATGTTGTGTTATGTGGTGAGGATGTACCACGACTTTTCAGCTTGATCCACTTGGTCCGGAGGTATCACTTGTGCATATCCTGCTTCCGTCAACTTGTTCATCTCCACTTGATAAGCGTCTGCTTGTGCTGGATCCTTGGCTAATCGCCGCTCTATTCCTCGGAGACAAGGGAGAGTTGTATCTGGTGAGGCTTGCAGGAGAGGCATGTCTTTCACTCTTAGTAAGGGTGTGGCATATCTGGCTACTCCATTTACTGGAACTCTGATTGTCTTGGACTCAAGCAGTGAAATGGCTTCATTATCTTGCTTTGAGCGGGTAATGAGTTTCTCACTGCGGTAAGGAGCACGTCTAATTGCCACAATTTCTCAACTTGTCTGTACAGGTCAGTGTATGAACCTGAAGTAGCTGTGAAGATGCACTGTTGGATAGGGACGATGTTTGATCTCTTGAGTGGGACCTTGAAGTGTCCAACCTAGTCGGGTCTTGATGGCGGCAGGACCATTAGGCGGGCCTAGACAGATAAGAGCAGGGTAATCTGACCCTATGAGGAGGAGTGGTTGGACAGATTCAACCTGTGGCAACTGTAGACCTTGTAGATGGTGGAATTTACGTTGCAACTCCTCTACTGGGTACGTATGCTCAGCTAATCCCAGAGTCTCTGCTGTAAAGGCTTGATGGATCCTGAATGAGGTCTTAGGTTGGGAAGCTGGCGACACTGTGAAGGTCACTGATGCACCTCGCAGCTTGTGGATGTCTTGTCTTACTGTGCGTAATACGAGCTCTTCTGGCCGACCAGTCAATTCGAGTTGCTGTGCTGCAGAATGAAGGAGGATGGTACGTTCAGAACCATCGTCTAAAAGGGCGTAAGTCTCTAGACAGTGATTTCCATTTCTCAAGAGCACTTTACAGATCTTCAACAGGACACGCCGGCTGTCAGTGGGACGATCTAGATACAATGTCTCTGTGGTCGTGTTCACCAAACAACTTTCGGAAGGTCCGATCGTAGGTCTCTCAGTTGTCTTCACAAAGCCTCTATCATTAACCTCATGAAGGACGTTAAGGTGTCGGCGATTACAACTCTTGCACAGTGTCCGGAGGTTACATTGCGCACTTGATGGGCTCGTCCACAACGCCAACATCTCTTGTGTGACTGGATCCACTGCACTTTCTGATCTCGATTCAGTTGCTGGAAACTAGCACACCCATTCAGGAAGTGGTCTTGAACATCGCAGTATGGGCAGAATATCTTCCTGTCTCTGGACTTGGTGTCAAGAACTTTAACTGGCAGATCACTACTTTCTTTCTCTGTACCAAGGAAGATACTTGTGGCCTTAACTGGTTGTCTCGAGTCTCTCTGAGGTCCTCTCTTGTAAATGGGTACAGGCTTACTTGCTAGTGGATAGAACCTGGTGCTATCTTCTTGAACTTGCAGCTCAAACTCTAACCATGCTGATAGGTCTAGCAAGGTTGGAATGGGAACTCGTTGGGGATGGAGAGACCGCCGCAAGCTAGTCTGGAGATCATGTGGAAGCTTACACAACAGACTTGATACATGGGAACTGCACTCAAGTTCCATGTAGCCTTTATTTCCCAGTTGCTGAAGCATACTCACCAACGAGCGAACTTTCAATGCAAACATCCTGAAGGCTCTCACGTCTCCGTGACTGACATTTGGACCGTCCATAAGCTCAGCTATTCTCTGAAGGGCCAACTGGTGGGGTTATCCGTACTGTTGGTTAAGCGCCTCCATAGTCTCTGAGAAGAGGAATAATGAGTTGCAATAAGAGTCAGCAATCAGCAATGCTTCCTCTAACTTCAGGTGATCGACGAGAATCTGGTATTTGAATCTCTCCATAGCGTCTGCTGGCAGGATGTTCTCCAGGGCTATGCGCAGCCGGGAAAACTCTCTAGGATCTGGCTTAACAAAGTTTGGGATAGTGGGAGCTGGTCCCCTATAGGTAGTCTCTTGACTTGGAGGAATACGTAATCTGTTTGAGCTGTAGCCACTTCAGCTATCCTAGACTCTGTCATGAAATGTCTGAGGGAAAGACTGGCCGCGGTGTGGGTCGGCGCTAGTAAGCTGTGATGTCCTCTCCAGCTGCTGAAGTCGCCTTTCTAAGTCCTGCAGACGATCTTGTCTGGATGTCTCTACCATGTGCTCACTCATTCTCTGAGGTAGCTTTAATCTAGGCAGAGGGATGAGCCTAGCATCTGTAGAGATCTGCTGAGTATGGGTGCGAGGATAAGGAACTGGAGAAGATGTGCTCTGAGGGCGGTGACTCGATCTATCACTCACTGCAAGTAGGCTCAATTGTGCTTCCAAGGCTGCATTCCGCTCCTCCAGTTTCCTTATCTGATCACAGGAATGACGTCGCAGTTCATCAGTCTCTCTACGTAACTGATGGAACTCTATTAGAACTTCTGAAGACAGCTCTGAAACAGGGGAAATATGTGCTCGCTGTTGTTCTCACTACTGGGACTCCACTCTATCAGGGTCTGATTGGACTGCATCCTTGCTCTATACTCAATGGAGGGTGGGCTAACTTAGGTGCAGCTGCTCCTAGCAGTTCTGAATCATCACTCATGTCAGGGAAGAATCTCTTCTCTGTCTTGAATGGAATCTCTGTTGATGATCAGTGAGTTCGAAGTCAGAAAGGTAACTTGGGAGTCGCACTGCTCGTCTGGGTCTGACGGTGGGATCAGGAAGGGTATGTATTGGATCTGCATCACTCTGATCCATCATTCTTATGCCAACTTCTCACTCCGGCTCGAAGGACCATATGTGGGATAGACTAGTGTGGGTGCTGGTGAATATTGAGCAGGCATAAGTCGTCCGGTCAGAGGCGAAGTACACTTTATTGGCTTGATGAATTGTAGTACAAGTAGTGGATGGATGGCAGAATGATACAATAGTTTTAACTGTATTTTGAGTGGTATGAGTGGTTTTAAACAACAGAAATAACAATACTTAATTAGTAATGCAAATAATAAGAATTAAATCACTTTGGCACTTACATTTGTATATGGTTATACATAGCGACCGATTCAGAACTGTATAGGCTAGATTAGCACTCGTGAAAACAGCATCACATTATCTGCCACGTGAGCTCGGGATAATCGACACATATGGCTTAAATAACGGGCATAAGATCACCTTTACAGTAAATAACAACCTGCACGTGCTTAAAGTTACTCCAATTGTCTCAAAACATTGTCTCTATTCTCTTTCACTAGCGCGCATACGATGATGCAATATTTACACAAAACTAATGGCGCAAATCGGTGATTACAACTAAATAACCTCAAAACAATCAAACTTATATTCCAAATACTGCTCTTTTAGGATAATGAATAACATAAACAAAGTCACTCACTTGTATATGGACGCACTCTGAAACAACAACAACAGCAGCAGCGAATTCTCTATTTGTAATTTCCGAACTGCGTTCCGTCAGTACTGAACTTTTAAAGGGGAAGTGCTTCATTTCACATAAGGTGTCTGAAAGTCCACAAGGGGGCACTACGGTATCTACATATGTATTCAAAGCCTTTTCTACACATATAGAACATGTAAAACAACCAATATCTTACAGTAGACTCAATGTCTCGGTTTAATCCTAAGGTCCAAAAATCAGCACGGTCAGGCATGCCTTTGCTGTTCGAATAATCAGCTCATTTGCAGGCTTCTCTAGGTCCAATATGTAGTTGAGCTAATAGAATAGCAATATTTGGAAATGGAAAATTAAACACAAACTTATGCAGATTTGTTGTATTGTTGATCTTTTAAACTAACCAGTTCTTTCTGTGCTGAATGGTATGTTAAAGACCACGATGCTCTGCAGGCAGTAATGTTTTTGCAATTTGGGACCTCTTCGCATTGGGGTCCACACTCTTCTGCATATTTCAAGACAAACAAATTTCCAAGAGTTAGCAAGAAACAAATTATTATAAATAATAAAAATCCTTACCATTGTCCTCAGCTGCATGTTTCAATGACTCAGATCTTAACCCCAGGCCAGGAGAAATTAGCTTGTCTGTGGAACATGGGGCTAAGAAACAAATTATATATTTAAAAAAATTAGATCAACAAATTTATTTACAATAGTAGTGATTTATAATAAATCACTATACAATAGTAGGGCCACATTTATAATAAATCACTATACAATAGTAGGGCCACATTTTCGATCCTGTGAGGTATGTGACCACGCTGTAGTTGTCCCTCCAACATCTTCTGGTTTGCTGATGCATTTTTGTGATGGATAATGTTCCGCATAATGAAAATGTGTGTCAAGGAGCCATATTATTGATAAAGTAGTTGTTTTTCTCAAGTCTGCAAAAAATTGCTCCGCAATTTGGCTGTTCAGCCAACCCTGTAGTTCTGGCACCAGGCTGATTTTTCTGAGAACATCCTTTGGGTCTTTTGTGTTGGATTCGTGTAATTTGTCATACAAAACAGTGTTCAGATAATCCTGTGATTGGATGGCCCTCTGAGTTCAGAGTATCAGTCTTCTCGATCAACCAATGAAGAGATACTTTAAGCCTTCCTTGCTTTGCTTTGTTGATATTCTCGAGTGTTAAGTCTGCCAGTCTTCCTTAAATGCGGTTGAAACGGAAGAGATGAAGAAACACGTAAATTGGCATGTGTTGCCAAGCCTCGAGCAAAATCATATATTGTGACATTGACAAGTTGATATTGACAAAAGCAAGTCCATAAAATCCCTTGGACTCTCTGCCCTCAAATTAAACTTCAAACTGTAGGCCACACCATGTGGACACAGGACAACAGACCACCCGCCTGAAAAAGACAATAAAAATGAAGGGAACAAGTGAAAATATTTTTAACATATCAAACCAGTCTCACCTGATGCCCCCCAGATCTTCTGGAAAATTTTGTTGTATGAATGCCTGTTTTGCATCTCTGCTCTTAATCTTAATATCAGATCCATGCGAGATCCCTTGGAGTCCACATTACAGGCCTTGCACAGCTTTCTGACAACACCAACCTATCATGTAAATGGTTCATGATCAAATTAATATTATTGGCTTAAATGGAAATTATTAAAAGCTGAACACTCGTCTCTTTTGTGAGCACTTATCTTAAAAACAACAACAACTATCCTACCATTTCCTTTAATCCCTCTCTATTGTGGTATATTATACTCAGACACAAGAAGTGCTCACAATACAAATTTCAGACTTTGCTCAATGTGCCTCTTTATGATGATTTGCTTGTTGTATTCCTCACTTGTAGCCTTTGGATAAAAGTGTCTGCCAAATTAATAACTGTAAATGTAAAAGTTGAACAGTTACAAGGTTTTAACCTTCTGTTTCATTAGCTCGTCTACAAGATGATCCTCGGACACACTGAGAACTTGAGCTTCGGGTGATGTAACTTTTGGAGAGAAAACCTTCTCATACACTGTATTGAGTACTGTGTTACCCATCCTTGTTTTTTGTCCAATCCATGGAGCCCACTTTTCGTAACTTGGCTCCACAACAAATGGATTGTTTGTCCGGCCTGAGGAGAAACATTTACAAATATAAATTAATTTGATCATGTCGATATCAGATAAACCATATAGAATACCCAAGACACACACACTCATCTAGTTTTGATTGGGGAAAAATGCAATGCTTAACATGGCAGCTCTATTTAAGCGAAGACCTGTCTTTGAAATAAAAGAGCCAATCGCTAATCAGTAAAGTCATGGTTTCTATAGAAACAGTTAGTCTGAGATGTCCACTTAGGATTGGGTATGCACACTGAAAAAATTACGCTATTTCAGCAAAAGAGACAATATTTCAGACAGTTGTATTCAGGTTTCACTGAGGATTTAAAATATAAAATGTATTTGTACAGAAGGCTTGCAAACAGTTTTAGAGAATTTGATGCTTCCTTTAAAGAGACAGGGGATGCAATTGCATGCCCGGAATGTATTTCAAAGATAGCCACTGAGTGAAATGACTTAAGGGACTTTACGGACCTAAATACAATTACTTACTGGAAACAAAGCCACGTGCAACCATCTCCAGATCCACTGATTGCCAGAACTCCTCAATGTTTACTTCCCTTTGAACTCTGATGGTGGTTCTTTGAGGTCACTAACTGTATTGAAAAACTTTATTAAAAACTCTCATTGTGATTTAAAATTGTAAATTAAAGTTTGTGTAAATCAATACTAAATACATCTTCTGAATTCATCACACCACTAAAATGTGTTAACTAGAGGATTTTGAATTTTACTAAAATTATCTCTTACCTGCCATGCTGAAAACACCTTTCTTATGTAAATCCATAATTACCACAGGGGTGGTAACCACAGTTGACACAAAAATATGTATAATCAAGGTCTGCTAAGGCCTCAAAATGACAGTAAGCATGGAGTACAGTGTCTCGATTTGGGTATTTTACTCCCGAAGGGTCTCCAAATGACCCTGGAGGCGGAAACGTGACTCTGTAACAGATAAAGTAGAATAGAGGGTGTTTAGCTTTTGGCTTACTGAAACCAATTTCATTTTTGAATGTGTCATTTAACAAACCTGTAAACTGTGTCTAAGATAAGTCCATCACACCATTCTTGGTATCTGTAGACCATATGGCAACCTGGGCATCTTCGAGTGTAAGTTGAAACTGCTACAAAGGGATATTGAAGAAAAACTATATTAATTAAGACAGCAAGCACATGTAATTATATTCTAACTTATGTAAAATTACCATTAATTACACCAGTCATGGTGACAATTTTGGCATTTCTTGTTGTTAACACTGCCGTTTCAAGTGCTGTGTTTCCATCACACACCATACAGCTGCTTTCGACAGGAAGCAAACTTGATGGAAACTCCGGTGATGTTTTTGGTTGGGCTACTTCTTTTAAAGGAGTAGATGGAATTTTCTTCTTTGAGTAAATATACTTCACTGTGCGGTGCAGGTCCAGCAGTGGAGTATGGTTGAGGTTTTCTGAGAGCTGTTGAACCGAGGAGTCTATTGCTTCAGTTGGTTTGTCTGATCCAAATAACTGCTTATTTGTTTAAAACAAGTGCCATTTGGCAATGTTTTTATGAGGGCAAGACATCCGCGGCTTTGCACAGGGGCAGTGCCAAGTTCTGGCAGTTGAATTATAAGTGACCATAACTCTCCCAAGGCGACTGAAGTGATGGATTACGGGCTCATGTACAGACAATGTGATCTGCTTTTGCGAGTCAACTAATGTGACCAAGACTGAAAAAGGGACATGTGCTGTCTGTGCTATTTTCTGTCTCTTCAGACAGACTGCCTTCTTGGCTTCTCCAAAGAATTTAAGCTTAAGCATTTCATCAAGAACACTAGGATCCAAGGGCTCCTCAAACACGGTGTCAGAACAATAGTCCAGTGAACGGAGGTGTTCACAAAGACTAAAAGACTGTCCACTCCTGTAGGCAAGCTGCTGATATTGGCAACAATCTTGTAACTCACACGAACTTGATGATGTTTACCCCAAGTCTTTTTTGAACATGCACCGGTATAGAAAAACCATGGCCACTCCTCTGAACAGCTGGCACCCCATTTGATGCGTCAATACAAACACTAGACAGATGTGATTGCATTGTTATATCTTTTGTGCTATCAGTATGTTTCCTAAGAATGTGCATGTTCAAGTTCTTCTTTAACATAACCACTGAACAGTGTGGGCACATAGTACTTTTTGATTCTTAGGACTGTGATGGTGTGGGTTTGCACAGAGCCGATGCAGGTGTGTATTCGCATGGATCCAATGCAGATCCTGGTGCAGGTGAGGAGGACTGATTCAGTGCAGGTGTCGATGTAAGAAGAGCCAATGCAGATCCTGGTGCAGGTGAGGAGGAGGACTGATTCAGTGCAGGTGTCGATGTAAGAAGAGCCAATGCAGATCCTGGTGCAGGTGAGGAGGACTGATTCAGTGCAGGTGTCGATGTAAGAAGAGCCAATGCAGATCCTGGTGCAGGTGAGGAGGACTGATTCAGTGCAGGTGTCGATGTAAGAAGAGCCAATGCAGATCCTGGTGCAGGTGAGGAGGAGGACTGATTCAATCCAGGTGTCGATGTAAGAAGAGCCAATGCAGATCCTGGTGCAGGTGAGGAGGAGGACTGATTCAATCCAGGTGTCGATGTAAGAAGAGCCAATGCAGATCCTGGTGCAGGTGAGGAGGAGGACTGATTCAATCCAGGTGTCGATGTAAGAAGAGCCAATGCAGATCCTGGTGCAGGTGAGGAGGAGGACTGATTCAGTGCAGGTGTCGATGTAAGAAGAGCCAATGCAGATCCTGGTGCAGGTGAGGAGGACTGATTCAGTGCAGGTGTCGATGTAAGAAGAGCCAATGCAGATCCTGGTGCAGGTGAGGAGGACTGATTCAGTGCAGGTGTCGATGTAAGAAGAGCCAATGCAGATCCTGGTGCAGGTGAGGAGGACTGATTCAGTGCAGGTGTCGATGTAAGAAGAGCCAATGCAGATCCTGGTGCAGGTGAGGAGGAGGACTGATTCAATCCAGGTGTCGATGTAAGAAGAGCCAATGCAGATCCTGGTGCAGGTGAGGAGGAGGACTGATTCAATGCAGGTGTTGATGTAAGAAGAGCCAATGCAGGTAAATGCTTCTGCAGGTGAGCCTCCATTTCATTTCTTCTTAGAACAGTTTTACTGCAAGTAGGGCAATGATAATGGGCCTCTGTTCTGCAGGCCAAATGGCATTTGCATAATCTTTTATCTAGAAATTATAAACAGGATACAAATGAGAAAAAATAACATTTAAACAAAAGTTATTTGACAAAGATTAAATACCCATAATATCCAACTTCACAGTACGTTAGTAATTGAGAGGCTGTTCAAAACATTTTTTCAGATTGTACTCATACATGCTACCTTATTATTTTGTTGTTCAGGGGTAGAAGATAAACACAACAAGCATCTTGAATGTAAAAAAATAAAATAAATGTATGATACACAGACAATGAGTTTGATAGTGTCTGTAAGAGAGTTGATAGTATGTTTGTGAATGAGTTTGGGTGAAAGCTTTGATTAGTGTGTGAGAAATAGTATAGTAGTGAATGAGAGAGTTTGATAGCATGCATGAAAATCTTTGATAGAGTGTGAGACATTACATTAGCGTTTGAGAGGGTTTGATAGTGTGCACAAAAATATGTTTGAAATAGGTATTCTCTTTTGCTTGTTAGTACCCTTTTGAAGTGCTTAAAAAGGCAAAAAAAAAAAAAACCTTATACTCATCTTACCTTGGAAACAGATTGCATTTTTATATGGACTTTCCAGTGAGCCTGAACTTTCTTTTCAGACATTGGCATCAATGAAGGGCACAGGGGCAATGATAAAATTTGCAACAAGATGTGCATTTTGGTATTGGCTGATTTACACCTTCTATGACTATTGACTGATGCATCTGTAAGGATAATTTGAAGAGACAGAAATTAAAATAATTATTGTCTTGTGTATAATACTTTTGAAAGTTTGTTATCTGTTTTTAGTATCTCTCTATTTGAATAACCATTTTTAACAAAATGTACCTGTTATTCAATCTTTACTTTAAACAATTTTAAGTAACACATCGTCTAAACAACAATTACACACAGCATGTCACCTGCAAACTTCTATCACTTTTCAAAACAACAGACAGTAAAATTCAGTACATTTGTTCAATGCCTAAACAAAATGAATTTAGATCTTCAATTTACTGGATGAAGAATTGGTAACCAATAAGCACGGCAGGATACATCAGACAGATATCAGCACAGTTTCGTTTACATTATCTAATAGATTAAACAACTCTTTTATATCTAGTTAATCGTCTATGAATGAGGTAAATATACTTACATCAATTATTTAATGGTCATCGACTCCTCGAAACACTTGCATAACGTGACACCTGTGCATGTGGCATATACCAGATAATAATCAGGATCGGTTTCTATAACATTTACCAAATAATGAACAACTATTTTAATTTCACTTAATCTTGTACGAATAAATATAAATATACTTACACGTTGCCTGTAGGTGCATCCGATAGCGTATGTAATGTGTCCACGAGCAGCTGATGAGAACGCTTGTAGAAATGCGTACGCATGCGTGATTGAAAACACATGTGTCGGACTGCAAGTGCGGCTGAGACTGCATGTATCTGAGTGCGTATGCGTGTCTGAGAGTGCATCCAGAAGCTCCAGATTGACCAGAGTCCACCCTGACGATTTATATAGGATACCACTGACATGTTGTCCATTTGGACCAGAACGTGGTGACACTTTATGTATGGGAGGAAAGCTTTTAGCGACAGATCGACCGCTCTCATCTCTAGAACATTTATGTGAAGCCATCTCTCAGAGCTTGACCAAAGGTCGGAGATGAGCCTGCCTCGGTGCAGTGCACCCCAACCTAGGTTGGATGCATCTGTCTAGATCACTTTCCATTTCGAGACCGTGCCTACATACACACACGATAGACTGGTTCCAGTCGGCTGCTTTCAAGGAGCCAGGGGCTTTGATACAGCCGTGGTTCACTTTGATGTGAAAGTGGCCTGACCGCCATGCACAAGCCGGGACGTGAGGCTTTAACTACAGCTGATGAGGCCTAACATCATCTGAAAACGTTTGAGAGGAGGGAAAGTGCCAACCTTGAACGACGCCACTAGGCGCTGGATGACAAGCGTGTGCTGTGACGTTAGCTGCGTTCTCAGCCGCACAGAGTCTATGACTGGGAGCTCTTGGTAGTTTTGATACTGAGTCCCAGACATTCTAGATAGGACCTGTGAGTTATCAACTACGCCTCTGATTGAGCTGTAATGAGCAAATTGTCAAGGTAGTTCAGCGCTAACACCAGGGACGTCGTTAGGCCTATTTTAGGGGCTGAAGCTACCCCAAAATGTTCCTAAGCCCCTAAATGATAATAAGAACAACATAATTCAATTTATCAATAACCGTATGAATCCTCATTCATATTTAGACGCAACAATATCCAGGTACAAAAATAGCCGAGAAGTCGGAAGTTTAAATGAAGATTAAATGTCCTTAGTTTTCGTCTTTGTCAATGTATTTCATAGAGCAAATAACGTTCAGCTGCATTTCCTTTCCTGCGTCTCTCACTCACGAGTCTCTCTCACATACACGCCCCACCCGCACACACACACAGCCCCTCCCCTCCCTGCACACCGCCCGCCGTCTCCATGAGAACGAGTGTTCGACGTAGAAAGCAAGTTCGCGAAAGCTATCTCGTGAACACCTTTACACAATCACACATTAAAAAGTGGTATAAAAATATTTTTAATTCTGAATATAGTTTTGTCAGTGTGTTAATGTCGACCCGAGAAGCGATGGCTACTTTAGAAAGTTAATTAGTCGCAAATTTGAGGTAAAATGCACTTGGGTTGTCATGTCAAAACACGATATAAGCTGTGATTCAAATATTAAATAATGTAATGTCATTAGTTTACTCTTACACTGAATGTTTGCTGCTTCAGTCTAGATGAGTGGGCTATTGTATAGGTAAATTTAGTATAGGGTGTTAAAATTGTACAGCTGTGGTATTTGTATAGGTTTAGCTCAATTTAGGTTTAGGTTAAGCTATTTGTATTTTAGCTCAAAGATGGGTTGAATACATGCGGTTCATGTATGTCTTCTTTAGTCTGTATTAGATGTTACTTTATCATACATTTACATGAGCAGACAGATAGCATTTAAGTCACTGCTTATAGTAACTCATCAGAAGCAAAGTCTGGCCTCAGTAAATTCCCCCATGCAGCTTTGATGTGTCTAAAAGCTAACATTACTGTAACTTTTCTTTAACAGAGTAGAAATGGAAGGAGAGGATATGTCTGTCACGTTTTACTTGTTAACATCTTGGTTTCTTGACTGGTTGTTGACATAATTGTAGCTCTAGATGTGAGTGCAAAGATTTTGCAAACACAACTTACAAATACCCTGGGGCTAAGCCCCTGTCTTCAATCCTAGTGACGTCCCTGGCTCACACTGTCAGGAACTGTGTGAAGAGAGGACTCAAACGCAGAGGATAAGTGTAACAGTTTATTAGCCACCACAGAAAGTCAAATAAACATCCAACGTGTGTAGAGAAACACACGTGAAACAGAAAATGGGGGTTAACTCCAGAGCCGTACATAAAGAGACCTGCGGACACAGGCTGGGGAGACCACCTCCGGTGCAAATGCCCAACGGAACGCAAAACGAGAACGAGGATGAGGAAGGCAGGCACACGGCCAGATACAACTCTCCTCGTCTAGGCGTCCTGAGAACAGCAGTGGACAAAGGTTAGACACAATACACAGGAACAACCATACATGACAAACAGCACGAATCTACTGATAACAAGGGGACACTTTGTAAATGCCAGGGATAGTCCGAATAGTAGGACTGTGTATTGATAAGCCTGCCCCTGGAAGGCAAATCTGTAGTACATATGATATGTAACAAGGGGACTCTGTATAATGGAACAGGTCTATTTAGCTCAAAGTAATGAATTAATTATTTCATAGGGAATTTTGCAGGAGTCTATTTTACGACCGAGCAGGGGCGATTCTAGGGTCAGAGCTTTAGGGGTGCTGAGCACCCAATGAACTGCCACCACCCACCCTCTTTCACACAAAACAAAAAATATGTCTATTGAAAAATAACTATCATTTTAACATTGATTAGACTAACTCCAAAATCCAGATTTTTTTTCTTTCTTTTTTTGAGACCTTTTCAGAACACCAGCTTAATTTTGATAGTTCACACAGACAGAAAAATAATGTAATATAGGCTATTTAATGCCAATAAGTTTGTATAGGAGTACACACACATAAACAGGAGTAGTTACTGTTTTGCTTGCCACTATTCACTATATGTCAATTTATTGTTGTTGTTTCCTCACCTGATTCTTCCTGCATGCTCTCCCTTTCCCTTTCCCTTTCTCCTTCACCATCTTCCTCACTTTCCCTTGGCACTGACAATCATACACAAATATATTGTAGGCAGGAGAGTTGAGGTCAGTTTGTCATGTCACAAAAATGAGACCATGAGACTAATTACAGATTCTAAGGATATGATCAAAAGGCACACAGAGGCGTGTCATTTTAAATGTCTTTATTATTATTATTATTGGGCTTAGAAACCTTTTAAATGACAAATTCATTTCACAAGAGAAGCTTGTGAGTTTGAAATAAATATAAATAAAATAAAAGCAGGGGACCATTGCCTAGATAAGCAATTTGATACAACTACAGCTGGTTTGCATTATCTGTTACTCTAGCTTAACACTTTTCAGAAGAACAAATAAACAAAACAAAACCAAGACAGAGGTCATTATGGACTGTCCCTAGTCTCTCACCTGAATCTGTCTTTTTCTTTTAAAGAATTGTCGTGTCCATTGCTCACTGCCATGCCACAGACACACAGACACAGACACAGACACACACAGACACACACACACACACACACACACACACACACACACACACACACACACACACACACACACACACACACACACACACACACAGAGTTATGCTAAGAGTTCTGGATTCTTAAGCCTGGTTCAGGTTAAATCCTGTGTGATGAATGAATAAATACAGCAAAATAATTAATAACAATTAATTTAAAAAGCCACAGTGAGTGTTTTCAGTGATACGTCGTTTGTTTTCAAACGCCAGGGCTTCATGTTTCCATGACGACTGACCAGAAAAGACGCACGTGACGTCATGTTTACATGACTCGATTGTTAAAATGAGTATCAAATAAACGATAAACTACTTAGTTACTTCTCTCCGTTTATGACTATGGACGAGTCACCCAGGTCCTGTTCTACTCCACAGCGGCGGCGACCCGCCGGACTAAAAAGTCCGCGAATAAACACTTATTATAGGTGTACCACCATGGTGATTCAGGATACTGACTCCAGTACTCACCGATATGGTTTCGAAATCGGAACAACTCTAGATAAAAGGAAAGAAGTGTCAGACACCGCTTTGAACCGATCTCAACACTACATCACGTGTTCTCACTCTGCGTGTGTTTCGTGCTGGATGACGGTCGTGCTGAGCGGTGCAGGTACAGAGGAGAAGTAGAAGAGGAGAAGCGGATGACACCATTTGCTATGCGGGGATGTTTTCATTTTCCTCCTTAACAAATACATTTTAAACCACAAACTACGGAGTATGTTTTGGACATTATTTAACCGTGTAAAAGACTAACAAAAATTTTAAATAACAATTTCTTACTCCAAGTTTTAGGGTGCTGAGCTCCTTTTTAGGTGTGCTGAAGCACCCCTAAAAGGGGCTAGCCTCGCCCATGCGACCGAGCAAATGACTCGTCATTTGAACGGGCCGTAACTGTCAACTCTGCAGCGGATATTATTATCCACAGAATAGTGAAACACTATTTAATAGCCAGGTAACTTAGATCGGCAGTTCAAGACATTAAAATTCGTAAGCACATAACACAAGAACACTTATCTTTAATTTATAAACACAGCTTTATTGATTACTTTAACTCGTAAAACTAGAATCTAACAAAACAAACATACACACATTCACACGCGTTGCAGAAAGGAGGAAAGTAAGGAAAGAATGAGTTTTAAGAGAGAGAGAGAGGGATGTCCCAAGTTTTCTAGCAGTATCTGCATTTATAACACATGACCTGAATGAACCACCGGTTTTGACTTAAACCCTCCTATCGTTGCTTAGGCGGGTTATTCAATTTGATATCAATGCACCAGTTCAGTTTAGAATCTGGAGGTTACTTGCGTTTGTCGACGCGTGTCATCATTGAAGCGGGATTCGCGGAAGGTCTTGTCGTGTCTTTGATGGGCGTCTTGGGAAGCCAACCACGTGGCGTGTTGGCTTCTGGATGAGGGGTCTCGTGGCTGTTTAAAGTTGAAGCGCTGGAGATTCATTGAGAGAAGCTTTGTGAAACTTAACTTAGAACACGAGACTCGCGAATAGAAAAGAAACTGAAGTAAAAGAAAGGAAAGTGAGAGTTCTAGATGGCTTGAATGAAATTCAACCCATTTTCTCTGGTCTGCCACCTTTGGAGTTCTCCAACTCCTTCTTCGAGGTGGAATACACAATGCAAGAACAGCAGGAAGTGCGAACAAAAGAACAGCAGGCAGGGTTGGATGAGAGGGTCTTATAGATAAAATCGAGCGCTGCCCACTTTCGGATTGACCTAATCGTGTCTGTCAGTCTTTTGGCGCGCAAAAGTTCTTTGTTCAGTTCGGTTACGCCTCCTGGCTGATGTACAGAGGGGGCAGTTTATCCTTACAAAGCTGGTATTCTTATAAAATCCTTTTCTGTAAATTATTTTACAAGATTCGGTACTATTGAGTTTTTCTGATTGGGGCGGTACCAAAAACTATAATATTAAGAGTTGAGAGTACAGAGATACAAGAATTCCACAGTTACTAGAATACATAGTTTGATTTAAATAAAGTACACACCCTAGATACTTTAATACATCGTATAAAGACATTAAATCAACAAAATATATATTTTTAATACGTTGAAAAGGCAGTTGTCCAATTGATCCATATATGTGTCCATGTGGGTGTAAAGAGACAGTCCGCATGTCTTGGGACTGTGGGGATGATTCAGAGGTCACCACATGGGTCGTGTGTGTGTGGGTGTAAAGTGTCTTTGGGCATTCGACAGATGGCTGAGTTGCCGTCCGTTCGACAATCACTGGTTTAGTAATTTGATGCAGTTTATACGTATCAAGGTTTCTGTGCGCTTTCTTTGTTTTCTCCCCAGTGCTGGTCTGAAGGAATTTCTGGTTGCCACAGAAACGGGCATTAGAAGTTAATTTGTCGATGGGGGAAGGGAAGAAACTGCCTGTGGACCAATGAGAAGTCCCTTACTTCCTGGGCTTGGTCCCACAGGTGTCGTAAATCTTTGTCCGCTGGAATGTTGAGTTAATTTTGTGTGGACTCATGTTTGAATGAATCATCTGTAAGATTAATTTGTGTCTGTTGCGGCCACAATTGCTACAAATCTCAAAAATGGTCTGTGGCGGTGCGCTGAATGTGAAAAGAAGCTTTTTTCAGATCCACAGTGAAAAAAGTTCGAATTTGCGAGACGATTCGTGGTCAACATTCTGGACGAGCGAAATTCATCCACCAACCTTAAAAAGAAACCTTAAAACCTTTTGAAATTTGGGGTTCTTCTGGAGCTTTGAGCCGTGTCACCTTGCCCTTGAAGGTGCTGGTACAGTCCTCACCACTAAACACAGTAGCCGAGCAGGTGCTGCAGTCCGGCTGCCCAAGAGGAGTGGCCAGCTCTGGGACATTGACCAGCTGGCGGTGCCGGCCCATGCCAAGGTAGATGATGAGGTGGATGGTGTCAGCGTGATGCAGGAGGATGAAGAAGATGTCGGTGTCCAGGGTCCTCACTACTGCAGACTTGAATCCCAGCTTGACGGCATGATGCAGGTAGAGCACAACCCGGCTGTCCATCTCCTCCTGGTCTGACTGGAGGGCATGGATCTCAATAAACTCAATCTGAAATGGCAGAAAACACCCCAGTGCATGGTAGCTTATGTTCTTGGCAAACAATCTGCTAACACAAGATCTCACTGAAGTTTCCTGAGTATGGATCAATGGAGTCAGTGGAGAAGGCTTCTTGGTCACCATGCGGTTCAGGACCTGCAGGGAGATTGCTCGAATGTATGAGGCAGGTTGAACTGAATGTATTCGTGTGAACCAACTGCTTAATCCACAAGTTGGTCAAATCCTTGATCCCAGTCCGAATGATCAACTTTCCACAGGTAAGGCATTCGATCATTTTAGCCTTGAGCAATAAACAATAAGCGAGTTTAATTGTATCGATAAGAGCAGGGTTTGGCAACCCTGAGTGAGAGAGATTAATTTATTAACCTTATAAAGCCTATTGTAAAATATTTGATATGCAAATTTATAAGGCCTGTTTGATCATGATAAACATAATCAAAACTTTGCTCAAAAACATTTGCACACAATCTACTGTTGTCTGTTTGATAGTTTGATTATCCATAATGTTTTAGAAAACCCATGTTAAAATGTATCAAATATGATCCATCAAGCATTTGAGTTTATTTGTTCATCTTTCTGTCATCAAAACTACAAATCTTTGATTGTGAAAGCATTTAAATATAATCTTTCAAAGGCATTATTGGGAATATAGAGTGACAACTGATATTTATATGCATTTTCAGTAGTGTTGAGAGTAGCAGCGTTACAAAAGTAATGCATTACAGTAACTTATTACTTTTTGCTGTAACGCAGTAGTGTTGGGTATTACTAATCAATTTTCAGTAATATTTTAGTCTGTACATTTTCAATATCGCGTGTGGTACAATGCACTTTTTGTGCAAGGCGAGTAGGCTAATAGTCAAATGCAACCTTTGTCTAAAACCAAAAGAACTGTCGATGTTGTCAAATAGCACTAGCAATAAAAACATTTAAATAAAATATCTCTTGCACTTTGTGCATGATGTTTTTGTATTGTGAACCTCTTGAATTCAAAGAGAATAAAATAATGACAACAATAAGAAAAGAACAAATGCGCATCTTGTCATGGCCTACAGTTCTGTTGTGTCTATGGACAGACCCAAGCTATTCCCAGATATTGCCAGATAATCCCTTTACCTCTACCATACTTCTGTCACGTACTGCTCTGAGACAGAAGGTTTGGAGATCCAAACACAGCTTTATTCAGAGGGTAATCCACAATCATAGTCAGTGAAAAGGCAAAAGGTCATACACCAGTAGGCAGTCCAATCAGGCAAACAAAACACGGGACAGAGGCAAAAGGGTAATCCGGGACACAGGCAAGAATTCCAACAAAACGAAGATCCATGAAACCAGAAACAACGCTCAGAAATCAAGTGTGTGACAAGACAAGACTTTGCAGTGAATGACAGAGTAACAATGGTATAGGTAAAGAGGTAAGGACACACATTATTAAACAGTGAGTGCTAATGAGTGCTAATGAGTGATTATGGGTAATGTAGTCTATGATAGAATAAGAGTCCAGGTTGGAGTGCCCTCTGGTGGTGATCACGGGCTCTCACACTGGTGAATTGTGACAACTTAGAATTGGATCGTTTGTGATTCTTTCTTTCATCATTTCTTGCATTTTCTTGAGCCTTTACTTTGCCAATGGTATGCTAATGTTAGTAGCCTGGATAGCCCACAGTCATTGTGCTCCATCATATCGCCTCTACTGGATGTGAACATTTGGTCATTTTAGAATGTCAAGTTCTGCTTCTGTAGTGAAAGTAACTCAAAAGTAATACAGGAGTAATGTAACGCATTACAATTCTGAGATATTGTAATGTAAAGAATTACTTTTAAATAGCAGTAACAAGTATCTATAATGTATTACAGTTTGGAAGTAACTTGCACAACACTGATTTAAGTCTATTATAAAGATCTCACTGACATTATAAGCTATCAGAATTTCATTTTACGTTTGGACAATATAAAGATCAGCAGGTGCATCAAATTACACATTTTTGCTCAGTTTGGGCTTCTGAATAAAATTGAGGAGTCTTTTTCCTATTTGAAAATATTGGTATTATTTACCAATAGTATCATAGTATATGCGCCATAAAAGCCTGAAGTATGAAATACTTCTATAAACTTACATATTAATACCCTGCAAAAAGTTAAAACAATAAGAACTAAAGGGAAACATTAATTAATAATTTTATTAATATGCAATACTATAGCATTATATAGTAAAATAAATAAATACAAGTATTTGCCATCACATTTTGATGCATGCAGAGACATTTAGCATTTCTGAGTGATAATGATGCAGATGAATCACTGAATCAAAGTCAATAAAACAGGTTCAAACTTTTTATTAAAGAAATCGTCAAAATTAAGTTTGTAATTATTCAATAAATGTGTTCATTTATCGCGCTCTGCTCATGGTAATGATTCGAGCTTTAGTTGCTATGGCGACGCGTGTTATGAATTCTGGCTCATATGCTCGCGATCTCGATCTGTTGTTGAGAGAGACGAGGCGAATTCACAAACTTTTGCTGAATATTTTCTGAGCGATCTTGAGATTTTGAAGCTGTTCGGAGGATTCCTGAGACGAGACTATTCTACAAGAACATCGGAGGAGATATCCTTTACACAGAGTTATATTTTTGAGTTTTGAGTTATAGTTCTTATTATTTCTAAGGATAGGCCGCTTTTATTTTATTGTTCCTTTCTTATTTTAAGTTAGAGTTTTATTCAGTATTTTTTTTTCTTTTCTGGGAGGAATATTTTTGAGGTAGTTTATTGTATTGTATTGTATTTTGTGTTGTGTTGTGTTTTTATTGCAGATTGGATGTCGATGGCTCATATGATGGGTGAAAGAGCAGGTGAGTGCTTTAGTTTATGGGATGTTATGTTATGATGTTGTACAATGACTACATTAATGTGAAGAAAATTGTGTGAGGTAACCCATTTGCAGAGGCGGACAGAGTACACAGCTTCATTACTTGAGTAAAAGTACAGATACCCCTTGCTAAATTTTACTCAAGTAAGTACAAGTAAAAGTACTACATTCAGATGTCTACTTAAGTAAAAGTACTGAAGTGCTTGTTTTTAAAAGTATTGAGTATTAAGAGTACAATACATTTTCTAAATATTGCATTACTACTGCCACAGTGCTTACATTTATGTACAGAAACGTCCTACATGGAGTTATGTGTTAATACCTTGGAGAATGTAAAAGGAATTGAAAGTAAAATCAAGTCATTTTCATCTTTTTACCATGTTGCTTTATTTAACATTTCTCACTTGCCCACAATGGCAACGCTCTGACGAACCTCTGCTAGAGTTTTAATGGATTTTCTGCACACACACATTTGAACCTGACTGTGTTAAACACACCGCATACTCAAGAACATCAAAGCGAATGCTCAGCTTACATTAATGTGTGATAGGCTTGCTACGATAGTCGGTGTTGCCGGTGTTACCGATGTTCAGACTCAACACGGTCACGCACCGTGGCATCAACTTTTCAATTTGAGTAACTGAAGTAACAATTTGTAATTGACCACTGGCATTGATTATTGATTATTATTAAAACATGACTAACTAGTCTGAAATATTCCAGCCTCAGGCCGCTCCAGATCCAGGAGAGCCACCTTCTCTCAGACGGCTGGTCAGGAGGTTTGGAGACCCGGATCTGATGACCGTGATCAGGATCCACTGCCAGACCTGACCCAGACACAGATCCAGGAGTTTCCTACAGATTTAGCACATCTGTCTTCTGAGGTTTCTGTGTCCGGAGGTCAGGCGGGAAGAGGAGTGGCAGAGCGGCAGCCGGCAGAGCCAAGATGATGGGCGCCTGTCATCTAAAGCGCTTTCACAGAGGTCAGAATAGGCTTTTATTAATGAAGTTATGGCTCAGTTAACATATAATGTGTCATTGAAAAAAGAAAGTTGAAATAAATTAAGTCACCATTTGATGTGACCACTGACATTGATTATTATTAGTATTAAAAATGTCTTCACCAGGCATCATGTCCCGATCATCTTTGTCCCTCTCTGATGACAATATAGTGAGGCGGTTCTGTAGAGACTCGTTGAGCCTTAGCAGCCGAGGCACGTACATCGTCGACTGGAGGTGGAGTGGCGATAGATCGGATAGCGAAGCGAACAGGGCAGTTGCAGCGACTGCAGTTTGTCCAGGTCCGACAGCCTGGAAGAGTGGATGTGCCCTCCGCTGCCAGGTCAAGTTCCCGTCGAGCCAGCGGAGACTTCAAATGGCCTTATGGAGGCTTCACCAGCGAACGAGAGCTCAACAGGTGAGACTGAAATAAAGCTGGGCAGTGTGAAGTGTACAGATGGAGATTTTGCTATTTCATGCGTAAGACTGCTTCAAGTTTTTAACATGTTAATGTACAGTCACATTTAATTTCATTTTGCTGAAATGTTCTTTCTGGATTGAACAGTAAAATGTAAGTTATGTCATTATATCATTGCCTGATTTGACGTCAGAGATGTTTCTAATAATTCAGTTTTGTTTTCTTCATGTCAGAAAAACCTACAGAACATGAGAACAGGAAAGGAATTGTTTCTTTCCTCATGGCGCGTGGAAGGCGATGAAGCGTTAGCTCTTCTGCTGCTGTCTCAGTGCTGTGGATGATGTGGAGCCTTTTGTTCCTCCGGCGGATCTGGAGCCAGAGCCTGATCCTGGTCCATCATCACCTGATTCAGATCACTCCGGCTTTAAGACAAATAATGGTCAATATGCAGACATTATTTCTCCAACATTGTTTTAAACAGTATTATCGTCTTGTTTGCACTGATATTCTTAATATAAAACAAAGGATTTAGCAAGCTCATATATTTCTCATATGTTTCTGTTTGTTTTTCAGACTCCTTTGACACTCTCTATAACGTTGGAGCGATGATTGGATCCGGAGGATTCGGAAGAGTGTTCAAAGGAACTCGGAAATTTGATGGCAAAACGGTAAAGCAATCTTGCTGAATTGGACAAACATTTTTGCTCTTGCATGCATTAAAACATATTTAATACAGACGGGTTAATTCTTAGATAACATTGATCACTGTTTTTTTTTTTTTGCAGGTTGCCATCAAGCAGATCAAGATTAATAATGATCGTTATCTTGATATTGTAAGTTGGTCAAAAGTTGAATGTGTATTTGTTGTTTAAGTGCTGATTACTGTAGTCAATACACCTGTAGGAAGCATTAGGTGTAAATGTCATAGATCAATAAACCTGGAAAGGCTCTGATGATCGTATCTCTAAAGATCAAAGAAAAGTACATTTAAAAATGATATGTTTTCTTCAGATTTTACCCAGCTAACTTCTGTCTACTACTTTTCTCTAGCCTGGGCATCCCGAACCTCGTTACAGAAGTGGCGCTGCTGTTAATGATGAGGCAAGAACCCATAAGCCCCTACGTCATCAAACTGTACGACTGGTTTGAACTTCCTTGGACGTTCAATCTTATAATGGAGTTCCCTGAACCCTGCGAGAGCTTGCTGGACTTCATCATTCGTGATCCTCAACTGGATGAAACAACAGCACGGGTCATCATCGACAGGCTGTGCTGGCAGTACAACACTGCATCGAGCACGGCGTTTTCATAATGGCGTTCATGCAGAGAATTTCCTGGTGAAGACAAACACGTTAGAGCTCAAGCTGATCGACTTTGGCTGCGGTCAGCTACTTAGTGCTGATGGCTACGAAAAAATATACCTTGGTGAGTACTTTTGGAGTGTGGAAACCTGGATGTAGTGACTTTCTGATTATTTGACGCTTTGAAAAAATTGCTCAACAATGTGCAAATGTCTTGCTTACAGGATTAATGGATTACTGCCCACCTGAAGTCTTCACCGAATCTCGATTCCACGCCATCCCAACAAATGTCTGGGCTCTAGGAGTGTTGTTGCGAGATGATGAGCATGTTCTCCTTTGGCAATAGAGCGGAAATCATACAAGCCAAAGTTACATTTGAGAACTCCAACTTATCCAAAGGTGAGTGAAAAATATTGATAACATTGATAAACACACACATAAAGCAAAGGTGAAGCATGTAAGATTTTTCAAGTTGAAATACATTCAGT
This sequence comes from Gobiocypris rarus, assembly GCA_023029165.1. Lineage (NCBI taxonomy): Eukaryota > Metazoa > Chordata > Actinopteri > Cypriniformes > Gobionidae > Gobiocypris > Gobiocypris rarus. The sequence goes on from CM040927.1 coordinate 5,859,632, forward strand.
TTATTGTTCATCTGTTTTCATAGATGCCAACATTCGTTCCACATGGTCATGACTAACCAGCTCTCTCCTTAATAAAATTTGTACAGAATGCAGTGATCTGATTAGCCAGTGCCTAGCCGGGATCCAACTAAGCGGCTGACGTTAGAGCAGTTGTTACAACATGAATGGATTAGAAATGATCTGGAGAAGTTCAGGAGAAGTTGAGGAGATTCAGTCGATCAGTGATTTCAGGTGTGAGGAAGTGTAACAGACAGAGTAGGATTATTATCATTTATCTTCAGTTCTGGATTATTTGTAGTGAGGTTTTCAAATTTGTGTTCATTGTAATGATCTTGTTATACTCAAGTCAAGTCAGCTTCATTTATACAGCGCTTTATACAATACAGATTGTTTCAGAGTGGCTTCACAGTAATAAACAGGAAAATAACACAATCAGTGATGCAATTGCAAGAACTCGGTTCTGTTGTAAATCAGCTCTAAAAAACATTCATGAGTTCATGATGTTCATATAATCTTTGTATTTGATAGGAAGTAACACTTGCTGTCCTTGGTGGAGGGCTTGAGCTCGAGACGTGACCCGAAGCCTGAAGTCCAACCCCGACCTGACAGGAACTCAAGCCGCCGCACCAGAGATCAGAGCCGGCCCACGTCTGAGCAAGAACAGGAGAGATCGAAGACTGAAAGAAGTCATCAAGTCATCACAGCCACTTTTGCTTTGTTTTAAAAGTCATTTCTACTAAGACAACCCATCTTTATTTATATAGTGTTTTATATATGACCGATCTCTTGGACGAATCAAACACTAAAGAGATGGTGGAGGTTTTTACTAAACCCTGCTCCATTTCATTAGACTCTGTTGCTCCCCTTAAGCCCAGGAAAGCTAAGGGAAAGGGCCCGCTCAGCCTTGGTTAAATGATTTTACTCGCTCTCTTTGACAAGACTGTTGTAAGGCAGAGCGGAAGTGGAAAGAGATAAACTCAAGTATCTTCATGTTTAAGTGCATGTAACCAGTTACCAGAAATCAGTGAAAGAGGCAAAATCTAAATTCCTCTCAAAACTCATCACTGAAAATGCTAATCGGTTGAGAATGCTGTTTAAGACGATTGATTCAGTGCTAAAACCCTTACCAGCTCCTTCTCTTGTTCCATCTCGGGAAACCTGTGAGGACTTTAAAAAAATTTGATGATAAAGTTTTGGCAATCAAGGCTTCCATTAAGCCAGCAATATATAATCCCCCTCGATCTGATCACCAACCGATTCACTAGCTTGTTTTCATCCAGTTATTTGATGTCATCCCAACTCGTCTTTTTAAGGAAGTGTTTGAAGCGTTGGCGCAGCTGTTATTAACAGTTCTCTAGTCAATGGAATTGTCCCTGCTAGTTTTAAACTAGCTCCTGTTTAAAACAAACAAAACTCCTGACTTAAACTTTTACTCCTGACATAAATTAAGAAATAAATGTCAACGCTTGCAGGTTCGCCGTGCGATTCCTCAAGTTCATTTGACTTTACCGAACCTTTGTAGCAATGGCTTTCACAGACGGCGTCCCGGTTACAGCTCGCTCAGCGCCCTTACTTGGATCAGCACGACCATCCGCCTCGGCTGTTCAAAAAACAACACACTTTACTCCTTGACTTTTCCACACGCTGCTTCCAAAACTTCCCCACAATGTCTCAACAATAATGATGGAAGACGAACCTGACAGAAGTGACTGTCTCATGCATAATAGCTAAATTATATTTTATGCATACTACAGCGCAGTGATTGGATTAAATGAGCTTTATGTCATGAATATGTCGAGAATCGCTCGAAACGGTTGACGTCAGCATGTCCGCCAGCCCCAAACTTGGGCCGAAAGCACACGGTGACTTCAGCTTCTGTGACGCGTTGCTCGACTCAGCTTTTTTTTCAGCGGTTTTATTGATGAAACTTGCTCATTTTGTTGTGAAATTTATGCAATTTTAAGAAATATAGGACCTCCTACCACTGCAATGCTGACGATACACAGTTTTATCTACCGGCAAAAACGGACAGTTCTTATCCCTCAGATGTACTGTGTGACTGTTTTCAGGAGATTTAATGTTGGATGGCTAATCATTTTTGCAATTAAATAAAAGAAAAAGCGAAATTGTGGTTTTAGGCCCATCAGGTCTTCGTCTCCTTTTAATTTAGGTTCTGTCTCCTCTTGGAGTTACATTTGATTCGTCGCTAAATTTTGAGAAACAAATCAGTGGTAAAGGGCAGTTTCTTTCATTTGAGATCGATTGGGAAATTAAAACAGTCTTTGTCCCCAAAGATTTAGAGACTGTAATCCACGCCTTCATGACATCACGTCTGGACTACTGTAATTCCCTGTACTGTGACCTGCCTCAAACTACAATCTCTCACCTGCAAATTGTCCAAAATGCTGCCGCGAGACTTCTTACCGGCACAAAAAAGAGAGATCACATTTCTCCCATTTTAGCGACTTTACATTGGCTTCCTGTTAAGTTAAAGTTGCACTTTTTGTCCAAGGCTCTATCAGGTGTTGTACCAAAATACTAGTGGTGGGCCGTTATCGGCGTTAATCTATTTTCAAAGTTGGGTTGCGAGCTGGGTCTGTACTCATAGCTATGATGACTTTCGCCTTGATATTTTAGCGCGGATGTATAGCTACCTAGCCGAATTGCACTGTAGGGAACGAGAACGAGTCTTCGATCCTGCGTGTATGCCTTCTGTGAAATTACCACATCAGCGTGAGCGCTGGCTTCTGAACTCGGGTGCGCGCCAAACCGTACTCGAGTCCTGACGGCGTGACTGACGTACTGCAAGCAGAGAGCTGTAAATCTCATGTCTGCTCGTCGTCAGCGCTCTTAGAGCATTTCCAGTACATTCGAGGCAGATAGACGCAAGTGCCATTACGTACTGAAGCTTTGGTAACTAAATCAACTGTTCAAAAACAAAAAATAAAAATTAGGTGAACAACGCTATTCATTTTGCCTCCTTCTCTTGGCGTAGTTACCAAGTAGCAGGGTAAACAGCTGCTGCTTTGATGGCATAACGCACGGTTTGGACCCAAATAATATAATATGAACACAGTCCAGGGAGCAATCGAACTCGGTCCAGGCAATCGAACCAAGTGTGAAAGCACCAGTCATTATTTGGGTATCACATATATTCTGAATGCCTTCGGCAGAATTAAAAATGAGCCCTTTTAATCTAGATTAATTTCTGATTCCTTACACTCCCCAAAGAACTCTTAGGTCTTGTAATCAGCTTCTTTTAACTGTCCCACGCTTTCGCTGTGAAACTAAGGGTGGTCGGGCCTTCTTTGCTGCAGCACCTGAACTCTGGAATAGTCTGCCCTTCAATGTGAGCTCTGCTCCTTCATTAGCCAGCTTTAAATCGGCTCTTAAATCTCCTCTGTTCTCTCTGGCTTTTGATTAGATCGATATTGGTAAATTTGTATATTTTTTATTATTTGGATTGAATCAGGTCTAATGTGTTTATATTTTGTATCTGAATTTGTTTCTTTTAATGCTTTCTTTTATATGCATATTGTCTTACTGTACAGCACTTTGGTGTAACTCTGTTGCTTTTAAATGTGCTATAAATAAAATGTGACCTGACTTGAATCTGTATATATGACCCCTTTGAATAAAAGTATAATTTGTATTTTGAAGCACAACCTTGCAAAGTAAACTTCTTTTGACTCGTACACTTACACAGGCATTTGACACATGCAGTTTTGGGCAATCTCTCGCCACGAGTTTCAACCCATGTAAAAATCTTTGTATTCTTTCATGCTAGAGTTGTAAAAATGAGGGTACTTTCTAACCTATTTGCACAATCTCTCGTCTGTGTAGGCCTCCATTGTCGCTGTAGCTCGCATGCGTTCGGTCTGTTCTGTTAATGCAGTTTTCTTCGACTTCCTTGTGAATCAGCGCCCAGAACACGGTTGCCACATTGTGTATAAAAAGAAGAAAATGATGCGCATGTGCAACCTGTGCATGCAAATTTAAAATTCTGCTGGTGTGCACACAGTGTGCAAATTTATAGGAATAATTAGCCAAAGACAATTTAAAAGTTCTGTCATGAAACTCTAGATGGCGCAGGCTGATGGGTCCTTAAAGGTGCAGTAAGCGCGTTGAAACCGCACACTCATTGAGTAGGTTCTCGAGTTCAATAAGTACTTACTTAACGAGTGCTAAAAGAGTAGGTACCTATAGCCTGATCGGGTTAAGTATGAATGTGGTCCGCCGTCATGCACCATGTTGACATTATCATGTGACCTCTGACGTTATCTCAAGCGCAACAACTTAAAAGATACGAGTTTATTTCATCGGTTTTATTGATGAAACTTGCTCATTTGTGGTCTTTTGAAGAAACAGCTTCCCATTTATTTTGAGATTGTAGTTTAACCAATACATTTTGGGTTAAAGTTCTTATATTTTTAACCCTACTGATCTGACTCACAGTTTTAACCTAAAGATATATTTGTTTTAATTAGAAAAACCCAAAATCGTAAAATGAATAATTTCTTAATTTTAAATGCAAAAATGTTCTTCCACAAGCAAAAGTTGCTTAAATCTCCTTTATGTTTTCCTCTTTTTCTTGTCAAAGTTAACTCGTTTCATCCCTCAGGAAAATGTATATATATTTTTGATGCATTATGATGAATCACAATATGAATCACTACTTATTTACACTACTAATTTAAGATAAAAAAAAAATAGTAAACAGAAAAACTAGAATAATGCAACCAAAGTGAGATCTCAATTTTAAGTCAATTAATTAATTAAATTATTTTGTTTACTGACAATAATATGAAACATGAATAAATGAGTAAAAGAATGAATAAAACTAACCATCACAATAAATAAATAAATAAATACAAGTCAACAACACATGACACAAAGCTTTATTAAAACGTAATGTTCTAACAATCAGGCGGTGAACCCCTCGTCCTGCCGCCATCTCAACACAGCTGTGCCAATTGTGCAGCTTTATTATGATGGAGCAGTTGACCGCCGTGCTCATCCTTGCCGTCCATCATTGCTGCTCTTCTCAATGGGAACATCGTTGATTCAGAGGATGAGGAAGATCATGATGACGGCCGCTGACAATCTGACTGCCGCTGTGTCTGCTCCAAACATTCATATTCCTGCTCTCCATCAGCACGACTAGCTGGAAAACATTCAAACGTTTTACAATACATGTGGTCAGCATCCCATTTCTTGTATCTCAATTTTTACTGTAGTTTTATGACTTATGTGGTGTAGTGGCCTAAAGCAACATTAGTATATACGCCGTCGAATCTCGTGAGAAACAGTACGTCATCCAGGTAATCCTCGCCTATTCTTTTATGAATACTAAGGATTCGGACATACTAGTCGCTCACCTACTGCTTTTACTATATAGTAGGAAAATTTGCAGTTTCGAACACAGACTGCGTGTTTGTGAATGTGGGGTGGAGCTATCAAGCGATCGTGTTTGTTTTGTGATTTCAAATATCAACAGCGTTTTGCAGAAATCGCGTGCTGCAGCTTTAACTCAATCTGCTTGCAATCACATCATTCTCTTTAGAGCACATCTGGTTGGTTCCTGCTGTATCAGTAGCCAATTAGCTGTCGAGCTCAACCTTCAAATACTTTGTTAGCATTTGCTGTAGTTGCAGTGCAATTTAAGAAACCCGCCACCTTTCCCAGCTCCACCTGTATTTACTGAAATTGGAAATAATTCGATTATACCTGAGGTTTTGGATAAAGTTACATGTAAAATTACACAATAAAACGTGATTTCTAGTAAAATGTTTAGGTCCCATTGTTAAACTTTGATTAATCAAGTAGTCTAGCAAGAAATATTTTCCCATGTACCCATTTGGCAGTTTTTGTAACCTGTTTTTTTGGGACCCTAATGGTTTCTAGTTAAGAATTTCTGATGTTGCGAGGTCAACTAATGGCCCATGGGGTTCGTTTGACGGTCATTTTGAATTGATGTCAATGTGAGTGGCGAAAAATACAGATTTTCATAACTCCTGAAACACACAACATACAAATCAATCAATCAATCAATCAACTTTATTTATATAGCGCTTTTACAATGACGATTGTTTCAAGCAGCTTCACAGTGTTAAACAGGACAACATTGCAACAAAATTTGATTTGGCTAGTTTAATTTGGATAGTTTATAGAATTATATATGACCTAATTAATAAATTCTATTTGTATATTTAGTTGAGTAACTTGGATCATAATTTGAGTGTCCCCAACTGAGCAAGCCAGGCCAAAGGCGACAGTGGCAAGGAACCAAAACTCCATCAGGGCATGATGGAGAAAAATAAACCTTGGGAGAAACCAGACTCAGTCGGGGTGCCAGTTCTCCTCTGGCCTATTATTAACAGTGTATAATTATTACTCTGGCAACCTTGCAGGTCTTAAATCATATTAGATAGGAATATTCGAAATTTTGGGTATGGCCTTGCAGGCGGGCTCATTTAGGATGGCGCGTCGATTACACAAGAATATGAATACTTGAAAGATCGGAGTTATTGCGCCGGAGGCGGGTTAATTGAGGATCACGTTCGGTGAGGCGAATTCAGAGGAGACACTAATGGACACGGTCTCAGCAGACACTCCAGGATGAGCTGGTCATGTCCAGATGCAGGTCCACCATCCGATCCGGACACGGCCTGGATCCGGCCGACTGCAGTAAACCTCGGGATAAACAGAGAGACTAACATTAGTGTGGATGCCACTCTTTTTATGATGTAACGAGTACATCAGGTGTTATGGGAAGTGTTCGGTTCCGGCTGACCTAGTTAATGCAGCCTAACAATCAGTCATTTGATTTGAATAAAGAAAGTTAAAAATGTTCTATGTGTATGCCATAGTAAAGAGATGTGTTTTAGTCTAGATTTAAACTGACAGAGTGTGTCTGCTTCCCGAACAATGCTAGGAAGACTGTTCCAGAGTTTAGGTGCTAAATAGGAAAAGGATCGACCGCCTGCAGTTGATTTAGATATTCTAGGTATTTTCAACTGGCCAGAGTTTAGAGACCGCAATTGGCGTGATGGAGTATATTGCGTTAAGAGCTCGCTTAAGTACTGGGAGCTAAACCATTTATTGCTTTATAAGTAATAAGTAAGATTTTAAAATTTATGCGATGTTTAATAGGGAGCCAGTGCAGTGTTGACAGAACTGGACTAATATGATCGTACTTCCTGGTTCTAGTAAGAACTCGAGCTGCTGCGTTTTGGACCAGCTGGAGTTTATTTATTAGGCGAGCAGGGCAACCACCCAGTAGAGCATTACAATAATCTAGCCTTGAGCTCATGACGCATGTACTAGTTGTTCAGCATTTTGCATTGAAAGCATGTAGCGTAATTTAGATATATTTTTAAGATGGTAGAATGCAGTTTTACAGATGCTAGAAACGTGGCTTTCAAATGAAAGATTGGTATCAAAGAGCACACCCAGGTTCCTCACTGGCAGCGAGGACTTGACAGAGCAGCCATCGAGGTTAGACAGTATTCTAGGGCACTACTTGTGGAGCTTTTCTGTCAATAATTAAAAATTCAGTTTTATCTGAATTAAGTTGCAGAAATTACTATTCATCCAATTTTTAATATCAGCTATGCATTCCGTTAATCTTGTGAATTGGTAAGTTTCGTCAGGGTGTGAAGAAATATAGAGCTGAGTATCATCAGCATAACAATGAAAACTAACGCCATGCTTCCTAATGATATCTCCCAGTGGTAGCATATACAGGGTGAAAAGCAACGGTCCTAACACTGACTGAACTTGTGATCGTGTGACATCTCTTCATTTACTGCTACAAACTGATACGGTCAGATAAGTAAGATTTAAACCATGCCAATGCAGTTCCACTAATGCCAACATAATTTTCGAGTCTATTCAAAAGAATATTGTGATCGATAGTATCGAATGCAGCGCTAAGATCGAGTAACACTAATGAGAGATACAACCACGATCAGATGATAAGAGTAAATCATTTGTAACTCTAATTAGAGCAGTCTCAGTACTATGATACGGTCTAAATCCTGACTGGAAATCCTCACATATACAATTTCTTTCTAAAAGGAACATAATTGTGAAGACACTGCCTTTTCTAATATTTTTGATAGAAAGCAGTAGATTCGAGATTGGTCTGTAATTGACTAATTCTTTAGGATCAAGTTGCGGTTTTTAATAAGTGGTTTAATTACAGCCAACTTAAAAGTTTTTGGAACATATCCTAATGTCAAGGATGAATTAATAATATTAAGCAGAGGATCTATGACCTCTGGAAGCATCTCTTTTAATAGCCTAGTCGGTATAGGGTCAAGCATACATGTTGTTGATTTTGATGATTTGACAAGTTTAGCCAATTCTTCTCCTCCTATAGCAGTGAATGAGTGTAATTTTTCCTCAGTGAGACTACAATGTTCTGTCTGAAGTGATACTGTAGTAGGCGGCTGCATGGTTATAATTTTATTCCTAATGTTATCAATCTTACTAGTAAAGAAGTTCATAAAGTCATTACTGCTGTGTTGTTTACAAGCGTCAGAAGTTGAAGCTTTATCCTTTGTTAATTTAGCCACTGTATCGAATAAATACCTAGGGTTGTGTTTGTTTTCTTCTAAAGAGTTGAGAAATAAGCAGATCTAGCAGTTTTATGGCCTTTCTGTATGCAATCATGCTCTCTTTCCACAAATTGCGAAAAACCTCCAGTTTTGTTTTCTTCCAGCTACGCTCCATTTTTCTGGCTGCTGTTTTAAGGGCCGAGTGTGCTCGTTGTACCACGGCGTTGGATTATTTGCTTTAATCTTCTTTAAGCGCCGAGGAGCAACTATGTCTAAAGTGCTAGTAAAAGAGAGTCAGTAGTTTCTGTTGCAACATCAAGTTCCTCTTGGCTATCTGTAATTCTGAGAGATGGAACTGATGAGGAAGATTATGTATAAAGCAATCTTTAGTCGCAGCGGTTATAGTCCTGCCATATTTGAAGCGAGGATGGCTTTGCAGCCTTAGCTATATTAAGTATACATGATATTAGGTAATGATCTGAGATCTCATCGCTCTGCTGCAGAATTTTAATGGTATCAACATTTAGTCCATGTGACAATATTAGATCCAAAGTATGATTAAGGCGATGAGTGGGTCCAGATACGTGTTGTCTAACTCCAATAGAGTTTATAATGTCTTTAAATGCCAATCCCAATGCGTCTTTTCATTGTCAACATGGATATTAAAATCACCAACAATTAGTACTTTATCTGCAGCCAGTACTAACTCTGATAGAAAACCAGCAAATTCTTTGATAAAGTCTGTATTGTGCCCTGGTGGCCTGTATACAGTAGCCAACACAAATGTCAAAGCGGGATTTATCATTTACACTACACAATGTTACAGAAAGCACCAAAACTTCAAAGGAATTATATTTGAAACTAGACTTCTGAGTAATACTGAAGTTATCATTATAAATTACAGCAACACCTCCCCTTTTCCTTTCAGGCCGGCTCGTGTTTATAACAATAATCTTGGGAGTGGACTCATTTAAAGTAATGTAGTCGTCAGGTTTTAGCCAGGTTTCTGTCAAACACAGCACATCTAGGTTATGATCTATAATCATATCATTAACAATAAGCGTTTTTGGCGAAAGGGATCGAATATTCAGCAACCCGAGATTTATCAATTGTTCATCCGTATTATATCTGTTGTTTATTTGTTGGACATCAATTAAATTTTTACTGTTGAATGGTTTTGATGGTTTTGTATTTACTGATTCGGGAACAGACACAGTCTCTATGTGATAATATCTAGGTGAAAGCGTCTCTATGTGCTGGGATTTAGCTGACTCTGGTGACGTGAGACAGCTAGCAGGCGGTTGGTTTAGCCAGTTTGTCTGCTTCCTGACCTGGGCCCCAGTGAGTCAAGGTTTAGCTCTAAGACTATGTGCCAAATTACTAGAGAGAAGAGCAGCACCAGCCGGGTAGGATGAATGCCGTCTATCTTCAACAGGTCGGGTCTGCCCCAAAAACTTTTCCAATTGTCTATGAACCCTATGTTATTTTTGCGGACACCACTTAGACAACCAGCCATTGAGTGATGATAATCTGCTAACTATTTCATCACTCCTTTTAACAGGGAGGGCCAGATAAACAGACTGCGGTGACATCGTACTTGCGAGTTTACACACCTCTTTAATGTTAATTTTGGTGATCTCCGACTGACGAAGTCGAACATCATTAGTGCCGGCGTGAATAATAATCTTAGAGAATTTACGATTAGCTTTAGCCAGCACTTTTAAATTTGCTTTGATGTCAGGCGCTCTGGCTCCGGTAAACATGTGACTATGGTGGCTGGTGTCTCTATTTTCACGTTCCGTGTAATAGAATCGCCAATAACTAGGGCACTTTCAACAGGATCCTCAGTGGGTGCATCACTGAGTGGGGAGAACCTGTTTGATGTTCTAATCGAACGGAAGAGTGGTTTTTAGATCCGCGACTATGCTGTCTCACAGTCACCCAATTGCCCTGCTGCGGGGCTCAGCCGGAACCAAACAATGAGTGTTCACTAAGCTAGTCGCATCCAAAGCAGTATCTAAAGCTGTACCATTCTCACTACTCTCACATAAAGTCTGGATCGTGTCTCAAAATCTGAAATCTTCTCCGTCAGCCTGATTAATTCCTTACATTTAACACATGTGAAGCCCTGTTCGCCAGCGGAGATAGATATGCTAAACATGTAGCATGCAGTGCAAGTGACAATGACAGGAGAAGAAGACATGGCTTACCGTATTTGTTGATGAATCCAAAACTTACCACACAACTTACTCCACTTACTTTGTTTGATGGAGTCTATTTAATAATCCAACTCACCACAGTTGTCTAATGAACTCAGAAAACAGGAGACCGGGTGCGGGATGGAAAGCTACCAGGCTAGCGAAAAGCTAACACGTGGTAGTGATTTAGATTAAAAGCTAGTGATGTCAAATTTAACTTGATATATATTAAACAATATATGGTGATGAGTAAGTTATTTTTAGCAGTATAGATAACAAAGAAAATATATCAAATAGAGATTCAAGCGCAGCTATACAGAGCTACAAACACTGGCGCATGCAGTAGCAGCAGTAGGTAGACTGGAGCAATCGATCAGAGCAATCGATCTCAGCCTGGATGTGATCAAAAATCAAATTAAAGTTTGGACAACAAATCAAAACAAAGACAAATTAACCCACTTGTTAATATAATTCTGGCACCAGGAATCAAATTGACATGGTACAACCCCTCTATTGGTCAAAAACAGGTAAATAACACATTATAAGCTCATATCATAACAACGTAACTTTTGCTGTTTTGTTTAGCAAAATTTGCCACATAAAACTAATTTATTCTGTTATAATATGTAAAGAACCCTAGCTTGCAATGCAGGAACCTCCAAATTATAGAGTCTAATAAATGTGGACGGAGAGGCCTGCCACCACACAGATATCTTCCAGTGGTATTCCACTTGACTAAGCCCATGATGAGGCCATGCCTTTAGTGGAATGAGCTCTGACACCTAAGTGGCAGCAGAGACCTTTTGACTTGTAAGCCAGCAAGATAGCATCTATTATCCATCACAATAAACTCTGCTTCGTGATCGTGCACCCTCTGGTGCGGCCGCCAAAGCATGTGAACAGCCGTTCCGACTGCCGGGATGCGGCGGATTGCCTAGATAAACTCTAAGATCCCTGACGCTGGAAGAGCTGACAGCAAAATGACCTGTGCTCTGAGCGGAGTGGAGAGCACTTTGGGTACATAACCGTCTCTTGGTTTAAGGACGACTCTGAAGTCGTTAGGCCCAAACTCAAGGCAGGAAGCAATCACATGTAAATCACCAATTCGCTTGACTGACGCTAGTGCCAGCAAGAGAGCAGTTTTCAGCGAAAGGTGCTTCAGGCTCACAGGCTGGAGCAGCTCAAATGGGTCACCTTTCATGGCCTCTAGGACCGTGGAAAGGTCCCATATTGGAACCGATGGGGTCGAGGCGGTTTCAGGCTTCTAGCTTCTTGAGAAAGAGCACGTCTAGATCTCTTCTCCCCAGTGATTGTCTGGCCTTGTGAGCATGAAAGCGCTGCTATGGCTGTCACAAATACTTTGAGCATGGAAGGTGTGCGACCTGCACACAAGTTTGGGTCCAGGATCCGTTCGGCACACCAGCTTGAGAACACTGACCGTTTTAGAGCATAAAGCCGCTTGGTTGAACACGCTCTCCCTTCAGAAATAGTAGTACCCCTTCTGGGAGGTTCCCAGGCGTCCGTTGATGGGTCACACATGAAGGGCCCATAAGTCGGGACAGCTCAGAGAACCGTAGTTGGTTCCTCCAGAGAGGAGTTATTAAAAGCACTGCACACTTGCTCTCCCTGATCCGTTTGATGACCTGAGGTAGCATCGCGACAGGGGCTGGACCAGTGCATCTCGGTCCTTGGAGAAAAATGTTGGGCAATGAGCATTGTCTTCTGAGGCGAAGAGATTGATCTCTGCTTCGCGGGCTCCAGATTGACCGGAGTCCACCTGACGATTTATATAGGATACCACTGACATGTTGTCCATTTGGACCAGAACGTGGTGACACTTTATGTATGGGAGAAAGCTTTTAGCGACAGATCGGACCGCTCTCATCTCTAGAACGTTTATGTGAAGCCATCTCTCCGAGCTTGACCAAAGGTCGGAGATGAGCCTGCCTCGGTGCAGTGCACCCCAACCTAGGTTGGATGGATCTGTCTAGATCACTTTCCATTTCGAGACCGTGCCTATACACACACACGCTAGACTGGTTCCAGTCGGCTGCTTTCAAGGAGCCAGGGGCTTTGATACAGCCGTGGCTCACTTTGATGTGTAAGTGGCCTGACCGCCATGCACAAGCCGGGACGTGAGGCTTTAACTACAGCTGATGAGGCCTAACATCATCTGAAAACATTTGAGAGGAGAAAGTGCCAACCTTGAGCAGCGCCACTAGGCGCTGGATGACAAGCGTGTGCTGTGGCGTTAGCTGCGTTCTCAGCCACACAAAGTCTATGACTGGGAGCTCTTGGTAGTTTTGATACTGAGTCCCAGACATTCTAGATAGCTGAGGAGCTAGGACCTGTGAGTTATCAACTGCGCCTCTGATTGAGCTGTAATGAGCAAATTGTCAAGGTAGTTCAGCGCTCACACTGTCAGGAACTGTGTGAAGAGAGGACTCAAAGCGCAGAGGATAAGTGTAACAGTTTATTAGCCACCACAGAAAGTCAAATAAACATCCAACGTGTGTAGGGAAAACACACGTGAAACAGAAAATGAGGTTAACTCCAGAGTCGTACATAAAGAGACCTGCGGACACAGGCTGGGAGACCACCTCGGTGCAAATGCCCAACGGGACGCAAAGCGAAACGAGGATGAGGAAGGCGGGCACAGGCCAGATACAACTCTCCTCGTCTAGGCGTCATGAGAACAGCAGTGGACAAGGTTAGACACAATACACAGGAACAACCATACATGACAAACAGCATGAATCTACTGATAACAAGGGGACACTTTGTAAATGTACTGGGTGCCAGGGATAGTCCGAATAGTAGGACTGTGTATTGATAAGCCTGCCCCTTTAAGGCAAATCTCAAAAATGGCCTGTGGCGCTGAATGTTAACAGAAGCATCTTTCAGATCCACAGTGAATTTGCGACGATTTATTTTGTGGTCAACATTCTGGCGAACTTCATCCACCAACCTCAAAAGAAACCTTAAAACCTTTTGAAATTTGGGGTTCTTCTGGAGCTTTGAGCCGTGTCACCTTGCCCTTGAAGGTGCTGGTACAGTCCTCACCACTAAACACAGTAGCCGAGCAGGTGCTGCAGTCCGGCTGCCCAAGAGGAGTGGCCAGCTCTGGGACATCGACCAGCTGGCGGTTGCGGCCCATGCCAAGGTAGATGATGGGGTGGATGGTGTCAGCGTGATGCAGGAGGATGAAGAAGATGTCGGTGTCCAGGGTCCTCACTACTGCAGACTTGAATCCCAGCTTGACGGCATGATGCAGGTAGAGCACAACCCGGCTGTCCATCTCCTCCTGGTCTGACTGGAGGGCATGGATCTCAATAAACTCAATCTGAAATGGCAGAAAACACCCCAGTGCATGGTAGCTTATGTTCTTGGCAAACAATTTGCTAACACAAGATCTCACTGAAGTTTCCTGAGTATGGATCAATGGAGTCAGTGGAGAAGAGGCTTCTTGGTCACCATGCGGTTCAGGACCTGCAGGGAGATTGCTCCGAATGTATGAGGCAGGTTGAACTGAATGTATTCTTGTGAACCAACTGCTTAATCCACAAGTTGGTCGAATCCTTGATCCCAGTCCGAATGATCAACTTTCCACAGGTAAGGCATTCGATCATTTTAGCCTTGAGCAATAAACAATAGAAAGCGAGTTTAATTGTATCGATAAGAGCAGGGGTTTGGCAACCCTGAGTGAGAGAGATTAATTTTATTAACCTTATAAAGCCTATTGTAAAATATTTGATATGCAAATTTATAAGGCCTCTTTGATAATGATAAACATAATCAAAACTTTGCTTTAAAAACATTTGCACACAATCTACTGTTGTCTTTTTGATAGTTTGATTATCCATAATGTTTTAGAAAACCCATGTTAAAATGTATCAAATATGATCCATCAAGCATTTGAGTTTATTGTTCATCTTTCTGTCATCAAAAACTACAAATCTTTGATTGTGAAAGCATTTAAATATAATCTTTCAAAGGCATTATTGAGGAATATAGAGTGACAACTGATATTTATATGCGTTTTCAGTAGTGTTGAGAGTAACGCGTTACAAAAGTAATGCATTACAGTAACTTATTACTTTTTGCTGTAACGCAGTAGTGTTGGGTATTACTAATCAATTTTCAGTAATATTTTAGTCTGTACATTTTCAATATCGCGTGTGGTACAATGCACTTTTTGTGCAAGACGAGCGTAGGCTAATAGTAAAAATGCAACCTTTGTCTAAAACCAAAAGAACTGTCGATGTTGTCAAATAGCACTAGCAATAAAAACATTTAAATAAAATATCTCTTGCACTTTGTGCATGATCTTTTATTGTGAACCTCTTGAATTCAAAGAGAATAAAATAATGACAACAATAAGAAAAGAACAAATGCGCATCTTGTCATGGCCTACAGTTCTGTTGTGTCTATGGACAGACCCAAGCTATTCCCAGATATTGCCAGATAATCCCTTTACCTCTACCATACTTCTGTCACGTACTGCTCTGAGACAGAAGGGTTGGAGATCCAAACACAGCTTTATTCAGAGGGTAATCCACAATCATAGTCAGTGAAAAGGCAAAAGGTCATACACCAGTAGGCAGTCCAATCAGGCAAACAAAACGGGACAGAGGCAAAGGGTAATCCGGGACACAGGCAAGAATTCCAACAAAACGAAGATCCATGAAACCAGAAACAACGCTCAGAAATCAAGTGTGTGACAAGACAAGACTTTGCAGTGAATGACAGAGTGAACATGGTATAGGTAAAGAGGTAAGGACACACATTATTAAACAGTGAGTGCTAATGAGTGCTAATGAGTGATTATGGGTAATGTAGTCTATGATAGAATAAGAGTCCAGGTTGGAGTGCCCTCTGGTGGTGATCACGGGCTCTCACACTGGTGAATTGTGACAACTTAGAATTGGATCATTTGTGATTCTTTCTTTCATCATTTCTTGCATTTTCTTTTACTTTGCCAATGGTATGCTAATGTTAGTAGCCTGGATAGCCCACAGTCATTGTGCTCCATCATATCGCCTCTGCTGGATGTGAACATTTGGTCATTTTAGAATGTCAAGTTCTGCTTCTGTAGTGAAAGTAACTCAAAAGTAATACAGGAGTAATGTAACGCATTACATTTCTGAGATATTGTAATGTAAGAATTACTTTTAAATAGCAGTAACAAGTATCTATAATGTATTACAGTTTGGAAGTAACTTGCACAACACTGATTTAAGTCTATTATAAAGATCTCACTGACATTATAAGCTATCAGAATTTCATTTTACGTTTGGACAATATAAAGATCAGCAGGTGCATCAAATTACAAATTTTTGCTCAGTTTGGGCTTCTGAATAAAATTGAGTATTTTTCCTATTTGAAAATATTGGTATTATTTATCAATAGTATCATAGTATATGCCATAAAAGCCTGAAATATGAAATACTTCTATAAACTTACATATTAATACCCTGCAAAAAGTTAAAACAATAAGAACTAAAAGGGAAACATTAATTAATAATTTTATTAATATGCAATACTATAGCATTATATAGTAAAAATAAATAAATACAAGTATTTGCCATCACATTTTGATGCATGCAGAGACATTTAGCATTTCTGAGTGATAATGATGCAGATGAATCACTGAATCAAAGTCAATAAAACAGGTTCAAACTTTTTATTAAAGAAATCGTCAAAATTAAGTTTGTAATTATTCAATAAATGTGTTCATTTATCGCGCTCTGCTCATGGTAATGATTCGAGTTTTAGTTGCTATGGCGACGCGTGTTATGAATTCTGGCTCATATGCTCGCGATCTCGATCTGTTGTTGAGAGAGACGAGGCGAATTCACAAACTTTTGCTGAATATTTTCTGAGCGATCTTGAGATTTTGAAGCTGTTCGGAGGATTCCTGAGACGAGACTATTATTCTACAAGAACATCGGAGGAGATATCCTTTACACAGAGTTATATTTTTGAGTTTTGAGTTATAGTTCTTATTATTTCTAAGGATAGGCCGCTTTTATTTTATTGTTCCTTTCTTATTTTAAGTTAGAGTTTTATTCAGTAATTTTTTTCTTTTCTGGGAGGAATATTTTTGAGGGTAGTTTATTGTATTGTATTGTATTTTGTGTTGTGTTGTGTTTTTATTGCAGATTGGATGTCGATGGCTCATATGATGGGTGAAAGAGCAGGTGAGTGCTTTAGTTTATGGGATGTTATGTTATGATGTTGTACAATGACTACATTAATGTGAAGAAAATTGTGTGAGGTAACCCATTTGCAGAGGCGGACAGAGTACACAGCTTCATAACTTGAGTAAAAGTACAGATACCCTTTGCTAAATTTTACTCAAGTACAAGTAAAAGTACTACATTCAGATGTCTACTTAAGTAAAAGTACTGAAGTGCTTGTTTTTAAAAGTATTGAGTATTAAGAGTACAATACATTTTCTAAATATTGCATTACTACTGCCACAGTGCTTACATTTATGTACAGAAACGTCCTACATGGAGTTATGTGTTAATACCTTGAGAATGTAAAAGGAATTGAAAGTAAAATCAAGTCATTTTCATCTTTTACCATGTTGCTTTATTTAACATTTCTCACTTGCCCACAATGGCAACGCCTGACGAACCTCTGCTAGAGTTTTAATGGATTTTCTGCACACACACATTTGAACCTGACTGTGTTAAACACACCGCATACTCAAGAACATCAAAGCGAATGCTCAGCTTACATTAATGTGTGATAGGCTTTGTTACGATAGTCGGTGTTGCCGGTGTTACCGATGTTCAGACTCAACACCGGTCACTCGCACACCGTGGCATCAACTTTTCAATTTGAGTAACTGAAGTAACAATTTGTAATTGACCACTGGCATTGATTATTGATTATTATTAAAACATGACTAACTATGTGATGTCTGAAATATTCCAGCCTCAGGCCGCTCCAGATCCAGGAGGTTTGGTCAGGAGGTTTGGAGACCCGGATCTGATGACCGTGATCAGGATCCACTGCCAGACCTGACCCAGACACAGATCCAGGAGTTTCCTACAGATTTAGCACATCTGTCTTCTGAGTTTTCTGTGTCCGGAGGTCAGGCTGACGGGAAGAGGGAGTGGCAGAGCGGCAGCCGGCAGAGCCAAGATGATGGACGCCTGTCATCTAAACGCTTTCACAGAGGTCAGAATAGGCTTTTATTAATGAAGTTATGGCTCAGTTAACATATAATGTGTCATTGAAAAAAGAAAGTTGAAAAAAAATGAAGTCACCATTTGATGTGACCACTGACATTGATTATTATTAGTATTAAAAATGTCTTCACCAGGCATCATGTCCACATCATCTTTGTCCTCTCTGATGACAATATAGTGAGGCGGTTCTGTAGAGACTCGTTGAGCCTTAGCAGCCGAGGCACGACATCGTCGACTGGAGGTGGAGTGGCGATAGATCGGATAGCCGAAACGAACAGGGCAGTTGCAGCGACTGCAGTTTGTCCAGGTCCGACAGTCTGGAAGAGTGGATGTGCCCTCCGCTGCCAGGTCAAGTTCCGCGAGCCAGCGGAGACTTCAAATGGCCTTATGGAGGCTTCACCAGCGAACGAGAGCTCAACAGGTGAGACTGAAATAAAGCTGGGCAGTGTGAAGTGTACAGATGGAGATTTTGCTATTTCATGCGTAAGTTTTTAACATGTTAATGTATAGTCACATTTAATTTCATTTTGCTGAAATGTTCTTTCTGGATTGAACAGTAAAATGTAAGTTATGTCATTATATCATTGCCTGATTTGACGTCAGAGATGTTTCTAATAATTCAGTTTTGTTTTCTTTATGTCAGAAAAACCTACAGAACATGAGAACAGGAAAGGAATTGTTTCTTTCCTCATGAGCGCGTGGAAGACGATGAAGCGTTCGCTCTTCTGCTGCTGTCTCAGTGCTGTGGATGATGTGGAGCCTTTTGTTCCTCCGGCGGATCTGGAGCCAGAGCCTGATCCTGGTCCATCATCACCTGATTCAGATCACTCCGGCTTCAAGACAAATAATGGTCAATATGCAGATATTATTTCTCCAAAATTGTTTTAAACAGTATTATCGTCTTGTTTGCAGTGATATTCTTAATGTAAAACAAAGGATCTAGCAAGCTCATATATTTCTCATATGTTTCTGTTTGTTTTTCAGACTCCTTTGACACTCTCTATAACGTTGGAGCGATGATTGGATCCGGAGGATTCGGAAGAGTGTTCAAGGGAACTCGGAAATTTGATGGCAAAACGGTAAAGCAATCTTGCTGAATTGTACAAACATTTTTGCTCTTGCATGCATCAAAACATATTTAATACAGACGTGTTAATACTTATATAACATTGATCACTGTTTTGTTTTTTTTTGCAGGTTGCCATCAAGCAGATGCGCAAGATTAATAATGATCGTTATCTTGATATTGTAAGTTGGTCAAAAGTTGAATGTGTATTTGTTGTTTAAGTGCTGATTACTGTAGTCAATACACCTGTTGGAAGCATTAGGTGTAAATGTCATAGATCAATAAACCTGGAAAGGCTCTGATTATCGTATCTATAAAGATCAAATAAAAGTATGTTTAAAATTATGTTTTCTTCAGAAAATTATGTTTTCTTCAGAAAATTATGTTTTCTTTTTACCCAGCTAACCTTCTGTCTACTACTTTTCTCTAGCCTGGGCATCCCGAACCTCTCGTTACAGAAGTGGCGCTGCTGTTAATGATGAGGCAAGAACCCATAAGCCCCTACGTCATCAAACTGTACTGGTTTGAACTTCCTTGACGTTCAATCTTATAATGGAGTTCCCTGAACCCTGCGAGAGCTTGCTGGACTTCATCATTCGTGATCCTCAACTGGATGAAACAACAGCACGGGTCATCATGCGACAGGCTGTGCTGGCAGTACAACACTGCATCGAGCACGGCGTTTTTCATAATGACGTTCATGCAGAGAATTTCCTGGTGAAGACAAACACGTTAGAGCTCAAGCTGATCGACTTTGGCTGCGGTCAGCTACTTAGTGCTGATGGCTACGAGAAAAAAATATACCTTGGTGAGTACTTTTGGAGTGTGGAAACCTGGATGTAGTGACTTTCTGATTATTTGACGCTTTGAAAAAATTGCTCAACAATGCGCAAATGTCTTGCTTACAGGATTAATGGATTACTGCCCACCTGAAGTCTTCACCGAATCTCGATTCCACGCCGTCCCAACAAATGTCTGGGCTCTAGGAGTGTTGTTGTACGAGATGATGAACGCATGTTCTCCCTTTGGCAATAGAACGGAAATCATACAAGCCAAAGTTACATTTGAGAACTCCAACTTATCCAAAGGTGAGTGAAAAATATTGATAAACACACACATAAAGCAAAAGCTCTGTACAGAAACAGGCAAAGGTGAAGCATGTAAGATTTTTCAAGTTGAAATACATTCAGTTTATTGTTCATCTGTTTTCATAGATGCCAACATTCGTTCCACATGGTCATAACTAACCAGCTCTCTCCTTAATAAAATTTGTACAGAATGCAGTGATCTGATTAGCCAGTGCCTAGCCCGGGATCCAACTAAACGGCCGACGTTAGAGCAGATGTTACAACATGAATGGATTAGAAATGATCTGGAGAAGTTCAGGAGAAGTTGAGGAGATTCACTCGATCAGTGATTTCAGGTGTGAGGAAGTGTAACAGACAGAGTAGGATTATTATCATTTATCTTCAGTTCTGGATTATTTGTAGTGAGGTTTTCAAATTTGTGTTCATTGTAATGATCTTGTTATACTCAAGTCAAGTCAGCTTCATTTATACAGCGCTTTATACAATACAGATTGTTTCAGAGCTTCACAGTAATAAACAGGAAAATAACACAATCAGTGATGCAATTGCAAGAATTCGGTTCTGTTGTAAATCAGCTCTAAAAAAACATTTATGAGTTCACATGTTCATATAATCTTTGTATTGGATAGGAAGTAACACTTGCTGTCCTTGATGGAGGGCTTGAGCTCGAGACGTGACCCGAAGCCTGAAGTCCAACCCCGACCTGACAGGAACTCAAGCCGCCGCACCAAAGATCAGAGCCGCCCACGCCTGAGCAAGAACAGGAGAGATCGAAGACTGAAAGAAGTCATCAAGTCATCACAGCCACTTTTGCTTTGTTTTAAAAGTCATTTCTGCTAAGACAACCCATCTTTATTTATATAGTGTTTTATATATGATCGATCTCTTGGAAGAATCAAACACTAAAGAGATGGTGGAGGTTTTTACTAAACCCTGCTCCATTTCATTAGACTCTGTTGCTCCCCTTAAGCCCAGGAAAGCTAAGGAAAGGGCCCGCTCAGCCTTGGTTAAATGATTTTACTCGCTCTCTTTGACAAGACTGTTGTAAGGCAGAGCGGAAGTGGAAAAGAGATAAACTCCAAGTATCTTCATGTTTAAGTCCATCTTTAACCAGTTACCAGAAATCAGTGAAAGAGGTTAAATCTAAATTCCTCTCAAAACTCATCACTGAAAATGCTAATCGGTTGAGAATGCTGTTTAAGACGATTGATTCAGTGCTAAAACCCTTACCAGCTCCTTCTCTTGTTCCATCTCGGGAAACCTGTGAGATGATAAAACTTGATGATAAAATTTTACCATTAAGCCAGCAATATATAATCCCCCTCGATCTGTTCACCAACCGATTCACTAGCTTGTTTTCATCCAGTTATTTGATGTCATCCCAACTCGTCTTTTTAAGGAAGTGTTTGAAACGTTGAGCGCAGCTGTTATTAACAGTTCTCTAGCCAATGGAATTGTCCCTGCTAGTTTTAAACTAGCTCCTGTTTAAAACAAACAAAACTCCTGACTTAAACTTTTACTGACATAAATTAAGAAATAAATGTCAACGCTTGCAGGTTCGGCGTGCGATCTCATGCATAATAGCTAAATTATATTTTATGCATACTACAGCGCAGTGATTGGATTGAATGAGCTTTATGTCATGAATATGTCGAGAATCGCTCGAAACGGTTGACGTCTGCATATCCGCCAGCCCCAAACTTTGGCGAAAGCACACGGTGACTTCAGCTTCTGTGACGCTTGCTCCGACTCAAACCGGAAAACAGAAATCGCTCAGAAAAATTCAAAATAACTATTTTTCACATATGAATAACATTAACGACTACCTTTAGTGTTTTCAATGATGTGCAGCCTATACATATCTGCTTACATCTCAAAAAAAGTGTTTTGGGGTTTCATGACCATTTACCGAGCGCTAAAAGAGTAGGTACTATAGCCTGATCGGGTTCAGTATGAATGCGGTCCGCACATCATGCACCATGTTGACATTATCATGTGATCTACGACGTTATCACAAGTGTAACTTAAAAGATACGAGTTTATTTCATCGGTTTTATTGATGAAACTTGCTCATTTTGTTGTGAAATTTATGCAATTTTTAAGAAATATAGGATCTCCTACCACTGCAATGCTGACGATACACAGTTTTATCTACCGGCAAAAACGGACAGTTCTTATCCCTCAGATGTACTGTGTGACTGTTTTCAGGAGATCAAATGTTGGATGGCTAATCATTTTTTGCAATTAAATAAAAGCAAAAGCCAAATTGTGGTTTTAGGCCCATCCAGGTCTTCGTCTCCTTTTAATTTAGGTTCTGTCTCCTCTTGGAGTTACATTTGATTCGTCGCTAAATTTTGAGAAACAAATCAGTGGTAAAGGGCAGTTTCTTTCATTTGAGATCGATTGGGAAATTAAAACAGTTTTTGTCCCCAAAAGATTTAGAGACCGTTTATATCGCCGTTAATCTATTTTCAAAGTTGGGTTGGGAGCTGGGTCTATACTACGCAAGCTATGATGACTTTCGCCTTGATATTTTAGCGCGGATGTATTGCTACCTAGCCGAATTGCACTGAAGGGAACGAGAACGAGTCTTCGATCCTGCGTGTATGCCTTCTGTGAAATTACCACATCAAGCGTGAACGCTGGCTTCTGAACTCGGGTGCGCGCCCGCAAACCGTACTCGAGTCCTGACGAGCGTGACTGACGTACTGCAAGCAGAGAGCTGTAAATCTCATGTCTGCTCGTCGTCAGCGCTCTTAGAGCATTTCCAGTACATCCGAGGCAGATAGACGCAAGTGCCATTACGTACTGAAGCTTTGGTAACTAATTTAACTGTTCAAAAACAAAAATATAAAAATTAGGTGAACAACGCTATTCATTTTGCCACCTTCTCTTGACGCCGTTGCAAGTAACGGGGTAAACAGCTGCTGCTTTGATGACGCAAACGCACCCCGGTTTCGGACCCAAATAATATAATATGAACACAGTCCAGGGAGCAATCGAACTCGGTCCAGGCAATCGAACCAAGTGTGAAAGCACCAGTCATTATTTGGGTATCACATATATTCTGAATGCCTTCGGCAGAATTAAAAATGAGCCATTTGAATCTAGATTAATTTCAAGATCACAGTGAGATTAATCTAGATAAAAAATAAAACTATGCCCACCACTACAAAATACATAAGTGACCTTCTGATTCCTTACACTCCCCAAAGAACTCTTAGGTCTTGTAATCAGCTTCTTTTAACTGTCCCACGCGCTGTGAAACTAAGGGTGGTCGGGCCTTCAATGTGAGCTCTGCTCCTTCATTAGCCAGCTTTAAATCGGCTCTTAAAGCTACACTGTGTAACTTTTTTGCTTTATTCTTAGCTAAAAACAATTAGTTCTTTCAAAAATATATGTGCTCATTAATGTATATTTACTTCTTTCAAGTAATAAAGTATTTTCGTAAGTTTATAATATGCCATTGAAAATACATACGGGTGAGGGGTTCGAATGCGCGTCGCCATGTTGCCCCTCCATCTTGAAAGTACATTAGCCAAAGTGGGACATACCCGTAAATTCAAGCTTCGCGTTTTAACACTCGATGGCACTGTGTCGAATGTGAAGAGGGGGATTGCTTGAGACTGATATAGCCTACAATGTAAACTTTGCCTTACGCTAGTGATGTCGTACAATATACAGAATAACGATAGCACAGATAAAAGTTACTTTACTAAGATTAGCTTGCATTCGTCTGGGAACCTGATCGCTGATGTTAGCAATGAAATGGTAAAAATGACGAAAAACGTAAACTATTATTCATTTTACATAGATGTCATAACCTACATATTAACTGACAAATTAAATAACTGCAAATTATAATAGTTTTCTAAAGTAACCTCATCACTTGATCGAACTGGAAGCCATGTTAATCTTGGACTAAATCAGCCACCGTAGGAGTTAAAACGAAATTGGAATTGAGAGGAACAGAAACCAATATTCACTGGATGGTCATATTCCTTTTCACCGCTAGATGGGGGAAAATATCACACAGTGTAGCATTAAATCTCCTCTGTTCTCACTGGCTTTTGATTAGATCAATATTGGTAAATTTGTATATTTTTTATTACGTGGATTGTATCGGCTCTAATGTGTTTATATTTTGTATCTGCCTTGTTTCTTTTATGCTTTCTTTTATATGCACATTGTCTTACTGTACAGCACTTTGGTGTAACTCTGTTGCTTTTAAATGTGCTATAAATAAAATGTGACCTGACTTGAATCTGTATATATGACCCCTTTGAATAAAAGTATAATTTGTATTTTGAACGCACAGGCTTGCAAAGTAAACTTCTTTTGACTCGTACACTTACACAGGCATTTGACACATGCACGGTTTTGGGCAATCTCGCCACGAGTTTCAACCCATGTAAAAATCTTTGTATTCTTTCATGCTGGAGTTGTAAAAATGAGGGTACTTTCTAACCTATTTGCACAATCTCTCTGTGTAGGCCTCCATTGTCGCTGTAGCTCGCATGCGTCCGGTCTGTTCTGTTTATGCAGTTTTTCTTCGACTTCCTTGTGAATCGATGCGCCCAGGACACGGTTGCCACATTGTGTATAAAAGAACGAAAATGATGCGCATGTGCAACCTGTGCATGCAAATTTACAAAATTTTGCTGGTGTGCACACAGTGCGCAAACTTATAGGAATAATTAGCCAAAAAATTAAAAAGTTCTGTCATGAAACTCTAGATGGTAGAGGCTGATGGGTCCTTAAAGGTGCAGTAAATGTACAGGTCCTTCTCAAAAAATTTGCATATTGTGATAAAAGTTCATTATTTTCCATAATGTAATGATACAAATTTAACTTTCATATATTTTAGATTCATTGCACACCAACTGAAATATTTCAGGCCTTTTATTGTTTTAATACTGATGATTTTGGCATACAGCTCATGAAAACCCAAAATTCCTATCTCAAAAAATTAGCTGTATATTCTGAGAGACGAGACCGTGCACCAAAGCACACTTATAGCCAATAAAGCAGTAAGGGGCGTGTCCATACAGGAGGGGGAGGTGCCTGAAAATACAGCGGCCGCGTCAAACCGCACACTCATTGAGTAGGTTCTCGAGTTCAATAAGTACTTACTTAACGAGTGCTAAAAGAGTAGGTACCTACAGCCTGATCGGGTTCAGTATGAATGCGGTCCGCACGTCATGCACCATGTTGACGTTGTCATGTGACCTACGACGTTATCACAAGCGCAACAACTTAAAAGATACGAGTTTATTTCATCGGTTTTATTGATGAAACTTGCTCATTTTGTGGTCTTTTTGAAGAAACAGCTTCCCATTTATTTTGTGATTGTAGTTTAACCAATACATTTTGGGTTAAAGTTCTTATATTTTTAACCCTACTGATCTGACTCACAGTTTTAACCTAAAGATATATTTGTTTTAATTAGAAAAACCCAAAATCGTGATCTCTTGAGTAATTTCTTAATTTTAAATGCAAAAATTTTCATCCACAAGCAAAAGTTGCTTAAAAGTTGTCTCCTTTATGTTTTCCTCTTTTTCTTGTTAAAGTTAACTCTCGTTTCATCCCTCAGGCTTATAAATAAAAAAAATTTGTATATATTTTTGATGCATTATGATGAATCACAATATGAAGTCAAGTCAAGTCAACTTTATTTAAAATTCCCATATATCATGGTATAAAACAGGGATGTCCTATTTCCCATTTTCTTTTTTATTATAACTACAAAAATGCCATCTCTATGAAGCAGCTAGCAGAGGTCCCCAAAATATTATAAACAATTCACACCTTTCCAAAGCCTCTCGTTTAAAAATACATTTGTATAATTAATGCCAATTCATCCATGTCACTTAATCAAGGCTTACAATATCCCAATAAAATCTAAAGTTCAATATTTAGGAAACAAAGATATGAATGTGTGGAAAGTTAGGTAAATGTCAAATTAAGCTCAAGTCAAGTCAGGTCAAGTTTATTTATATAGCGCTTTTAACAATGCAGATTGTTTCAAAGCAGCTTCACAGTGTTAAACAGAAAAATAATGCAACAGAATATATTTTGATTATCATACAGTAACAATGTGGGCTTTAGATCAGTAATTTGGTCTATATGGTTAATTTATTTTAATAATTCGATTTATTTTGAAATATATTTGAAAAATAGTTTTTTCCCCAACTGAGCAAGCCAAGCCAGAGACGACAGTGGCAAGGAAACCAAAACCCCATCAGGAGACCTAATGGAGAAAAATAAACCTTGGGAGAAACCAGGCTCAGTCGGAGTGCCAGTTCTCCTCTGGCCAATTAACAAACAGCGTATTATTATTATTAAAGTTATTATTTTAAAGGTCAGAGGTCATAATCGATCTGAATATTCGAAAGATCTGAGGCAACATGCCGGAGACGGGTTTATTGAGGATGATGTATCGATTAAATAATTATTAAAAATAAATAATTTGAAATATCGGAGTCATTACGCCGGAGACAGGTTTTTATTGAGGATGCCGTATTGATTAAACAATTACTAAAATGTAATATTCAAAAGATCGGCGGCAACACGCTGGAGACGGGTTGTTTTGAGGATGACATCGATTTAAAGAATTGTTAACTAGGACTATTCAAACAATCGGAGTCATCCCGCCGGAGACAGGTTTATTGAGGATGCCGTGTGGATGAGGCAGCTTAAGGGGGAGTCTAAATGACACGGTCTCTGCAGACACTTCAGGGTCATGTGTTGGTCACATCTGGTGCAGGTCCACCGTCTGATCGGGATACAGCCTGGATCCGGCTGACTGCAGTAGACCTCGGGATAAAACAGAGACACTAACATTAGCGTAGATGCCATTCTTCTGATGATGTAACGAGTACATCAGGTGTTATGGGAAGTGTTCTGGTTCCGCTGACCTAGATAATGCAGCCTAATAATCATTTAATTGAAAAAGTGTTTTATGTGTATGCCATAAAGAGATGTGTTTTAAGTCTAGATTTAAACTGAGTGTGTCTGCTTCCCGAACAATGCTAGGAAGACAGGATCGGAAAGATAGGAAAAGGATCGACCAGCTGCAGTTGATTTTGATATTCTAGGTATTATCAGCTGGCCAGAGTTTATAGATCGCAGTAGCGTGATGGAGTATAATGTGTTAAGAGCTCACTCAAGTACTGGGGAGCTAAACCATTTAGTGCTTCGAAAGTGATTAGCAAGATTTTAAAATGTATGCGATGTTTAATAGGGAGCCAGTGCAGTGTTGACAGAATAACAATGACATGAATCACTGCTTATTTACACTACTAATTTAAGATAAAAAAAAAATACTAAACAGAAAAACTAGACAAATGCAACTAAAGTGAGATCTTAATTTAGAGTCAATTAATTAATGAAATTATTTTGTTTACTGACAATAATATGAAACATGAATAAATGAGTAAAAGAATGAATAAAAGTAACCATCACAATAAATAAATAAATAAATACAAGTCAACAACACATGACACAAAGCTTTATTAAAACGTAATGTTCTAACAATCAGGCGGTGAACCCCTCGTCCTGCCACCATCTCAACACAGCTGTGCCAATTGACCAGTGTGAGTGCCCGCGATCACTAGAGGGCACTCTAAGCCGGACTGTCATTCTGTCATAGACTACATCTCCCATAATCCTTTACCCGGACTCATCAGCACTCATTGATTACATTCACCTGCACCCCATTACCTTGTTACCTCACACTATAAAAACCATGTTCACCCTGTCAGTCACTGCGAAGTCTTGTTTTGTGTTTCACTGCATTTCTGAGCGTTTACCCTGGTTTCATGTCTCTTGGTCTTGGATTTCTTGCCTTCTCCGTGGATTACCCGTTTGCCTGTCTCCTCTGTTTTGTTTGCTTGATTGGACTGATTGCTTGTGTATGACCTTCTGCCTGTTTTCTGACTACGATTGTGGATTACCCTCTAATAAAGCTGCATTTGGATCTTCAACCCTCTATCTCAGAGCAGTCGTGACAGAAGACTTTATGCACAGATCCAGCAGCCAAGTGAACATCTGTCCACAAATGAGTCCAGCCTCACAGATCATGTGTCTCCGCCAGGGAGATCGCCCGATCGAGGACTATGTACAAGAGTATATTGAACTGGCACATCTCTCCACAATGGACAGGGTATGTCTAATGATATTTTTTCGAGGGGGACTATCTGAGCCATTAAGTTCAATCATGCCATTGCACAACCCTAATTGGACTCTGGAATTTTATATAAATATGGCACTGCAACTGTGTGGTTCTGCATTCACTGTGGGAGTAGCAGAGGAGGAACACTGCACGGCCGCAGTACCCGCCAGTCCAGAGTTTCCTTCCATCCCAGCCCCTGACCAGCGTCCAGAGATGGCTCCAGCCACTGACCAGCGTCCAGAGACGGCTCCAGCCACTGACCAGCGTCCAGACGGCTCCAGCCACTGACCAGCGTCCAGAGACGGCTCCAGCCACTGACCAGCGTCCAGAGACGGCTCCTGCCCCTGACCAGCGTCCAGAGACGGCTCCTGCCCCTGACCAGCGTCCAGAGAGGGCTCCTGCCACTGACCAGCGTCCAGAGACGGCTCCTGCCACTGACCAGCGTCCAGAGACGGCTCCTGCCACTGACCAGCGTCCAGAGACGGCTCCTGCCACTGACCAGCGTCCAGAGACGGCTCCTGCCACTGACCAGCGTCCAGAGACGGCTCCAGCCACTGACCAGCGTCCAGAGACGGCTCCAGCCACTGACCAGCGTCCAGAGACGGCTCCAGCCACTGACCAGCGTCCAGAGACGGCTCCTGCCACTGACCAGCGTCCAGAGACGGCTCCTGCCACTGACCAGCGTCCAGAGACGGCTCCTGCCACTGACCAGCGTCCAGAGACGGCTCCTGCCACTGACCAGCGTCCAGAGAGGGCTCCGGCCCGTCTGCCGAGTCCAGAGAGGGCTCCGGCCCGTCTGCCGAGTCCAGAGAGGGCTCCTGCCCTGACCAGCGTCCAGAGAGGGCTCCTGCCACTGACCAGCGTCCAGAGACGGCTCCTGCCACTGACCAGCGTCCAGAGACGGCTCCTGCCACTGACCAGCGTCCAGAGACGGCTCCTGCCACTGACCAGCGTCCAGAGACGGCTCCTGCCACTGACCAGCGTCAGAGACGGCTCCTGCCACTGACCAGCGTCCAGAGACGGCTCCTGCCTCTGACCAGCGTCCAGAGACGGCTCCAGCCACTGACCAGCGTCCAGAGACGGCTCCTGCCACTGACCAGCGTCCAGAGACGGCTCCTGCCACTGACCAGCGTCCAGAGACGGCTCCTGCCACTGACCAGCGTCCAGAGACGGCTCCTGCCACTGACCAGCGTCCAGAGAGGGCTCCGGCCCGTCTGCCGAGTCCAGAGAGGGCTCCGGCCCGTCTGCCGAGTCAGAGAGGGCTCCGGCCCGTCTGCCGAGTCCAGAGAGGGCTCCGGCCCGTCTGCCGAGTCCAGAGAGGGCTCCGGCCCGTCTGCCGAGTCCAGAGAGGGCTCCGGCCCGTCTGCCGAGTCCAGAGAGGGCTCCGGCCCGTCTGCCGAGTCCAGAGAGGGCTCCGCCCCGTCTGCCGAGTCCGGAGAGGGCTCCGGTCGTCTGCTCCGCCGTGGGGTCTTCAGCCTCGTCTGCGCCCGCTGTGGTGGTCGTCTGCTCCGCCCGTGGGGATCTTCAGCCTCGTCTGTGCCGCTGTGGTGGTCGTCTGCTCCGCCGTGGGGGTCATCGACCTCGTGTTCGCCGCTGTGGTGGTCGTCTGCTCCGCCGTGGGGGTCTTCAGCCTCGTCTGCGCCGCTGTGGTGGTCGTCTGCTCCGCCATGGGGGTCATCGACATTGTTCGATTGCTCCCTGAGGAGATCGATTGCTCCCTGATCGATTGCTCCAGTCTACCTACTGCTGCTACTGCATGCGTCAGTGTTTGTAGCTCTGTATAGCTGCGTTTGAATCTCTATTTGATATATTTTCTTTGTTATCTATACTGCTAAAAATAACTTACTCATCACCATATATTGTTTAATATAGCCTATCAAGTTAAATTTGACATCACTAGCTTTTAATCTAAATCACTACCACGTGTTAGCTTTTTCGCTAGCCTGGTAGCTTTCCATCCCGGCACCCGGGTCTCCTGTTTTCTGAGTTCATTAGACAACTGTGGTGAGTTGGATTATTAAATAGACTCCATCAAACAAAGTAAGTGGAGTAAGTTGTGTGGTAAGTTTTGAATTCATCAACAAATACGGTAAGCCATGTCTTCTTCTCCTGTCATTGTCACTTGCACTGCATGCTACATGTTTAGTATATCTATCTCCGTTGGCGAACAGGGCTTCACATGTGTTAAATGTAAGGAATTAATCAGGCTGACGGAGAAGATTTCAGATTTAGAGACACGCATCCAGACTTTATGTGAGAGTAGTGAGAATGGTACAGCTTTAGATACTCTTTTGGATGCGACTAGCTTAGTGAACACTCATTGTTTGGTTCCGGCTGAGCCCCAGCAGGGCAATTGGGTGACTGTGAGACAGCATAGTCGCGGATCTAAAAACCACTCTTCCGTTCGATTAGAACATCAAACAGGTTCTCCCCACTCAGTGATGCACCCACTGAGGATCCTGTTGAAAGTGCCCTAGTTATTGGCGATTCTATTACACGGAACGTGAAAATAGAGACACCAGCCACCATAGTCACATGTTTACCGGAGCCAGAGCGCCTGACATCAAAGCAAATTTAAAAGTGCTGGCTAAAGCTAATCGTAAATTCTCTAAGATTATTATTCACGTCGGCACTAATGATGTTCGACCGTCAGTCGGAGATCACCAAAATTAACATTAAAGAGGTGTGTAAACTCGCAAGTACGATGTCACCGGCAGTCTGTTTATCTGGCCCCTCCTGTTAAAAGGAGTGATGAAATAGTTAGCAGATTATCATCACTCAATGGCTGGTTGTCTAAGTGGTGTCCATAAAATAACATAGGGTTCATAGACAATTGGAAAAGTTTTTGGGGCAGACCCGACCTGTTGAAGATAGACGGCATTCATCCTACCCGGGCTGGTGCTGCTCTTCTCTCTAGTAATTTGGCACATAGTCTTAGAGCTAAACCTTGACTCACTGGGGCCCAGGTCAGGAAGCAGACAAACTGGCTAAACCAACCGTCTGCTAGCTGTCTCACGTCACCAGAGTCAGCTAAATCCCAGCACATAGAGGCTTTCACCTAGATATTATCACATAGAGACTGTGTCTGTTCCCGAATCAGTAAATACAAAAACCATCAAAACCATTCAACAGTAAAAATTTAATTGATGTCCAACAAATAAACAACAGATATAATACGGATGAACAATTGATAAATCTCGGGTTGCTGAATATTCGATCCCTTTCGCCAAAAACGCTTATTGTTAATGATATGATTATAGATCATAACCTAGATGTGCTGTGTTTGACAGAAACCTGGCTAAAACCTGACGACTACATTACTTTAAATGAGTCCACTCCCCAAGATTATTGTTATAAACACGAGCCGCGTCTGAAAGGAAAAGGGGGAGGTGTTGCTGTAATTTATAATGATAACTTCAGTATTACTCAGAAGTCTAGTTTCAAATATAATTCCTTTGAAGTTTTGGTGCTTTCTGTAACATTGTGTAGTGTAAATGATAAATCCCGTTTGACATTTCTGTTGGCTACTGTATACAGGCCACCAGGGCACAATACAGACTTTATCAAAGAATTTGCTGGTTTTCTATCAGAGTTAGTACTGGCTGCAGATAAAGTACTAATTGTTGGTGATTTTAATATCCATGTTGACAATGAAAAGACGCATTGGGATTGGCATTTAAAGACATTATAAACTCTATTGGAGTTAGACAACACGTATCTGGACCCACTCATCGCCTTAATCATACTTTGGATCTAATATTGTCACATGGACTAAATGTTGATACCATTAAAATTCTGCAGCAGAGCGATGAGATCTCAGATCATTACCTAATATCATGTATACTTAATATAGCTAAGGCTGCAAAGCCATCCTCGCTTCAAATATGGCAGGACTATAACCGCTGCGACTAAAGATTGCTTTATACATAATCTTCCTCATCAGTTCCATCTCCTCAGAATTACAGATAGCCAAGAGGAACTTGATGTTGCAACAGAAACTACTGACTCTCTCTTTACTAGCACTTTAGACATAGTTGCTCCTCGGCGCTTAAAGAAGATTAAAGCAAATAATCCAACGCCGTGGTACAACGGAGCACACTCGGGCCCTTAAAACAGCAGCCAGAAAAATGGAGCGCAGCTGGAAGAAAACAAAACTGGAGGTTTTTCGCAATTTGTGGAAAGAGAGCATGATTGCATACAGAAAGGCCATAAAAACTGCTAGATCTGCTTATTTCTCAACTCTTTTAGAAGAAAACAAACACAACCCTAGGTATTTATTCGATACAGTGGCTAAATTAACAAAGGATAAAGCTTCAACTTCTGACGTTTGTAAACAACACAGCAGTAATGACTTTATGAACTTCTTTACTAGTAAGATTGATAACATTAGGAATAAAATTATAACCATGCAGCTACTACAGTATCACTTCAGACAGAACATTGTAGTCTCACTGAGGAAAAATTACACTCATTCACTGCTATAGGAGGAGAAGAATTGGCTAAACTTGTCAAATCATCAAAATCAACAACATGTATGCTTGACCCTATACCGACTAGGCTATTAAAGAGATGCTTCCAGAGGTCATAGATCCTCTGCTTAATATTATTAATTCATCCTTGACATTAGGATATGTTCCAAAAACTTTTAAGTTGGCTGTAATTAAACCACTTATTAAAAAACTTGATCCTAAAGAATTAGTCAATTACAGACCAATCTCGAATCTACCGTTTCTATCAAAAATATTAGAAAAGGCAGTGTCTTCACAATTATGTTCCTTTTTAGAAAGAAATTGTATATGTGAGGATTTCCAGTCAGGATTTAGACCGTATCATAGTACTGAGACTGCTCTAATTAGAGTTACAAATGATTTACTCTTATCATCTGATCGTGGTTGTATCTCTCTATTAGTGTTACTCGATCTTAGCGCTGCATTCGATACTATCGATCACAATATTCTTTTGAATAGACTCGAAAATTATGTTGGCATTAGTGGAACTGCATTGGCATGGTTTAAATCTTACTTATCTGACCGTTATCAGTTTGTAGCAGTAAATGAAGAGATGTCACACCGATCACAAGTTCAGTATGGAGTACCGCAAGGCTCAGTGTTAGGACCGTTGCTTTTCACCCTGTATATGCTACCACTGGGAGATATCATTAGGAAGCATGGCGTTAGTTTTCATTGTTATGCTGATGATACTCAGCTCTATATTTCTTCACACCCTGACGAAACTTACCAATTCACAAGATTAACGGAATGCATAGCTGATATTAAAAATTGGATGAATAGTAATTTCCTGCAACTTAATTCAGATAAAACTGAATTTTTAATTATTGGACAGAAAAGCTCCACAAGTAGTGCCCTAGAATACTGTCTAACCCTCGATGGCTGCTCTGTCAAGTCCTCGTCGTCAGTGAGGAACCTGGGTGTGCTCTTTGATACCAATCTTTCATTTGAAAGCCACGTTTCTAGCATCTGTAAAACTGCATTCTACCATCTTAAAAATATATCTAAATTACGTCACATGCTTTCAATGCAAAATGCTGAACAACTAGTACATGCGTTCATGAGCTCAAGGCTAGATTATTGTAATGCTCTACTGGGTGGTTGCCCTGCTCGCCTAATAAATAAACTCCAGCTGGTCCAAAACGCAGCAGCTCGAGTTCTTACTAGAACCAGGAAGTACGATCATATTAGTCCAGTTCTGTCAACACTGCACTGGCTCCTATTAAACATCGCATAAATTTTAAAATCTTACTTATTACTTATAAAGCAATAAATGGTTTAGCTCCCAGTACTTAAGCGAGCTCTTAACGCAATATACTCCATCACGTCAATTGCGGTCTCTAAACTCTGGCCAGTTGAAAATACCTAGAATATCTAAATCAACTGCAGGCGGTCGATCCTTTTCCTATTTAGCACCTAAACTCTGGAACAGTCTTCCTAGCATTGTTCGGGAAGCAGACACACTCTGTCAGTTTAAATCTAGACTAAAACACATCTCTTTACTATGGCATACATAGAACATTTTTAACTTTCTTTATTCAAATCAAATGACTGATTGTTAGGCTGCATTAACTAGGTCAGCCGGAACCGAACACTTCCCATAACACCTGATGTACTCGTTACATCATAAAAGAGTGGCATCCACACTAATGTTAGTCTCTCTGTTTATCCCGAGGTTTACTGCAGTCGGCCGGATCCAGGCCGTGTCCGGATCGGATGGTGGACCTGCATCTGGACATGACCAGCTCATCCTGGAGTGTCTGCTGAGACCGTGTCCATTAGTGTCTCCTCTGAATTCGCCTCACCGGGCGTGATCCTCAATTAACCCGTCTCGGCGCAATAACTCCGATCTTTCAAGTATTCATATTCTTGTGTAATCGACGCCATCCTAAATGAGCCCGTCTCGCAAGGCCATACCCAAAATTTCGAATATTCCTATCTAATATGATTTAAGACCTGCAAGGTTGCCAGAGTAATAATTATACACTGTTAATAATAGGCCAGAGGAGAACTGGCACCCGACTGAGTCTGGTTTCTCCCAAGGTTTATTTTTCTCCATCATGCCCTGATGGAGTTTTGGTTCCTTGCCACTGTCGCCTTTGGCCTGGCTTGCTCAGTTGGGGACACTCAAATTATGATCCAAGTTACTCAACTAAATATACAAATAGAATTTATTAATTAGGTCATATATAATTCTATAAACTATCCAAATTAAACTAGCCAAATCAAATTTTGTTGCAATGTTGTCCTGTTTAACACTGTGAAGCTGCTTTGAAACAATCGTCATTGTAAAAGCGCTATATAAATAAAGTTGATTGATTGATTGATCGACCTCGTCTGCGCCGCTGTGGTGGTCGTCTGCTCCGCCGTGGGGGTCATCGACCTCGTCTGCACTATTCAGGTGGTCATCTGTTCCGCCCTGTCCGGCTGCACCACCCTGGTCATCTGCCGAGCCTGCTCCGGCCTGGCCTCCTGCTCTGCCTCAGTCTCCAGGCCCACTTCCACTCCACGGGCCTGGCCCTCCATCCCACCCCCAGGTCCGCCTCCGCTCCACCTCCCTCCTGGACAATTTTAGGAGCGTCTGGAAGCCGCTCCTTTGAGGGGGGGCTATGTCACAATTGACCAGTGTGAGTGCCCGCGATCACTAGAGGGCACTCCAAGCCGGGCTGTCATTCTGTCATAGACTACATCTCCCATAATCCTTTACCCGGACTCATCAGCACTCATTGATTACATTCACCTGCACCCCATTACCTTGTTACCTCACACTATAAAAACCATGTTCACCCTGTCAGTCACTGCGAAGTCTTGTTTTGTGTTTCACTGCATTTCTGAGCGTTTACCCTGGTTTCATGTCTCTTGGTCTTGGATTTCTTGCCTTCTCCGTGGATTACCCTTTTGCCTGTCTCCTCTGTTTTGTTTGCTTGATTGGACTGATTGCTTGTGTATGACCTTCTGCCTGTTTTCTGACTACGATTGTGGATTACCCTCTAATAAAGCTGCATTTGGATCTTCAACCCTCTGTCTCAGAGCAGTCGTGACAACAGCTGTGCCAATTGTGCAGCTTTATTATGATGGAGCAGTTGACCGCCGTGCTCATCCTTGCCGTCCATCATTGCTGCTCTTCTCAATGGGAACATCGTTGATTCAGAGGATGAGGAAGATCATGATGACGGCCCGCTGACAATCTGACTGCCGCTGTGTCTGCTCCAAACATTCATATTCCTGCTCTCCATCAGCATGACTAGCTGGAAAACATTCAAACGTTTTACAATACATGTGGTCAGCATCCCATTTCCTGCATCCCAATTTTTACTGTAGTTTTATGACTTATGTGGTGTAGTGGCCTAAAGCAACATTAGTATACGCACGTCTGAATCTCACGAGAAACAGCACGTCATCCAGGTAATCCTCGCCTATTCTTTTATAATAATAATAATAATAATAATAGCTTTAATTTAACTTAGGGACAGCGAGCAGGTCCTTATCTGAGGACCGCAGGGACCGAGCTTGGTTGTAAGGATGGAGTAGATCAGTCAGATACTGAGGTGCAAGCCCATTTAGAGATTTGTACGTCAAGAGGAGGAATTTATATTTGATCCGTGATTTAACTGGCAGCCAATGAAGCTTCTTTAGGATAGGAGTAATATGAGATCCAAGTTTTGTGTAGGTAAGCATCCTAGCCGCAGATTTCTGTACATACTGGAGTCTGTCAGTAGCTTTGCTGGGCAGATCAAACAGGATACCATTAAAGTAATAGAGTCGGGAGATGATGAAGGAGTGGATTAGGGTCTCGACTACAAAGTCAGAGAGGCACAGCCGGAGTCTAAAGATGTTCTGGACATGGTAAAATGCCGTTTTAGTAGTGTGTTTAATGTGTTGCTGGAAGGAGAGAGTAGAGTCCATGATGACGCCTAGGTTGCGTACTTGAGGAGATGCTGATATTGAACAGCCATCCACATCCAGAATGAAAGTCATCAACTTTTTTAAGAAGTGACTGTGGAGCAAACACTATGAGTTCTGTTTTGTCTTTATAGAGTTTAAGAAAGTTACTGTCCAGCCAGAGCTTTATGTCCTTCAGGCAGTTGATAAGTGACAGCGGTGGAAGAGGAGTGGAAGGCTCAGTACTTATGTAGAGCTGGGTATCATCAGCATAGCAATGGAAATGTAATCCATGTTTCCGGATGATCATCCCAAGAGGCAACAAATAGATATTAAACAATAGAGGGCCAAGTACCAAACCTTGTGGCACACTGTGTAAGACTGGCGCCAATCCAGAGCAAATATCCTTAAGGGTGATGTATTGTTGCCTGTTGGTGAGATAGGATTTAAACCAGGAGTACACAGTACCAGTGAGGCCAATGAGATTAGAGAGGCGAGTGAGAAGAATGGATTGGGATACTGTATCAAAGGCAGCAGAGAGGTCAAGAAGTATTAAAATGCTGACATGCCCAGAATCAGCTGCCATGAGAAGATCATTTGTGATTTTGATTAAGGCAGTTTCAGTACTGTGCTGTGTCCTGAAACCAGATTGAAATGGCTCATTGAGGTTGTGCTGTAGCATATGATGGCTCAGTTGGGAAGCCACAACCCTTTCCAATAACTTGCAGATGAATGGTAAATTGGAGATTGGGCGGTAGTGACTTGGATCATCGTGGTTCAAACCAGGCTTTTTAAGTGTAGGGATTACCCCAGCAATTTTAAAGCTGGTGGGGACCACCCCAGAAGACAATGAGGTGTTGATGTTGACAAGGGTGGGGGCCAGAGTTGGAAGACATGCCTTAACTAGTACAGTCGGCATTGGATCCTGTTTGCAGGTCGTAGCCTTTGCCTTTGCCTTTGACACTAGCTCCAGAACTTGAGCTATGTTGAGCATGGAGAAAGAGGAAAGGGAGTCCTCCGGCGTGAAGACAGTTGTGAAATTTGTGTCAAGCAGCGGGAGGGTCATTGAATGAGAGGAGCTGGATTGCTGCAGTTGCTGGTGGATAGATTCAACCTTTTCCTGGAAGTAATACTGGAATCTGGAGCATAAGCCAGGAACGACAGATGGCAAAGGGTTGTCAAGTGGGCAGAGTAGGCGGTTGATAGTGGAAAAAAGCTGTTTAGGTTGATTTTGTTGGTTATCAATGAGTGTAGAATAATAGTTATTTTTGGACTTGGACAGAGCATCTTTGTAGCTCTTAACATGGTCATTATAGGTTTCTCGGTGTACAATAAGGCCAGTTTTTTTATAATACCTCTCCAACCTCCGTCCTGTGGCCTTCATGAGGCAGAGTTCAGCAGTAAACCAGGGAGCAGGACAGGAGAAGGAGACAGATCGAGTAATGAGGGGGGCAACAGAGTCCAGACTACGCGACAAGGCCAGGTTATAATCATTAACCAAGTCATCAACTGTACAGTTTGGAGAATAGCTGATCAGATGGCCTTCAAGAGTGTTTGACACTTTTTGTATGGATACTTGTTTAATGTTTCGATATGCAATGGTCCTTTTCTCACACTTCCTGTGTGTGTTGTGCACAGTAACAGAGAACATGACTGCAAGATGATCAGAAACAGCCAGGTCAATAGTTTGTAGATGAGTTGGGGTAATCCCTAAGGAGCATACCAGATCCAGTGTATGACCTTTAGCATGTGTGGGGCTGTTGACATTTTGTGTAAAATTAAAGCAGTCCAATAGTGACAAGAATTCTGTAGTGTAAACATTACTGGAGTCAACATGAATGTTAAAGTCACCAAGTAGGATGGTAGCTGGAGAGGTTGGGCAAATCAGGAAAAGAAAGTCAGAAAGCTCAGGAAGGAAGCTAGCAGTATTTTATGAATACTAAGGATTCGGACATATTATTCGCTCTGCTACTGCTTTTTACTATATAGTAGGAAAATATGCAGTTTCGAACACAGACTGCGTGTTTGTGAATTTGGGGGTGGAGCTATCAAGCTATCATGTTTGTTATAGTGATTGCAAATATCAACAGCGTTTTGCAGAAATTGCGTACTGCAGCTTTAACTCAATCTGCTTGCAATCACATCATTCTCTTTAGAGCACATCTGATTGGTTCCTGCTGTATCAGTAGCCAATAAGCTGTCAAGCTCAACCTTCAAATAATTTGTTAGCATTTGCTGTAGTTGCAGTGCGATTTTAGAAACCCTCCACCTTACCTAGCTCCACCTGTATTTACTGAAATTGGAAAGAATTAGATTATACCTGAGATTTTTGGTAACGTTACATGTAAAATTACACATAAAACGTGATTTCTAGTCAAATGTTTAGGTCCCATTGTTAAACTTTGATTAATCAAGTAGTCTAGCAAGAAATATTTTCCCATGTACCCACTTGGCAGTTTTTTGTTACTTGTTTTTTTGGGACCCTAATGGTTTCTAGTTAAGAATTTCTGATGTTGCCAAGGTCAACTAATGACCCATGGGGTTCGTTTAGCGGTCATTTTGAATTGATGTCAACGTGAGTGGCGAAAAATACATATTTTCATAACTCCTGAAACACACAACATACAAAGACAAATGAACCCACTTGTTAACTCTGACACCAGGAATCAAATGGACATGGTACAACCCCTCTATTGGTCAAAATTATTGGCCCCTCTATTTTGTTTTGCAAATTTAGCCACATAAAACTAATTTATTCTGTTATAACAATTGCAAGGTTATTAAATTGATCACTGTTAAATGGATCAAAGATCATCATCGTTGTTTATCATCAATCTCCTCATCATCATCACTGGTGACAACATCAGCAAACAGGTCGATGAGAGATGGGTCCAGAACCGGACAGAGTCGGGCCTATAGTTATTGCAAATGTGTTATACATTTGTTTGTATGGAAAGAACCCTAGCTTGCAAAGCAGGAACCTCCCAATTATAGACTCTAATAAATGTGGACGGAGAGGCCTGCCGCCACACAGATATCTTCCAGTGGTATTCCACTTGACCAAGCCATGCCTTTAGTGGAATGAGCTCTGACGCCTAAGGGGCAGCAGAGACCTTTTGACTCGTAAGCCAGTAAGATAGCATCTATTATCCATCACGATAAATTCTGCTTCATGCTTCGCCAAAGCATGTGAACAGCCGTTCCGACTGCCGGGATGCGGCGAATTGCCCTAGATAAATTCGAAGAGCCCTGACGCTGGAAGAGCTGACAGCAAAATGACCTGAGGCCTAACATCATTCGAAAACGTTTGAGAGGAGGGAAAGTGCCAACCTTGAACGACGCCACTAGGCGCTGGATGACAAGCGCGTGCTGTGACGTTAGCTGCGTTCTCAGCCGCACAGAGTCTATGACTGGGAGCTCTTGGTAGTTTTGATACTGAGTCCCAGACATTCTAGATAGCTGAGGAGCTAGGACCTGTGAGTTATCAACTGCGCCTCTGATTGAGCTATAATGAGCCAATCGTCAAGGTAGTTCAGCGCTCACACTGTCAGGAACTGTGTGAAGAGAGGACTCAAACGCAGAGGATAAGTGTAACAGTTTATTAGCCACCACAGAAAGTCAAATAAACATCCAATGTGTGTAGAAAACAAACGTGAAACAGAAAATGGGGTAAATTCCAGAGCCGTACATAAAGAGACCTTCGGACACAGGCTGGGAGACCACCTCCGGTGCAAATGCCCAACGGGACGCAAACGAGCGAGGATGAGGAAGGCGGGCACACGGCCAGATACAACTCTCCTCGTCTAGGCGTCCTGAGAACAGCAGTGGACAAGGGTTAGACACAATACACAGGAACAACCATACATGACAAACAGTACGAATCTACTGATAACAAGGGGACACTTTGTAAATGTATTGGGTGCCAGGGATAGTCCGAATAGTAGGACTGTGTATTGATAAGCCTGCCCCTGGAAGGCAAATCTCAAAAATGGCCTGTGGCGCTGAATGTTAACAGAAGCATCTTTCAGATCCACAGTGAATTTGCGAGACGATTTATTTTGTGGTCAACATTCTGGACGAGCGAAATTCATCCACCAACCTTAAAAAGAAACCTTAAAACCTTTTGAAATTTAGGGTTCTTCTGGAGCTTTGAGCCGTGTCAGCTTGCCCTTGAAGGTGCTTGAAGGTGCCCTTGAAGGTACAGTCCTCACCATTAAACACAGTAGACGAGCAGGTGCTGCAGTCCGGCTGCCCAAGAGGAGTGGCCAGCTCTGGGACATTGACCAGCTGGCGGTGCCGGCCCATGCCAAGGTAGATGATGAGGTGGATGGTGTCAGCGTGATGCAGGAGGATGAAGAAGATGTCGGTGTCCAGGGTCCTCACTACTGCAGACTTGAATCCCAGCTTGACGGCATGATGCAGGTAGAGCACAACCCGGCTGTCCATCTCCTCCTGGTCTGACTGGAGGGCATGGATCTCTATAAACTCAATCTGAAATGGCAGAAAACACCCCAGTGCATGGTAGCTTATGTTCTAGGCAAACAATTTGCTAACACAAGATCTCACTGAAGTTTCCTGAGTATGGATCAATGGAGTCAGTGGAGAAGAGGCTTCTTGGTCACCATGCGGTTCAGGACCTGCAGGGAGATTGCTCCGAATGTATGAGGCAGGTTGAACTGAATGTATTTTTGTGAACCAACTGCTTAATCCACAAGTTGGTCGAATCCTTGATCCCAGTCCGAATGATCAACTTTCCACTGGTAAGGCATTTGATCATTTTAGCCTTGAGCAATAAACAACAGAAAGCGAGTTTAATTGTATCGATAAGAGCAGGGGTTTGGCAACCCTGAGTGAGAAAGATTAATATTATTAACCTTATAAAGGGTATTGTAAAATATTTGATTTGCAAATTTATAAGGCCTCTTTGATCATGATAAACATAATCAAAACTTTGCTGAAAAAACATTTGCACACAATCTACTGTTGTCTGATTGATATTTTGATTATCCATAATGTTTTAGAAAACCCATGTTAAAATGTATAAAATATAATCCATCAAGCATTTGAGTTTATTTGTTCATCTTTCAGTCATCAAAAACTACAAAGCTTTGATTGTGAAAGCATTTAAATATAATCTTTCTAAGGCATTATTGGGGAATATAGAGTGACAACTGATATTTATATGCATTTTAAGTAGTGTTGAGAGTAACGCGTTACAAAAGTAATGCATTACAGTAACTTATTACTTTTTGCTGTAACGCAATAGTGTTGGGCATTACTAATCAATTTTCAGTAATATTTTAGTCTGTCCATTTTCAATAACGTGTGCGGTACAACGCACTTTTTGTGCAAGACGAACGTAGGCTAATAGTAAAAATGCAACCTTTGTCTAAAACCAAAAGAACTGTCGATGTTGTGAAATAGCACTAGCAATAAAAAATGTTTAATAAAATATCTCTTGCACTTTGTGCATGATCTTTTGTATTGTGAACCTCTTGAATTCAAAGAGAATAAAATAATGACAACAATAAGAAAAGAACAAATGCGCATCTTGTCATGGCCTACAGTTCTGTTGTGTCTATGGACAGACCCAAGCTATTCCCAGATTTTGCCAGATAAGACCTTTACCTCTACCAT
Organism: Gobiocypris rarus; assembly: GCA_023029165.1. Taxonomy (NCBI): domain Eukaryota; kingdom Metazoa; phylum Chordata; class Actinopteri; order Cypriniformes; family Gobionidae; genus Gobiocypris; species Gobiocypris rarus. Next base: position 5,901,947 of record CM040927.1, read on the forward strand.
ACTTCTGTCACGTACTGCTCTGAGACAGAAGGGTTGGAGATCCAAACACAGCTTTATTCAGAGGGTAATCCACAATCGTAATCAGTGAAAAGGCAAAAGGTCATACACCAGTAGGCAGTCCAATCAGGCAAACAAAACACGGGACAGAGGCAAAAGGGTAATCCGGGACACAGGCAAGAATTCCAACAAAACGAAGATCCATGAAACCAGAAACAACGCTCAGAAATCAAGTGTGTGACAAGACAAGACTTTGCAGTGAATGACAGAGTGAACATAGTATAGAGATTGCTAATGTGTCGTCATCATGACGTATTCCCGGTGGTGAACGCAAAGCATTTTGGGAATCCCCGGCACAAACGCCGGGCGCCAGACTTCTTTGCATGGAGGGTTGAACGCAGTGTTCATGCCATCTACCTGCTGTGTTATAAACTGCAATAGTCCTTCTCACAATAGAATTGGCATAAAGCTTAAGATATCCCTTTATTGTTTTTCAGCGTGGAAAAATAATGACGGTGTAGTTTTGTTGAATTCTGACTGCATGCAGATAGATGAGAGAGAGCGAGGACTGTGGTGCTTAAAACATTATTATACCTTCACATGGACGACAGTTTTCTAACCCACTTTTACAATCTCCAGGTCCTGGACCTGCTGTAGCGACTGGAATTTACTGAAAACTTAGTGTGTGTACGCACTAACACTAACGCCCTTTTATACTCATACTCCTTCTGCAGTGCGTGTTGCGGTTCAGGAGCCGTCCTGTTGTGCTTTCACATATGCTGCGTTTGCACTGCGCAACTGATCCGCTGTTGTTTACCACAAACACAGCATTTGTAGCTGTCGCATATAAGGTATTTTTTCTTGCTGAATATATTTTGGTAATTTCTTGAAAGTTTTGTTTTTGTTTGTTTCAAAATGTTGTAATTCATGAATACTTATTTGAGAATTGTATATTTCTTGGCCTGATAGTTTGGCAATAGTGACACCTACAGGAGAAAATGAGTTAAGTAAGACATAACAGTCATGCGATTTGATTGGCATGAAGACGGAAAGCATGAGGTGTTGCACACACGAATTGAGAGTTACGAAGATTGAAAGGAGTGTTTGATGATAAGATGTTTCCTAATGTCTCCTGAATCCTGATTGGAAAGCACACGGTATGTTTGTTTATATCTTGGTTATGTCTTGTTCATAATTTAAGGTATTATGTGTATTCATTTCAGTTTATTAAATGTTATGGGCTAAATCGAACGATGTCATGGAGAAATGTCACAAATTTGATTGTATTTTTTCTTTATTTTCAGTTTTTTCACGGTGTCCATTTGATGTGTGTGACTTTGATTGTTCTGAGGACATTAAATATTGAAGACATCTAAGACATCAGTTGAAGCGTGGTTTTTCTGGTCCGGAGAAAACGTTCAGGAGCAGTTATAGCATTTATTCATTATTTTTTATCCAAAAGTTGTTACAGAACATGGCTTGTCAGAGTTGCAATTGTCTTTGTTTACACTTTCATAGATGTAAGGTCTTAACATAGCCTACTACATTTAAATGTTTATTAATTAATATTTATATAGCCAGTACTTTAGATTTAGCTCAAACAAGTGGCAAAACATTTAAACATAGGTTATAGCCTAAAATCACAAACATTTTAAATTAGAAACTTACAATAGGCTATTCAAAAACAGCCAACTCTCGTCTTTTCTTTCGTTTTTAAACCTTTTTATAAGAAATCCATATGGTGAAGTTAAGCAACAGTTTGACGTCCCTTGACCAATCGCTCAGCTCGTAAGGATCCAGTCCATTGATTCCCTTTATTTTCTCATCATATCTCGTCTTTGCATTAGGATTTAGTTTTAGGCGATATAGTCCGACAATGTTTTCTTTAGTCCGCTGCATTTTGTAGGATTATATTCAGTTTTTCTCTCTCATTTTTAATTATTTTCATGCCTGATCACTGGCCTGCTATGCCAGGCCATGTAACAGACATACCCATAATTCTTTGCGTTCTGATGACGTTGCCGCCCAGTTGGTCACATGTCTTAGCAGTAGGCTTGTTTGAGATGAGCAAAATCTGCGCAGAACCGTTCACCGGTGATCAGCGAGAGATGCATGCCGGTTAGAAATGTGTCCGAGGGCGGTCCGCCTTCCTCTGATGTCATGCTGACGTATGTCAAAGAACTCTCGCGAGCGAAAGGCGGATGTGTCGGATTCTGCAGTCGAGCGCAGTTGCTCTCCACCGACTGCGCTGAGCAAAAGCATGATGGGAAACGACTTACTGATGACACAGCTTAATGCTCATTGGTTTAAACAAACGTGACATGTGATTCTTTTTTTAAATGTTTGATTTTAAAACTCTGATATCATGTTTTAATGTCTATAAATTATGTGTGAATATTCCCAAACTGTGCGACCTCTCAGTGGGTTATGTGATTGTTGTCATATTTATAAAAATATATAAAAACATGTATGTAATTAAAGTAAAAATGATTATAAACACGTCTTTCGAATGGAAATAAATAACAAAAACTTTGAGTGTCTTGTTCATAATATTTATTTTCATATAAAAGCAACAGAACTTAAATTACATCCAGTTTATCAGCAACGCAGTGCATGAGTGTGAATCCCGCGATATCCGCCTTTGATCACGCAGGTGTCGGATCCACTACGAGAAGACAGAACTGTCCGTCTTTCCTGCACTTTTTTCACTCCTCCCTTCACTGCAGCCGCCTAGTCTCGCCATCATTTCAGGCGAGGCGCATCTCAAACAAGCCTAATCTCTATAGGTAAAGAGGTAAGGACACACAGGTGTAAACAGTGAGTGCTAATGAGTGCGGGCAAAAGGATTATGGGTAATGTAGTCTATGATAGAATAAGAGTCCAGGTTGGAGTGCCCTCTGGTGGTGATCACGGGCTCTCACACCGGTGAATTTTGACAACTTAGAATTGGATCATTTGTGATTCTTTGTGTCATCCTTTCTTGCATTTTCTTGAGCCTTTACTTTGCCAATGGTATGCTAATGTTAGTAGCCTGGATAGCCCACAGTCATTGTGCTCCATCATATCGCCTCTACTGGATGTGAAGATTTGGTCATTTTAGAATGTCAAGTTCTGCTTCTGTAGTGAAAGTAACTCAAAAGTAATACAGGAGTAATGTAACGCATTACAATTCTGAGATATTGTAATGTAAAGAATTACTTTTAAATAGCAGTAACAAGTATCTATAATGTATTACAGTTTGGAAGTAACTTGCACAACACTGATTTAAGTCTATTATAAAGATCTCACTGACATTATAAGCTATCAGAAGTTCATTTTACGTTTGGACAATATAAAGATCAGCAGGTGCATCAAATTACACATTTTTGCTCAGTTTGGGCTTCTGAATAAAATTGAGGAGTCTTTTTCCTATTTGAAAATATTGGTATTATTTATCAATAGTATCATAGTATATGCACCATAAAAGCCTGAAGTATGAAATACTTCTATAAACTTACATATTAATACCTGCAAAAAGTTAAAACAATAAGAACTAAAAGGGAAACATTAATTAATAATTTTATTAATATGCAATAATATAGCAATATATAGTCAAAAAAAAAAAGTATTTGCCATCACATTTTGATGCATGATTTAGAATTTCTGAGAGATAATGATGCAGATGAGTCACTGAATCAAAGTCAATAAAACAGGTTAAAACTTTTTATTAAAGAAATCGTCAAAATTAAGTTTGTAATTATTCAATAAATGTGTTCATTTATCGCGCTCTGCTCATGGTAATGACTCGAGTTTTAGTTGCTATGGCGACGTGTGTTATGAATTCTGGCTCATATGCTCGCGATCTCGATCTGTTGTTGAGTGAGACGAGGCGAATTCACAAACTTTTGCTGAATATTTTCTGAGCGATCTTGAGATTTTGAAGCTGTTCGGAGGATTCCTGAGACGTGACTATTATTCTACAAGAACATCGGAGGAGATATCCTTTACACAGAGTTATATTTTTTTAGTTTTGAGTTATAGTTCTTAATATTTCTAAGGATAGGCCGCTTTTATTTTTTGTTCCTTTCTTATTTTAGTTACGTTAGAGTTTTACTCATTTATTTTTTCTTTTCTTTTCTTTTCTGGGAGGAGTATTTTTGAGGGTAGCTTATTGTATTGTATTTTGTGTTGTATTGTGTTTTGTATTGTTTTTATTGCAGATTGGATGTTGATGGCTCATATGATGGGTGAAAGAGCAGGTGAGTGCTTTAGTTTATGGGATGTTATGTTATGATGTTGTACAATGACTACATTAATGTGAAGAAAATTGTGTGAGGTAACCCATTTGCAGAGGCGGACAGAGTAACGTTAACGTTACACAGCTTCATAACTTGAGTAAAAGTACAGATACCCTTGCTAAATTTTACTCAAGTACAAGTAAAAGTACTACATTCAGATGTCTACTTAAGTTAAAGTACTGAAGTGCTTGTTTTTAAAATTATTGAGTATTAAGAACACAATACATTTTCTAAATATTGCATTTCTACTGCCACAGTGCTTACATTTATGTACAGAAACGTCCTACATAGAGTTATGTGTTAATACCTTGGAGAATGTAAAACGAATTGAAAGTAAAATCAAGTCATTTTCATCTTTTTACCATGTTGCTTTATTTAACATTTCTCACTTGCCCACAATGGCAACGCTCTGACGAACCTCTGCTAGAGTTTTAATGGATTTTCTGCACACACACATTTGAACCTGACTGTGTTAAACACACCGCATACTCAAGAACATCAAAACGAATGCTCAGCTTACATTAATGTGTGATATGCTTGTTACGATAGTCGGTGTTGCCGGTGTTACCGATGTTCAGACTCAACACCGTCACTGCACACCGTGGCATCAACTTTTCAATTTGAGTAACTGAAGTAACAATTTGTAATTGACCACTGGCATTGATTATTGATTATTATTTAAACATGACTAACTATGTGATGTCTGAAATATTCCAGCCTCAGGCCGCTCCAGATCCAGGAGGTTTGGTCAGGAGGTTTGGAGACCCGGATCTGATGACCGTGATCAGGATCCACTGCCAGACCTGACCCAGACACAGATCCAGGAGTTTCCTACAGATTTAGCACATCTGTCTTCTGAGTTTTCTGTGTCCGGAGGTCAGGCTGACAGGAAGAGGGAGTGGCAGAGCGCAGCCGGCAGAGCCAAGATGATGGACGCCTGTCATCTAAACGCTTTCACAGAGGTCAGAATAGGCTTTTATTAATGAAGTTATGGCTCAGTTAACATATAATGTGTCATTGAAAAAGAAAGCTGAAAAAATGAAGTCACGATTTGATGTGACCACTGACATTGATTATTATTAGTATTAAAAATGTCTTCACCAGGCATCATGTCCACATCATCTTTGTCCCTCTCTGATGACAATATAGTGAGGCGGTTCTGTAGAGACTCGTTGAGCCTTAGCAGCCGAGGCACGACATCGCCGACTGGAGGTGGAGTGGCGATAGATCGGATAGCCGAAACTAACAGGGCAGTTGCAGCGACTGCAGTTTGTCCAGGTCCGACAGCCTGGAAGAGTGGATGTGCCCTCCGCTGCCAGGTCAAGTTCCCGCCGAGCCAGCGGAGACTTCAAATGGCCTTATGGAGGCTTCACCAGCGAACGAGCTCAACAGGTGAGACTGAAATAAAGCTGGGCAGTGTGAAGTGTACAGATGGAGATTTTGCTATTTCATGCGTAAGTTTTTAACATGTTAATGTACAGTCACATTTAATTTCAATTCGCTGAAACGTTTCTTTCTGGATTGAACAGTAAAATGTAAGTTATGTCATTATATCATTGCCTGATTTGATGTCAGAGATGTTTCTAATCATTAAGTTTTGTTTTCTTCATGTCAGAAAAACCTACAGAACATGAGAACAGGAAAGGAATTGTTTCTTTCCTCATGAGCGTGGAAGACGATGAAGCGCTCGCTCTTCTGCTGCTGTCTCAGTGCTGTGGATGATGTGGAGCCTTTTGTTCTTCCGGCGGATCTGGAGCCAGAGCCTGATCCTGGTCCATCATCACCTGATTCAGATCACTCCGGCTTCAAGACAAATAATGGTCAATATGCAGACATTATTTCTCCAACATTGTTTTAAACAGTTTTATCGTCTTGTTTGCACTGATATTCTTAATGTAAAACAAAGGATCTAGCAAGCTCATATATTTCTCATATGTTTCTGTTTTTCAGACTCCTTTGACACTCTCTATAAAGTTGGAGCGATGATTGATCCGGAGGATTCGGAAGAGTGTTCAAGGGAACTCGGAAATTTGATGGCAAAACGGTAAAGCAATCTTGCTGAATTGTACAAACATTTTTGCTCTTGCATGCATCAAAACATATTTAATACAGACGGGTTAATACTTAGATAACATTGATCACTGTTTTTTTTTTTGCAGGTTGCCATCAAGCAGATGCGCAAGATTAATAACGATCGTTATCTTGATATTGTAAGTTGGTCAAAAGTTGAATGTGTATTTGTTGTTTAAGTGCTGATTACTGTAGTCAATACACCTGTAGGAAGCATTAGGTGTAAATGTCATAGATCAATAAACCTGGAAAGGCTCTGATGATTGTATCGATAAAGATCAAATAAAAGTATGTTTAAAAATTATGTTTTCTTCAGATTTTTACCCAGCTAACCTTCTGTCTACTACTTTTCTCTAGCCTGGGCATCCCGAACCTCTCGTTACAGAAGTGGCGCTGCTGTTAATGATGAGGCAAGAACCCATAAGCCCCTACGTCATCAAACTGTACGACTGGTTTGAACTTCCTTGGACGCTTTAATCTTATAATGGAGTTCCCTGAACCCTGCGAGAGCTTGCTGGACTTCATCATTCGTGATCCTCAACTGGATGAAACAACAGCACGGGTCATCATGCGACAGGCTGTGCTGGCAGTACAACACTGCATCGAGCACGCGCTTTTCATAATGACGCTCATGCAGAGAATTTCCTGGTGAAGACAAACACGTTAGAGCTCAAGCTGATCGACTTTGGCTGCGGTCAGCTACTTAGTGCTGATGGCTACGAGAAAAAAATATACCTTGGTGAGTACTTTTGGAGTGTGGAAACCTGGATGTAGTGACTTTCTGATTATTTGACGCTTTGAAAAAATTGCTCAACAATGCGCAAATGTCTTGCTTACAGGATTAATGGATTACTGCCCACCTGAAGTCTTCACCGAATCTCGATTCCACGCCGTCCCAACAAATGTCTGGGCTCTAGGAGTGTTGTTGTACGAGATGATGAACGCATGTTCTCCTTTGGCAATAGAACGGAAATCATACAAGCCAAAGTTACATTCGAGAACTCCAACTTATCCAAAGGTGAGTGAAAATATTGATAAACACACACATAAAGCAAAAGCTCTGTACAGAAACAGGCAAAGGTGAAGCATGTAAGATTTTTCAAGTTGAAATACATTCAGTTTATTGTTCATCTGTTTTCATAGATGCCAACATTCGTTCCACATGGTCATGACTAACCAGCTCTCTCCTTAATAAAATTTGTACAGAATGCAGTGATCTGATTAGCCAGTGCCTAGCCCGGGATCCAACTAAACGGCCGACGTTAGAGCAGATGTTACAACATGAATGGATTAGAAATGATCTGGAGAAGTTCAGGAGAAGTTGAGGAGATTCAGTCGATCAGTGATTTCAGGTGTGAGGAAGTGTAATAGACAGAGTAGGATTATTATCATTTATCTTCAGTTCTGGATTATTTGTAGTGAGGTTTTCAAATTTGTGTTCATTGTAATGATCTTGTTATACTCAAGTCAAGTCAGCTTCATTTATACAGCGCTTTATACAATACAGATTGTTTCAGAGCGGCTTCACAGTAATAAACAGGAAAATAACACAATCAGTGATGCAATTGCAAGAACTCGGTTCTGTTGTAAATCAGCTCTAAAAAACATTCATGAGTTCACATGTTCATTTAATCTTTGTATTGGATAGGAAGTAACACTTGCAGGGCTTGAGCTCGAGACGTGACCCGAAGCCTGAAGTCCAACCCCGACCTGACAGGAACTCAAGCCGCCGCACCAGAGATCAGAGCCGGCCCACGTCTGAGCAAGAACAGGAGAGATCGAAGACTGAAAGAAGTCATCAAGTCATCACAGCCACTTTTGCTTTGTTTTAAAAGTCATTTCTGCTAAGACAACCCATCTTTATTTATATAGTGTTTTATATATGACCGATCTCTTGGACGAATCAAACACTAAAGAGATGGTGGAGGTTTTTACTAAACCCTGCTCCATTTCATTAGACTCTGTTGCTCCCCTTAAGCCCAGGAAAGCTAAGGAAAAGGGCCCCGCTCAGCCTTGGTTAAATGATTTTACTCGCTATCTTTGACAAGACTGTTGTAAGGCAGAGCGGAAGTGGAAAAGAGATAAACTCCAAGTATCTTCATGTTTAAGTCCATCTTTAACCAGTTACCAGAAATCAGTGAAAGAGGCTAAATCTAAATTCCTCTCAAAACTCATCACTGAAAATGCAAATCGGTTGAGAATGCTGTTTAAGACGATTGATTCAGTGCTAAAACCCTTACCAGCTCCTTCTCTTGTTCCATCTCGGGAAACCTGTGAGATGATAAAACTTGATGATAAAATTTTGCCATTAAGCCAGCAATATATAATCCCCCTCGATCTGTTCATTAACCGATTCTCTAGCTTGTTTTCATCCAGTTATTTGATGTCATCCCAACTCGCCTTTTTAAGGAAGTGTTTGAAACGTTGAGCGCAGCTGTTATTAACAGTTATCCAGCCAATGGAATTGTCCCTGCTAGTTTTAAACTAGCTCCTGTTTAAAACAAACAAGACTCCTGACGTAAACTTTTACTCCTGACATAAATTAAGAAATAAATGTCAACGCTTGCAGGTTCGCCGTGCGATTCCTCAAGTTCTTTTGACTTTACCGAACCTTTGTAGCAATGGCTTCCACAGACGGCGTTCCGGTTACAGCTCGCTCAGCGCCCTTACTTCGTATCAGCACGACCATCCGCCTCAGCTGTTCAAAAAACAACACACTTTACTCCTTGACAGTTTACATCTAAAAAAAAGTGTTTTGGGGTTTCATGACCATTTACCGAGCGCTAAAAGAGTAGGTACTATAGCCTGATCGGGTTCAGTATGAATGCGGTCCGCACATCATGCACCATGTTGACATTATCATGTGATCTACGACGTTATCACAAGTGTAACTTAAAAGATACAAGTTTATTTATTCGGTTTTATTGATGAAATTTGCTCATTTTGTGGTGAAATTTATGCAATTTTTAAGAAATATAGGATCTCCTTCCACTGCAATGCTGACGATACACAGTTTTATCTACCGGCAAAAACGGACAGTTCTTATTCCTCGGATGTACTGTGTGACTGTTTTTTGCAATTAAATAAAAGCAAAAGCAAAATTTTGGTTTTAGGCCCATCCAGGTCTTCGTCTCCTTTTAATTTAGGTTCTGTCTCCTCTTGGAGTTACATTTGATTCGTCGCTAAATTTTGAGAAACAAATCAGTGGTAAAGGGCAGTTTCTTTCATTTGAGATCAATTGGGAAATTAAAACAGTTTTTGTCCCCAAAAAATTTAGAGACCGTAATCCACGCCTTCAAAATGCTGCCGCAAGACTTCTTACCGGCACAAAAAAAGAGAGATCACATTTCTCCCATTTTAGCGACTTTACATGGCTTCCTGTTAAGTTAAAGTTGCACTTTTTGTGTCCAAGGCTCATCAAAATACACAAGTGACCTTCTGATTCCTTACACTCCCCAAAGAACTCTTAGGTCTTGTAATCAGCTTCTTTTTACTGTCCCACGCTTTCGCTGTGAAACTAAGGGTGGTTGGGCCTTCTCTGCTGCAGCACCTGAACTCTGGAATAGTCTGCCCTTCAATGTGAGCTCTGCTCCTTCATTAGCCAGCTTTAAATCGGCTCTTAAATCTCCTCTGTTCTCTCGATATTGGTAAATTTGTATATTTTTTATTATTTGGATTGTATCAGGTCTAATGTGTTTATATTTTGTATCTGCCTTGTTTCTTTTATATGCACATTGTCTTACTGTACAGCACTTTGGTGTAACTCTGTTGCTTTTAAATGTGTTTTAGAAATAAAATGTGACTTGACTTGAATCTGTATATATGACCCCTTTGAATAAAAGTATCATTTGTATTTTGAACGCACAGCCTTGCAAAGTAAACTTCTTTTGACTCGTACACTTACACAGGCATTTGACACATGCACGGTTTTGAGCAATCTCTCGCCACGAGTTACAACCCATGTAAAAATCTTTGTATTCCTTCATGCTAGAGTTGTAAAAATGAGGGTACTTTCTAACCTATTTGCACAATCTCTCGTCTGTGTAGACCTTCATTGTCGCTGTAGCTCGCCATGCGTTCCGGTCTGTTCTGTTTATGCAGTTTTTCCTTGACTTCCTTGTGAATCGACGCCCCCAGGGCACGGTTGCCACATTGTGGATAAACGAATTACTGCAAAAAAATTAAAATTCTGCCGGTGTGCACACAGTGCGCAAACTTATAGGAATAATTAGCCAAAAACTATTGAAAATTTCTGTCGTGAAACTCTAGATGGCGCAGGCTGATGGGTCCTTAAAGGTGCAGTAAGTGTATATTCTGAGAAACGCTGTTAAAAGTGGATCGTACAGTGCACCAAAACACACGTGTGGCCAAAAAGCAGTAAGGGGTGCGTCCACTCATGAGGGGGGAGGTGCCTGAAAACACAGTAGGCTTGCTTGACTTCATACAGCGATGGGCAGACCGATCGGCAGCTGACTTGAAGCTGTGCATGCCGGTTAGAAATTTTGTCCGACTTGAGACAGTGATGTTTGGCATCAAAGTACCGCGAGAGCGATTCAAGGGCAGCCGGCTAATCCAGCCAGTGCAACTTCTCTAGAGAGGCTGCACGAACTCTGATGACGACAGCAGTTCCACGATTGGCCAGACTCACTGACGACACTGATGATGTGCGTTTCAAGTTTATTCTGACAACTTCAGTTCCATTATTTCTCATATACGAACATGCAAAACCATACATTTCACTCTTTACGTCGTCTTCATCTTATAAAACACGGTTATATTTTTTATTTTCTTTAGAGCTTTTCTACAGACCTTTTACAGTTTTCAGCTGCATAACCTATTCAAATGGACATTTAAGAATAACTCAAGTCAGTCTTAAATGTGGTCATAATTGTATATGCTCCAATACAAATAATGCAAAAGACATTATTTAGCATTTTACATAAAATACATTTATTTTTCCTCCATTTTTTTCCTCCAGCGGTGTCTTGTCTTAAAGACATTAAAAAGAGCTTAGCTGATTGGAGGGAAAAGGTCTTCAGAAAATACTGTAAATCCTGTTGCTGAAACTTGCTAAGAAAAACACATACATACATACTCATAAGATTTATTTATTTATTTTAAGATTACTTTTATCATTTTGTAGTAGCAGACATACCCATGTAATCATCACATCCAATATGTTCGCCAGCTTAAACAGTCAGTGTTGGGCAAGCTTCTTGGAAAATGTAGTGAGCTAAGCTAACATTAAATTAAGCTTCACTTCACTAACCCGCGAGAGTGCGGAAGTCTATGGAATAGTCAGCAACAGACCGATTCCCTTGTTTCAAATCCATAAGCTTTCGAGCCGCTTCACGACCCGAAACCGATCAATCAAACACTCTCTTCAACATCCACCTTGAGAAACACCAGGCTGCAGACCTCACCTCTCTACTGACCTCCTTTGACCTTAAGCGAGTATCTAACTATGGCTACTCACAAAATCAGGTAACCATGTGGACCTTATCTACACACGCTACTGCTCCACAGACAACACTTTAGTTACTCCATTGCACACCTCCGACCACTTCCTCGTCACTCTTAACCTCGTACTGACTCCTGACACAACACACACTAAACCGCAGATCACCTTTCCCCTCTCACCTATCCACTATGGTTTCATCCTCACTTCCTCCACTGTCTCAGTTCTCAGCACTGGACACTAACAGTGCTACTGACCCTCTTTTCTCCACTCTAACATCTTGCTTAGACAGCTTTTGCCCCCTTTCACCCAGACCAGCCCGAAGCACCCCTTCTGCCCCCTGTCTGATTTTCTTCGTGAACACCGCTCTGGACTCAGGACGGCAGAGAGGAAGTGGCGCAAATCTAAAAACTCTACTAACCATACCTTGTATCAGTCTCTTCTCACTTCTTTCTCTGCAAATGTCTCCACTGCTAAAACAACATACTACCACAACAAAATCAACAATTGCTCTGACTCTCACACACTTTTCAAAACATTCTCTTCGCTCTACAGCACTCATCCTGCTTGATCTGTCTGCTGCCTTTGACACAGTTAACCACCAGATCCTCCTGTCAACTCTCAAGAAGATGGGCATCTCAGGAACTGCTTACCTTCAAGGTCCTTCAAGGTGTCATGGAGAGGGGAAGTTTTTAAGTCACATCATCTAGCTACTGGAGTTCCACAGGGCTCAGTGCTTGGACCACTTCTCTTCGCCATCTACATGTCAACACTGAGATCTGTCATCCAGAAACATGGCTTTTCCTATCACTGCTATGCTGATGACACTCTACTTCTCATTTCGACCAGATGATCCCACAGTTGGTGTTTGTATCGCTGCCTGCCTGACAGATATTTCTGCCTGGATGAAGGAACATCACCTGCTACTCAACCTTACAAAGACAGAACTGCTTGTGGTCTCAGCCAACCCAGCACTTCACCATACTCTCTCCATTCAGCTCGGTTCATCAACCATAACTCCATCCAGGACAGCCAGGAACCTTGGAGTTGTGATTGATGATAAAATACACTGACCACATAACTGCAATATTTGCGTTAAACAACATTAGGAAGATTAGACGCTTCCTATCAGAGCAGGCCACACAACTCCTGGTCCAAGCTCTTGTTCTCTCTATACTAGACTACTGTAATGCTCTTCAAGTGGGCCTTCCAGCATCCAATGTTAAACCCTTGCAACTGATCCAGAATGCAGCGGCGAGGGTGGTCTGTAATGAGCCAAAGAGAGCGCATGTCACGCCTCTCTTCATCAGTCTGCACTGGCTGCCAATAGCCACTCAATTTTAAGGCACTGGTGCTCGCCTACAAAGGAATCACTGGCTTTTCACCTATATACCTAAACTCGCTTGTTCAGACTTAGACACCCTCCAGAAGCTTACATTTTGCAAGTAAATGTCACCTCAAGGTGCCATCCCAAAGAGGCATGAAATCACTCTCACGGACCTTTTCCTGGACCGTTCCCACCTGGTGTAATGACCATTCACTCCGCTGTCATCTTGGCCCCTCTCTGGAGCGTCTGCACCAGGCTGCACGAGCTCTGATGAAGACACAGCTGTTCCACGATTGGTCGGATTCACAGCATAACAGTGATCACGTGTTTTGTGTTTATTCTAAAACCATTAGTTCCACTAATGCTCATCAGTTTTTTGTCATTGTCATGTTTATCAAAATAAAACTGATAAATAAACGTAGTCCCCACTTCATTGATAGTCTAGGCTTATGTTGAACTTTATTCTTGTACAAACAGACGCTGTATTATGCAGCACATAAAGTATTGAATGTGTCTTCTGACACATCTGTGTATTTGACAAATATTGCATTTATTTCCCTTCATCTGTGATAAAGTATGCAAACAGAGCAAGCGTTACCACGGGAAGCAGAAAGTGTCCGACTTCACGTCTCCGTTTTCAGCTCCTCTCTCGCCGATCGGATGCATCCAGCCGCAGCCGCAGCCGATGTCGAACACACCTAATGTCATGTAAACTTACCCTAAGTATCCTCTCAAGAAAGTATTTCTTCTTCCTTTTTAGTTTTATGGCGGGTTACAGACCAGCGTTAAAGGTGCATATCGCCACCTATTGGAGTGTGTAAAATCATGGCTTTATTATAACTTCTTAAATTCTTTTAACTACTCCAGTTTCATGCATAAACTTCATTAAAACTTCATCAACTTCACTTTGGGAATTTTCTATACCTAGAATACCTTTAATATCCCATTCCCTCCCTAATTTGATAATACATTCCGTACATTTTTCTCTTTCATCGCTAAAGTTTTTATATTTTATTAAAACATGTTCTACATTTTCTTTGCAATCACATACCTCACATTTATCAGTGTTTATTTTACTCATAAGAAATAATGTATTATTAAGTCTAGTGTGTCCTAACCTTAGTCTTGTGAATATTATTTCCTCTCTTCTGTTTCTTCTATTAAAAGATCTAATTTTAATAGATTTTTTTTATAATATTCTCTTCCTTTATTATCTGAATCCCAAATTTTCTGCCACTGTTGATCAATTTTACCTTTAATTTAAGATTTAACTTCATTTTTTCCAAGAGGAATCTCTATTTTATCAGACGTATTTAATGCATTTTTCGCTAATTTATCTGCTTCTTCATACCCTAAAATTGTTATGTGTTGGAATCCAACAAAACTGAACATCTATTTGCAATCTTTCTAAATTGAACAATATTGAGTAGATTTCTTTTAAAATATCATCTCTAGTTGTTTTACTAGTATTGAGACTATTTTATGTCTAAATTAACCATAGGTTCTGGAAACATCCATGGAGGAATTCTACTTCTAGGAATTCTAATCAATTGCATTTATACCAAATTCTTCTGTTTTCTTACCTATGTTCCAACCAAAACCTTTACCTACAGATTTCTCATATTCCCAATATTTTTTAATCACTGAAGATGTAAAGTGTTTATCATCCTGTAACCATAACCAATACGTTAGAGATAATTTATTCCGTCTTAAATCTAATGCAATTTTGTTTCATTCCACCAATAAAGCATTTATTGGAGTAGTTTTCATTGCTCCTTTACAAATTCTTAATGCTCTATGTTGCAGTCTATCTAATTTCTCTAAATGAGTTTTAGCCGCAGCTCCGTAAATCATGCATCCATAATCGAGCGTTGATCTTATCAATGTTCTATATATATGCTCTATATACTTAAAAGAGCTTCCCTTCTGCTCCCCATTCCATACCAGTATTTTCAATATGCTTCCTCCATAAATATTTTTCATCCAACCATAATCCAAAATTTTTAAATTCTTTCATTATATAATGACAATCTTGTTTCATTATTTTTTTTCCTTTTATGAAAATAACATATAACATGGTTTTGTTTGTGAAATTTTAAAACCCCATTTATAAGACCAATTTTCAACATTTTGTATTTCTTCTGTATTTTATTATTAACATACTTAACATTTTTACCTCTTTTCCAAATTACACCATCATCAGCATAAAGGACTGATTGAATCCCTGACCCTACATCACTTAACATATCATTAATCATAATATTGAAAGAAATAGGACTGACCACACTACCTTGAGGAACTCCATTACTAATATTAAACATATATATTTCAGATGCTACTTTTACCATTATTGACCTATTTGTTAAAAAACTCTTTACCCAATTAAATAATCTTCCACTTATTCCTAAATTATTCATTTTAATTAATAATCCCTCTCTCCACATCGTATGCTTTTTCTATATCAAAGTAAACAGTCATCATTATTTCCTTCATACTATTTGACTTTTCTATTTCATTACTTATCTTAATCATAGCATCTGTAGTTGACCTACCTTTTCTAAAACCACATTGATGACTTTTTTTTCTAGAAAATACGTTAATCTTTGCTTTATAATTTTCTCCATCCATTTGCAAAAAGATGTGAGGTTAACGCAAAGGGAGTATTTGATTTTGCACACAGCCCTTGTGGTAACTCTCAGTTTAATGAGGCACAGGTGAAAACAACAAGCTGATTGATGAATGGATTTGATTGGCCAACCAGTATCAACGAGTGATTCAAAAATGAGTACAAATAACACTGTGAGTCGTGTTAAGTTTGTCAACTTTTATAGTAAACTGTCTTTCAGAAGTGTTGACAATTTTGGCTTTTGTTTGAGTAGGACCGCAAACTCATCATGCCTTGGACAAAGGGCGTCTTGTGTTTCACAATGGCTGTGATAATGTTGAGTTCTTCATCAAGGGCAGGCCCTGAGGCCTTTTCTGAAATGGGTGCTGCTTATGGAGCAGTCTCTGAAAGCACAGTCCGTTTTGGCAAGCTTTTAATTGGTGCTAAAGGTGCAGTATCTGATCTGAGATCAGCAGAACAGTCTGATGAATACCGGTCAAAAAAAGAAGGTAATTTGATATCCTAATCTAAAGTGCGACAGGTTTAAATGGGAACTACGACTTAACTTGAGTTCTTTTAAGAGCGGTTCCACCTTGCTAACGCTAAGCTGCAACGCCTGGGTTCTTCGCACTGTGGAAATGATTCAATGACCTTGCGCATTCCAGGATCAAGGATGCCACACTTTCTGGTTGATCGAGGTAAGCTGTTTTGGAATTGGGTCATTTTTATTTTAAATCATATATTTTAACCTTTTGTCCATCAGGAGACCGGTCACCAGTGCCTTTGTCTGAGATGCCAGCCAGCTGTGGTTACTCACTGAAGCGAGTACGCAGGGATGTTTCTCTTGTTGCTCCATACCAGGGCTGTCATGTCAGACAACAGGTTAGTGTGCATGCTAAAGATAAGTGCACTGTAGCTCTGCTCCAACTAAGAGAAGCGTGGGCCTTGCATTTCTTTTTTTTTTCCTTACCAAATCTCCTAACAGGGTGGAAGTTATGTTCTACCACTTGTCATAATGGGTGCTCCAGTGCAAATGTCTTGCCCTATGAGCCCTAGCCTCCCTACGGCCTCCTGCTTCCCTTCTGGCATGGTTATCTCACTTGGAGTCAGAGCAGCTGATGTTAAAGTTAAAGGCAAGTCACATAATTCTTTGAATTTTAATTAAACTGAAGAGGTGTGTGTGAGCTTGACCTGTTTTTTTTTTCCCTTTAGTTGATGGCTCATGGCAGCCTCTGCTTCTGGTAACTTCTAGATGCTCTTTCACATTGGAGACTGTTGGTGGTTCACTGGTTGTCAATGCGCCATTCACAGGAAACTGTTGGGAAATGAAGGTATGAATAATTTAGTTTAGTCTACTTCAACTACATGTATGTTAGTTAATGGTTTATGTCTTCCTCAGGATACGGGCCTGCAGCTCCCTTTGATGTATGGTGACCTGGATGTGAGTCTTTCTTGTCCTGTCACACAAACAACACTGGCCCCAACAACCGTGGTCCAGGACCCAACTGACCAGCAACAAATGCTTCTCCCTTTCCCGTATGGGAGACCCTGGTGGCATCGACATCCTCCTACTGTGCCCCCTACGACGACTCCTTCTCCTCAATACCCTAACCAACAAATGTTTCATCAAATGCATCCCATGTTTTATCCACATTACTTTAATTCTAAACATTTCCCAGAAGCACCACAGCCTCAACAGCCCAGGTACCCAAGGTTTCCTCCCTACATGTACCACTTCAAGAACCCAGTTGCAACAACTACAACTTCCACAACCACTGCAGCCCAGTTTGCAGGTTATCCAATGAACCTGAAGTTTTACGGCCCTCAACATTTTGTGCCTCCTGGTTTTATATACCCCTTCATGTCCCAGTATCCATAAGGAGCCATGTCCCCTGACGCCCCAAATCCGTCTTCTCCTGCTTGTCACCCTCTATATACAGCTCTCGCAGACATCAAGTGAAAATGAATTGAGAATTTCCCAAATTGATACTGGAACAGACTTTAACATTTGCAGATTTCCTTTTTGCTTTCATAAGCCTAATAAAACTCCATGAGACTAATTGTAGCCTCTTTTTCCTTGTTTCTGATTTCTTAATTGCTCTCTGCTGTTCCTCCTGCAGGACACCACTAAGGTTGAGTTTCCCAAAAGCTTAAACTGTGTCAGGCATGTGCTGCTGTGCACCTTGGGTGTTTTCCTGTGCTCTACAACTCTATTGCAAGGTGACCGTGACTGCTTTTTACATGTACACTGTAACACCAACAGTTGTTCTTACGAAGACTTTTTTTAGTAAACTTTACTTAATGTCCAATTTGTTGATCTTACTTAAATTTAGTAATCTGAACTCTGCATGCTATGCCTTTGTTACTTAAAACCAAGGTAACACTACTTGACTGGTTTGAGTACCATTTTTGCCAAACCAAAAAATATGTGGGTGGGCAAAGTGTCTTTGAGGCAGGGCAATTTTTAATAGACTTTTCACTAATTTCCTCCTCATAATTGTGATTAGTGTTCCCTTTGGTTGGGCACTTGGAACTTCATGTTGTAATTTTCTTCCATTTATTAATGCAGTATTGCAACAAGAAATCAGTTATCTTATGTCAGGACCTGTCGCAGACTTCTGGGTCTTATGGCCGCAGCTTCCCAAGTGCTTTCTCTGGGACTGCTTCACATGAGACCGTTCCACTGGTGGATGAAGTCTGTGGGGATTGATCAACAGGATCACCCCATTGCCTGCTAAGAGTTTCGCAAAGTTGTTCTCGAGTTCTGTCAGTGTGGCTAGACCCTCTTTTTCTCCAAAGATGAGTCAGCATGGGGGCTGTTTTCCGTCGCCAGATGATTACGACGGACGACTCTCTTACCGATTGGGGTGCGGTGTTCGAAGGGATCCCATGTTCCTGGGATCCTGAACCTCGCAGCAGACTTTCTATCGAGGCAGAAACTCAGGTCAGGGGAATAGAGGCTGAACCCGCTAACGGTAGCCCAGATTTGGGAGAGGTTTGGCAGGGCGGAGGTGGACCTCTTCGCGTCGGAGGAGTCGTCCCAATTTCCGCTTTGGTTCTCCCTGAGCCCTCCAACGCCGCTGGGACTGAATGCTTTCACTCATCCTTGGCCAAGGCTGAAACTTTATGCATTTCCGCCCATCAAGTTGATTCCGGCGGTTCTGCACAGGGTGTGACAGAGCGGAGCCTCTCTCATGCTTATGGCTCCATTCTGGCCATCCCAGATATGGTTTTCAGAGCTGATTCCTCTTCTGGACTCCCCTCCCTGGGAGATTCTGGTCAGAGAAGACCTGTTGTTCCAGCTTCAGGGCAGGATCTGGCATCCTCGTCCAGAAATTTGGAAGCTGTGGGTGTGGCTTATCAAGGGCGACACACTGTGAGTGATGGTCTTCCCGCAGATGTTCAGGAGACCATTGATAGTGCTAGAGCTCCCTCTACTAGAAAGCTCTATTCCTCAAAGTGGGGAGTTTTTGGGACATGGTGTTCAGCTCGTGCATTGGACCCAGTTAACTGCCCTGACGGCTCGGTACTGGAGTTCCTACAATAGAAGTTTGCGGCCGGTGTGGCAACTACCCTTAGGGTGTACATAGCTGCCATGGCTCATAGGAGTCGGATAAGGTTCCTTTGGGGAGACATAGATTGGTTTTCCTTCATGAGAGGATAGGGGCCTGAGACCAGTATGCCCCCTGGTGTTCCCTCCTGGGACTTGTCAGTTGTCCTGGAAGGATTGTCAGAGGCTCCTTCGAGCCGCTGGAGTCAACACCAGTTCGGATTTTTACTCTAAGGTGGCTCTTTGTTGGCTTTGACCTCTCTGAACCGAGTAGGGGACTTACAAGCTCTCTCTGTTAGCGAGACTTGTTTGGATTTTGCTCCTGATTTGGTTAAGGTTTCTTTAAGACCCAGGCCGGGTTATGTGCCCAAGGTTTTGTCCACCTCCTTTTGCTTATGAGGTGCGTAGGCTTCCTTCACCTCTAGGCATTTGGGCACACTCTACTAGAAGTGTGGCAGCCTCTCAGGCTCTTTTTAAGCAAGCTCTTTTGGAAGACATCTGTGTAGCGGCAGGATGGTCCTCCTGCACATATTTGTCAAGTTTTATAGTTTGGATCTTGACATGGCTCTGGGTTTGCATGTTCTGTCGGCTTAAATCCAGTCATGCAGGGTTCTTCCTGACGCTTTGTGCCAGATGCAGCACGAGTCGTATACCGTTCCCATATGCGTCACTACGCAGTGTTGAGTGAACCTATGAAAGAGAACGTATCAGGTTACTACAAGTAACCTATGTTCTCTGAATAGGAACAATACGCTGCCAAGCTCCTTGCGTTGCTGACAAGCCGCCTTTTTCGGCAGAGAATTCTGGAGATAAGATGGTGCGCGGGCTGGTATAGGCTCAAAGTGTTAAGCAGAGGGCGGCGCTGCCCCATCAGCCAATGAATTGCCGTGATTCTATACGGGCTTCAGACAACCGGCACACCCAGAGGGCATTCCCATATGCGTCACTACGCAGCGTCTCATTCCCTATTCAGAGAACATAGGTTACGTGAGTAACCTGAGACGTTTTCTCCTGTGTTCATTTCGCTGATTTAATAATTTTCGCCATAATTTTTCACAACAACCTTTTTCACTGACGAAAACGAGACGATAACTAAATTAAAAACTAGTGTTGGGTGACAAACTATGACGGAAATCTACTGTCATTTTCGCCAACGAATAAAAACGACGGAAATGTCCAGTCACAACTGATGTCCTGATCTTATGGCTGGAAAACGGGCGCTGTTGTGCTTCTCCAGGCTCACACATCTCCAATGCGTGCTTCAGAGCGGCTCAATCAATGAATAGCACACATTCATAACAGGCAATTGTTTAGGAATTAATGCTGATGAATAAGGACAATGTTTACTTTACAATGTTTATATAGTAATATGTTTTAGACGGTTGTAACAATGCATATTTTATCTCCCTCATCTGAACTTGAAAGAGCAGCTGCAACTGCAATACTAAAGGTGTTTCAAAATAAGAGTCCCGGTGTATTCCGAGCTTGTTTATAATTAAAAGTCATGCATTATATATTTGTTTTTGGTTACATTATAAACTATATTTAATTTCATTCCCATTTAATTCATAGTCAGGAGGAAAGACCAGTATTTGACACATATTCAGTATCAGGGTTATAATAGTTACATAAAACCATTAACAATCTCCATTACTTAAATAAATAAACAAACTTGAAGCTTTAGCTTCACCTGATATACTAACTAAAAACAGAAATACAAAGTTTTAAAAACTATATAAATGTTAAAAAAGTGAATTGAGCTCTCTTTCGTGTATTTTTAATGTCAAAAACACAATGACGTCACAATGTCAGTTTAACAGTCGGTTATGTAATGCTTAAATGCTCAATTAATGCATTACAATTTAACTAAACTCATTAGATTTTAGTCGACTTAATCTACTGTAGATTTAGTCGACTAAAATCTTTGATATTTAGTCGACTAAAACTAGACTAAAACTAAAAACAATTCAGGTGACTAAAATATGACTAAAACTAAATGGCATTTTAGTCAAAAGACTATGACTAAAACTAAATCAAAATTTGCTGTCAAGATTAACACTGGTTTTCTTGCAAATAACGGAACATTCTGTGTTTGGCGGGAAACAGTGGAAGAAGAGGGATTTGAGTGGAATGTACATGCGGGTGAGCAGCACGAGCTACCAGAGTGTGCTCGGTAATACATGTTCTGAGTTAAACAGATCTGCCTGTGTAGTTCAAGCACACTACACCAGAAGGAATACTACAGATCCAAACAATAATTTTGGTTGAGGCCAAGCGCCTAAAAAGTGAAACCAAAGCATCTAGATCGCCCACAGCAGAGCCATAGAAAGCTGGTTGGTCACAGGTCATAAACCCCACCCCTAATGAAATGGGATGTGAGACAAACTAAACAATCAAATTATACTTAAAATATTTTTATTTAAAGATGGATTCTGTCATTTTAGGTAGTTATCACGCTGATATCACAGTCTTTTCTTTTTTTAAATTAGTTTGGTTTTAGTTGTTATTTGATGCTATAAAAATGGGAATGGGGCATGATTGACAGCTTCCTGAGCGACCAACTGACTTTTTTCAGGATTTTCGAGACGAGATTGGAGCTTGAACTTAAATTTCTACATTTCCATAACTGTTCATTTCACACCGACACCAGTTGTTCTACAGTAAACTGTGCAAACCGATTTCGTGAGTGTTAACAGGGCCTTTTACCACTGCTCCATTTCTCGCCACTACACACGAAACTCTTGCAAAAATTCTGAGCTCCCCCAAGAAAATTTGCATTCATAAGCAAAGAACTCAAAGGTTTTGAGAGTGAATACAAAGTTTCTTGGGGGGCAAAGAATGTTTGCAAGAGAATGCAAAAGCATTCAAATATATATTTTCCTCCCATCTCTTTATCTCTGATGATTGTGCCAATGTAGTTTGTATACAGTAAAAAACACTTAAAATTAAATGTATTATTTTTGTTTGATATTGACAGCTGTTTGTGGGATTATTTTACACTGCCAAAATCTCTTTTTTACTTTACAGTACTGAAAGGGTTATAGGTAGTATACTTCTACTTTATTACTAAACTATACTTTATTACTATTAACCTAATCAAGAGCAAAATGTGTATAAAATATACAGATGTTTGATCTGTTTTAAAATTGTATTACATTTTTGTTTCTGAAATCCACCCTTCTGATGGGATCAGGATAATCCAGATTTTTTAATAATCCTGCAAGAGAAAGAAATGTTAGTTATGATTAATTAAAAATACCATCAGAGTCTATAGGCATGTGCATTCGGTTCGAGTACATTGTAGTAAAATAATGCGTATGTGCGTCTTTCTTTACAACGCGACATCAACTACTTGTCTGACAGGCATAATACAGTGTCATTAGTCGTTTTCATGGATCCATGTGAACAGGGATCGTTTTGACAACACTGTCATTTGTATCAAGAGAGTATTTGATTTTGCACACAGCCCTTGTCCTAACTCTCAGTTTAATGAGGCACAGGTGAAAACAACAAGCTGATTGATGAATGGATTTGATTGGCCAACCAGTATCAACGAGTGATTCAAAAGTGAGTACAAATAGCACTGTGAGTCTCATTAAGTTTGTCAACTTTTATAGTAAACTGTCATTCAGAAGTGTTGACAATTTTGGCTTTTGTTTGAGTAGGACTGCAAACTCACCATGCCTTGGACAAAGGGCATCTTGTGTTTCACAATGGCTGTGATAATGTTGAGTTCTTCATCAAGGGCAGGCCCTGAGGCCTTTTCTGAAATGGGTGCTGCTTATGGAGCAGTCTCTGAAAGCACAGTCCGTTTTGGCAAGCTTTTAATTGGTGCTCAAGGTGCAGTATCTGATCTGAGACCAGTAAAACAGTCTGATGAATACCGGTCAAAAAAAGAAGGTAATTTGATCTCCTAATCTAAAGTGGGACAGGTTTAAATGGGACCTACGACTTAACTTGAGTTCTTTTAAGAGCGGTTCCCCTTGCTAACGCTTAAGCTGCAACGCCTGGGTTCTTCGTTGCACTGTGGAAATGATTCAATGACCTTGCGCATTCCAGGATCAAGGATGCCACACTTTCTGGTTGATCGAGGTAAGCTGTTTTGGAATTGTGTAATTCTTATTTTTAATTTAATTCAAACATTTTAAGCTTTTCTCCATCAGGAGACCGGTCACCAGTGCCTTTGTCTGAGATGCCAGCCAGCTGTGGTTACTCACTGAAGCGAGTACGCAGGGATGTTTCTCTTGTTGCTCCATATCAGGGCTGTCATGTCAGACAACAGGTTAGTGTGCATGATAAAGATAAGTGCACTGTAGCTCTGCTCCAACTAAGAAGCGTGGGCCTTGCATTTCTTTTTTTTTTCCTTACCAAATCTAACAGGGTGGAAGTTATGTTCTGCCACTTGTCATAATGGGGGCTCCAGTGCAAATGTCTTGCCCTGTGAGTCCTAGCCTCCCTACGGCCTCCTGCTTCCCTTCTGGCATGGTTATCTCACTTGGAGTCAGAGCAGCTGATGTTAAAGTTAAAGGCAAGTCACTTAATTCTTTGAATTTTAATTAAACTGAAGAGGTGTGTGAGCTTGACCTGTTTTTTTCCCTTTAGTTGATGGCTCATGGCAGCCTCTGCTTCTGGTAACTTCTAGATGCTCTTTCACATTGGAGACTGTTGGTGGTTCACTGGTTGTCAATGCGCCATTCACAGGAAGCTGTTGGGAAATTAAGGTATGAATAATTTAGTCTAGTCTGCTTCAACTACATGGATGTTAGTTAATGGTTCATGTCTTCCTCAGGATACGGGCCTGCAGCTCCTTTAATGTACGGTGACCGGACGTGAGTCTTTCTTGTCCTGTCACACAAACAACACTGGCCCCAACAACCGTGGTCCAGGACCCAACTGACCAGCAACAAATGCTTCTCCTTTCCCGTATGGGAGACCCTGGTGGCATCGACATCCTCCTACTGTGCCCCTACGACGACTCCTTCTCCTCAATACCCTAACCAACAAATGTTTCATCAAATGCATCCCATGTTTTATCCACATTACTTTAATTCTAAACCTTTCCCAGAAGCTCAACAGCCCAGGTACCCAAGGTTTCCTCCCTACATGTACCACTTCAAGAACCCAGTTGCAACGACTACAACTTCCACAACCACTGCAGCCCAGTTTGCAGGTTATCCAATGAACCCGAAGTTTTACGGCCCTCAACATTTTGTGCCTCCTGGTTTTATATACCCCTTCATGTCCCAGTATCCATAAGGAGCCAATCTTTGTCCCCTGACGCCCCAAATCCGTCTTCTCCTGCTTGTCACCCTCTATATACAGCTCTCGCAGACACCAAGTGAAAATGAATTGAGGATTTCCCAAATTGATACTGGAACAGACTTTAACATTTGCAGATTTCCTTTTTGCGTTCATAAGCCTAATAAAACTCCATGAGACTAATTGTAGCCTCTTTTTCCTTGTTTCTGATTTCTTAATTGCTCTCTGCTGTTCCTCCTGCAGGACACCACTAAGGTTGAGTTTCCCAAAAGCTTAAACTGTGTCAGGCATGTGCTGCTGTGCACCTTGGGTGTTTTCCTGTGCTTGACAACTCTATTGCAAGGTGACCGTGACTGCTTTTTACATGTACACTGTAACACCAACAGTTGTTCTTACGAAGACTTTTAGTAAACTTTACTTAATGTCCAATTTGTTGAACTTACTCAAATTTAGTAATCTGAACTCTGCATGCTATGCCTTTTTTACTTAAAACCAAGTTAACACTACTTGACTGGTTTGAGTACCATTTTTGCCAAACCAAAAAATACGTGGGCGGGCAAAGTGTGTTTGAGGCAGGGCAATTTTTAATAGACTTTTCACTAATTTCCTCCCCATAATTGTGATTAGTGTTCCCTTTGGTTGGGCACTTGGAACTTCATGTTGTAATTTTCCATTTATTAATGCAGTATTGCAACAAGAAATCAGTTATCTGATTTCAAAGGAAGGGAAGTAATACATAAGTGTTATATTATATAATACAATTATATTTCATGTCAGATATTTAAAAAATGTCTTTCTAATATTAATGGCATAACCTTTTAATTGGGTTGATCTAATCCCTCAATATTTGATGTCAGCAATTGACAATTTGAGTCACACACAGACTTCAACATGCAAACCACAACAATGGTAACGAGTTTTTTTTTTTTTTTTTTAAGACCTTTTAAAAGTTTGTTTGCTATCCTTTATTGGGGTTAACTGACAAATGGTAAAATAAAGCCCAAAATATTAAAAATGAAGCAATTCATGCCACAATGCACTCTGTGCGTACGCTTCCTCAAACCACAGATAGAATTAAGGTGACAACTTAAATGGTCTAAGTAAGATCATCTTAATAGACTTAAGTAATGCTTAATTGAATTAAGGCAATGAGTTTGCACAAGTAAACTGAAGGAATTCGTTTTTACGGTGTACCCTCTTTATTTTAAATCTATATAATAGGATTTTTGGATATTGCAACTTAACCTTTTAACCAAAACTTTTAGGGGTTTAACAGCTTAAACCGAGACCAGTATTGAAGAATGAAGACCAAGAGTCAGGAGTGCAATTAAAAAGAGACATTTTACTAAAGAATAGTTTGCAGTTTCACCAGCAGCCAGCTTCAAGTCTCACAAGGAGTTTGTAGGCTGCGCTCCCCCTCTACCTGTCTCGTCGTATTGTACATACAATTGTCCCAACAGTTATACTGTTTTCAAGGTCTAACCACGTCATTACTTCAAGGCGGATGATTCTGATTGGCTCAGAAAATGCAGTCATGGTAAATTTCCACACATGGTCAGTTAATCAGATGCACGTGTCCATACACGTAACCTGTTGATGCGTTCAGTAACCTTCCTGGTCTGGAACAGGTGTCAGGTTTTCCAGAAAAACAAGTAAACCCCATCTCAGGGTGCCCATTGTCCACCTCCAATACTGATCTGTAACAATATTGCATTCACAGATACAGTCTCTTCAAGGTTGGAGCTGATATTCATCTTGATTCTTTAGTGTTTCAGTAAAAGGAAATATCAAATGAATAAAAAATAATAAAAATGAAAGACAAATCCATATTTAATCTCTGGAAGCAATTCTTTGCTCAAACTAATGCATTCTCTGCTCCTAATCAGTTACATATTCGCATTAAACTTGCATACGCTACTATTAGCTCATAAGCTTGTGAACACCTTAGTCGCACTATAACTGCTCTGACCAAAGTGCCCATGTGCTTTTACACCGACGCTGTGTTTGCAACTTTAGGAATAAACTGTCATTCATGAATTTGTGGATGTCCACCCACATGCACCATTCAAAAGGCTTCTTGGATATCTTCCCAATCGCATCCTGTAACGTCAACACCGATCATGTGCCAAGGAAGAAAGGCAAGAAAAGCAGGTGCACTGCGTAGCCTGAATACAGTGAACACGTGCTGTCCTGAGATTAAACCACCTCAACCACCACATTTGGTTGACAGCATCTGAATATTGGAATTGGCGGCAGTGGCTCAGTGGTTCATGTAGATTGTCTACAAATCGGAAGGTTGGTGGTTCGATCCCCGGTTCCACCTGTCCAAGTGTCGAGGTGTCCATGAGCAAGACACCTAACCCCAGCTGCTCCCGACGAGCTGGATGGCGCCTTGCATGGCTGACACCACCGTCGGTGTATGAATGAGTGTGTGAATGGGTGAATGTGAGGCAAGATGTAAAGCGCTTTGGATGGCCATTGGTCTGTTAAAAGCGCTATATAAATGCAGTCCATATTACTGATGTTATAGTGTGGGAATACTAAGAACTTGTGGTAAAACTTTACAATAAGGGTGCACTAATATGCATTAATTCATGCTTAATTAATGCACAGATAATAATGAGTTAATGTGCTACTAATGGTTAACTAACCCATTTATTAATGATTACTGCATCAGCAACTAATGAAGATTCGACATGATTAATAGATTAAGTAATAATTAAATTGTTATTAGTTAAATGTGTCATAATGTATTCATTCCTTAATAAGATATTATATTAACTAATAGTGTAAATTAATGTGTTAATTACCACAAGGGGTCAAAGCCATGCATTTCAACTTCCAGTTGTCTGCTTTAATTAATCATTAGCTTATGATTTACAAATGTGTCATTATTATGACTTTACTTGTTGGGGCACATGACTGTTAACTAATAAAAGATTAATTCAAAACCCATAACCACAATTACATATTACTTAATCAATTAGTTAATAGCCAATAGCCCATCAGGAAAAAGCGACCAGGGTCACCCCCCACCTGCCACGGTTTGGGGAGCTCGTGGCTGTCCATTCCCGTGCCAGAGACCTCACAGATGTCCGGCAGCAGCCCGCTCCAGCTCCCCAGAGTCATTCCTGACCCTCTAGTCAGAGAAAGGAGAGCCGCGTCCGACCTACGGGGCTGGGTCAGACCGCGCAAGCGTTTCTGCCTCTCATTTGCTCTCCGAGCCCAGTCTCGTCACATTTATCGCTCAGCGTGTTTTAATGTGCGGGGTTGGCTCACTCATCTACACCTCCGGCATTAGAGAAAGGATACGTTTAGGCTTTCTCCCCTTACGTCCGTCGAGCTGAGCCGCGGCTGCCCGTACATTAGGAGACACGGTCGGTTTTCTCCAAGGGACAGCAAACCTTCAGTTGTCTACCCAGGTCATGGAAATTCTCACTCCGCATTCGGACACCAAGGGCTCTCTTGCGGTCAGATGTACCCCCTACCGAGGTCCAGCCCATCACTTCAGCAATACAAGTATGCTCACTGCACCTCACCACTCCGCTTCCTCTGTCTCATTCCTTCCACGAGTGGAAGCGTCTGCCAGGGGTGTCGCCATGGGTAGTTTGTACGATTCAGGCTACATGCTTCAGTTTTGCCGCAACTCCCCACCCCGCTTTCAATGGGGTCCTCCAAACTGTGGTGAACAGCGCCTCAGAGGCCTCTGTGCTACAGCAGGAATTATCCTCCCTCTTTCTCAAGGAGGCGATAGAAGTGATTCCATCTACGGACGTAGAGCAGGGGGTTTTCAGCCGTTACTTCTTGGTTCCAAAGAAGGAAGACGGTCTGCGGCCTATACTAGACTTATGTCGCTTGAACTTCTCCCTCATCAAAGGGAGGTTCAAAATGCTAACACTGAAGTATATCATTGCCCAGGTTTGTGCAGGGGACTGGTTCATTTCGATAGACCTGAATGATGCTTATTTTCATATTCAGGTCGTTCAGTGACACAGAAAGTTCCTCAGGTTTGCCTTCGAGGGGAAGGTCTTTCAATACAAAGTACTCCCCTTTGGCCTTGCTCTAGCGCCAAGAACATTTACAAAGTGTATGGATGCTGCACTGGGCCCGTTGAGGGCCCGTTTAATGAATTATCCGTATACTGAATTATCTGGACGATTGGCTCCTTCTGGCTCAGTCCAGGGAGCTGGCGAGCTGTCACAGGGACATTGTGCTTCGCCATGTTCAGTCTCTTGGCCTGAGAGTGAACAACGTCAAGAGTGTTCTCACACCGTCACAGCAGACTGTGTTTTTAGGGGTCTGTCTGGATTCCGTGTCAATGCAGGCCTGTTTGGCTCCTGCTTGGATTTCCAGTATCCTGTCCTGTCTTGCCCGCTTCTCGCTCTGCCATCATGTATTTGTCAGGACCTGTCGCAGACTTCTGGGTCTTATGGCCGCAGCTTCCCAAGTGCTTCCTCTGGGACTGCTTCACATGAGACCGTTCCACTGGTGGATGAAGTCTGCGGGGTTTGATCAACAGGATCACCCCATCGCCTGCTAAGAGTGTCGCAAAGTTGTTCTCGAGTTCTGTCAGTGTGGCTAGACCCTTTTTTTTTTCTCCAAAGATGAGTCAGCATGGGGGCTGTTTTCCGTCGCCAGATGATTACGACGGACAACTCTCTCTTACCGGTTGGGATGCGGTGTTCGTGTTCATGTTCCTGGGATCCTAAACCTCGCAGCAGACTTTCTATCGAGGCAGAAACTCAGGTCAGGGGAATAGAGGCTGAACCGGCTAACGGTAGCCCAGATTTGGGAGAGGTTTGGCAGGGCAGAGGTGGACCTCTTCGCGTCGGAGGAGTCGTCCCAATGCCCGCTTTGGTTCTCCCTGAGCCCTCCAGCGCCGCTGGGACTGAATGCTTTCACTCATCCTTGGCCAAGGCTGAAACTTTATGCATTTCCGCCCATCAAGTTGATTCCGGCGGTTCTGCACAGGGTGTGACAGAGCGGAGCCTCTCTCATGCTTGTGGCACCATTCTGGCCATCCCAGATATGGTTTTCAGAGCTGATTCCTCTTCTGGACTGCCCTCCCTGGGAGATTCCGGTCAGAGAAGACCTGTTGTTCCAGCTTCAGGGCAGGATCTGGCATCCTCGTCCAGAAATTTGGAAGCTGTGGGTGTGGCTTATCAAGGGCGACCCACTGTGAGTGATGGTCTTCCCGCAGATGTTCAGGAGACCATTGATAGTGCTAGAGCTCCCTCTACTAGAAAGCTCTATTCCTCAAAGTGGGGAGTTTTTGGGACATGGTGTTCAGCTCTTGCATTGGACCCAGTTAACTGCCCTGTCGGCTCGGCACTGGAGTTCCTACAAGAGAAGTTTGCGGCCGGTGTGGCAACTACCCTTAGGGTGTACATATCTGCCATGGCCGCTCATAGGGAGTCGGATAAGGTTCCTTTGGGGAGACATAGATGGGTTTCGTCCTTCATGAGAGGGGTTAGGGCCTGAGACCAGTATGCCCCCCTGGTGTTCCCTCCTGGGACTTGTCAGTTGTCCTGGAGGGATTGTCAGAGGCTCCCTTCGAGCCGTTGGAGTCAACACCAGTTCGAATTTTGACTCTTAAGGTGGCTCTTTTGTTGGCTTTGACCTCCCTAAAGCGAGTAGGGGACTTACAAGCTCTCTCTGTTAGCGATTATGTTATGTGCCCAAGGTTTTGTCCACCTCCTTTTGCTTGTGGTTTTGTCCACCTCCTTTTGCTTCCGTCCTCCATTCTTTCCACCCTCCACCTTTCGCCTCTTCGGAGGATGAAAGGTTGCATTTGTTATGCCCATTTCAGGCATTGAAGATATATGAGGACCGTTCGCGTGGTTGGAGGAAGTCTAAACAATTACTGGTATGTTTTGGAACCGTGGGCTCGCCGCTTCGAAACAGAGAGTTTCTCATTGGGTTACAGAGGCTATTTCTCTGGCTTATGAGGTGCGTGGGCTTCCTTCACCTCTAGGCATTTGGGCACACTCTACTAGAAGTGTGGCAGCCTCTCAGGCTCTTTTTAAGGGAGCTCTTTTGGAAGACATCTGTGTAGCGGCAGGATGGTCCTCCCTGCACATATTTGTCAAGTTTTATAGTTTGGATCTTGACATGGCTCTGGGTTTGCATGTTCTGTCGGCTTAAATCCAGTCATGCAGGGTTCTTCCTGACGTTTGTGCCAGATGCGGCAGCACGTAGCCGTATACCGTTCCCATATGCGTCACTACGCAGTGTTGAGTGAACCTATGAAAGAGAACGTATCAGGTTACTACAAGTAACCTATGTTCTCTGAATAGGGAACGAGACGCTGCATACGCTGCCAAGCTCCTCGCGTTGCTGACAAGCCGCCTTTTTCGGCAGAGAATTCTGGAGATAAGATGGTGCGCGGGCTGGTATAGGCTCAAAGTGTTAAGCAGAGGGGCAGCGCTGCCCCATCACCCAATGAATTGCCGTGATTCTATACGGGCTTCAGACAACCGGCACACCCAGAGGGCATTCCCATATGCGTCACTACGCAGCGTCTCATTCCCTATTCAGAGAACATAGGTTACGTGAGTAACCTGAGACGTTTTCTCCTGTGTTCATTTCGTTGACGAATAATTTTCGTCATAATTTTTCGTCAGCAACCTTTTTTCACTGACGAAAACGAGTAGATAACTAAATAAAAACTAGTGTTGGGTGACAAAAACTATGACGGAAATCTACTGTCATTTTCGCCAACGAATAAAAACGAGACGGAAATGTCAGGGAGGGAAGATATCCAGTCACAACTGATGTCCTGATCTTACGGCTGGAAAACGGCGCTGTTGTGCTTCTCCAGGCTCACACATTTCCAATGCGTGCTTCAGAGCGGCTCAATCAATGAATAGCACACATTCATAACAGGCAATTGTTTAGGAATTAATGCTGATGAATAAGGACAATGTTTACTTTACAATGTTTATATAGTAATATGTTTTAGACGGTTGTAACAATGCATATTTTATCTCCCTCGTCTGAACTTGAAAGAGCAGCTGCAACTGCAATACTAAAGGTGTTTCAAAATAAGAGTCCCGGTGTATTCCGCGCTTGTTTATAATTAAACGTCATGCATTATATATTTGTTTTTGGTTACATTATAAACTATATTTAATTTCATTCCCATTTAATTCATAGTCAGGAGGAAAGACCAGTATTTGACACATATTCAGTATCAGGGTTATAATAGTTACATAAAACCATTAACAATCTCCATTACTTAAATAAATAAACAAACTTGAAGCTTTAGCTTCACCTGATATACTAACTAAAAACAGAAATACAAAGTTTTAAAAACTATATATATGTTTAAAAAAAGTTAATTGAGCTCTCTTTCGTGTATTTTTAATGTCAAAAACACAATGATGTCACAATGTCAGTTTAACAGTCGGTTATGTAATGCTTAAATGCTCAATTAATGCATTACAATTTAACTAAACTCATTAGATTTTAGTCGACTTAATCTACTGTAGATTTAGTCGACTAAAATCTTTTGATATTTAGTCGACTAAAACTAGACTAAAACTAAAAACAATTCAGGTGACTAAAATATGACTAAAACTAAATGGCATTTTAGTCAAAAGACTATGACTAAAACTAAATCAAAATTTGCTGTCAAGATTAACACTGGTTTTCTTGCAAATAACGGAAAATTCTGTGTTTGGCGGGGAAACAGTGGAAGAAGAGGGATTTGAGTGGAATGTACATGCGGGTGAGCAGCACGAGCTACCAGAGTGTGCTCGGTAATACATGTTCTGAGTTAAACAGATCTGCCTGTGTAGTTCGTCAAGCACACTACACCAGAAGGAATACTACAGATCCAAACCAAAATTTTTGGTTGAGGCCAAGCGTCTAAAAAAAAGTGAAACCAAAGCATCTAGATCGCCCACAGCAGAGCCATAGAAAGCTGGTTGGTCACAGGTCATAAACCCCACCCCTAATGAAATGGGATGTGAGACAAACTAAACAATCAAATTATACTTAAAATATTTTTATTTAAAGATGGATTCTGTCATTTTAGGTAGTTATCACGCTGATATCACAGTCTTTTCTTTTTTTAAATTAGTTTGGTTTTAGTTGTTATTTGATGCTATAAAAATGGGAATGGGACATGATTGACAGCTTCCCTGAGCGACCAACTGACTTTTTTCAGGATTTTCGAGACGAGATTGGAGCTTGAACTTAAATTTCTACATTTCCATAACTGTTCATTTCACACCGACACCAGTTGTTCTACAGTAAACTGTGCAAACCGATTTTGCGTGAGTGTTAACAGGGCCTTTTTACCACTGCTCCATTTCTCGCTCACTACCACGCAAACTCTTGCAAAAATTCTGAGCTCCCCCAAGAAAATTTGCATTCATAAGCAAAGAACTCAAAGGTTTTGAGAGTGAATACAAAGTTTCTTGGGGGGCAAAGAATGTTTGCAAGAGAATGCAAAAGCATTCAAATATATATTTTCCTCCCATCTCTTTATCTCTGATGATTGTGCCAATGTAGTTTGTATACAGTAAAAAACACTTAAAATTAAATGTATTATTTTTGTTTGATATTGACAGCTGTTTGTGGGATTATTTTACACTGCCAAAATCTCTTTTTTACTTTACAGTACTGAAAGGGTTATAGGTAGTATACTTCTACTTTATTACTAAACTATACTTTATTACTATTAACCTAATCAAGAGCAAAATGTGTATAAAATATACAGATGTTTGATCTGTTTTAAAATTGTATTACATTTTTGTTTCTGAAATCCACCCTTCTGATGGGATCAGGATAATCCAGATTTTTTAATAATCCTGCAAGAGAAAGAAATGTTAGTTATGATTAATTAAAAATACCATCAGAGTCTATAGGCATGTGCATTCGGTTCGAGTACATTGTAGTAAAATAATGCGTATGTGCGTCTTTCTTTACAACGCGACATCAACTACTTGTCTGACAGGCATAATACAGTGTCATTAGTCGTTTTCATGGATCCGTGAACAGGATCGTTTTGACAACACTGTCATTTGTATCAAGAGAGTATTTGATTTTGCACACAGCCCTTGTGGTAACTCTCAGTTTAATGAGGCACAGGTGAAAACAACAAGCTGATTGATGAATGGATTTGATTGGCCAACCAGTATCAACGAGTGATTCAAAAGTGAGTACAAATAGCACTGTGAGTCTCATTAAGTTTGTCAACTTTTATAGTAAACTGTCATTCAGAAGTGTTGACAATTTTGGCTTTTGTTTGAGTAGGACTGCAAACTCACCATGCCTTGGACAAAGGGCATCTTGTGTTTCACAATGGCTGTGATAATGTTGAGTTCTTCATCAAGGGCAGGCCCTGAGGCCTTTTCTGAAATGGGTGCTGCTTATGGAGCAGTCTCTGAAAGCACAGTCCGTTTTGGCAAGCTTTTAATTGGTGCTCAAGGTGCAGTATCTGATCTGAGACCAGTAAAACAGTCTGATGAATACCGGTCAAAAAAAGAAGGTAATTTGATATCCTAATCTAAAGTGGGACCGGTTTAAATGGGAACTACGACTTAACTTGAGTTCTTTTAAGAGCGGTTCCACCTTGCTAACGCTAAGCTGCAACGTCTGGGTTCTTCGTTGCACTGTGGAAATGATTCAATGACCTTGCGCATTCCAGGATCAAGGATGCCACACTTTCTGGTTGATCGAGGTAAGCTGGTTTGGAATTGTGTAATTTTTATTTTAAATCATATATTTTAACCTTTTCTCCATCAGGAGACCGGTCACCAGTGCCTTTGTCTGAGATGCCAGCCAGCTGTGGTTACTCACTGAAGCGAGTACGCAGGGATGTTTCTCTTGTTGCTCCATACCAGGGCTGTCATGTCAGACAACAGGTTAGTGTGCGTGCTAAAGATAAGTGCACTGTAGCTCTGCTCCAACTAAGAGAAGTCTGGGCCTTGCATTTCTTTTTTTTTTTCCTTACCAAATCTCCTAACAGGGTGGAAGTTATGTTCTGCCACTTGTTATAATGGGGGCTCCAGTGCAAATGTCTTGCCCTGTGAGTCCTAGCCTCCCTACGGCCTCCTGCTTCCCTTCTGGCATGGTTATCTCACTTGGAGTCAGAGCAGCTGATGTTAAAGTTAAAGGCAAGTCACTTAATTCTTTGAATTTTAATTAAACTGAAGAGGTGTGTGTGAGCTTGACCTGTTTTATTTTTCCCTTTAGTTGATGGCTCATGGCAGCCTCTGCTTCTGGTAACTTCTAGATGCTCTTTCACATTGGAGACTGTTGATGGTTCACTGGTTGTCAATGCGCCATTCACAGGAAGCTGTTGGGAAATGAAGGTATGAATAATTTAGTCTAGTCTGCTTCAACTACATATATGTTAGTTAATGGTTCATGTCTTCCTCAGGATACGGGCCTGCAGCTCCCTTTAATGTACGGTGACCTGGATGTGAGTCTTTCTTGTCCTGTCACACAAACAACACTGGCCCCAACAACCGTGGTCCAGGACCCAACTGACCAGCAACAAATGCTTCTCCCTTTCCCGTATGGGAGACCCTGGTGGCATCGACATCCTCCTACTGTGCCCCCTACGACGACTCCTTCTCCTCAATACCCTAACCAACAAATGTTTCATCAAATGCATCCCATGTTTTATCCACATTACTTTAATTCTAAACCTTTCCCAGAAGCTCAACAGCCTCAACAGCCCAGGTACC
Source organism: Gobiocypris rarus (assembly GCA_023029165.1). Taxonomy (NCBI): domain Eukaryota; kingdom Metazoa; phylum Chordata; class Actinopteri; order Cypriniformes; family Gobionidae; genus Gobiocypris; species Gobiocypris rarus. Next base: position 5,937,190 of record CM040927.1, read on the forward strand.
CAAGGTTTCCTCCCTACATGTACCACTTCAAGAACCCAGTTGCAACGACTACAACTTCCACAACCACTGCAGCCCAGTTTGCAGGTTATCCAATGAACCCGAAGTTTTACGGCCCTCAACATTTTGTGCCTCCTGGTTTTATATACCCCTTCATGTCCCAGTATCCATAAGGAGCCAATCTTTGTCCCCTGCAGCCCCAAATCCGTCTTCTCCTGCTCGTCACCCTCTATATACAGCTCTCGCAGACACAAAGTGAAAGTAGAGGATTTCCCAAATTGATACTGGAACAGACTTTAACGTTTGCAGTTTTTCCTTTTTGGGTTCAAAAGCCTAATAAAACTCCATGAGACTAATTGTAGCCTCTTTCCTTGTATGTGTTTCTGATTTCTTAATTGCTCTTTGCTGTTCCTCCTGCTGGACTCCACTAATGTTGAGTTTCCCAAAAGCTTAAACTGTCAGGCATGTGCTGCTGTGCACCTTAGGTGTTTCCCTGTGCTCGACAAATCTATTGCAAGGTGACCGTGAGTGCTTTTATGTGCACACTTTATTTTAAATCTATATAATGGACTTTTTGGAAATAGTGACTTAACCTTTACAACTTTATAGCACTCTTTCGCCTCTGGCTTGGCTTGCTCAGTTGGGGGAAAAAAAAAACAAGTTTTCAAAAATATTTCAAAATCTAATTAAACTAAATTAACCATATAGACCAAATTACTGATCTAAAGCCCACATTGTTACTGTATGATGATCAAAATATATTCGGTTGCATTATTTTTCTGTTTAACACTGTGAAGCTGCTTTGAAACAATCGGCATTGTTAAAAGTGCTATATAAATAAAGTTGACTTGACTTTCTAACAATGCAGCTTGTTTCAAAGCCGCTTCAGTGTTAAACAGGAAAATAATGTAACAGAATATATTTTGATTATCATACAGTGACAATGTTGGCTTAGCTTTGAAGTTAGAGCAGTAATTTAGTCTATATGGTTAATTTGGTTTAATCAGATTTATTAGGAAATTTATTTGAAAACTGTAGTGGTCCCACCTTTACCATCTTAACCTTTTCCCTTATACAGGTCCTTCTCAAATTAGCATATTGAGATAAAAGTTCCTTATTTTCCATAATGTAACAAATTCAACTTTCATATATTTTAGATTCATGGTGCACCAACTGAAATATTTCAGGTCTTTTGTTTTAATACTGATGATTTTGGCATACAGCTCATGAAAACCCAAAATTCCTATCTCAAAAAATGAGCATATCATGAAAAGGTTCTCTAAACGAGCTATTAACCTTACGAGCTATGATTGTAACCTTATTTGCTGGTGTTTGGTGGATGGCGGTAAATGCAGCGAAATCGATCATTTCAAAATATAAGAAAAATTATAGTGGAAATGGACCAGAGACACTAGTTAGTGTTGATGATATGGATGTGGAAGATGAACAAATGGAATTAGGAAAGACAGGAGAAGAGAGGAATTTAGATATAAGGGAAGATGTAGGTACAAAGAAAAGAAAGAAAAAACATCAGATAGAGGTAACGTTAAGAGGTTCAGGGGAGAGTGGAAATGAACAAGAGGTGAGGAATTTGGATGAGTTGAATTTGGATGAGTTGAAGGTAATATTGAAATTTAAAGAGGATGGTGGAATACAAAAGGTAAGTCCAATTGTATTAACAAAAGAGTTGAGGAAAGTAGTTGGAGAAATTAAGATGGCAAAAGTGTTAAGTAATGGAGACTTGATGATTGTTTGTAATAGTGAAGAGCAAAGAAGGAAAGTGATGAAGATTAAAGTAATGTGTAAGCAGGAAGTGGTGAGTAGTAAGATTGTAGGACAGAGGCAGTGGGTAAGTGGAGTAATATCTGGAGTGCCATTAGGAGTGTCTATGGAAGAGCTTAAAAGTAACATTGGCGGAGGTAAAATAGTTGGTGCTAGGCGACTGTTTATGAGTAGAGAAGGGAAGAGAATGGAGAGTATCTCTGTTGAGCTTAGGTTTGATGGAGTTATTTTGCCAGATAAGGTCAAGCTTGGATTTATCAGTTATTCAGTGAGGCCTTTTGTGCCTCCTCCTTTAAGATGTTATAATTGTCAAAAATACGGGCATGTGGCTATGGTGTGTAAAGCGAAGAAACGATGTGCAAGATGTGGGGGGGGAACATGATTATGGCAAATGTGAAGGAGCAGGACCAAAATGCTGCAACTGTGGAGGAGCATAGTGTTGCGTTTGGAGGATGTGAGGTGAGGAAGAAAGCAATTGAAGTACAGAATGAGAGAGCCAAGAGGAATATAACGTATGCAGAGGCTGTTAAAGTGGTTGATACAAGGAATAGAGAGAAAGGAAAGAGAGGGAAGTGCAAAAGAGAGGAGAATTGAGGAAATATCAGAGAAGCAAGGTAGGATTACGGAAGAGACAATGATTGTAAGTAAAGTACATTTCTTGTTGTTCATAGCTGAAGTAATTAATTGTACTGCACAGACTGAAAAGAAGACAACTAAGATTCAAATTATAGTCAAGGCAGCAGAGAGATTCTTGGGAGTAAAGGACATATCATGGGAAATTGTTAGGGATGGGCTAATTAGTGAGATACAGTCCAGCCAGGAAGCATGGTTTGGCTAGGAGGATGATTTTAATTTTACAATGGAATGCGAGAAGTCTTGTGGCTAATGGATTGGAGTTTAAAGGTGTTATTAATGAGATGGAAGTTAAACCGGATCTGATATGTATACAAGAGTCATGGCTTAAACCTAGATTTGATTTTGTTATTAAAGGATATGTGAGTGAGAGAAGAGATAGAGAGGAGGGAAATGGTGGAGGGTGTATTACTCTGATTAAGGAAGGCATGCAATATAGATCATTAGGCAAAGGTGTAACACAAGAATATGTTGTAGTAGAGGTATTGGTGAATAGAAAAAAGTATGTAATAATAAACTTTTATAATCCTTGTAGGAAATTAGTGTTGAGTGAGTTAGAGCAAATAGAGGGTCTTAATGAAGATAGGGTAATTTGGTGTGGGGATTTTAACGCACAGAGCATGTTATGGGGAGGTTTAGTGACAGATTGTAATGGAATGGTGGTGGAAGATTTGATATATCAGAGAAATTTGGTGTGTCTGAATGATGGGGGTAATACAAGAATAGATGGCTACAGGTAAAGAGTCTGTGTTGGATCTAACAATGGTGTCTGATTCAATTGCAGGGAGTGCTGAGTGGGAAATATTGCGACAAGATACTATTGGGAGTGATCATTATCCAATAATGATATCTGTTAGTGTGAATGTGAGAGGAAGTAAGGCGAGTCAAGGAAATGTTGGTAGATGGAGGTTTGATAAAGCGAATTGGGAAGAATTCATGAGTCTGAGTGAAGAGGGATTAAAGAGTATTATAGTAGAACCAGATAGATCGGTAGAAATGATTAGTGATGATGTTGTTTATGCCATTCAAGTAAATAAATATATACCAAAAGGGAAAGGAGGTAGGAAGAATAAAATAGTTCCATGGTGGACGGAAGAATGTACTAGTGCAATAAGAAGGAAAAGGAAAGCATTTAGGATGGTTAAGAAAACACATAATTTTCAAGATTTAATAATGTATAAACAAGCACAAGCTGAGGTAAGGAGGATAATAAGGAAAGTCAGAAAACAGTATTGGATGGCTTATTGTGATGAAATAGGGAAGAATACACCAGTAGAGGAAGTATGGGGTATGATTAAGAAAATGAAAGGGATTCAAAAGTGTAACGGGTATCCAGTTTTAAGTATGGAGGGAGAAATAGCTGTGGAGGATGGAGATAAAGTGGAAATGTTTTTAAAGGCATTTATAAAAGTAAATAGTTCAGAAAATTTGACTGAACAGAGTAAGGAAATGAGGAAGGGTGTGATGAAGGAATATCCGGATATAGAGAAGAAAAAGAGGCTGAAGATAATTTGTTAGATGTACCTTTTTCTATGAGTGAGTTAAAGAATGCAGTAAGAAGAATGAAACAATCTACTCCAGGAGTGGATGGGATTAGTTACAGTATGATGAAGCATTTTAGTGAAACATCTATGGAAGTGATTTTAACATTTTATAATAGAATATGGATAGAGGTATAATTCCTCAAAGTTGGAAGGAAGCATTAATTATATCTATTAAAAGCCTGGGAAAGATCCAAGTAATCCTATAAATTATCGTCCAATAGCATTAACTTCTCATTTATGTAAGGTAATGGAGAGAATGATAGCTGATAGATTGACTTATCATTTGGAAAAAATGAATTGTTTTTTTCTTATCAAAGTGGGTTTGGGTGTGGTAGAGGGACTATGGATCCAATAGTATCTTTAGAGGATGAAATAAGAAAGGCATTTATAAATAAGGAAAGTGTCTTTGATGTTTTCTTTGATATAGAAAAGGCTTATGATATGTTGTGGAAAGAGGGGTTATTAATAAAGTTACAGAAATTGAGTATAAAAGGAAGAATGTATAATTGGATAAAAGAGTTTTTAATTGGAAGAAGTATTCGAGTAAAGGTGGATGGAGCTATATCATTAAGTGGAGCAATTGAAAATGGTACACCTCAGGGCAGTGTAATAAGTCCACTTTTATTTATTATCATGATTAACAATGTTTTCTCAAGGATTGATAGAAGTATGGGGAAATCATTGTTTGCTGATGATGGGGCTATCTGGTTTAGAGGAAAGAATATAGATTATAACACAAAGAAATTGCAAGGTGCGCTAAATGAAGTTGAAAAGTGGTCATGGGAAAACGGTTTTAAGTTTTCAGTGGAAAAGACAAAAATAATACTTTTTACTAAAATGAGGAGGAATGTGGATGTTAAGTTAAAATTATACAAAAAAGAATTAGAGCGTGTAAGTATAGTAAGATTTCTAGGAGTTTGGTTTGATAATAGATTAACTTGGAGAGAGCATATTGAAAAAATGGTAGGAAGATGTAAGCGTGTAGTGAATGTAATGAGATGTATTTCAGGTCAGGAATGGGGAGCAGATAGATTGGCTTTAAAACTGTATATATATATATATATATATATATATATATATATATATATATATATATATATATATATATATATATGATAAGATCTATAATTGATTATGGTTGTATTGTATATGGTTCTGCAAATAAATCTCATTGAATTAAATTCGAGAGAATTCAGTCTCAAGCGCTAAGAATTTGCTGCGGAGCATATCTAACTTCTCCAGTTTCGGCTCTTCAGGTAGAGATGGGTGAAATGCCTTTGCAGATAAGAAGACAGCAATTAATGGCATCTTATTGGGCAAATTTAAAAGGTCAGAGTGAGGATCACCCAACAAGGAAAGTAATGAGTCCTAGTTGGGAATATGAGAAGAGAGAGTGTAATAGCTTTGGATGGAGTGTGAGGAAATTGGTTAGTGATATGAGATTGAAGGAGGTTGGATATGCTCCAATAATTCCTTTATCTCCAGTACCATTATGGGTCATGCCCCAACTAGAAGTAGATTTAAGTTTATTAGAAAAAAGGCAAAAGGAGGGTTCATATGAAACAGAAGTATATAATGTAAGGGAGTATATTGGGTCAAGATATGGGGAGTATATGCACATTTTTACAGATGCTTCAAAAGATTCAAAAACTGGTCATCTGGGTTCTGCATTCATTATTCCAAAGGTTAAAGTGTATAAGAGTAAAAGGATATCAGATTGTTTATCGGTGTATACTGGAGAGATGTTTGCATTAATTATGGCAATAAGGTGGATTAGGGAAGTTAAAATATCCAAGGCAGTAATATGTTCAGATTGTAGTTCAGCTCTAATAAGTTTGAAGGAGATAAAGTCAGAAACAAGACAAGATATGGTAATAGAGATAGTTCAAGAATTATATTCAATTAAACAAGCTAATTTAGAGGTACAGTTTTTGTGGGTTCCAGCTCACATTGGGTTGAGAGGTAACGAGGAGGCGGATGGATTAGCAAAAAAGGCAATAGAACGAGAAATAGTAGATAAACAGATTTTATTTAGCAGGTCAGAAATTAAATCAATTATTAAAAACCATATTTTGAAATTATGGCAGCAGTATTGGGACAATGAACTAAAAGGTAGACATATGCATCAAATACAGTCAACAGTGGGTAAGGGAAGAATATCAGGTAGGAGTAGGAATGAAGAGAATATGATTACAAGACTGAGATTAGGACATACAAGATTGAATGGTACATTGCACTTAATAAGTAAGCATCCAACAGGTTTATGTGAGGTATGTGAGGTTAGTGAAACAGTTGAACATGTAATAATGCACTGTAGGAGATATAACGTTGAAAGGAAAGAGTTGAAGGAGGAATTAAATAAAATAGGAGTAAAATTGAGTAATCAAAATTTATTAAAATCAGATAGGAGTATAATCCATTTATTGGTAGATTATTTGTTAAGTACTGGGTTAAATAAGCGTATTTAAAGTGGGTTTTTATTTTATTTATTTTTTTCCGTGTCATGGGGGCTGAGAGGGGACGGAGGAGCTGAACACGCAGCAGCGCCGGATGAAATTCGATGATGTCTCTATTCGGGTAAATAAGAGGAATTTATGTTGGGTATAGGAGGTGTCACTGGTCCATTTCAGCTATAGGTGGCGGTAATGCACATATTTGATTGCGATCCGCCGTAAAATAATAATAAGAAGAAGCAGCTGACATGGCACCCCAGACCATCACTGACTGTGGGTACTTGGCACTGGATTTCTGGTCTTCCTCCAGACTCTGGCACCTTGATTTCCGAATGACATGCAAAATTTGAGTGACAGTCCAGTGCTGCTTCTCTGTAGCCCAGGTCAGGCGCTTCTTCCGCTGTTTCTGGTTCAACAGTGGCTTGACCTGGGGAATGCGGCACCTGTAGCCCATTTCCTGCACACGCCTGTGCACGGTGGCTCTGGATGTTTCTACTCCAGACTCAGTCCACTGCTTCCGCAGGTCCCCCAAGGTCTGGAATCGGTCCTTCTCCACAATCTTCCTCAGGGTCCGGTCACCTCTTCTCGTTGTGCAGCGTTTTTGCCACACTTTTTCCTTCCCACAGACTTCCCACTGAGGTGCCTTGATACAGCACTCTGGGAACAGCCTATTCGTTCAGAAATTTCTTTGTGTCTTACCCTCTTGCTTGAGGGTGTCAATGATGGCCTTCTGGACAGCAGTCTTACCCATGATTGCGGTTTTGAGTAATGAACCAGGCTGGGAGTTTTTAAAAGCCTCAGGAATCTTTTTCAGGTGTTTAGAGTTAATTAGTTGATTCAGATGATTAGCATAATAGCTTGTTTAGAGAACCTTTTCATATGCTAATTTCATGAGCTGTATGCCAAAATCATCAGTATTAAAACAAAAGACCTGAAATATTTCAGTTGGTCTGCAATGATTCTAAAATATATGGAAGTTTAATTTTATTACATAATGAAAAATGAACTTATCACAATATGCTAATTTGAGAAGGACCTGTATATGGTAAAAGGTTAAGATGGTAAAGGTGGGAACACTACAGTTTTCAAATAAATTTCCTAATAAATCTGATTAAACCAAATTAACCAGATAGACTAAATTACTGCTCTAACTACAAAGCTAAGCCAACATTGTCACTGTATGATAATCAAAATATATTCTGTTGCATTATTTTCCTGTTTAACACTGAAGCTGCTTTGAAACCAGCTGCATTGTTAGAAGTGCGATAAAGCTGTAAAGGTTAAGTCACTATTACCAAAAAGTCCATTATATAGATTTAAAATAAAGTGTGCACATAAAAGCACTCACGGTCACCTTGCAATAGATTTGTCGAGCACAGGAAAACACCTAAGGGGCACAGCAGCACATGCCTGACACAGTTTAAGCTTTTGGGAAACTCAACATTAGTGGAGTCCAGCAGGAGGAACAGCAAAGAGCAATTAAGAAATCAGAAACACATACAAGGAAAGAGGCTACAATTAGTCTTCATGGAGTTTTATTAGGCTTATGAACCTGAAAAGGAAAAACTGCAAATGTTAAAGTCTGTTCCAGTATCAATTTGGGAAATCCTCAACTACTTTCACTTGGTGTCTGCGAGAGCTGTATATAGAGGGTGACGAGCAGGAGAAGACAGATTTGGGGCTGCAGGGGACAAATATTGGCTCCTTATGGATACTGGGACATGAAGGGGTATATAAAACCAGGAGGCACAAAATGTTGAGGGCCGTAAAACTTCGGGTTCATTGGATAACCTGCAAACTGGGCTGCAGTGGTTGTGGAAGTTGTAGTCGTTGCAACTGGGTTCTTGAAGTGGTACATGTAGGGAGGAAACCTTGGGTACCTGGGCTGTTGAGGCTGTTGAGCTTCTGGGAAATGTTTAGAATTAAAGTAATGTGGATAAAACATGGGATGCATTTGATGAAACATTTGTTGGTTAGGGTATTGAGGAGAAGGAGTCGTCGTAGGGGGCACAGTAGGAGGATGTCGATGCCACCAGGGTCTCCCATACGGGAAAGGGATAAGCATTTGTTGCTGGTCAGTTGGATCCTGGACCACGGTTGTTGGGGCCAGTGTTGTTTGTGTGACAGGACAAGAAAGACTCACGTCCAGGTCACCGTACATTAAAGGGAGCTGCAGGCCCGTATCCTGAGGAAGACATGAACCATTAACTAACATACATGTAGTTGAAGCAGACTAGACTAAATTATTCATACCTTAATTTCCCAACAGCTTCCTGTGAATGGCGCATTGACAACCAGTGAACCACCAACAGTCTCCAATGTGAAAGAGCATCTAGAAGTTACCAGAAGCAGAGGCTGCCATGAGCCATCAACTAAAGGGAAAAAATCAGGTCAAGCTCACACACACCTCTTCAGTTTAATTAAAATTCAAAGAATTAAGTGACTTGCCTTTAACGTCAGCTGCTCTGACTCCAAGTGAGATAACCATGCCAGAAGGGAAGCAGGAGGCCGTAGGGAGGCTAGGACTCACAGGGCAAGACATTTGCACTGGAGCCCCCATTATGACAAGTGGCAGAACATAACTTCCACCCTGTTAGGAGATTTGGGAAGAAAAAAAAAGAAATGCAAGGCCCACGCTTCTTAGTTGGAGCAGAGCTACAGTACACTTATCTTTAGCACGCACACTAACCTGTTGTCTGACATGACAGCCCTGGTATGGAGCAACAAGAGAAACATCCCTGCGTACTCGCTTCAGTGAGTAACCACAGCTGGCTGGCATCTCAGACAAAGGCACTGGTGACCGGTCTCCTGATGGAGAAAAGCTTAAAATGTTTGAATTAAATTAAAAATAAGAATTACACAATTCCAAAACAGCTTACCTCGATCAACCAGAAAGTGTGGCATCCTTGATCCTGGAATGCGCAAGGTCATTGAATCATTTCCACAGTGCAACGAAGAACCCAGACGTTGCAGCTTAGCGTTAGCAAGGGGAACCGCTCTTAAAAAGAACTCAAGTTAAGTCGTAGGTCCCATTTAAACCTGTCCCACTTTAGGATATCAAATTACCTTCTTTTTTTGACCGGTATTCATCAGACTGTTCTGCTGATCTCAGATCAGATACTGCACTTTGAGCGCCAATTAAAAGCTTGCCAAAACGGACTGTGCTTTCAGAGACTGCTCCATAAGCAGCACCCATTTCAGAAAAGGCCTCAGGGCCTGCCCTTGATGAAGAACTCAACATTATCACAGCCATTGTGAAACACAAGACGCCCTTTGTCCAAGGCATGGTGCGTTTGCTGTCCTACTCAAACAAAAGCCAAAATTGTCAACACTTCTGAAAGACAGTTTACTATAAAAGTTGACAAACTTAAGGAGACTCACAGTGCTATTTGTACTAACTTTGAATCACTCGTTGATACTGGTTGGCCAATCAAATCTATTCATCAATCAGCTTGTTGTTTTCACCTGTGCCTCATTAAACTGAGAGTTACCATAAGGGCTGTGTGCAAAATCAAATACTCTCTTGATAGGATACTTAGGGTATGTTTACATGTAAATTATGTACTAAAAGAGGAAATGTTTTTTCTTTGTACAGATGACAGCATTGTCAAAACGATCCCTGTTCACACGGATCCATGAAAATGACTAATGACACTGTATTATGCCTGTCAGACAAGTAGTTGATGTTGCTTTGTAAAGTCAGACGCACATACGCCTTATTTTACTACAATGTACTCGAACCGAATGCACATGCCTAGACTCTGATGGAATGTTTTATTACCCATACGGAAATTTAATATATGTACATATATGTGCCTATATCCGAGTAGTTAGCACATATTTACATCCTCACGATATATGAAGATATAGGTTTATACCATGTATGAAATACCTATAGAAGAATTATTATACAGGTGCTGGTCATATAATTGGAATATCATCAAAAATGTTTTTAAAATATATTATATTTATTCATTACACACAGACTGATATATTTCAAATGTTTATTTCTTTTAATTTTGATGATTATAACTGACAACTAAGGAAAATCCCAAAGTCAGTATCTCAGAAAATTAGAATATTACTTAAGACCAATACAAAGAAAGGATTTTTAGAAATCTTGGCCAACTGAAAAGTATGAACATGAAAAATATGTGCATGTACAGCACTCGATACTTAGTTGGGGCTCCTTTTGCCTGAATTACTGCAGCAATGCGGCGTGGCGATAGAGTCGATCAGTCTGTGGCACTGCTCAGCTGTTATAAGAGCCCAGGTTGCTCTGATAGTTGAGTCCAGTCCTTTTTGTCTTTAGCCCAGGCGAGATGCTTCTGACACTGTCTGTTGTTCAAGAGTGGCTTGATACAAGGAATGCGACAGCTGAAACCCATGTCTTGCACACGTCTGTGGTTAGTGGTTCTTGAAGCACTGTCTCCAGCTGCAGTCCACTCTTTGTGAAACTCCCTCACATTTTTGAATGGGTTTTGATTCAAAATCCTCTCCAGGGTGCGGTTATCCCTATTGCTTGTACACTTTTTTCTACCACATCTTTTCCTTCCCTTCGGCTCTCTATTAATGTGCTTGGACACTCTGTAAACAGTCAGCCTCTTTTACAATGACCTTTTGTGTCTTGCCCTCCTTGTGCAAGGTGTCAATGGTCAACTTTTGGACAACTGTCAAGTCAGCAGTCTTCCCCATGATTGTGTAGCCTATAGAACTAGACTGAGAGACCATTTAAAGGCCTTTGCAGGTGTTTTGAGTTAATTAGCTGATTAGAGTGTGGCACCAGGTGTCTTCAATATTGAACCTTTTAACAATATTCAAGATAGTGAATTTGGTATTTTCCTTAGTTGTCAGTTATAATCATCAACATTAAAAGAAATAAACATTTGAAATATATCAGTCTGTGTGTAATGAATTAATATAATATACAAGTTTAACTTTTTGAGTGGAATTAGTGAAATAAATCAACTTTTTGATGATATTCTAATTATATGACCAGCACCTGTATATACATTATTAAAATTATTTATATGATGAATTTTTATATAAAACTGAATGTTTTTTTTAAAGCAAACATTTAACCCAACCGCTGGGTTAAAACAACCCATTCAATAGCTGGGTTTGTCCATTTCCAACTCAACTTGGGTTGTTTTTAACCCAGCATTTTTAGAGTGTAATTTATATAGGCAAGTTTATTTAAACAACATATAAGCAAACATTCAGAATGCTTATAGGATTGTATATGGTTTTATATAGTTGTATACCACATATATAATACCTATAGTAAAATTTGTATTTATGCATATATTACTTTAAATAAGTAATTTCTATATATGGTACTGTGCAGTATGTTAAGATCATATATGTAAACAATATATATTTGTAATCATTTATATTTTTAAAAAGTGTATTTAAACATATGCAAACATGTTGTATGCTCATAGCATTCTCTTTTGTGCTGGCTACACTGTCAAATTGATTTTTAATTTTGTTTGAAATTGGAACACATGAGTAACTGCAAAATATGGTTGATGGCAAATGTTCATAACTTGCATTAAAATACATGTAAGCTAACAAATATATGATGCCATGTTTAATAAAGTATTTTTTTTATAGTTATGCAATTCATATACATAATACAAAATAATATGAGACAGACATTATGAACATGTATTTTACATACATTTTGTCAGGGTTCTGTTACTTGGATAAGGTTTTATTCTTGGTGTGGTGACAGCTCTGACACTCCTATTGTCTTGAGAGTTTGAGTTCGCTCAGATAATATGCTCTTCTGTCTGTGTGAATTGCTTTGTGTGGTGTTTGGATCCTGGCATTTCATTCTAGTTTGGTTTTGGTTCAGGTTTCAGACATTAATGCTCGCAGCTCATGCTCTTACAATTTTTGCTCTGTGTAGCATGTAACGGTTACCCTGTTACAGGGAGTAAACTTAAGTAACTAAAGTACATTTCTTATTTTAGTTTATTTTTCATCTGTTTTTTTTTGTGTGTGTGTGTTTATTTAAAATAAGACAAATATGATATTTTAATCTTATATCTGTTATTCATCAGGTGAGATGGTTCTTTAATGCTGATCTAACAGCAGAAGACTCGAGCCGGGTTTAAATCCCAATGGAGCAGGTGGAGTGTGTGACACTGCGTTACATTGAGCTCCTATTAGAACTGCGCTATTATATTCTATACTTTTATGAATTCTTTTGAGAAAAGGGTGAATAAAGACTGAGAGTTATGTTTCAGAAATTATAAATTATTATTATGTTTTGAACTATGCTGTATAGCTGTAATAGCCATGTGTTTGTTGTCAAACTCAAAAATGAGTATATTTTTAATTATTAAAAAAGCCATTATTTTATTTTAAAAGGTTAATAATTTTATTTTATTGACAAAATATTTTAGTTTGTCTTGGATATTTTTTTGATTATATCAGATAGCATTTTAAGCTGTAATTTGCTCATGTTACAGTGTACCCCATCTATGGGGCATGTTGTCACATTTCACTTCCTTTCTTTCGGGGTAAATCAAGAAAAAAGCACACACTGTATTAATGAAACAAAACCACATCATTGAACTAGACATGTGGGAAATTAATGTGGTAAAAAATAAATACGCTGAACCCCAAGTGGATTTACACAGTCAAAACTGAGACAGTCAAAAAGCGTTCCACTATCGCTCTCCACTATCACTTTAGTATTTTGGGTTTGAGTTTGATTTACTGTTTATTTATTTACTTTCAGTATTGAGCTTTGTTATTCACAATGCTGTCTGATTTCCATCCATGTGCAAACTGTTACTGTTTTCATTCATTCAGTGATTCAATAGATATTTTCACTCCCTCACTGAGTCTCTTACAGTTAGTTTGAACATAAACTATTGGCAGAAGTGAATTCCCGTTTTATGATATAAAATATAAAAAACTATATAAAAATAGTTTATTAAAATTATATAAAAACTTTTTATATAAAAAAACGAAGGCGAGTGACAAGCATGACGGGGTTTGTTTGTGTTTGGATTGTTGATTTTAAAGTCTAATAAAAGCCCATTGACCTCTGCATCCTTGAGTCCTTCATCCCTCACCTCACCTGACAAAAAGTAACATTAAAAATGTTATAAATGTAATTTGTTTTATACATAAAATCTATTCTACGACTCTACGACATTTGTCAGTGAAAGAAATTTGTCACATAAATAATTTAAACATATAATATGGGGAATGGAGTTATATGTCAATATATGGAATTTCTGATAGCTGTGCATTCATGTTTTTACTCTATATGAAAATATTAGGATATTTCACGAGATGTATATGTATTATACATAAACTGATAAACATATATGGGAAGCATTTATACGTCAATATATGGAATTGTTCCAATAGGTTTCATATATGCTTTTACTATATCGCATTTATTGATTGTAGGAGCCATTTATATTCACATATGGCTTCAGACAGCTCGTTGCAACTAACCACCATTGCCTAAAATAGTTTGTGAGACACCCGCCAAATTAAACGGAAGTGCAGACACAGCTTCCTTTTCAAGTGAAATTACTTCTCAGTCATCACCTGCTGAAATCACCTGAAATTACACATAACTGAAGAGTTTTTCAGTTATGTGTAATGATTTTCCCTAAGGTTGTTTAATGTGTTTCACTAGTGTTTGTAACTAGTGTTTGTTATAAAATACAAATTTGTGAGCATTAGTGGAATTCAAGGTTTTAGAATGAACCCCAAACACACTTGTTGTCATGCAGTGAATCCGGCCAATCGTGGAACAGCTGTGTCGTGCTCGTGCAGTTGCTCTATTGACTAGTTGGAGGAGTTGACGTTTTTCTATTTCCGCTTTCTTGAGTGTATGCTTGTACGCTTCCGCTTCCGAGATATGACGAGAGTGGAGATATGAATTATGGCGCTCTGCTACACAAGATGCCTCCAAGACCTACCAAAGGTTACAATCATTGATGTGCACCGGCTAGTATAAGCGGCAAGCTCAGCCCCGAGGAGCAAAAGGGAAAAAGGGTTCAAGATGTATATACTATCTAGTTACATCGATAACTATGAAGGTAAGTTATTCAACATAAGCTAACTGGCTGGCAAGCTAGCTAGCTCTAGTTAACGTCACTGGCTAACTTTGACAACTTGACAGGCTATTTTATCCAGTGTGAAGTGTTTCAATGATGTACTATTAAGTGTATGTATAACATGAATGATGTCCAATGTCCTACAGTTTCAAACAAAGATTCATCAGGGAGGGTGAGCGTCAGGGCTATCTGTTATAGGTCGATGAGAGAGCGAGAAGCCTCACGATCTCAGAGTAGGGAGTAGAAATAAGAAGTGTTCATCAGTTCAAACTTAGCCTCAATCAGGTTCATGTTCTGTGGTTTTGATCTGGCTAGGGGAGGTAACCTGTAATTTAGAATTCAAATTAAGCTAGCTGACATTTTGCAACAGGTTGCATAGTAACAATTGCTAACATCGACTGGTAACGTTAGCTAGTTATGTGTGTGTAGCTCGAAAGCTGCCTGAAGTTGGACATTTCTAACCGGCATACAGAGCTTCAAGTCAACTGCCGATCGATGGGCATCGCTGTATGAATTTGAACAAGCCTTATGTTTTCAGGCCCTCTCAGGTTAGAAAGTACCCTCATTTTTACAACTCTAGCATTAAGGAATACAAAGATTTTTACATGGGTTGAAACTCGTGGCGAGAGATTGCTCAAAACCGTGCATGTGTCAAATGCCTGTGTAAGTGTACGAGTCAAAAGAAGTTTACTTTGCAAGCCTGTGCGTTCAAAATACAAATGATACTTTTATACAAAGGGGACATATATACAGATTCAAGTCATGTCACATTTTATTTATAGCACATTTAAAAGCAACAGAGTTACACCAAAGTGCTGTACAGTAAGACAATGTGCATATAAAAGAAAGCATAAAAAGAAACAAGGAAGATGCAAAATATAAACACATTACACCCGATAAAATCCAAATAATAAAAAATATACAAATGTACCAATATCGATCTAATCAAAAGCCAGAGAGAACAGAGGAGATTTAAGAGCCGATTTAAAGCTGGCTAATGAAGGAGCAGAGCTCACATTGAAGGGCAGACTATTCCAGAGTTCAGGTGCTGCAGCAGAGAAGGCCCGACCACCCTTAGTTTCACAGCGAAAGCGTGGGACAGTTAAAAGAAGCTGATTACAAGACCTAAGAGTTCTTTGGGGAGTGTAAGGAATCAGAAGGTCACTTATGTATTTTGGTGCAACACCCGATAGAGCCTTGGACACAAAAAGTGCAACTTTAACTTAACAGGAAGCCAATGTAAAGTCACTAAAATGGGAGAAATTTATCTCTAATTTTTTGTGCCTGTAAAAAAGTCTCGCTGCAGCATTTTGGACAATTTGCCACTGCAAGGCAACACCCTGAATACCCTCCACCTTTTCCAACTGATGGAACAAGATACTATAATCGATTGTATCAAAAGCAGCGCTTAAATCCAACAAGACAAGCACAGCGTGCGAACCGGTATCCAGGATTTGCAAAAGGTCATTGCTGACCTTCAACAAAGCAGTTTCCGTACTGTGCATTGATCTAAAACCAGACTGAAAGTTATCAGAAATGTTGGATATGTAGGTATTCGACTGACAATGCACGACCTTGAATATAGGTCCAAAACTGTTGAGGGTAGATGGGTCAAGAAGGGGTTTCTTAAGCAGAGGGTGAACTAGCATGTTTAAAACTAGCAGGGACAATTCCATTGGCTGGAGAACTGTTAATAACAGCTGCGCTCAACGTTTCAAACACTTCCTTAAAAAGACGAGTTGGGACGACATCAAATAACTGGATGAAAACAAGCTAGTGAATAAGTTGTGAACAGATCGAGGGGGATTATTTATTTCTGGCTTAATGGAAGCCTTGATTGCCAAAACTTTATTAACACAAATAAACATAATTGTCAAATATTCGGGCTCATGTTACATGAGCAGAACTAAACCAGGACAGAGAAACGGAGGAGATACTGCTGTATGTAGTTTGTTAAAAACTGCAGAAAAACCATGTCACCGGGAAAAGTGTGGGTGTATCCCCCACGGGTGCGATGCCCCTGATTGTTAAGTTTCTTTGAATAATACTTTCGACCACTTTGAATCCTGTGGAGATCTACCCGTAATAATATATAATTTCTTTATAGCATTTGTTCAATCAGGCACAATTTTATTAAGAAATATAAAAGCCTACAATAGAAGAATTACAGAATTACAGTACAGAATTATGACAAACATCAAAAGCGCTATATAGCACGCAGAGGAAAATATTAAAAATTTCGTAATTTTATTTTATTTGTATATATTATTTAGTTATTTGGTTTCAATTAATTTATAACACTGGTAAAACTGTAGTTTTAAATTATTAATGTTCAAAGCATTGTTTCCCGTGATTTTAAATCCTGCGTAAATGCATTAATGCCGCTTCAGAGAAGCATTAAATGTGTGTGATTTTATGCCGCTTCAGATTCGGTTTTTGTGCCACGTTTGCTGTGCAAAGATGCCTTAAGTATTAACCCATCTGTATTAAATATTCAATTCAATTCAAATATATTTGTATAGCGCTTTTCACAATACACATTGTTTCAAAGCAGCTTTACAGAAAGTGCATTTCATAAATGTACATTGAAAAATGTTAGAAAAAGAATGTTAAAGAAAAATGTTAGAAAAAGTTAATCAATCATGTATTATTTTAGGCTATAACAGCGCTGGCGTTGAGTCGTCTCATCACAAGTCTCCATGAGAGGCTGGATACAAACTGGAGCTGACAAACTATTTACCTCGGGACTAGTGTCCCAAGATAACAACAGAAAACCAGATGGGAAATAATTAGCATAGCTGCTGTTCAGAAAATTAATGCTTTTGATCCGATTTAACTGTTGTATAAAAGGTAATTATAATGTGAATGCTTGGCTAAAGAGATGCGTCTTTAATCTAGTTTTAAACTGGGACACCAAGTCTGAACCTCAAACAATATCAGGAAGAGTATTCCAGAGTTTAGGAGCTAAATGTGAAAATGCCCTCCCTCCTTTAGTGGACTTAGATATCCTAGGAATGACCAGAAGCCTCGAGTTTAGTGATCTTAGAGAGCGCAATGGATTGTAGGGCGATAGAAGATCTGTTAAATACACTGGAGCTAAACCATTTAGGGCTTCATAGCTCAGTAGCAATACTTTGTAATTAATACGGAACTTAATAGGTAACCAGTGTAGAGATGATAAAATTGGTGTTATATGATCATATTTTCTTGACCTAGTAAGAACTCTAGCAGCTGCGTTTTGGACTAACTGTAGCTTGTTTATTGATGATTCAGGACAACCAGCTAATAAAGCATTACAGTAATCTAGTCTCGAGGTCATGAATGCATGAACTAACTTTTCTGCATCAGAAATAGATAGCATGTTACGTAGCTAAGCAATGTTTCTAAGGTGGAAAAATGCTGTTCTTGTAACATATGAAATATGATTTTCGAAAGACAAGTTGCGGTCTAATATAACACCCAGGTCTTTTACTGTAGTGGATCAAGTGACAGGACATCCTTCCAAGTTAAAGTTGTATTGTGAGAGGTTTTGTGGGCAGTTTTTTGGACCAATAAGTAATACCTCAGTTTTATCTGAATTTAATAGCAGAAAATTACACATCATCCAGTATTTAATATCTTCAACACACGCTGTCAGTTAAGATAATTTAGCGTTTTCATCTGGTCGTGATGAAATATATAACTGAGTGTCATCAGCATAACAGTTATAATATTACCAAGTGGTAGCATATATATTGAGAATAGCAGAGGGCCTAACACAGATCCTTGCGACACCCCATAGTCTACTGACATGATCTATTTTTCCCCATTTAGACAGACAAAATGGTAGCGGTCTAAACCAGTCGTAAGATCGTAAGTACGATCTAAACCAGTTTAATGCCTTTCCCTGAACACCAGTGTAATTTTGAAGTCGATCTAAGAATATTTTATGATCTATAGTATCGAACGCAGCACTAAGATCGAGTAGAACTAGAATTGAGATACAGCCTTGGTCAGAAGCTAGAAGTAAATCATTTGTGATTTTAACGAGCGCAGTTTCTGTGCTATGATGCGGTCTAAATCCTGATTGAAATTTTTCATAGATATAATTTTCTTGTTACATGTTGTTGGTTTAGATGCAATGATAAGTTTATTTAGCTCTTCCTGTCCTATAGTTGTAAAGCGGTGTAGTAGTTCTTGAGGGGCGATAATTGAGGTTGAATCATAAGACATCATTAAAGATTGTACATTTACATTTCTGTTTCTGATGCTTTCTATTTTCTCAGTGAAGAAATTCATAAAATCATTACAACTAAACTGTAACGGAACATTTTGCTCAGGCGATGCTTGTTTATTTGTTAATCTAGCCACGGTGTTAAATAAAAACCTTGGGTTATTTTGGTTATTTTCTATTAGTTTGCAGAGATGCTCAGCCCTGGCTGCTTTTAGGCCGTGACATACTATCTTTCCACGCGATTCCAAAGACCTCTAAATTAGTTTGTTTCCATTTACGCTCTAAGTTACGAGTTTCTCTCTTGATAACATGTGTAGCACTGTTGTACCATGGTGCTTTAGTTTTCTCTCTAACCTTTTTTTAATTGGTGCAACGATTTCTAATGGACTAGAGAAAATGGTGCTCATACTGCTAGTCATTTCCTTTAGTTAATCTGTTTGTTTGGGTTCACTGAGCAGCTGAGACAGATCAGGTAAGCTATTTGAGAATCTATCTATAGTAGTTGGAAGGATCGTTCTGCCTGGTCGATAACGTGGTGCAACGATGACAGATTTTAGCAGTACGCAGTATGCAAGTTACCATGTAATGGTCAGTGACATTATCACTTTGCGGTATAATATCTATATCGGTTGGGTTGGTTCCATGTGAAATACTTAAATCTAGTGTGTGATTAAGACGATGAGTGGGACCAGTGACGTTTTGCCTGACCCCAAAGGAGTTTAATAGATCTGTAAACGCAGCCCCTAACGCATCATTTGTGTTATCTATGTGTATGTTAAAATCTCCAACAGTTAATGCTTTATCGACGTTGACCAATAGATCTGAGAGAAAGTCTGCAAACTCTTTTAGGAAATCAGCATAGGGCCCTGGAGGTCTATATACAGTAGCCAAGGCTAGAGATAATACGTTTTTCTTTCTTACATCTAAGAGCGTAACATTTAGCACTAGTACTTCAAACGAATTAAACCTGTGACCTGTTTTCTGAGTAACATTTAGAATATCTCTATAGATTATTGCAACACCGCCGCCACGACCAATCAGACGGGCTCATGCTTATAACAGTATCCTGGTGGAGTAGACTCATTTAGACCGAAATAATCATTTGGCTTAAGCCAGGTTTCAGTAAGGCAAAGTACATCGAAACTATTATCTGTGACCATTTCATTTACAATAACCGCCTTAGGTGTGAGCGATCTAATGTTTAGAAGACCTAGTTTTAGAAATTGTTTTGTTCACTAATATTGAGATTTTCTGGTTTAATCACAATTAGATTTTTCCTAGATCTTACAGTAGATTTAAAGTTTGACCTCACTAAACGAGGAATAGACACAGTTTCTATATAATGTTCTACATTTGTACTTATGTCAAATAAGTTAGGACAGCAAAGACTGTGATTTGAACTTTGACTTACTAGTCATATGGTGGTGTGTAACGCCCTGGAGATGTTGTCCGACAGAAGAGCTGCTCCGATTCTGCTGGGGTGAAGGCCATCAGGACGGAAGAGCCTAGGTCGCTCCCAAAACAGATTCCAATTATTTACAAAGAGCAGCTTCTGTTCATTACACCATGACATTAACCATTCATTTAGAGCAAGTAATCTACTAAACCTTTCATGTCCTAGTCGATACGTGGGAAGGGGTCCAGACACGATGATCGTTGCTTCAGGCGATGTTCTGCGCACCGTCTCGACCAGACTCCTGTAGTCCTTCTTCAGAACCTCCGTCTGCCGCAGCCTGATGTCGTTCGTTCCCGCGTGCAGCACGACAGCTCCGATGCGCTCGTCACCGTTCAGGATCTCGGGAACCTGTGCAGCGACATCGAGAACACGAGCACCAGGAAAGCAGTGAGTGCGCACCTTACCTTTACCTGAAGTAGCGCGGACATGCCGGACGATGGAAGTACCGATGACCACAGCGCCGCGTCCGCCTCGCGAAGAGGGGAGAAGCGGTTCTGAGTGGAAATCTCGAAGACCGGGAGGGGCGGAGAGGTCCTTGCTCTGGTCCTGGCTCGCGTCTTCCGCTGTGGAAACACCCAGGGTCCATGGTGCTGTGTCGGTGCCGGAGTGAACGAAACCAGGGATGATCGCGTCCTGGGTGCTTGGGTCCTGTGCAGAGAAACACACGGAGTAGACGAGGTCGGAGTCAAAGGTTACCAACCACTGACTTGTGAGCATCGGCGCGTGATGTTTCCAGCGCTGAACGCCGCCTCTCTCAGCACGGCTCGCCTGTCTTGTAGGTTGCGAATCTGCTTGTCCAACGACTCCAACTCCAACTGCACGAATGCAGCTCGAACGTGTCCTCACCTGCACTCAAAGGTAACATTAGACACAGATCCGAGTTATTCGCCATTGTAGTAAATGTGCTACAATGGCGAATTGTAGGTTTCAGTGGTTACGGGTGTAAATAAGTTACCACGCGTGCAATGCTAGCGGTCTACGGCTAGTAGCGGAAGTTCGGATATAAGTAGCGATATCAAAGCAATCCGATTGTTTTTTATAGAGAATCGTATCGGTGATATGTTCACACGCTGTAAATAATAGAAAGTATTCGTTTGTAAGCGAGTGTTAAGAAGAAAATCAAGGATTATGAGTCAATTCGACGGAGCTACAAACACATGTGAACGAAACCACTGACCATTTTAATTTTAAGGCACTGGTCCTCGCCTACAAAGGAATCACTGGCTTTTCACCTATATACCTAAACTCGCTTGTTCAGACTTAGACACCCTCCAGAAGCTTACATTCTGCAAGTAAATGTCACCTCAAGGTGCCATCCCAAAGAGGCATGAAATCACTCTCACGGACCTTTTCCTAGACCGTTCCCACCTGGTGGAATGACCATTCACTCCGCTGTCATCTTGGCCCCTCTCTGCACCAGGCTGCACAAGCTCTGATGACGACACAGCTGTTCCACGATTGGTCGGATTCACAGCATAACAGTGATCACGTGTTTTGTGTTTATTCTAAAACCATTAGTTCCACTAATGCTCATCAGTTTTTTATAATGGTAAAACCTCTTTTCATGTAGCCGCGATGTTATATTGTCATGTTTATCAAAATAAAACTGATAAATAAACGTAGACCCCACTTCATTGATAGTCTAGGCTTATGTTGAACTTTATTCTTGTACAAACAGACGCTGTATTATGCAGCACATAAAGTATTGAATGTGTCTTCTGACACATCTGTGTATTTGACAAATATTGCATTTATTTCCCTTCATCTGTGATAAAGTATGCAAACAGAGCAAGCGTTACCACGGGCCCAGATAGCAAAAAATATCGGCACGGCTTCTTTTGCCGCCGGCCCTAAGCTGTCGGCTATAGGTGCGTCCGCTGGCGGTGATGAAACGCGTTTGCCGCTGAATACGTCCACTCCCATTTCTTGCGAGATGCGCGGCGACTAGCGGCGGGCCGCCTGCTTCATTTTCTCTGGCGGTTGCCTCCGCCTAATGGACCGCGGTCAGCTGGTGGCAAGCCGCTTTGAAATACAAGGATTTCAACTCTCAAATTCGACCAGCCATGTTGGCTATGCATGTTGGGAAATAGAGTGGAACTGACAGCATTTTAACTAGTTTTCACATTTGAAGCAATTATAAAATCATAATAGCCTATATGTGAATTATATCACATATTAGTTTTTTGCTCCAAAGCCATTAGGGTTTATAACAGATTCTTGACTCTTGATTCCATGATAAGGTTAAATTACATTTAAATTTTCACTTGCTTATTTGCCTGTCGAGTGTGTTTAAACAGTGTTGGTCAATTTGACCCATAATAGATTAAATCCTTTTCTTTCTTTTTTTTAGGAGGGTTAATAAAGTTTGGAAGTTAATTTGAGGATATTGAACACTTTTATTTTTTTATTGCCCTTTTTCTATTTCTTTTTGGACTGACTTTAAAATAGACATGACAAAATAAAATAAAAAGTAGCCTACTCTTAACTTAGAAATTAATGACATTTTACTTTGTTTTCAAAACCCATATTTTTCTGAAAAATATATTAATTATTTAATTATTTTGGAAAATTTTGTCTTTGAAAGCTTTTAAATTTCATGTGACTGCCTTAATATTATAAAGTATTTTCTATCTCAGAATTCTTACTTTTATTCTTATTATTTATTTTATATACATGTTACATTTGTTGTTATTATTCTTTGTTCTACATATTCGGAACTTTACCACAATGCTTTATTATTTTTATTTTTCTCTCATTGTACTTTTTGTATTGTACTTGCCTATAAATGTACTAATTTAAATAAAAATTAAATAAAATACAAACAAACAAACAGAGAAGTACCTCCTCCGGCCGAGAGGGGCAGTATACCTAAAAAATACGGAAGACAAACCGGAAGAAGTTACTGTACGTGAGTTCACATATGAAACCAACAGCGGCCGGCCACTCATCACACAGTTTTAGTATTTGAAGAGAGGAGATCAGAAAATATCCTCGACTAGCGCTTCAAGTAAGTACATGTTTCCTTTTGTGTAACGCAATTTTATGTTCATTGTTTTACATAGTTTTTAGTTTATCTTTTAAATTCTCTAGTCATCTATTTTCTTGCCCAACTAACGTTAGTCAAGCTAAAGTAGCCTTGTTTACATAGTTGCCTATTGTTAACTTTACTATTAACTTTCTGAAGAAGCTACATAGTTTCTTCCAGGCATTGAGTTTTTTTCCCCATTCTTCTAAGATACGTATGTTTATGCGAGTGTGAGTAAGTTACAGTATGTGTTTTAAGTTAGTTTTGGTCGAATTAACTAACGTTACGTAACAAGTTCCTGAACTTCTTGTATGGACAATTCTGCGCTTATGTGGTAATGTAGACCCAGCAGTAGATAGCGAAATCTTTACGACAAGAAAGACTGATCAGTATAACTTGTTTTCTAACTAAACACAATGTATATACCGGTAACGTTAGGTTGTTTTAATTTGTTTGTTCCGACACGCACGCTGCTAGTTTAGTGCACAATGCACAGTGTTAGCTAACACGTGCTGTTTCGCCATTTTTACACACTGAGTTCAAGCATGTTCTACATGTTAAATTGTGTCTAGCTACTGTAGGTAAGTTAGCCAAACCTTTAGAAAGCTCTAGAAAGACTTAAGTTTTGGTGTTTTCTTAGAAAAATAACATGCTGCTTGTCCAGTAGCAAGAGTTAGCTAACACACTGTTTTGCCTTAGAGAAATGTTACACACTGAGGTTTAGCAATGTTGCTATTACATGTTAGAAATGTAACTGTAACATGTAAATGTAAGCTTTACACCTAGAAAGACTAAGTATAACTTTTGGTGTTTTCTAACAAAACAGAATGATGTATATATGTTATTTAAATGCTTTTGTTAGTACGAACAAGCATGCTGCTAGGTCACTTCACAATGTAGTTATAGTGGCTTGCGTGTTAGCTAACATGTGCTGTGTTGCTACTGTTCTTCTAGCATTTAAGGTGATTTAAGAGTTATTTCTCTGAACTGCTGTACTTTTTATGTTTGAGGACAATGCAGTTCACTTGAATGAATACATTTTACTGTTCCACATTTGGCTGGCCAGTTTTTCCACCACAGCATAGCTACTGTATATTCTGTATATAACGTTAACAATGCGGTTTTGTTCACATTTTCTTGCAGATACCTTGACCAGAGCATAATCGGTTATCTTCACCCAAGAGACCTACTGTTGGACAATCTTTTTTTGGCTTTTAAGGTAAATGCATTGTTAGTCACAATGTCTAGTTACTGGGCTAAAAGGAGAAGAATATTGAAAGGAGTTGAGATGGACAAACAGGAAATTGCAGCTGCAAACGAAGCTCTACTTGCTGTTATTCCTGACTTTGACCAAGTAAATCCTCCTGTTAATGAACATGGAATGGCTACAACAAGCCATGGACAAACAGTAACCCCTAAAGCACAGGAAATAACTGTTGATGAGGTATATGAATCTGGTGAATTTTCCTCGAGCACAGAAGATAGTGAAGATGATTGCCTTAGGACACAACTGGCAGGGTGGGCTATTGACAACATGATCCCCCATGTGGCACTTGGTAAGCTTTTAACCATTTTGTCCAAGGATCATCCAACCCTTCCTAAAGACCCAAGAACCCTTCTGAGAACAGTGACTTTTGTTAAAACAACAGAACTCTCAGGTGGTGTATACCATCACTCTGGAATTGAAAGTGGAATACTATTGCAGTTGTTAGTGTCCCCTGAATTGCAGAAGTTGACGTCAGTTTCAATGCAAGTTAATGTTGATGGACTTCCACTTTTCAAAAGCTCAAATGCCCAGTTCTGGCCAGTTCTTGGTTTAATTGAGCAATACGTGGGTAATGTCCAGCAAAACAAACTTCCATTTGTCATTGGTCTCTATTACGGAAGAAGAAGCCAACCAGCCTTCACTTTTTGAATCCTTTTGTAGAAGAGGCACAGCGACTTGAAGCGGAAGGAGTTCTGTTTGAAGGGAGAGCACTTTCTTTCAAAATATCAACATTCATCTGTGACGCCCCTGCTCGTGCACTTGTTAGAAATGTGAAAGGTCACAGTGGATATTATGGGTGTGACAAGTGTGTTCAAAGGGGTCCACTACGAGAACAGGATGACCTTTCCTCAAACAGATGCTACTCTAAGATTAGACAATGCAGTCCGTGACGAACTTTCTGATGACAGTCATCAGTGTGGAGAAACGCCATTATCATCGTTGTCTGTTGGTTTGGTCACCCAGTTCCCACTGGATTATATGCATCTGGTATGCCTTGGAGTGACAAGAAAGTTGTTGCATCTTTGGCTAAAGGGACGGCGGCTGACAAGATTTTCGCCCAGCATGGTAAAAGAGCTCTCCAGAGTACTCCTGACCTTCACACCGCATGTTCCATGCGAGTTCAACAGGAAGCAACGATCCATGGAAGATGTTGAGCGTTGGAAAGCTACAGAATTCAGGCAGTTCCTCTTGTACACTGGACCAGTCAGCTTAAAAGGCCTTGTACCAATTCAAGTGTACAACAACTTCATGCTGCTTTCAGCAGAAAGTGTCCGACTTCACGTCTCCAGCTCCTCTCTCGATCGGATGCATCCATCCGCAGCCGCAGCCGATGTCGAACACACCTAATGTCATGTAAACTTACCCTAAGTATCCTCTCAAGAAAGTATTTCTTCTTCATTTTTAGTTTTATGGCGGGTTACAGACCAGCGTTAAAGGTGCATATCGCCACCTATTGGAGTGTAAAATCATGGCTTTATTATAACTTCTTAAATTCTTTTAACTACTCCAGTTTCATGCATAAACTTCATTAAAACTTCATCAACTTCACTTTGGGAATTTTCTATACCTAGAATACCTTTAATATCCCATTCCCTCCCTAATTTGATAATACATTCCGTACATTTTTCTCTTTCATCGCTAAAGTTTTTATATTTTATTAAAACATGTTCTACATTTTCTTTGCAATCACATACCTCACATTTATCAGTGTTTATTTTACTCATAAGAAATAATGTATTATTAAGTCTAGTGTGTCCTAACCTTAGTCTTGTGAATATTATTTCCTCTCTTCTGTTTCTTCTATTAAAAGATCTTTTTAGATTTTTTTATTCTATAATATTCTCTTCCTTTATTATCTGAATCCCAAATTTTCTGCCACTGTTGATCAATTTTACCTTTAATTTAAGGTTTACCTTCATTTTTTCCAAGAGGAATCTCTATTTTATCAGACTTATTTCATGCATTTTTCGCTAATTTATCTGCTTCTTCATTCCCTAAAATTCCTATGTGCTGGAATCCAACAAAACAGAACATCTATTTGCAATCTTTCTAAATTGAACAATATTGATAGATTTCTATTAAAATATCATCTCTAGTTGTTTTACTAGTATTGAGACTATGTAATATTGCTGTCAGAAAATATTACCACTCTATCCGGTTTGACTTCCTCCACCCATTTTAAACCCAAAGATACTGCAACTAGTTCAGCTGTATATATAGACACATGATTGGATATTATTTTATTGAATCTTATTTTGAATTCTGGAATAGCAATACCCACACCTACATGCCCTTTGTAAATTTCTAACAATCCATAATATTTTTTTTCCCCATGAATTCTTGAACTGAATTACATATATTTTCCTGTCCATTCTCCAACCATTCTTTTTTTCTTTTTGATTATGTCTAAATTAACCATAGGTTCTGGAAATATCCATGGAGGAATTCTACTTCTAGGAATTCTAATCAATTGCATTTATACCAAATTTTCTTACCTATGTTCCAACCAAAACCTTTACCTACAGATTTCTCATATTCCCAACATTTTTTAATCACTGAAGATGTAAAGTGTTTATCATCCTGTAACCATAACCAATACGTTAGAGATAATTTATTCCGGCTTAAATCTAATGCAATTTTGTTTCATTCCACCAATAAAGCATTTATTGGAGTAGATTTCATTGCTCCTTTACAAATTCTTAATGCTCTATGTTGCAGTCTATCTAATTTCTCTAAATGAGTTTTAGCCGCAGCTCCGTAAATCATGCATCCATAATCGAGCGTTGATCTCATCAATGTTCTATATATATGCTCTATATACTTAAAAGAGCTTCCCTTTCTGCTCCCCATTCCATACCAGTATTTTCAATATGCTTCCTCCATAAATATTTTTCATCCAACCATAATCCAAAATATTTAATTTCTTTCATTATATAATGACAATCTTGTTTCATATTTTTTTTTCCTTTTTTGAAAATAACATATAACATGATTTTGTTTGTGACATTTTAAAACCCCATTTATAAGACCAATTTTCAACATTTTGTATTTGTTCTGTATTTTATTATTAACATACTTAACATTTTTACCTCTTTTCCAAATTACACCATCATCAGCATAAAGGACTGATTGAATCCCTGACCCTACATCACTTAACATATCATTAATCATAATATTGAAAGAAATAGGACTGACCACTCTACCTTGAGGAACTCCATTACTAATATTAAACATATATATTTCAGATGCTACTTTTACCATTATTGACCTATTTGTTAAAACAACTCTTCACCCAATTAAATAATCTTCCAATTATTCCTAAATTATTCATTTTAATTAATAATCCCTCTCTCCACATCGTATGCTTTTTCTATATCAAAGTAAACAGTCATCATTATTTCCTTCATACTATTTGACTTTTCTATTTCATTACTTATCTTAATCATAGCATCTGTAGTTGACCTACCTTTTCTAAAACCACATTGATGACTATTAATAATCCCTTTTTTTCTAGAAAATACGTTAATCTTTGCACTATAATTTTCTCCATCCATTTGCAAAAAGATGTGAGGTTAACGCAAAGGGAGTATTTGATTTTCTTCTTCTTCTTATTATTATTATTATTATTTTACGGCGGATCGCAAACAAATATGTGCATTACCACCACCGATATCAGAAATGGACCAGTGACACCTCCTATAACCAACATAAATTCCCCTTATTTACCCGCATAGAGACATCATCGAATTTCATCCGGCGCTGCGTGTTCAAGTATTTGATTTTGCACACAGCCCTTGTCCTAACTCTCAGTTTAATGAGGCACAGGTGAAAACAACAAGCTGATTGCTGAATAGATTTGATTGGCCAACCAGTATCAACGAGTGATTCAAAAATGAGTACAAATAACGCTGAGTCTCGTTAAGTTTGTTAACTTTTATAGTAAACTGTCTTTCAGAAACGGTGACAATTTTGGCTTTTGTTTGAGTAGGACAGCAAACTCACCATGCCTTGGACAAAGGGCGTCTTGTGTTTCACAATGGCTGTGATAATGTTGAGTTCTTCATCAAGGGCAGGCCCTGAGGCCTTTTCTGAAATGGGTGCTGCTTATGGAGCAGTCTCTGAAAGCACAGTCCGTTTTGGCAAGCTTTTAATTGGTGCTAAAGGTGCAGTATCTGATCTGAGATCAGCAGAACAGTCTGATGAATACCGGTCAAAAAAAGAAGGTAATTTGATATCCTAATCTAAAGTGGGACAGGTTTAAATGGGAACTACGACATAACTTGTTCTTTTTAAGAGCGGTTCCCCCTTGCTAACGCTAAGCTGCAACGTCTGGGTTCTTCGTTGCACTGTGGAAATGATTCAATGACCTTGCGCATTCCAGGATCAAGGATGCCACACTTTCTGGTTGATCGAGGTAAGCTGTTTTGGAATTGGGTAATTTTTATTTTAAATCATATTTTAACCTTTTCTCCATCAGGAGACCGGTCACCAGTGCCTTTGTCTGAGATGCCAGCCAGCTGTGGTTACTCACTGAAGCGAGTACGCAGGGATGTTTCTCTTGTTGCTCCATACCAGGGCTGTCATGTCAGACAACAGGTTAGTGTGCGTGCTAAAGATAAGTGTACTGTAGCTCTGCTCCAACTAAGAAGCGTGGGCCTTGCATTTCTTTTTTTTTTCCTTACCAAATCTAACAGGGTGGAAGTTATGTTCTGCCACTTGTCATAATGGGGGCTCCAGTGCAAATGTCTTGCCCTGTGAATCCTAGCCTCCCTACGGCCTCCTGCTTCCCTTCTGGCATGGTTATCTCACTTGGAGTCAGAGCAGCTGACGTTAAAGTTAAAGGCAAGTCACTTAATTCTTTGAATTTTAATTAAACTGAAGAGGTGTGTGTGAGCTTGACCTGTTTTTTTCCCTTTAGTTGATGGATCATGGCAGCCTCTGCTTCTGGTAATTTCTAGATGCTCTTTCACATTGGAGACTGTTGGTGGTTCACTGGTTGTCAATGCGCCATTCACAGGAAGCTGTTGGGAAATGAAGGTATGAATAATTTAGTCTAGTCTGCTTCAACTACATGTATGTTAGTTAATGGTTCATGTCTTCCTCAGGATACGGGCCTGCAGCTCCCTTTGATGTATGGTGACCTGGACGTGAGTCTTTCTTGTCCTGTCACACAAACAACACAGGCCCCAACAACCGTGGTCCAGGACCCAACTGACCAGCAACAAATGCTTCTCCCTTTCCCGTATGGGAGACCCTGGTGGCATCGACATCCTCCTACTGTGCCCCTAAGACGACTCCTTCTCCTCAAGACCCTAACCAACAAATGTTCCATCAAATGCATCCCATGTTTTATCCACATTACTTTAATTCTAAACATTTCCCACAAGCACCACAGCCTCAACAGCCCAGGTACCCAAGGTTTCCTCCCTACATGTACCACTTCAAGAACCCAGTCGCAACGACTACAACTTCCACAACCACTGCAGCCCAGTTTGCAGGTTATCCAATGAACCCGAAGTTTTACGGCCCTCAACATTTTGTGCCTCCTGGTTTTATATACCCCTTCATGTCCCAGTATCCATAAGGAGCCAATCTTTGTCCCCTGACGCCCCAAATCCGTCTTCTCCTGCTTGTCACCCTCTATATACAGCTCTCGCAGACACCAAGTGAAAATGAATTGAGGCTTTCCCAAATTGATACTGGAACAGACTTTAACATTTGCAGTTTTCCTTTTTGTGTTCATAAGCCTAATAAAACTCCATGAGACTAATTGTAGCCTCTTTTTCCTTGTTTCTGATTTCTTAATTGCTCTTTGCTGTTCCTCCTGCAGGACCCCACTAAGTTTGAGTTTCCCAAAAGCTTAAACTGTGTCCGGCATGTGCTTCTGTGCACCTTAGGTGTTTTCCTGTGCTCTACAAATCTATTGCAAGGTGACCGTGAGTGCTTTTATGTGCACACTTTAACACAAAGTTGTTCTTACTAAGACTTTTTTTTTTTAGTAAACATTACTTAATGTCCAATTTGTTGAACTTAAATTTAGTAATCTGAACTCTGCATGCTATGCCTTTGTTACTTAAACCCAAGTTAACACTACTTGACTGGTTTGAGTACCATTTTTGCCAAACCAAAAAATACGTGGGTGGGCAAAGTGTCTTTGAGGCAGGGCAATTTTTTTTTATAGACTATTCACTGATTTCCTCCCCATAATTGTGATTAGTGTTCTCTTTGGTTGGGCACTTGGAACGTCATGTTGTAATTTTCTTTTTATTAATGCAGCATTGCAACAAGAAAGCAGTTCTGATTTCAAAGGAAGGGAAGTATTACATAAATGTTATATATTATATAATACAATTATATTTCATGTCAGATATTTCAAAAATGTCTTGCTAATATTAATGGCATAACCTTTTAATTGGGTTGATATAATCCCACAATATTTGATGTCAGCAATTGACAATTTGAGTCACACACAGACTTCAACATGCAAACCACAACAATGGTAACAAGAGTTTTTTTTTTTTTTTATTAAGACCTTTTACAAGTTTATTTGCTGTCATTATTGGGGTTATACTGAGAAAAGACAAATGGTAAAATAAAGCCAAAAATAGTAAAAATGAAGCAATTCATGCCACAATGCACTCTGTGAGTACGCTTCCTCAACCCACAGATAGAATTGAGTTGACAACTTAAACGTTTTAAGGAAGATCAACTTAATAGAATTAAGTAATGCTTAATTGAATTAAGGCAATGAAGTAAACTGAACGAATTAGTTTTTATGGTGTACCCTCTTTATTTTAAATCTATAGGAGTTTTGGATATATTGCAACTTAACCTTTTAACCAAAACTGTTAGGGGTTTAACAGCTTAGACCGAGACCAGTATTGAAGAATGAAGACCAAGAGTCAGGAGTGCAATTAAAAAGAGAAATTTTACTAAAGAATAGTTTGCAGTTTTATCACCAGCCAGCTTCAAGTCTCACAAGGAGTTTGTAGGATGCGCTCCCCCTCTACCTGTCTCGTCGTATTGTACATACAATTGTCCCAACAGTTATACTGTTTTCAAGGTCTAACCACGTCATTACTTCAAGGCGGATTATTCTGATTGGCTCAGAAAGTGCAGTCATGGTAAATTTCCACACATGATCAGTTAATCAGATGCACGTGTCCATACACGTAACCTGTTGATGTGTTCAGTAACCTTCCTGGTCTAGAGCAGGTGTCAGCTTGTCCAGAAAAACAAGTAAACCCCATCATCTCATTTACCAGCCAGTGTGTTTTAATGTGCGGGGTTGGCTCACCCATCTACACCTCCGGCATTAGAGAAAGGATAGTTTTAGGCTTTCTCCCCTTACGTCCGTCGAGCCGAGCCGCGGCTGCCCGTACATTAGGAGACACGGTCGGTTTTCTCCAAGGGACAGCAAACCTTCAGTTGTCTACCCAGGCCATGGAAATTCTCACTCCGCATTCGGACACCAAGGGCTCTCTTGCGGTCAGATGTACCCCCTACCGAGGTCCAGCCCATCACTTCAGCAATACAAGTATGCTCACTGCACCTAACCACTCCGCTTCCTCTGTCTCATTCCTTCCATGAGTGGAAGCGTCTGCCAGTGGTGTCGCCATGGGTAGTTTGCACGATTCTGTCAGGCTACATGCTTCAGTTTTGCCGCAACCAATCAATGGGGTCCTCCAAACTCGGGTGAACAGCGCCTCAGAGGCCTCTGTGCTACAGCAGGAATTGTCCTCCCTCTTTCTCAAGGAGGCAATAGAAGTGATTCCATCTATGGACGTAGAGCAGGGGGTTTTCAGCCGTTACTTCTTGGTTCCAAAGAAGGAAGGCGGTCTGTGGCCTATACTAGACTTATGTCGCTTGAACTTCTCCCTCATCAAAGGGAGGTTCAAAATGCTAACACTGAAGTATATCATTGCCCAGGTTTGTGCAGGGGACTGGTTCATTTCGATAGACCTGAATGATGCTTATTTTCATATTCAGGTCGTTCGGCAACACAGAAGGTTCCACAGGTTTGCCTTCGAGTGGAAGGTCTTTCAATACAAAGTACTCCCCTTTGGCCTTACTCTAGTGCCAAGAACATTTACAAAGTGTATGGATGCTGCACTGGGCCCGTTGAGGGCCCGTATACTGAATTATCCGTATACTGAATTATCTGGATGATTGGCTCCTTCTGGCTCAGTCCAGGGAGCTGGCGAGCTGTCACAGGGACATTGTGCTTCGCCATGTTCAGTCTCTTGGCCTGAGAGTGAACACCGTCAAGAGTATTCTCACACCGTCACAGCAGACTTTTTTAGGGGTCTGTCTGGATTCCGTGTCAATGCAGGCCTGTTTGGCTCCTGCTTGGATTTCCAGTATCCTGTCCTGTCTTGACCGCTTCTCGCTCTGCCATCATGTATTTGTCAGGACCTGTCGCAGACTTCTGGGTCTTATGGCCACAGCTTCCCAAGTGCTTCCTCTGGGACTGCTTCACATGAGTCCGTTCCACTGGTGGATGAAGTCTGCGGGGTTTGATCAACAGGATCACCCCATTGCCTGCTAAGAGTGTCGCAAAGTTGTTCTTGAGTTCTGTCAGTGTGGCTAGACCCTCTTTTTCTCCAAAGATGAGTCAGCATGGGGGCTGTTTTCCGTTGCCAGATGATTACGACGGACGACTCTCTCTTACCGGTTGGGGTGTGGTGTTCGAAGGCTGGCCAGGGAAAAGCTCTAGCTTGGCACATAAACTGTCTAGAGCTGAGAGCGGTCTTCCTTTGGCACTTTCTCCCTTTCCTCATGGGGCACCATGTCATTGTCAAGACAGACAACATGGCAGTGGTGTCTCATGTAAATCGCCAGGGGGGATCGCTGTCACGCACCCTGGACAGGCACGCCTTCTTCTGTGGGCTCAGGGCAAGTTCCTGTCCCTCAGGGCGGTCCATGTTCCTGGGATCCTGAACCTCGCAGCAGACTTTCTATTGAGGCAGAAACTCAGGTCAGGGGAATAGAGGCTGAACCGGCTAACGGTAGCCCAGATTTGGGAGAGGTTCGGCAGGGCGGAGGTGGACCTCTTCGCGTCGGAGGAGTCGTCCCAATGCCTGCTTTGGTTCTCCCTGAGCCCTCCAACGCCGCTGGGACTGAATGCTTTCACTCATCCTTGGCCAAGGCTGAAACTTTATGCATTTCCGCCCATCAAGTTGATTTTGGCGGTTCTGCACAGGGTGTGACAGAGCGGAGCCTCTCTCCTGCTTGTGGCACAATTCTGGCCATCCCAGATATGGTTTTCAGAGCTGATTCCTCTTCTGGACTCCCCTCCCTGGGAGATTCCGGTCAGAGAAGACCTGTTGTTCCAGCTTCAGGGCAGGATCTGGCATCCTCGTCCAGAAATTTGGAAGCTGTGGGTGTGGCTTATCAAGGGCTACCCACTATGAATGATGGTCTTCCCGCAGATGTTCAGGAGACCATTGATAGTGCTAGAGCTCCTTCTACTAGAAAGCTCTATTCCTCAAAGTGGGGAGATTTTGGGACATGGTGTTCAGCTCGTGCATTGGACCCAGTTAACTGCCCTGTCGGCTCGGTACTGGAGTTCCTACAAGAGAAGTTTGCGGCCGGTGTGGCAACTACCCTTAGGGTGTACATAGCTGCCATGGCCGCTCATAGGGAGTCGGATGAGGTTCCTTTGGGGAGACATAGATTGGTTTCGTCCTTCATGAGAGGGGTTAGGCGCCTGAGACCAGTATGCCCCCCTGGTGTTCCCTCCTGGGACTTGTCAGTTGTCCTGGAGGGATTGTCAGAGGCTCCCTTCGAGCCGTTGGAGTCAACACCAGTTCGGATTTTTACTCTTAAGGTGGCTCTTTTGTTGGCTTTGACCTCTCTAAAGCGAGTAGGGGACTTACAAGCTCTCTCTGTTAGTGAGACTTGTTTGGATTTTGCTCCTGGGTTGGTTAAGGTTTCTTTAAGACCCAGGCCGGGTTATGTGCCCAAGGTTTTGTCCACCTCCTTTCGCTTGTGGTTTTGTCCACCTCCTTTCACTTCCGTCCTCCATTCTTTCCACCCTCCACCTTTCGCCTCTTCGGAGGATGAAAGGCTGCTTTTGTTATGCCTGGTTCGGTTGCCCGGTTTTATCTGTGACAAGTTTGGATCTTGACATGGCTCTGGGTTTGCATGTTCTGTCGGCTTAAATCCAGTCATGCAGGGTTCTTCCTGACGTTTGTGCCAGATGTGGCAGCATGTAGCCATATACCGTTCCCATATGCGTCACTACGCAGTGTTGAGTGAACCTATGAAAGAGAACGTCTCAGGTTACTACAAGTAACCTGTTGTGGCACCTAGTTGCTTTTAATTCTTCTGTACCACCTTTTGAAGTCAGTCTATCTACAACGAGTATTTGAAACACGAACAAACAAACTGTCTTCTTTTCCACTGTTTACTTCAAAACATTAAAGTATACATAGACATAGTTCGCACGGTCAAAAAACTGTGTTGCTTCCAAACGTCTCCAACTTCAAAACTAAAAACTACATCCAATCGCATACGCTATGACGTAGTGCTATCAGATTGGAAGCTCAAAATACTGAAATGTTATCAGATCTAAACATTACTAAATAATGAATTTTAAACCAATATATTTCTTATTAGTTTTAATGAAATAGTTTTGTTTTATCTTTTTAAAGTAAATTATTATGTCAAGTGAACTAGTACTTAAGTGGCTCTTACATTATCCGCCCCAAATTGGTTAGGCAGGAGGACTAAGCAATTATAAACTTAAACACTGAGAGCCAAACTATTTTTAAATGTCCATAAACTATCAACTTTGTTCATCTTTCTTCACTCTTCTGACGTCGCCTCTTCCAATAAGCACAGTTTGTTTACAGGCCTTTCCAGAATGTTGGTCTTGGTCTTTATCTTCACTCTTCGATTGCTCCATTAGAGTCCGGCAACGTTTCAACTACTTTTCCCATAAGCCAGGAGTTCCGTGGGAAGAACTATCCACTAGTAGCACAACATCTCCTGTAGTGAAGTTTCTTTTGGCTTTAGCCATTTCTGGCGCTCCTGAAGAAGTGAAAGGTATTCACGTGTCCATCTAGTCCAAAACAAATCCACAAGATACTGGACCTGCTTCCATCTTTTCTTGTGTACATGTCATCTTCGCTGAAAATCCCTGGAGGCATGTTGGGCTGAGATTTCAACAGCAATAAGTGATTGGGTGTTAGAGGTTCTACGTGCTCACATCATCTGAAACAGTTGTAAGTGGTCTGCCATTGATAATGCTTTCTATCTCGCACATTATTGTCAGAAGACAATCCTCGTTCACTGCTTGCTCTTTCAAAAGGGAGTTAAGGATTCTTCGCACAGTCCGAATTTGTCTTTCCCAAACCCCACCTTGGTGCGGCGCTGGGCTGTTGAATATCCACTTTATTCCATTTGGTTGCAAGACCTTTTCAATCTTGTAGTTATCCAATTGTTGAATAGCTTCTCTCAACTCTCTTTCAGCGGCCACAAAATTTGTGCCATTGTCAGAACGCATGATGGTAACTTGACCTCTCCTGCACATAAAGCGACGGATAGCATTAATGCAGGAGTCTGTGTCTAAGCTATCTGCAACTTCAATGTGCACCGCTCTGAGAGTGAGGCAAGTGAACATCACACCGTACCTTTTGACTGTACTGCGGCCCCGCTTGACATCAAACGGCCCGAAGAAATCAACTCCGGTATTTGTGAAAGGAGGCTTGTTTGGCAAAAGCCTATCTTCAGGCAGGTCTGCCATCTTTTGCTCACCAATCTTTCCATTATTTCTACGGCACACTGTACATTTGTTGATTATCTTCGAATGGCAGAATTGGCTTGTGGAATCCAATACCTGCATCTCAATTGTGCTAAGACATAGCTGCGTCCACAGTGTCCTGTCCTTTGGTGTATGTCTCTCAAAATCAATGTAGCAACTCTGCTGTGCTTTGAAAGAATTGCTGGATGTTTAGCATTTTCTGGCATGGCAGACTTGTTGAGTCTTCCGCCTACCCTTAACGTGCCATCTTGAAGAATCGGATCCAATTTAAACAGCTGACTGCTGCGACTGAGCTGTTTACCTTTCTCCAGTACTTTTATTTCTTCTCCAAACTGTTGTCTTTGACTGAATTTGATTATTTCAGATTCTGCTGCAACCAAATCATCCAAGGTAAGTGATTTCTTTTCTGTTGCTTTGAATTTTTTCATTTGTTGTTCTAACTTTGATCTTTCCTTTTCAGGGTTCTTTTCAGCTTGTCTGATCATTGTTGATAATTCCTTTCTTTTCTCTTTCAATTTCCACAGATTTTCCTTCAGCTTTAAAATCCAGGCCACTGACCTTTTTAATTTATGCCAGTCCGAGTAATAGTTGATCAGTTTGTCGATTGGTTCTATGTTTTCTTCAGCTTTGATCATGTTGACTGTAGCTCCATTCTTGACTTCCAGATCATTTTGAAGGCTTTCTTTCCTTCGCACAGGCTGTTCCGACCAGTCACATTCATTGTTCAGCAAGAAGTCTGGCCCATTGATCCAGGTTCCTCCTTGCACCAAACTCTTAGCGTTCAGTCCCCTGCTGGCTTGATCTGCAGGATTTTCTGTTGTTCTGACGTACTTCCATTGCGATGGCTTGGTTGCTTCTCGGATCAACGAGATTCTGTTCGCAACGAAGGTTTTGAAACGAGCAGTTTCACTGTCAATATATCTGAGCACTGTGGTGCTGTCTGTCCAGAAAATAGATTGTTGCAGTGGAACTTGAAGCTCTTGATGTAACATCTTATCTATTTTAACAGCGACAACTGCTGCTGTCAACTCAAGTCTGGGAATGGTGACCAGTTTGAGTGGAGCCACTCTTGACTTCCCCATGAGGAATGTACAACACTTCTCACCATGGCTATTCTCTTGCAGCAGATAAGACACAGTGCCATATGCGGACTCGGAAGCATCTGAAAAATGATGTAATTGTGCCACTGCAGTGCATCCAAAATCAGTAGGTTTCAAACACCTGTTTACATGGAAGGTAGAGAGATGACGAACATCTTTGGTCCATCTTTTCCAGACTTCAGCATGTTTTCCCAATGTTCTCGCCCCATCCGCACTGCTTCTTTACAAAGATCTTTCAGCAGAAGTTTAGCGGGCAAGATGACCGGAGCCAGAAATCCAAGGGGGTCATAGATGGAATTCACAACTGATAAAATGCCTCTTCTGGTAACTGGCTTGTCTTGCAGCTTCATACTGTAGGTGAAAGTATCAGTTTCTGTGTCCCACTGTACACCAAGGGTCCTCTCAACTGGCAAAGCGTCATGTCTTAAATCCAGGTCTTTCACTTTGCTAGCTCTATGTACTTCAGGGATTGACATTAATACCTTCCTGCTATTGCTCATCCACTTTGTTAAAGCAAAGCCTCACACAAAGTACGAAGATCTTTAGCCAAGGTCACCGCATCTTCTTGTTTAGCTACACTCTTCAAACAGTCATCTACATAGAAGTTGTGAAGAACTGTCTGACGGCTTCTGGAGATACATCAGCTTTGTGATCCTCAGCAGTTCTTTTCAGTGCATATGAGGCAACACTTGGTGAAGAAGTGGCTCCGAAGAGGTGCACAGTCATTCGGAATTCCTCCATAGGTTCATTCAACTTGCCGTTGGGCCACCAAAGAAAACGGAGTAGGTCTGTGTCACGCCCGGTACCTTGACCTGATAAAACATCGACTCGATGTCCGCCATTATAGCTACTGGCTCCACACGAAATCTTAAAAGCACACCAACTAACGTGTTGTTCAAGTCGGGTCCTTGGAGCAGTTCACTATTCAGAGACCTATCTTGAAATGAAGCTGTGCAGTCGAAGACCACCCGCAACTTTCTTTTCTTTGGGTGATACACCCCGTGATGTGGTATGTAAACAGCCTGTTGTCATCACGGTTCAGCTGTTGAACTGGAACCTTGACAGCGTAGCCTTTGTCAATGATGGTCTCCATAAAGATCTTGTACTCTTCATAGAATTCAGGATTCTTCTTGAACTTTCTAAGCAAACAGGCTATGCGCTGTTCCGCCACACAACGGTTATTAGGCATTTGGAGCTTCTCATTCCTGAGTGGCAGTCCAATGCTGTAATGCCCGTTCTCAAACACAGTCGTTTTCTGCACAGACTTCAAAAACTGTTTGTCTTCATGAGACATCTCCTCTTGGTCATCGTAGTTACGCTCTGGAAAATCATTGTTATACTGTTGGACTAACAACTTCTCAATTTCCATCACAGAAATTCTGTTTACTGAAAAGGTAGGCATTTCATTCGTTACATCTTCCAATTCCTTTCTTATGGGCCCATTCACAACCCAGCCAACGGCAGTCTTCACGGCATAAGGGCCTCCATCCTCAGCATTAATAACTCGCCATGGCTCCATTGCTCTTGAACAGTTAGCTCCAATAAGCAGGCCTACATCCGCTTCTATCTCTGGCAAACGTACTTCATTGAGATAAGACCACTTCTGGATATCTGACTGTTTAGGTATGTTCTCAGTGCGAACAGGTATGCTGCTATGAGTGAACACCTTAGATAATTCAATGAACTTGGTGTCTTCCAGGCCGCACACTTCCAGGTCTGATATTACGAAACTGTTCATGAGCTTCTGTTCTCCAGGTTTGTCTTGACCCATGGTGCTAGAAGTATTCGTGTTGACTTCCCTTTAACGCTTTAGTTTCCTTTGTAGGTCTTCTGTGCAGAACGTTGCTGTGCTTCCCGGTCCAGAAAGGCGTATGTTTCCACACACTTGTTACTCCTTTTCGACTTGATCTTCACCGGTACTATTGACAGCACACATTCCATTTCTCCGGCCCCAGTGAGGCTGCAGGACTCTCGCAGAATAGAACATTGAGCACACGATACTTCACATCCATGATGACCATCTTTCTTCTCAGGTGACACAGAATCTTCTTCTTCTATTATATGCAAAATGTCCGGATGCTTTAAACCACACTCCTTACACTCAATTCTTCTTTTGCAGAATTTGCTAAGATGACCCGGAACTAAACATCCAAAACACAAGCCCTTCAATTTTAAGAAATCCACACGCTCTTTATGTGGTTGGTGTTTGATTTTGCTGCATGAAGCAAGAGTGTGAGATTGTTGGCAGTACAAACACGGCTTCTCAAAAGCACTCACAGTTTTACTTGTGTTTGCTGGCTTAACATGCGTTTTTTGAGGCCCTTTGCCTTCGGTGGAAACACTGATTGCAAAACTGCTTCCACGGACCTCCTTTCTTCCATAATGCTTTTCCTTTTGATCATTCTTTCCACTTGGGATTGGGCGGCTGTCTGAAATATTACCAAAGAGAGGATCCATCACTATTCTAGCTTGGTGGTCTATGTAGCTCACCAAATCCGCAAACTTTGCTCTCCTGCCTCGCCGCTCTTTCATATCATAAGCTTCAGCACGCCAACGTTCCTTCAATTTGTACGGTAGCTTAGACACCACTGTCCGTAAGTTGGTTGGATTGTCCATCTCCTCTAAAAACTCAATGTCTGCCATTGTATTGCGACATCCAATCAAAAACATTGCGTATGCGCTCAATGCTTTCCCATCATCAGACTTCACTTGAGGCCATTTGAGTGCTTTGTCATTGTACGTCAATTTTGGCAATCCGTAATTCATCCCCATAGTGCTTATGAAGTAGTTGCTTCGCCTTGCAGTAGCCTTTGTTAGGTGTCATATGAGCACAGCTGCGAACAAGCTCTTGAGGTTCACCGGCCCTAAACTGTTCCAAGAAGTACAATTTGTCTTGATCATTGCTAGTTTTCTGCTCTATTGCATGCTCAAATGCCCTCATGAACGATTTGTATTGTAGCGCATCACCCTTGAACACAGGAATGTCCTTTGTTGGTAGATGAGATAGCTGGTGTTGTTTTACAAGTAGCTCAGTGATTACATTCTGTTTTTGCATAACTGCTAGTATGTCATCACCTCTGTTAGGTAGAGCATTAGGCACATAATTGGAGACCGGTTGAAATTGTTGTTGTATCCGGGAGTGCAGTGTTTGTGGTTGAATATTGCTCGCATTAATTTGCTGTGGAAGCATAATGCTAGTTCTTTCTTTCCGTGCCCATCTTGTGGCTTTTGCATTGCCGCGTAGCTGCTAAACCCATCTCCAGATCTTTCATATTCTTTAAGCACTCTTATTTTTGCTTTACTCTCAGCTAATGCAGTTTCCAGCTCTAATTCTTCTTTTTCCGCTTTGATTCTAGCTGCTTCAAACTCAAGCTGTTGCATTTTCTTTAGCGCTGCAGCACGTTCCAGAAGGGCTGCATGTTCTGCTTCCTGTCTAGCTCTTGTTGACGATACCCGTGAAGCAGCTGAGGTGCGATTTACTCGTGATCCACGTGGGCTGACATGGCTAACATCGCTGACCCCACCTGTGAAACGCTGTCATTTGGTTTGACAGTTTCTTGCAGATAATCATCTGCATTATTTTCTTCTTGCAGTACCATTTCCACTGGCAGTATGGGTCTATGCTCAGCTGCAATCCACATTTTAGTTGTTTTCATAAATCCTCTAATTGTTGCCATTTTTGGTTCAAACCAGTTCTCTTGATCATGGCTTTTTTCATCTTCAGTCAAAAGATTTGCAACTTCGTTATTGAGACGGTTAAACTCCTTTAATGATGTTGCAAAATCATTTTCCATCATATTTTTCACCCTTTGGAAATTTTGAACATCACTCATCATTGTCTCTAACTCTTTTCTTTTGCTTGTCAGAGTTCCTAATGCTCTTCTTCTCTGTGCAATGCACCTCTGCAATCTCTCCTCTAATGCCTTCTCTGTCAGCTTATGTGACCTTCCTGTTGCATTGTATCCTCGATACATCTATGTTCATCTTCCTCAGCCATCTTACAAGTTGCAGAGTTAATGCTCTAATTGTATGCAAACGTTTAAAGCACTTTCTTCAAATGTACTTTTCTTAATACCATAACTCCACATTGACTGAATCAGAGCTTGTTATCAGCATTCGCTTTGCAGGGAGAAGTAGACCTATTTTCGTTATCTTCCAAACTCACTCATTATCTTCATGCGTCCAGATCGCGTATTTCCTTGACAATCCACACAAATAAGCTTTTCGTTACCGTATTCGCCTGTCTCCGTCTTCTGAAGAAAAAGGTCCACACTTCAGCGCGCAGCGCCACTCAACCGCGCGAAACTCCGGCTCGTGGCGGTCCGCGTAGCGGCTCTCTGTCGCTTGTTTGCGCGCTAAAGTCCGATCTGATTCTTCCTCAACCAACAAGCTAGCCACGCCCTCTTCTTTATCCAGGTAATACAGCGTAGCTTTGTATTAGCAAGTTTTTGACTTATGTTGTGGCACCTAGTTGCTTTTAATTCTTCTGTACCACCTTTTGAAGTCAGTCTATCTACAACGAGTATTTGAAACACGAACAAACAAACTGTCTTCTTTTCCACTGTTTACTTCCAAAACATTAAAGTATACATAGACATAGTTCGCACGGTCAAAAAACTGTGTTGCTTCCAAACGTCTCCAACTTCAAAACTAAAAACTACATCCAATCGCATACGCTATGACGTAGTGCTATCAGATTGGAAGCTCAAAATACTGAAATGTT
Organism: Gobiocypris rarus; assembly: GCA_023029165.1. Lineage (NCBI taxonomy): Eukaryota > Metazoa > Chordata > Actinopteri > Cypriniformes > Gobionidae > Gobiocypris > Gobiocypris rarus. The sequence goes on from CM040927.1 coordinate 5,979,243, forward strand.
ATCAGATCTAAACATTACTAAATAATGAATTTTAAACCAATATATTTCTTATTAGTTTTAATGAAATAGTTTTGTTTTATCTTTTAAAGTAAATTATTATGTCAAGTGAACTAGTACTTAAGTGGCTCTTACATAACCTATGTTCTCTGAATAGGAACGACGCTGCGACGCTGCCAAGCTCCTCGCGTTGCTGACAAGCCGCCTTTTTCGGCAGAGAATTCTGGAGATAAGATGGTGCGCGCGCTGGTATAGGCTCAAGGTGTTAAGCAGAGAGGCGGCGCTGCGCCATCAGCCAATGAATTGCCGTGATTCTATTCGGGCTTCAGACAATCGGCACACCCAGAGGGCATTCCCATATGTGTCACTACGCAGCGTCTCGTTCCCTATTCAGAGAACATAGGTTACGTGAGTAACCTGAGACGTTTTCTCCTGTGTTAATTTCGTTGACGAATAATTTTCATCATAATTTTTCGTCAACAACCTTTTTTCACTGACGAAAACGAGACGATAACTAAATAAAAACTAGTGTTGGGTGACAAAAACTATGACGAAAATCTACTGTCATTTACGCCAATGAATAAAAACGAGACGGAAATGTCAGGGAGGGACGATTAGGGAAGAGATCCAGAACTGATGTCCTGATCTTATGGCTGGAAAACGGCGCTGTTGTGCTTCTCCAGGCTCACACATCTCCAATGCGTGCTTCAGAGCGGCTCAATCAATGAATAGCACACATTTATTTCCCATTTAATTTATAGTCAGGAGGAAAGACCAGTATTTGACACATATTTAGTATCAGGGTTATAATAGTTACATAAAACCATTAACAATCTCCATTACTTAAATAAATAAACAAACTTGAAGCTTTAGCTTCACCTGATATACTAACTAAAAACAGAAATACAAAGTTATAAAATCTATATATATGTTAAAAAAAAGTGAATTGAGCTCTCTTTCGTGTATTTTTAATGTCAAAAACACAATGATGTCACAATGTCAGTTTAACAGTCGGTTATGTAATGCTTAAATGCTCAATTAATGCATTACAATTTAACTAAACTCATTAGATTTTAGTCGACTTAATCTACTGTATATTTAGTCGACTAAAACTAGACTAAAACTAAAAACAATTCAGGTGACTAAAATATGACTAAAACTAAATGGCATTTTAGTCAAAAGACTATGACTAAAACTAAATCAAAATTTGCTGTCAAGATTAACACTGGTTTTCTCGCAAATAACGGAAAATTACGTGTTTGGCGGGAAAGAGTTAATCACAAGGCATTAAATATTGGCGATAAACGCATGTGCCAGGTTTTCAGTCTGGATGAAGATACGGGGAAGAGACTGCACAGCGAGTTGTGATGACAGAGTTGTGATTTGAAGAAGAGAAAACTTCAGACTAGTGTCAGTTCATGAAGTTGCATGAAGAAAACATGCAAGTGCATGTGAAGTGCATGTAAACGCAGTTTGACAGTGTTGAGTTTTGGTCCTGTGGTATAGTGTCATGCATTTGATTCATGTCATTTCATATTGACTCCTAGAAGGCTACCTTGGTTGAATAGCTGTGGGGATCATCAACAGTGGAAGAAGAGGGATTTGAGTGGAATGTACATGCGGGTGAGCAGCACGAGTTACCAGAGTGTGCTCGGTAATAAATGTTCTGAGTTAAACAGATCTGCCTGAGTAGTTCGTCAAGCACACTACACCAGAAGGAATACTACAGATCCAAACCATAATTTTTGGTTGAGGCCAAGCGTCTAAAAAAAAGTGAAACCATAGCATCTAGATCGCCCACAGCAGAGCCATAGAAAGCTGGTTGGTCACAGTATAGGTCAGAAACCCCACCCTTAATGAAATGGGATGTGAGACAAACTAAACAATTAAATTATACTTAAAATATTTTTATTTAAAGGTGGATTCTGTCATTTTAGGTAGTTATCACGCTGATGTAAGTTCAAGTCTTTTCTTTTTTTTAAATTAGTTTGGTTTTAGTTGTTATTTGATGCTATAAAAATGGGAATGGGGCATGATTGACAGCTTCCCTGAGCGACCAACTGACTTTTTTCAGGATTTTCGAGACGAGATTGGAGCTCGAACTTTAATTTCGACATGTTCATTTCACACCGACACCAGTTGTTCTGCAGTAAACTGTGCAAACCGATTTTGCGTGAGTGTGAACAGGGCCTTTATACCGCTGCTCCATTTCTCGCTCACTACCACGCATTCTTTTGCAAAAATTCTGAACTCCCCCAAGAAACTTTGCATTCATACGCAAAGAACTCAAAGGTTTTGAGAGTGAATACAAAGTTTTATTGGGGGCAAAGAATGTTTGCAAGAAAATGCAAAAGCATTAAAATGTATTTTTTCTCCAATCTCTTTATCTCTGATGATTGTGCCAATGTAGTTTATATACAGTAAAAAACACTTAAAATTAAATGTATTCTTTTTGTTTGATATTGACAGCTGTTTGGGGGATTATTATACACTGCTAAAATCTCTTTTTTACTTTACAGTACTGAAAGGGTCATAGGTAGTATACTTCTACTTTATTACTAAACTATACTTTATTACTATTAACCTAATCAAAAGCAAAATGTGTATAAAATATAAAGATGTTTGACCTGTTTTAAAATTGTATTACATTTTTGTTTCTGAAATCCACCCTTCTGATGGGATCAGGATAATCCAGATTTTTTAATAATCCTGCAAGAGAAAGAAATGTTAGTTATGATTAATTAAAAATACCATCAGAGTCTATAGGCATGTGCATTTGGTTTGAGTACATTGTAGTAAAATAATGCGTATGCGCGTCTTTCTTTACAAAGCGACATCAACTACTTGTCTGACAGGCATAATACAGTGTCATTAGTCGTTTTCATGGATCCGTGTGAACAGGGATCGTTTTGACAACACTGTCATTTGTATCAAGAGAGTATTTGATTTTGCACAGAGCCCTTGTCCTAACTCTCAGTTTAATGAGGCACAGGTGAAAACAACAAGCTGATTGATGAATGGATTTGATTGGCCAACCAGTATCAACGAGTGATTCAAAAGTGAGTACAAATAGCACTGTGAGTCTCATTAAGTTTGTCAACTTTTATAGTAAACAACAAATTTTGGCTTTTGTTTGAGTAGGACAGCAAACTCACCATGCCTTGGACAAAGGGCATCTTGTGTTTCACAATGGCTGTGGTAATGTTGAGTTCTTCATCAAGGGCAGGCCCAGAGGCCTTTTCTGAAATGGGTGCTGCTTATGGAGCAGTCTCTGAAAGCACAGTCCGTTTTGGTAAGCTTTTAATTGGTGCTCAAGGTGCAGTATCTGATCTGAGACCAGTAAAACAGTCTGATGAATACCGGTCAAAAAAAGAAGGTAATTTGATATCCTAATCTAAAGTGGGACAGGTTTAAATGGGACCTACGACATAACTTGTTCTTTTTAAGAGCGGTTCCCCTTGCTAACGCTAAGCTGCAACGTCTGGGTTCTTCGTTGCACTGTGGAAATGATTCAATGACCTTGCGCATTCCAGGATCAAGGATGCCACACTTTCTGGTTGATCGAGGTAAGCTGTTTTGGAATTGTGTAATTCTTATTTTTAATTTAATTCATACATTTTAACCTTTTGTCCATCAGGAGACCGGTCACCAGTGCCTTTGTCTGAGATGCCAGCCAGCTGTGGTTACTCACTGAAGCGAGTACGCAGGGATGTTTCTCTTGTTGCTCCATACCAGGGCTGTCATGTCAGACAACAGGTTAGTGTGCGTGCTAAAGATAAGTGCACTGTAGCTCTGCTCCAACAAAGAGAAGAGTGGGCCTTGCATTTCTCTTTTTTTCTTCCCAAATCTCCTAACAGGGTGGAAGTTATGTTCTGCCACTTGTTATAATGGGGGCTCCAGTGCAAATGTCTTGCCCTGTGAGTCCTAGCCTCCCTACGGCCTCCTGCTTCCCTTCTGGCATGGTTATCTCACTTGGAGTCAGAGCAGCTGATGTTAAAGTTAAAGGCAAGTCACTTAATTCTTTGGATTTTAATTAAACGGAAGAGGTGTGTGTGAGCTTGACCTGTTTTTTCCCTTTAGTTGATGGCTCATGGCAGCCTCTGCTTCTGGTAATTTCTAGATGCTCTTTCACATTGGAGACTGTTGGTGGTTCACTGGTTGTCAATGCGCCATTCACAGGAAGCTGTTGGGAAATGAAGGTATGAATAATTTAGTCTAGTCTGCTTCAACTACATGTATGTTAGTTAATGGTTCATGTCTTCCTCAGGATACGGGCCTGCAGCTCCCTTTGATGTACGGTGACCGGGACGTGAGTCTTTCTTGTCCTGTCACACAAACAACACTGGCCCCAACAACCGTGGTCCAGGACCCAACTGACCAGCAACAAATGCTTCTCCCTTTCCCGTATGGGAGACCCTGGTGGCATCGACATCCTCCTACTGTGCCTCCTACGACGACTCCTTCTCCTCAATACCCTAACCAACAAATGTTTCATCAAATGCATCCCATGTTTTATCCACATTACTTTAATTCTAAATCTTTCCCAGAAGCACCACCGCCTCAACAGCCCAGGTACCCAAGGTTTCCTCCCTACATGTACCACTTCAAGAACCCATTTGCAACGACTACAACTTCCACAACCACTGCAGCCCAGTTTGCAGGTTATCCAATGAACCCGAAGTTTTACGGCCCTCAACATTTTGTGCCTCCTGGTTTTATATACCCCTTCATGTCCCAGTATCCATAAGGAGCCAATCTTTGTCCCCTGACGCCCCAAATCTGTCTTCTCCTGCTTGTCACCCTCTATATACAGCTCTCGCAGACACCAAGTGAAAATGAATTGAGGATTTCTCAAATTGATACTGGAACAGACTTTAACATTTGCAGTTTTCCTTGTATTCATAAGCCTAATAAAACTCCATGAGACTAATTGTAGCCTTTTTTTTTCTTTTCTTGTTTCTGATTTCTTAATTGCTGTTTGCTGTTCCTCCTGCAGGACCCCACTAAGGTAAAGTTTCCCAAAAGCTTAAACTGTCAGGCATGTGCTGCTGTGCGCCTTAGATGTTTCCCTGTGCTCGACAAATCTATTGCAAGGTGACCGTGAGTGCTTTTACATGTACCCTCTTTATTTTAACTCTACATAATGGGATTTTTGGAGATCTTGCGACTTAACCTTTAACATTTAAATGCAATTCTTTGCTCAAACTAATGCATTCTCTGCTCCTATTTGCAGTTACATATTCACATTAAACTTGTGTACGCGTCTATTAGATCAAAAGCTTGTGAACACCTTAGTCGCACTATTACCGCTCTAACCAAAGTGCCCATGTGCTTTTACACCGACGCTGTGTTTGCAACTTTAGGAATAAACTGTCATGAATTTGTTTTTCACTCACATGCACCATTCAAAAGGCTTCTTGGATATCTTTCCAATTGCATCCTGTACCGTCAACATCGATCATGTGCCAAGGAAGAAAGGCAAGAGAAGCAGGTGCACTGCGTAGCCTGAATACAGTGAACACGTGCTATCCTGAGATTAAACCACCTCATTGCACGTTTGGTTGACAGCATCTGAATATTACAGATGTGATAGTGTGGGAACTTGTATATTGTCAGTTCTTCAAACTATGCAGTTCTTCTGCCACCCTATTATTTCTTGCATGTCTATTAGTTTCTGCAAGTGACAAATTAAATATGCTAATGTTTTAATTTGAGATCGAAAACTTGTTCTGGGTTAAGTGTGTTCAGTTATCAATGTGCGATGGCCGCCATCTGGATATTCATAGAATAGCAGTTCTATTTGCCTAGAACTTGTATAAAAGGCTCTAAATTGTTAAATTCATACATGCAAAGATCATTGTCATAATCACACACATGTTAAAGTAAATATGTGTATATTTAGTTCTGTATTATGTTCCAGAACCACACCTGTTCAGTAAAATTATTTAAAGAGATTCTGGAGTCTAAAGGGTGAAGTTCCTCCACTTGATGTCATTACACTGTTCCAACCGACTATCTGCAGGGGTTTGAATCCAATACAAATTAGCACATAATGAAAACTCAACTACATGCACACTTTGGTCAGAGCAGTAATGCGATAATGTGTTTCTGTTTTTTGCGATAAAACCATAAACTGTATAAAAATATGTACGTAGTGTCCGTAACGTCACCCATTGGATTCTGCAGAGCAGTTCTGAAGTGTAAAGTAGGGTCGAGCTGGCCATTGCCATCTTGGCAACACGTCACTCCCGGATAACAGAAAATGGGCAAAGAGGCGGGACGTGGGTGGAGCTTTGGTGACGTGATGACTAACAGACAGCAGATAAATGGCTACCCACCTGCCACTCAAAGTGGCCACGCCCTTAATTATGCAGAACTTTCAGGCTTTTTTTAATCATGAAATACATACAGTAATTATACATAATACATATAGTGTGGGGAAAAACAAACAAGAAGAAAAAAATACACAATAGACAACTGCTAAATAATGGGGATGTAATAAATAAAAAAAATGTAATAAAAAAAAACTAAAAAAAACATACAAACAAAAAGGTAGTAAAAAGAAACAACTTGTACTTAGAACACGTATTTAGGGAGTAGTTAGAGGTTGTTTTAAATGGAAATTTGTAATTTGTCTCCTCCCCATTCCTCTCCCACCTCTCACTTCTCACACAACACCAATAGATGTAAGTCTGATTAACCCGTTTATTATTGTATGTTTATCCGCGCACTTCCCCAGGGGCAGAGCAGCACGCCTCCACTAGAGATAGTCCAAGCCGGGGGCCCCACTCACCAAAACCCTGCCAGGTGTACCCGTTATTGATTAGATGTTTAGTTTTTTTTTTCTTTTTTTTCTCTATCCCCTCCCTCTCTCTTACCCTCCTTTTGCATGTATTCTTTACCTCACAGTCCTAAAACTATCCCTACACATCCCACCGGCGACCTATGGTGGCAATTAGATGTGAGGATGCCTCAGACTTTGTGGGGTTGGCAGGTTTGAACTTGTGTCCTTTTATCCAGGACTTGACTTTCTTCGCTCTTTTTCATTGAAGGAAAGAGAAAGAAAACCATATGGTGAGGGAGAAAGAGAGAAAAAAATAATACTAATAATACTAACAAAAATTTGGTTACAATGACCAATATCTAAACAGGCGAACCTCTAAGAGTTGAGCGAGCAAGTACCCCAAAGCCAGGCCCGCTCCCACAGGGCAGCCCCGTCCCCCCCAGGGACATGCACACATATCCACACAAAACATGATCTATACCCTCTTGATAAGGAGTTGTATATAATATAGAAGAAAAAATAAATAATTAATAATACAAATAATTATATTATGTAATACATTGCCTTAAATTAATGCACAAATATATGTTGTTTTTCCATACATATTTCAATCAGTGCTTTCAGATTTTGCAGTTTGTTTAGTAGAAATACACATAATGTTATTTATGATGCTTACATAATTATACATGTGCATCTAATATATATATATATATATATATATATATATATATATATATATATATATATATATATATATATATATATATATATATATATGTTCTGTATTAGTTTCGATGATTGGCTAATCGTCTCAATTTTGTCTAATACTGATGCCTGTTGTATTTGTATGTGACCGATTTTAGTAGTGATTGCACTCTTTGTTTGTAAATAAAAGTAATGGGGATTTTTATCTAGATTGTATTTTTTTGATAATCCTCCTTGTTCTTTAGTTTTTAGTAGTGTTCGTAATGCAATTCTAGGTTTTTGATTTTTCCAATAGAAATTGTGTATTATGCTGTCTAATGTATTAAACCATTTTTTAGGGGGTTGTATCGGAAGCATAGTAAAGAGATCATTTATTTTCGGTAGTACTGACATTTTGATTGCGGCTATTCTTCCTATAGTTGAAATCGGTAGGTTCATCCATCTCTTTAGGTCATTCTCGGTTGGTTTTAATGCCGGGGTAAAATTTAGATCAAACATATCTGATATATTTGGAGCGAAATGTATTCCTAAATATGTAAAGTTACCTATCCTAAACTGAAGTCTTTATATAATGGGAGTATTACTGATTTATTCCAATTTATGGAGTTGTCGGAAATGTTTGAGTAGTTGTTGATTGTTGTTGAAGTTTAATCATTTCTGACAATGATTTTTCTGGATTCTGTAAGTATAGTATAATGTCGTCTGCATATAATGATATTTTATGTTCAGTAATGTTTGATTTATAACCTTTAATATTGTTATTTTGTGTAATTGCTATTGCCAATGGTTCTATAAATAGTGCAAAAAGTAGAGGAGATAGTGAGCATCCCTGCCTAGTACCTCTCTGTAGTTTAAGTGGTGATGATGTGATATCATTGTTGATAACTGATGCTGTTGGTGTACTGTATAACAACTTGATCCAGTGTATGAAATTATTACCAAAACCATATTTTTCTAGTGCAGTGTAGAGAAATTTCCAATTTTCCTTGTCAAATGCCTTTTCAGCATCAAGGGAAACGATAACTATTTGTGTTTTTTGTTTAGTGGAACTATTAATTATATCGAATAGCCGACGTGTGTTGTTGGATGAGTGACGTCCTCTGATAAAGCCTGTTTGTTCTGGATGGATTAGAGTTGGCAAGATTGATTCTAGACGAGTTGCTAATGCTTTACTAATTATTTTCATATCTGTGTTTATAAGTGATATTGGAGGGTAACTGGAGCATAGAGTTGGACCTTTATTTGGTTTGAGCAAAACTGATATTAGCGCCGTATTCATATGTTGTGGTATTGTGGATTGGAGTTTGATTTCTGTAGTCGCTCTTTGGAATAATGGTGAAATTATAGGCCAAAAATGTTTATAAAATTCTGATGGGTAACCATCCAGACCTGGTGCTTTATTGTTTGGCAGTGTGAATAGTGCTTGTTATGAAGGGCAAAATTAGCCATTTAGACCAAAACTAGAATTTGTTCCAGGCTGTAAACATGTTTTTTTCTGCTGTAAAGTTGGGCATTTTAACATGGGGCTCAATGAGATTCTGCTCCCTTCTGGAGCCTGTTCCTAGTAGTGGCCAGTCGATGAACTGCAGTTTAATTCACTTCCATATTGGCTTTAAGAGAGATCACGGGAGGTTGCCGCTTGGATAAAACTGAGGCCCCGTCCACACGAAGCCAGAGCTTTCCCAATCAAATATTTTTTTCCCCCCTTGTTTCAAGAAATATCCGCGTACAGACGAGAGCACTGAAACAACTCAAAACAATGTAGTATACATGCCAGACCAGTGTGTGGCACTGTAATTCTGCCACAGAAATACACTCAAAACGGAGAAGAAGAGTTGTGGGCAGACGGGGTAGAGCAAAGGTTGGAGGTGAGGCAAAAATCGCACAATAAAATAAAAATAAATAGATTTGCAACTTACCAGATGTGTTTTATTATTGCCTACACTTATCCCAATCCTAAACCTACCCTTACAATAATGCAAATACAGTAATTAAATGACGCAATATTGATTTGCGCATGCCCAGTAACTTGCAGCGTACGCAAGTTTAATGCAAATATGGAACTGCAATTAGCAGAGAATGCATTAGTTTGAGCAAAGAATTGGATTTACAGGTCCTTCTCAAAAAAATTGCATATTGTGATAAAAGGTCATTATATTCCATAATGTAATGATAAAATTAAACTTTCATATATTTTACACCAACTGAAATATTTCAGGTCTTTTATTGTTTTAATACTGATGATTTTGGCATACAGCTCATGAAAACCCCAAATTCCTATCTCAAAAAATTAGCATATTTCATCCAACCAATAAAAGAAAAGTGTTTTTAATACAAAAAAAGTCAACCTTCAAATAATTATGTTCAATTATGCACTCAATCATTTTGCAGAAATGACTGCTTGAATGCGGCGTGGCATGGAGGCAATCAGCCTGTGGCACTGCTGAGGTGTTATGGAGGCCCAGGATGCTTCGATAGCGGCCTTAAGCTCATCCAGAGTGTTGGGTCTTGCGTCTCTCAACTTTCTCTTAACAATATCCCACAGATTCTCTATTGGGTTCAGGTCAGGAGAGTTGGCAGGCCAATTGAGCACAGTAATACCATGGTCAGTAAACCATTTACCAGTGGTTTTGGCACTGTGAGAAGGTGCCAGGTCGTGCTGAAAAACGAAATCATCTCCATAAAGCTTTTCAGCAGATGGAAGCATGAAGTGCTCACAAATCTCCTGATTGCTAGCTGCATTGACCCTGCTCTAGATAAAACACAGTGGATCAACACCAGCAGCTGACATGGCACCCCAGACCAACACTGACTGTGGGTACTTGACACTGGGCTTCAGGCATTTTGGCATTTCCTTCTCCCCAGTCTTCCTCCAGACTCTGGCACCCTGATTTCCGAATGACATGCAAAATTTGAGCGACAGTCCAGTGCTGCTTCTCTGTAGCCCAGGTCAGGCACTTCTGCCGCTGTTTCTGGTTCAAAAGTGGCTTGACCTGGGGAATGCGGCACCTGTAGCCCATTTCCTGCACACGCCTGTGCACGGTGGCTCTGGATGTTTCTACTCCAGACTCAGTCCACTGCTTCCCAGGTCTCCCAAGGTCTGGAATCGGTCCTTCTCCACAATCTTCCTCAGGGTCCGGTCACCTCTTCTCGGGGTACAGCGTTTTTTGCCACACTTTTTCCTTCCCACAGACTTCCCACTGAGGTGCCTTGATACAGCACTCTGGGAACAGCCTAATCATTCAGAAATTTCTTTGTGTCTTACCCTCTTGCTTGAGGGTGTCAATGATGGCCTTCTGGACAGCAGTCAGGTCGGCAGTCTTACCCATGATTGCGGTTTTGAGTAATGAACCAGGCTGGGAGTTTTTAAAAGCCTCAGGAATCTTTTGCAGGTGTTTAGAGTTAATTAGTTGATTCAGATGATTAGGTTAATAGCTCGTTTAGAGAACCTTTTCATGATATGCTCATTTTTTGAGATAGGAATTTTGGGTTTTCATGAGCTGTATGCCAAAATCATCAGTATTAAAACAATAAAAGACCTGAAATATTTCAGTTGGTGCACCATGAATCTAAAATATATGAAAGTTGAATTTGCTACATTATGGAAAATAAGGAACTTTTATCTCAATATGCTAATTTGAGAAGGACCTGTATATGGGAAAAGGTTAAGATGGTAAAGGTGGGAACACTAAATTTTTCAAATAAATTTCCTAATAAATTTGATTAAACCAAATTAACCATATAGACTAAATTACTGCTCTAACTTCAAAGCTAAGCCAACATTGTCACTGTATGATAATCAAAATATATTCTGTTACATTATTTTCCTGTTTAACACTGAAGCGGCTTTGAAACCAGCTGCATTGTTAGAAGTCAAGTCAACTTTATTTATATAGCGCTTTGTGAAGCTGCTTTGAAACAATCGGCATTGTTAAGTGTTAAACAGAAAAATGCAACAGAATATATTTTGATCATCATACAGTAACAATGTGGGCTTTAGATCAGTAATTTGGTCTATATGGTTAATTTAGTTTAATTCGATTTTGAAATATTTTTGAAAACTTGTTTTTTTTTTTCCCCAACTGAGCAAGCCAAGCCAGAGGCGACAGAGTGCTATATGAAGTTGTAAAGGTTAAGTCACTATTTCCAAAAAGTCCATTATATAGATTTAAAATAAAGTGTGCACATAAAAGCACTCACGGTCACCTTGCAATAGATTTGTCGAGCACAGGAAAACACCTAAGGTGCACAGCAGCACATGCCTGACACAGTTTAAGCTTTTGGGAAACTCAACATTAGTGGAGTCCAGCAGGAGGAACAGCAAAGAGCAATTAAGAAATCAGAAACACATACAAGGAAAGAGGCTACAATTAGTCTCATGGAGTTTTATTAGGCTTTTGAACCCAAAAAGGAAAAACTGCAAACGTTAAAGTCTGTTCCAGTATCAATTTGGGAAATCCTCTACTTTCACTTGGTGTTCAAGTAGAGCTTTATATAGAAGGTGACGAGCAGGAGAAGACAGATTTGGGGCTGCAGGGGACAAAGATTGGCTCCTTATGGATACTGGGACATGAAGGGGTATATAAAACCAGGAGGCACAAATGTTGAGGGTCAGAAACTGGGTTCATTGGATAACCTGCAAACTGGGCTGCAGTGGTTGTGGAAGTTGTAGTCGTTGCAACTGGGTTCTTGAAGTGGTACATGTAGGGAGGAAACCTTGGGTACCTGGGCTGTTGAGGCTGTTGAGCTTCTGGGAAAGGTTTAGAATTAAAGTAATGTGGATAAAACATGGGATGCATTTGATGAAACATTTGTTGGTTAGGGTATTGAGGAGAAGGAGTCGTCGTAGGGGGCACAGTAGGAGGATGTCGATGCCACCAGGGTCTCCCATACGGGAAAGGGAGAAGCATTTGTTGCTGGTCAGTTGGGTCCTGGACCACGGTTGTTGGGGCCAGTGTTGTTTGTGTGACAGGACAAGAAAGACTCACGTCCCGGTCACCGTACATCAAAGGGAGCTGCAGGCCCGTATCCTGAGGAAGACATGAACCATTAACTAACATACATGTAGTTGAAGCAGACTAGACTCAATTATTCATACCTTCATTTCCCAACAGCTTCCTGTGAATGGCGCATTGACAACCAGTGAACCACCAACGGTCTCCAATGTGAAAGAGCATCTAGAAATTACCAGAAGCAGAGGCTGCCATGAGCCATCAACTAAAGGGAAAAAAACAGGTCAAGCTCACACACACCTCTTCAGTTTAATTAAAATTCAAAGAATTAAGTGACTTGCCTTTAACTTTAACATCAGCTGCTCTGACTCCAAGTGAGATAACCATGCCAGAAGGGAAGCAGGAGGCCGTAGGAGGCTAGGACTCACAGGGCAAGACATTTGCACTGGAGCCCCCATTATGACAAGTGGCAGAACATAACTTCCACCCTGTTAGGAGATTTGGGAAGAAAAAAAGAGAAATGCAAGGCCCACTCTTCTCTTAGTTGGAGCAGAGCTACAGTGCACTTATCTTTAGCACGCACACTAACCTGTTGTCTGACATGACAGCCCTGGTATGGAGCAACAAGAGAAACATCCCGCGTACTCGCTTCAGTGAGTAACCACAGCTGGCTGGCATCTCAGACAAAGGCACTGGTGACCGGTCTCCTGATGGACAAAAGGTTAAAATGTATGAATTAAATTAAAAATAAGAATTACACAATTCCAAAACAGCTTACCTCGATCAACCAGAAAGTGTGGCATCCTTGATCCTGGAATGCGCAAGGTCATTGAATCATTTCCACAGTGCAACGAAGAACCCAGACGTTGCAGCTTAGCGTTAGCAACGGGAACCGCTCTTAAAAAGAACTCAAGTTAAGTCGTAGGTCCCATTTAAACCGGTCCCACTTTAGATTAGGATATCAAATTACCTTCTTTTTTTGACCGATATTCATCAGACTGTTCTACTGGTCTCAGATCAGATACTGCACCTTGAGCGCCAATTAAAAGCTTGCCAAAACGGACTGTGCTTTCAGAGACTGCTCCATAAGCAGCACCCATTTCAGAAAAGGCCTCAGGGCCTGCCCTTGATGAAGAACTCAACATTATCACAGCCATTGTGAAACACAAGACGCCCTTTGTCCAAGGCATGGTGAGTTTGCTGTCCTACTCAAACAAAAGCCAAAATTGTCAACACTTCTGAAAGACAGTTTACTATAAAAGTTGACAAACTTAATGAGACTCACAGTGCTATTTGTACTCACTTTTGAATCACTCGTTGATACTGGTTGGCCAATCAAATCCATTCATCAATCAGCTTGTTGTTTTCACCTGTGCCTCATTAAACTGAGAGTTAGGACAAGGGCTCTGTGCAAAATCAAATACTCTCTTGATACAAATGACAGTGTTGTCAAAACGATCCCTGTTCACACGGATCCATGAAAACGACTAATGACACTGTATTATGCCTGTCAGACAAGTAGTTGATGTTGCTTTGTAAAGTCAGACGCACATACACCTTATTTTACTACAATGTACTCGAACCGAATGCACATGCCTATAGACTCTGATGGAATGTTTTATTACCCATACGGAAATTTAATATATGTACATATATGTGCCTATATCCGAGTAGTTAGCACATATATACATCCTCACAATATATGAATATAAAGGTTTATACCATGTATGAAATACCTATAGAAGAATTATTATACAGGTGCTGGTCATATAATTGGAATATCTTATTATATTTTATTTATTCATTACACACAGATTGATATATTTCAAATGTTTATTTATTTTAATTTTGATGATTATAACTGACAACTAAGGAAAATCCCAAAGTTAGTATTTCAGAAAATTTGAATATTACTTAAGACCAATACAAAGAAAGGATTTTTAGAAATCTTGGCCAACTGAAAAGTATGAACATGAAAAGTATGAGCATGTACAGCACTCGATACTTAGTTGGGGCTCCTTTTGCCTGAATTACTGCAGCAATGCGGCATGGCGATAGAGTCGATCAGTCTGTGCCACTGCTCAGCTGTTATAAGAGCCCAGGTTGCTCTGATAGTGGCCTTCGGCTCTTCTGCATTGTTGAGTCTGGCATATCGGATCTTCCTCTTCACAATACCCCATAGATTTTCTATGGGGTTAAGGTCAGGTGAGTTTGCTGGCCAATTAAGAACAGGGATACCATGGTCCTTAAACCAGGTACTGGTTGCTTTGGCACTGTGTGCAGGTGCCAAGTCCTGTTGGAAAATCAAATCTGCATCTCCATAAAGTTGGTCAGCAGCAGGAAGCATGAAGTGCTCTAAAACTTCCTGATATATGGCTGCGTTGACCTTGGACCTTAGAAAACACAGTGGACCAACACCAGCAGATGACATGGCACCCCAAACCATCACTGACTGTGGAAACTTTACACTGGACCTCAAGCAACGTGGATTGTGTGCCTCTCCTCTCTTCCTCCAGACTCTGGGACTCTGATTTCCAAAAGAAATGCAAAATGTACTTTCATCAGAGAACATAACTTTGGACCACTCAGCAGCAGTCCAGTCCTTTTTTGTCTTTAGCCCAGGCGAGACGCTTCTGACGCTGTCTGTTGTTCAAGAGTGGCTTGACACAAGGAATGCGACAGCTGAAACCCATGTCTTGCACACGTCTGTGGTTAGTGGTTCTTGAAGCACTGACTCCAGCTGCAGTCCACTCTTTGTGAATCTCCCCCACATTTTTTAATGGGTTTTGTTTCACAATCCTCTCCAGGGTGCGGTTATCCCTATTGCTTATACACTTTTTTCTACCACATCTTTTCCTTCCCTTCGGCTCTCTATTAATGTGCTTGGACACAGAGCTCTGTAAACAGTCAGCCTCTTTTACAATGACCTTTTGTGTCTTGCCCTCCTTGTGCAAGATGTCAATGGTCGTCTTTTAGACAACTGTAAAGTCAGCAGTCTTCCCCATGATTGTGTAGCCTACAGAACTAGACTGAGAGACCATTTAAAGGCCTTTGCAGGTGTTTTGAGTTAATTAGCTGATTAGAGTGTGGCACCAGGTGTCTTCAATATTGAACCTTTTAACAATATTCAAGATAGTGAATTTGGGATTTTCCTTAGTTTTCAGTTATAATCATCAACATTAAAAGAAATAAACATTTGAAATATATCAGTCTGTGTGTAATGAATTAATATAATATACAAGTTTAACTTTTTTAATGGAATTAGTGAAATTTTTGATGATTTTTCAACTTTTTGATGATATTCTAATTATATGACCAGCACCTGTATATACATTATTAAAATTATTTATATGATGACTTTTTATATAAAACTGAATGTTTTTTTTTTAAGCAAACATTTAACCCAACCGCTGGGTTAAAACAACCCATTCAATAGCTGGGTTTGTCCATTTCCAACTCAACTTGGGTTGTTTTTAACCCAGCATTTTTAGAGTGTAATTTATATAGGCAAGTTTATTTAAACAACATATAAGCAAACATTCAGAATGCTTATAGGATTGTATTTGGTTTTATATAGTTGTATACCACATATAAAATACCTATAGTAAAATGTGTATTTATGCATATATTACTTTAAATAAGTAATTTCTATATATGGTACTGTGCAGTATGTTAAGATCATATATTTAAACAATATATATATATATATATATATATATATATATATATATATATATATATATATATATATATATATATATATATATATATATATATATATTTGTAATCATTTATATTTTAAAAAAAGTGTATTTAAACATATGCAAACATGTTGTATGCTCATAGCATTCTCTTTTGTGCTGGCTACACTGTCAAATTGATTTTTAATTTTGTTTTAAATTGGAACACATGAGTAACTGCAAAATATGGTTGATGGCAAATGTTCATAAATTGCTTTAAAATACATGTAAGCTAACAAATATATGATGCCATGTTTAATAAAGTATTTTTTTTTATAGTTATGCAATTCATATACATAATACAAAAGAATATGAGACAGACATTATGAACATGTATTTTACATACATTTTGTTTACTAGAGTCATTTTACTATAATATACTATAGTATTTTTTCATGTGGGTGAGCGCGGGGCACAACTGGTTAATTGTAACACGCATTGTTTAACACTTTCCACACATGCCACGATGAGGAAACTGTGTATTAACTAGTTGCCATATCAACACTTTATGGGAAAACAAATTGCGCCAAAATTAACAAAATCTTTGGAAGATATCACTGAACATTTATTTAACCATAGCAAAATTAAATTTCTTTCTTATGTTTATTTTTATCTCTGTTTTTTTGTGTTTATTTAAAATAAGACAAATCTGATATTATTTTAATCTTCTATCTGTTATATAACAGTTGAGATGGTTCTTTAATGCTGTTCTTTAACAGCAGAAGAGCCGGATTTAAATCCCAGTGGAGCAGGCGGGGTGTGTGTAACACTGTTACATTGAGCTCCTATTAGAACTGCACTATTATATTCTATACTTTTATGAATTCTTTTGAGAAAAGGGTGAATAATGACTGAGAGTCATGTTCAGAAATTATTCATTATTATTATGTTTTGAACTAGCTGTATAGCTGTAATAGCCATGTGTTTGTTGTCAAACAAAAAAATTAGTATATTTTTAATGATAAAAAATGGCATTATTTTATTTCAAAAAGTTAATAATTGTATTTTGTTGAGAAAAAAAAATTGTTTGTTTTGGATTTTTTTTTTATTATAACAGGTAACATTTCAAGCTGTCATTTGCTCATGTTACAGTGTACCCCACCTATGGGGCATGTTGTCACATTTCACTTCCATTCTTTCGGGGTACATCAAGAAAAAAGTATACACTGTATTAATGAAACAAAACCACATAATTGTACTAGACATGTGTGCAATTAATGTTGGAAAAATAAATACTCTGAACCCCAAGTTCAAGTTAAATTAGATACTTAAATAATGACATAAAATGAACAGATCAGATGGACCGGTTTGTTTAATATATATTTAAAAAACTAAAAAACATTATAAACAGCTGGACCTGACCATTACATGACGACCTGTGGCAAGATAACAATAATAAATGTATTCACATTAAAAACAATTGAGGCAAGTATCAACTACAAGTCTTTATTGCAGATAGAATTGGAGCAAAATGGGAATGCAACAGCTTAGTATGCAGTAATACAGTCTTTCCTCTTGCAGGTTTTGAGACGGTGAAGCAGGCTGCTTAGGGGACCAATCGAAGCTGGCAGCTCAGTAGGCTATGGCGGCACAGGTAGCTCAGGGGTCCAAGAAGAAGCTGGCAGTTCAAGGACGGCCTCCTCGGTCGTGTCAGGGAAGACAGGAGAGACTAGTGCAGCCCAGAGCCATAGAAAAAGAGAGTTGCGACACTCTTTGATCTCACGTTATCTAACTGCAGTTAGATTCCAATCATCTATTAAATAACAATAAACGTTAACTCTAACATGCTTCATAAAATACATCTTCTATCAATATCCCTAAGATGTCAACTATTGCTATAAAATCTCAAAATATGCAGTAATTTCGTCAATTTGCCAGCAAGCGTGCTTGAGATACACTGAAATGAATGGGGGTCAATGCTGGAACTATTGGTCGCTCCTTGACACTCTTTACTTCCACATTCCTCAGTTCCTATGGAAGTCTACGGGAGTGTCGTAACTCTCCCTCCATGGCCATGTCAGGGAAAGCGGGTGTCTCTAGGATGACCTCCATGGACGGGTAGGCCCGTCCTCCACACAACAAAAATTTCCTTCTGCAGAGCTGTCGACTCTGGAGCAAGCTTATGGGCAGGAGTCTACTCAGGACACTGGACGGGGGACATGAGATGTCACTGGACTGGGACGGGAGACATCACTGGACTCTGGACGGGGGACAGGAGATGTCACTGGACTGGGACGGGAAACATCACTGGACTCTGGACGGGGGACAGGAGATGTCACTGGACTGGGACGGGGATGTAGTGATTCGGGCTCGAGTTCTTACTAGTACCAAGAAGTATGACCATATTAGCCAAGTTCTGTCAACACTGCACTGGCTCCCTATTAAACATTGCATACAATTTGAAATCTTGCTTATTACTTATAAAGCACTAAATGGTTTATCTCCCCAGTACTTGAGCGAGCTCTTAACACATTTACTCCATCACGTCTTCTGTGGTCTCAAAATTCTGGCCAGTTGATCATATCTAGAATATCAAAATCAACTGCAGGTGGTCGATCCTTTTCCTATTTAGCACCTAAACTCTGGAACAGTCTTCCTAGCATTGTTCGGAAACCAGACACACTCTGTCAGATCAGACACATCTCTTTACATGGCATACACATAGAACATTTTAAATTTATATTATTCAAATTAGTTAAATTAGCCTGACTTGATCATACTCAATTCTAGTCAGAATAGCATTAGATTTGCAGTGTGTTATGGCAGGCAGACGAAAGGTTTACTCAGCCAGGGAAGTCATTGAGTACATTTGCATTCCTGATGGTGCTTTATCTGACACAGAATCCATTCCAGAAGATAAAATTGCTGATCCAGATTTTGAGGAATCTCCTGAAGCATACGAGTCTGACTCCAGCTTTGATGATGATAAGCCACTGGCACAATACCAAAAGTTAATCTCAACCACCTTGATGTTGAAATTCATAACATACATGTAGACAGTGACACTGAGGTCCCAGATGACAATGAACCTCAGCCAGGCCCAGCTCCAGTCAACAAAGAGTTTTCTTGGAGGCAGAGGAAACCCCTAGCAGCTGACATAGATTCTTCATTCCGAGGACCTGCATTCTCACCTCCCCCAGACAACAATACCAAGTCCAAAGTGGTATTTTGATCAGTTCATGGACAAATCTGTGTTTGAACATATTTCTAACCAATCTAACTTGTATGCAGTTATGAAGAATGGCCCAGAACGGAAAATAACCCCTTCTGAAATAGAGCAATTCATTGGTTTACACATCTTGATGGCTGTAGTACGTTTGCCATCGTACCGCATGTACTGGCAGACGGCAACCCGCTACGACCCAATTGTGACAGTCATGAGACGTAAGTGTTGAGTATAAAATATTTGTTTGTGCATTACTGCTAACAATGCTTGTAGAAATGAATCGTTAACAATAGTAAATTTAAGATAATGTTAGCTTATGAAATGATTTTGCATTAAGACTATATGTACTTTCTGTTGGGCATAAGAGTCACCAGAGCAACAGCCAGAGGGTGTTGGTATTTATAACAGATCCATATGAGAAAGTGTTTTGCTTTGCATTTTGCTATGCTCTTAGAGTACCTTTTTTAGAGTCTTGTGTCCAGGAATTGGAGAGGTGATGTTGTGAACGGAGCACAGCTGACCAGAAAATCATCTGACTCCCAAAGAAAGACAGCTTATATATATTTTGTGTATAAATATTGGGTCAGGGTAGGTGAGTTTGTCGCAGACTGCCTGGACAAACCTCGCATAGGATTATGTAAATCATGGACAGTTGTGACCCAGAGCTCTGTATGCTATCTTCATCTGACTTACTTAATCATTAAAACAGTTAAACTATATTTTGTTTCTGCTCTCCTCATTCAACGAACACGCGGACTTGAGGAAATTGATGCCAAGTCCAACCATTGGTGACCCCGATCGTGTGAGGGGGAGTCCGAGGAGGAGTGGACAATCTCTGATCTTCTCTTGACATCAGGCCAGCCTGAACCAAAAAGAAAGGTAAGCAGACACCTGTTTTCTATATCAAAGTCTGCAATTGGCTATTTTCTAAATTATGATTTTAAGAGTGGTGAAGTGATTGAAACATTTTGTTATGTATGAATAAGTCATTTGAAGAAAGATGAAAAAATAAAAAATAATAAAAATAGCGGCAGGGACGCAGTGTCTGGGACACAAAGGAATTGAGCGTCAGGGACGCCGTGTCTGGGACACAAAGATTTGGGCCAGGACCTGAGGCCTGGGGGCCCATGTCACTGACGAGTGAATAAAGGAACCTGGGGGAAGGTCCCAGGGGAGTGGGGTGAGAAATCTACCACACCGTTCGACCCCTAAAGACCGCATTCAGAAAAGTACAGTGGTACAAACTAAAAAAGAGAAAAATATCAAATATGATAAATAGTGTGTGCGTGAGTACAATCGGATAAAAGATTATAGGAGGAAGGTGAAAGTTTAGAAAAAAAAAGTTAGGAAGGATTTAAAAAGATATATAATAAATAATATAAATATAATAAATAATATAATAAATAAATAAATAAAACATTGAAATGAACAATATATCTATCTATCTATCTATATATATATATATATATATATATATATATATATATATATATATATATATATATAATAAAAATAATAATAAAGTGATAAAGTAATAATAAAAATAAAAGGATAAATTGTTATTACAATGGAAGAAATATTATATGACAGGGAGGGTGCCGTGTGTGACTGGTTAAAAGAAGGCACAAAAATTACGGGTGATCCGAGTAACCTTTAGTGGATATCCGCTGGGGGGACGAGGTGAGAACCCACATAGGAAAGTGCCCACTAAAAGAAGGTGTTCTAGGGGCGATCAGGGAAACTTGTGAGAGCCCACATAGAGGAAAACACCCACATCAGTCACATACAGAACTATAAAAATAAATAAAATAAAATCAACAGAATACTATACAAGGGAGTCAGAATGGAGGGGGAATTTGATATAGAGTGTGAGAAATATGGTCCATTAAAAACCCAGTGGGAAGACATTTCAGCACAAGTGATAAGTGGAACTGAATCCAAAAGGAGGGACAAAAAGAGAAAAGAAATTAATATTCTGTATGAGGAGTTCAAAAAGATAAATAATTTAGAGGATAGTGGTAAAATAGATTTGTTCTTTTAAAAAAAAACAGAGAAAGTCAGTTATGACAAATTGAATGCGCACAGGCAGCAAGATAAAAAAGAAGTGTTAACAAAAAGAAAGTGGAAAAATGAGGAAGAGACACTGCTGAACAATTTTGCTAAGTGGCATAATTTGAATTTAGCAGCTGCAGCTCTAGATAACTTAGAAAGGAGTTCAAGGGTTGAAAAAGCAGAACAAAAAATCTGCAGAGGAAAGCAGAAAACAGACAGAGTGTAAGTCAATATATACAGTTTTACCTACAGCGCCACCACTCTATCAGGAGGGAGGAGTTCACTGTAAGGTTCCAGTATATGATGTAGATGGAGGAATGCTGGATGTTACTAAGGGCAAAGGAGCAAGACAATGGCAGGTGAAAGGAGGACACTTAGAAGTCAGAAAAAGGGAGACAGAGAGGGATTCTCCAGAACCAGGTGAGGAAGTACTAGATGGAGCAGATGGAGGAAATAGTGTGATGTCAGAACACAGTTATCAGGGAGAGGGAAGTGACAGAGCCAATAAACAAGGAAATAAGGCAGATAATATGGGGCGACAGTGGATTCATGATGAATCTGATGAGTTATCGAACAGATGTACATGGTCAGCTAAGAAAAAATTGGAAGACAGGCTTAGACCTTTGTGACCGAGACAGGGGGTATCTAGGGAGCGTCCACAACCAATGAATATGGAAAGTATGATACAGGAAAGAGAGGAGGAGAGAACAGTTAGGGACAGAGAAGGCGATCATGATAACAGGAACTGGAGATAATAATAGAAAGAAAGATGCAAGTACAGGGACCACTTAGGTCAGAATATTATACAAGGAGCAAGAATAGACAAGAGCAGGAGTCCAGAGAGGGACCAGTAACCAACTTCCCTCTAGTGGTTAGAAATGGTCAGGAGGAATATCAGGCCTTGTCCTTCACAGACATGGGCACTATTTTAAACAAATTACCATACATCACTGAGGGAGGTGGCAAATGGTTGAATAAAATGCTCACTTTAACCCAGGGCCACAAACTGGCCCTTGGGTATATAAGTGCCTTATTAGGACAAGTAATTATGGCCGGACAATTGATAGAAATTGAGACAGCTGCAGGAACCATAAATTCCAGATCTGATGTGAGATATAGTTCAGTATCCACTAAATGGGGAAACGCAATAAGGAAGTTGTTTCCTGCACCCCTTGGGGCTCTCCATAATGTTCGATTTTCACCTAAAATGGGAGAGAACCCAGCAGCTTTTCTGATGAGGTGTAAGGAGGAATGGGGGGCCCACACAGGTGTGCACCCACACTCAGATAAGGTACATGAGGAAATGTTTAGAGTAGCAGTTCTGGATGGGACCACTGAGAGTGTGAAAGCAGCCTTAAAAGACAATCCTGACATACCAGGAAGTGAAACACAAATCTGGGAGAGTCATTTGATACATCACATGACCAGGGCTCATGAAAAATCTAAGATTAAACAAATAGAGCTGGAAGAATTAAAAGCTCAGCTCTTTAAATTGCAGTTATGTGAAGCCAGACAAAAAATCAATGAAAACAAAAAAGAGAAACCAAAACAGTTGGTTCAATATCCAACCACAATAATTGATCCACCAGCATGGCCAGAGGTTAATTCTCATGTCATGGCTCAACCTAGAGCTCGTCAGATCTGGCAGCAGCCAAGTGTGAGGGGCATGATGAGCATGGGCAACCGAGGTGGCAGAGTGGGAAGGCAAGGTGGTCACTGTTTCTCCTGCGGCCAAATGGGTCATTTTGCCAGAGAATGTCCTCAGGCACAGACAGCCCAGAGGGGAAGGGGAACCCCAGCAAGAGGTAGAGGAGCACCAAGAGGCAGGGCTTTCTATGCCCCACCTGCAGTTCAGTACACAGCACCGCATGCAGCTTTAGCTCCAAACCAGACAGGCACCCAATACCCAGTATGGGAGGCGGAGGAAGCTGAGCTGGACTATTATTGACACAGCCCACAGAGAGACCCGAGCAGGGCTATGGCGGAACCCCTGCTCAGCATGGAGGTCAACAAAGACCATCTGAACTTTGTGGTCAACACAGGAGCCACATTTTCCACCTTAAACATCCACATGGACCACACATTGATTTCTGACAAAACCACAAGGGTGATGGGTTTCTCTTGGGCTTGTGGAAGACTGCTATTTTCTAAACCTCTATCTGTACGAGTGCAACAACAGACTGTTAACCACTGTTTTCTGTTATTTCAAGCAGCACCAACCAACCTGCTGGGGAGAGACTTATTGATCAAACTAGGAGCTTCAATCCTCTGCAGTCCTGAGGGGGTGATAGTCAAGTTCAAAGGGGGACAGATGGTCAACTGCTCACTTACTCCCAATGGAAACACAAGTGGACAATGGCTACTGTCAGATGCCAAAGATCCAGAAGGTGCAGACATCTATTGGGGTGAATTGTATCCTGAGGCTAGGGAAGAGCAGGGTCTGCTTGAGCTGTACTCGCTCTGGAAGCCGTGGGTTTTGAACATTGCTCCATACATGCCTCCACACAACCCCCCACACGTAACTTTATTTTATGATAGAAACCAACGTGAATGGTATCAGGAAGAATTTAACAGAGACTTAGAGGGTAAAGAATGGGAAATCGAGTGTACAGGGATACTAGTAGGCCCAGAAGGGGTAGTAGGAATTGTGCAATTGACATTTGAACAGGAAGAATGGTACATGATGCATAAGGAGGCTTGGCCCCACATCACGTTAGCCATCCACCCAGAGCATCAGGCTAAAGATCTGGGCCCAATGACAAAACGCATGCTAGATGCGACTGATTGGCTAAACACTCAAATTCCTGGGGTACAGTATTCTCCAAAACAAACGGGATACAGAATTAATAAGATCACTAAAAATGCAGTGACACTGCAACACAAATGGGTCACTCCAGATGGGTCCGTCACCAGAGCCCTAGAAGGATTGAGGGCCCTATCTAAGACTATGCATGAGCATTCAGGTATAGACAATCCACTGAAAGAATGGATGACGAATATATTTGGAAAATGGAAAGCACTTATGATGTCTTTGCTCGTCTCCGCAGCAACCTTCATAGGGATATTGGTTGCCTGTGGTTGTTGTTGTGTACCATGTATTAGATCTCTCTGTTACAGGCTCATCATAACAGCAGTGGAGGGCAAGGAGGCTCCCCCAAAATGTATGATGCCACTGCTGACGGGAAGCAATGAAGAGGATGAGGAAGAGGATATTTTGTAAAAGGTCGATCTCCTGTTTCAGATCGAAAGGGGGATTGTTAAGAATAAAATATTTGTTTGTGCATTACTGCTAACAACGCTTGTAGAAATGAATCATTAATAATAGTAAATTTAAGATAATGTTAGCTTATGAAATGATTTTGCATTAAGACTATATGTACTTTCTGTTGGGCATAAGAGTCACCAGAGCAACAGCCAGTGGGTGTTGGTATTTATAACAGATCCATATGAGAAAGTGTTTTGCTTTGCATTTTTGCTATGCTCTTAGAGTACCTTTGTGTGTGTTAACAAAGAAGCAGTCTTGTGTCCAGGAATTGGAGGGGTGATGTTGCGAACGAAGCACAGCTGACCAGAAAATCATCTGACTCCCAAAGAAAGACAGCTTATATATATATTTTTGTGCCAAGTCCAACGTAAGTGATTTGATAATCTGCGTACATACATCCATGTGAAGCAAAAGGGTGAGCCTGGATACGATCCATTATTCAAGGTGCGTCCAGTTCTTGAGAAAGTCTGTGCCAACTGTTTGAAGGTTGAACCAGAAGAAAACCAATCCATTGATGAGCAGATGATCCCCTTCAAAGGAAAGATTGGAATGAAACAGTATATCAAGAACAAGCCGCATAAATGGGGAATCAAGGTCTTTACTCGTGCAGGTGTCACTGGACTAGTCTATGACTTTGAAGTATACACTGGAAAAGGGACTGTGACCAATGAGCGTGGACTTGGTGTTGCCGGTGAAGTTGTGCTTCTTCTCGTTTCAGAAGTTCCAAAAGGACTAAACTAAAAGTGCTTCTTCGACAACTGGTTCACTTCTCCTGAACTCATTATGGAACTGAAGAAAATGCGAATTTTAACAGTTGCTACCATCAATCGTAACCGTAACCGTCTCCGTGGATGTACCCTCAAGAGTGACAAGGAACTCTCAAAGGCCGGGCGTGGTGCGTATGAAGTTAAATACGAAAATATAAGTGGAATGTCCATTGTGAAGTGGTATGATAACAAGGCAGTGTTGCTGGCATCATCCTTCATTGGCCCTGAACCTGTTGAGAGATGCAGTAGGTGGTCGAAAGAGAAGGAGGAATATGTGGAAGTGGACAGACCCCACATTGTCAAGGTGTACAACCACAACATGGGAGGAGTAGACTTAGCAGACATGTTTGCAGCTCTCTATCACATTAACATCCGCCCACGCCGTTGGTATCTGCGCATCTTGTACTACTTGATTGACCTATCACTGGTGAATGGTTGGCTCCTCTATCGCCATCATCTCACACAGAAGCAGGAGAAGAAGTATATGCCACTTCTTGACTTTCGTGTTCAAGTTGCAGATGCCCTCATCAAGGTTGGCAAACAGGCTGACTTGAACAGTAGGAACAGTGGCGGAACCAGACTTTTATACATGGGGTGGCCGAGGCTACTATAGGGGGTCCATAGAACAGTGTTTCCCAACCTTTTTTCAGTCATGGCACCCTTTGAAAATTCTCTCAATTTTGTGGCACCCTCTCACATACATTACGCTTGGGGTGTAATGGTACAGATTGCTCACAGTTCGGTTTGTATCACGGTATGGTTCGGTATTTGCAATGTTCAGGAAAAGCACTACTGTCAAATAAAAATAAAGAAAATAATAAGAACAACTAATTTAAATACAAGCAGCAGCACAAATAACTACTATCGAGCAAAGATACTAATAAAATAAACAATGCTTCCAGGTCTAACATTAGTTTTCAGGTACAGAAATTGATCAAATGTAAAATAACATTGCATATTTGACTGTATAAATTAAAGATTAATCCTATTATACTTACAAAAGCTATTCAATTAAGAGCAGTGAGTGGTGTCCTTGTCTTTGTTGACATTAAGCAGACTGTGTTAACTATGATACCCGCTATTTTTGGCATAGGCTACTATGTCCGTTCAAGCGCTGTGTGCGCGCTATGGATGAAACGCCATATGCCACATACCAGATGCATCGCGTTCTCATGTTAAAGCCGGGAATGCAAAACAGCTAATCTAATCACCATACAGGCAAAAAGTTCACTTCAAGAATGAAAAAATGTGGCGTCGGTGTGTTTTGCTGTAAGAACTGCACAAACAGAAACGTGGGCAATCTATAGCCTATATCTTTCCATAAGTTTCCAGACTTTACACAGAAAGAAAAATACTGAAAAATGCCTATATGCACTCTTCCAGGCTAGCATGAAGTCATTATACATTAACAACGTTTTGAGACAAATTGTATCTTTTAATGGAAAACAATGTGAATGGCGCCGAAGGATTTTGAACATCTCTGCGCTTATGCACGACCTCCTTTAATCGTCTGTTTGTCAACTGTTAATATTCTATTAATATTCATGATACATGATCAATGTGCACATCAAAATTCTTTTAATAGGAGATGAAATGGAAATAGCGATCTAAATTTTGGGGTGGCACCCATCGTGGCCAGTCAGATGTCAGGGGTGTCCAGTGCCACCCTGGACACCCCTCTGGCACCGCCACTGAGTAGGAAAAGAGGACGACCGTCATTGGAAGATGATCCAACGTCCCATCAAGCTGCCCCACCTCCACTTCAGAGGATCTCTGCACCATCAGTTGATGTCAGATTAGACCGATGCGATCATTTCCCCATCCATGCTGAGAAACGTGGACGATGCAGACTGTGCAAGAATGGCTACACGCAAATGGCCTGCCTGAAGTGCAAAGTACTTCTGTGCTTTACTAAAGACAAAAACTGTTTCTTGGAGTACCACATGAAAAAGTGACTTGGAAACATGCCCTACTCAATGAGGATTTGAGACATTGGATTTGGATCCCATATTGTTTTTTTTGTTGTTCTGCCACTGAAAAGCACTTTAAATTGTTTGAAAAGTTGTTTATAAAAAGTTATTGTTCGTATCATATTCAGTCGTCAGTGTCTAATTACCACACTGGGCCAATGTTGCAAATCTGGAACATCCCAGAACGCTGTGCATGTGAAGGTCTCTCTAAAAATAAAGTCAGGATTCTATTGTACCACCCCATATGATAATTTTCCCCAAATATCAGATTTGTCAGACCTGTGATGCTGGGGAGCATCCCAGGTTGGAGTGTCTTAACTACATATCAACAAAGCACTTAACCAAAACATACTGATAACATGTGCTTTCTCTCAGTGAGAGGTACAGACAGTAGTACAGGCAATATTCATCTTGATTCTTTAGTGTTTCAGTAAAAGGAAATATAAAATATAATAAAAATGAAAGACAAATTCATATTTAATCTATGGAAGCCGGGCAAAGTGAGCAAACACTGTTACTGCACTCCCAGCATGTTAGGGGCTGTGTTACACATAGGCCAGACGCCACAAACTTTAGGCAAGACCAAATACAAACTTTAGAAAACATAAAAGAAGAACAAACAATCAGTAGTTCTATTGAGTAAAATCAACTGGAATTAATAATTAGAAATAGGGGGATAAATATTAATTAAGGCTTTGATTATGAATCTGATTAAGATATTTACAGGTATATTGAAGCGGCAGGGGATTTCAGAATCCCCCCTTCAGTCCGAACACGGCATCCTCAATAAACCTGTTCCTGGTGTGATGACTCTGATCTTTTTTAATATTCCTATCTAATAAATTGCCTTATCGACACAACATGTGATGTCTCTGATCTTTCGAATATTCCAATCTAATAGTTGCCTCACCGACACGGAATCCTCAATAAACCCGTCTCCGGTGTGATAACTCCGATCTTTTCGATTATTCCTATCTAATTATTGCTTAACTGACATGGCATGATGGCCAGAGGAGAACTGGCACCCCAACTGAGCCTGGTTTCTCCCAAGGTGTATTCTTCTCCATTATGCCACCTGATGGATTTTTAGTTCCTTTGGTCACCTTTGGCTTGGCTTGCTCAGATGGAGACACAAAATTACTGATCTGCCTGCATTGTCACTATATGATAATCAACACTGATATGATATGATTTAATCACCGTTGGTTGCGCTATTTATTGTAATGTCTTTTTTTCTCAGTTGGTCAGAACAAAAGTGGCAGACAATGTTACTTGTTCAGATGACATTTTCCATATGTAAATTCTTACATTATTACCCCATTAGATGGTGGCAAAGACTGTCTTTATGAGTGAGTCAGTCAATAGAGAAGACTTTTATATTGTAACAGAGCAAGATGCACCTGATGCTTTGACTAGTGCTGTCAGTGTCAGGGCATGGGAAAACTCATGAACTGTATTAAACTTGATGCTTCTGATGATTACATGATTACAGTGTTTCTTTATTTTCTCTTTACACGAACCATTTAAATAAGCTCAAAATGTAAAATATGACATAATGAGAGAGCACAGAAAACCCTCACACCCAACCAGAGCTTTAAATAGCAGGAATCACTGAAACACAATGGCTGGTTAAATATGGATCAGGAAAAAAAGATTGCATGCACCATAACAACCTTTCTCATCTTCAAATAAAATATCATTGCATTTCTGTATCAACGCTTTTTGCCTTCCGATTGAGACCGGCTTCTTTAATCTTGATGAAGATTTCCTTTTCAACTGTGCAATTACGCAACAAGATCTAAAAACAGAAGTGTTGTGTGATGTCATCAGCCGTCTCAGTAATTGAGACTGTTTGAGGACAGTCGGTGCACTCTCAATGAGCGCAAGCATCCAGCTGGGTTTTAAAAAACCTTCTGAAGAATCATTTCAGTTATTAGTATCAGGATCCTTAAGGAATCCACACAAATCATTCTAATAATAGCAGGTCATAGGTAAGGTAACTATTAGCAACAGAAATTATTAAGACAAGCATACAGTGAATGGGATAGTGTGCCAAAACTGTTGTCTCATATTAATGAAGTGAAGCCATCCTGACCTAAAGCATGATTTTAGGCCCGAAGGTGCCCCATAGTTTTGTTTTGCCCTGACCCTATATATGTACACCAGCCTCACTGGACTGTGTGACCAACCCAGAAGCCCAATATTTGATCACTGTGACTGTACAATTGCAGCTATTAGGGATGCTCATGGAGTGCTCACTCCGATATTTACCCTCTGTGATGAGGTTCAGATGTGTGGGTGGAAAGGAAGAAGGCAGGGTCGGCGAAATGCTGGAACTCGTGAGACTTTATTTTCAACTCAGTTATAAACATAAACGGGCGCCTTGCGCACTCATATCAATCACTCAAAAACTTGTATCCTCCTCCGTTTAACAACAGCTTCCTCTCAAGTCACAGTTCCAGTGTCTCTCTCTCTCACGAGTCCTCAGCGTTTCTCTCTCCCGCACACTGCTTCCGGCCGGGCTTTTAAGCGGTCTCTCCGCGCCAATCACTGCAATCAGACACAGGTGTTTATCATCATGCACTTGACCTACTTTCTTACCGCTCGTCTCGGCCTCCTCCGTCCGTGCAGACCTCGCGAAACCACGCCCCTCGCCACATACCCCCACCGCCCGTCTCAGGCCGGGAGCCATCCGGCCTGCAGCTCCCCATTCCTGGAGAGAAAGTCGGCCACAGCCATCTGCGCCCCGGCCTGTGGACCGCCTTGAACTTAAAAGGCTGTAACGCGCGAGATACCAACGGGTGATCCACGCGTTGGTATCCTTCATGCGATGGAGCCACTGCAAAGGGGCTTGGTCCAAACAGAGGGTGAACTCCGCCCCAGGAGATAATAGCGGAGGGTGAGGACGGCCCACCGGATCACCAAGCATTCCTTCTCAATGGTGCTGTACCTGGTCTCTCTCTTGGAAAGCTTCCGACTCACGTACAGCACCGGCCGCTCCGCCTCTACCTCCTGGGACAGGACTGCCCCCAGCCCCCTGTCCGAGGCGCCAGTCTGCAGGAGAAATGACAGAGAAAAGTCAGGAGAGTGTAAGAGCGGCCCCGCCACACAGAGCAGCCTTTACTTTGGTGAAAGCCTGGCACGCCTCCGTCCACTGGACCGTATCTGGGGCCTCCTTTTTAGTGAGGTCAGTCAGTGGGCTGGTGAGGTCTGAATATTTAGGTACAAACCTTCTATAATATCCCGCCAGCCCCAGGAACTGCCTCACCTCCTTTTAGTCTTTGGGCGGACAGGTCACAATGGCCGCTGTCTTACAGATTTGGGGACGCACCTGTCCATGCCCTAAGTGGAAACCCAGATACTTGACTTCCACACGCCCAACCGCAAACTTCTTCGGGTTGGCGTCAGCCCGCCAGCCCCGCGGCCAATCATTACTATAGATGATTATGTCATCCAAGTATGCCGCGGCATATGCAGTGTGCGGTCGAAGGACACGGTCCATTAGTCGCTGAAAGGTGGCGGGTGCCCCGAACAACCCGAAAGGAAGCGTGACAAATTGGTGCAACCCGAACGGCGTTGTGAAAGCTGTCTTTTCTTTGGATAATGGAGTTAAGGGGATCTGCCAATATCCTTTCGTTAAATCCAGTGTCGAATAAAAGCGAGCCGCACCTAGCCGATCAAGCAACTCGTCAATCCGCGGCATTGGATAAGCATCGAATTTCGACACAGCATTCACCTTGCGGTAATCCACACAGAATCGAACCGAGCCGTCCGTTTTAGGAACTAAAACTATCGGGCTCGCCCAGTCACTATGGGATTCTTCTATTACACCCAGGTCTAGCATCGCTTCCAATTCCGTCTGAACCACCTTTTTCTTATGCTCAGGTAATCTATACGGCCGGCTGCGAACTACCACGCCCGGCTCTGTCTCAATATGGTGACGTATAGGGTTGGGAACCGAGAACCGGTTCTTATGCAGAACCGATACTTATTTTTGAAAAATACCGGAATCGCGCAAAATTCCTGAGTTTCGGTTCCGAAAACGGTTCTGGTGAAATGTGTGTGCGAAGCGCTGGGAGCGTATCCTTTAATAGAGGGCGACAGCTAACCTCATCATGAATATTAATTAGGTTGCCTGCCGCTTCCAGAAGTCCAAACAATTAACTAGTGGTGGGCCGTTATCGGCGTTAACGTGCTGCGTTAACGTGAGACTCTTATCGGGCGATAAAAAAAATATCGCCGTTAATCTATTCTCAAAGTTGGGTTGGGAGCTGGGTCTATACTACGCAAGCTATGATGACTTTCACCGTGATATCTTAGCGCGGATGTATAGCTACCTAGCCGAATTGCACTGTAGGGAGCGAGAACGAGTCTTCGAACCTGCGTGTATGCTGTGAAATTACCACATCAAGCGTGAACGCTGTCTTCCAAACTCGGCGCGCACTTCGAACCGTTCTCGAGTCCTGATGAGCGTGACTGACGTACTGTAAACAGAGAGCTGTAAATCTCATTTCTGCTCGTCGTCAGCGTTCTTTAGAGTATTTCAAGTACATCCGTGGCAGATAGACGCAAGTGCCATTACATACTGAAGCTTTGGTAACAAAACTAACAGTTCAAAAACAAAACTATAAAAGTTAGGTGAACAACGCTATTCATTCTGCCGCCACCTCGCTCGACGTCGTTACCAAGTAACGGGGTAAACAGCTGCCTGCTGCTTTGATGACGCAAACGCACCTCAGTTTCGGACCCAAAAATATAATATGAACACGGTCCAGGGAGCAATCGAACTCGGGTTCGGTCCAGGCAATCGAACCAAGTGTGAAAGCACCAGTCATTATTTGGGTGGCACACATATTCACCCCTACAATGCTGAATTACCATTTATTATTTACAAGTTCACTGAATAACTGAATTTCTATTAAATTAATATACAAATAACTAATAAATATAACTAATATATATATAATATTTTTTGCAAGAATGCTTTGAATACTGTAATATATGTACAGTACAGGACTTTTTTGACATTGCCAACCTGTAAATGAATCAGAGATCATGTAATAAACACAAAAAGGATTGTTTGAGTTATGATATGCCTTTTCCTTTACCACTATTTGTTTAATAATTTTAATGGAACCAGAATCGGAACCGGAATCATTAGGCGGAATCGGAACCAGAACCGGAACCGGAAAATTTCTCACGATTCCCAACCCTAGTGACGTATGAGATTTGTTCGACCGGGTAGGGGCGAGAACACGTCCGCAAAATCGGCTTGCAACTGGGCAATGTCAGTGAGCTGGTCCGGTGAGAGGTGATCTCCCCCTGGGGCCAGGGCGATCAGTTGGCATTTGATGCTCGCTTCCGGCCCGAGATCATCCTCTGATGATACCACCGTGCTTTGTCTGAGCATCCTGGGTTACTCGATACAACCTATCTTTGATTACTGCAAAATAAGGATACGAAAGCGGCCGCGCCGGTTGGATCAGCCGTCCGTCGATGGTGCGGACCTGCTCAAAGCCATTTTTGAGCGATTCGTCCTGGGACTGATCCAGAGGAAAATCATCGCGGTCGGAAAGGATTAGCCTCTCTACCGCGCTCCCTTCCTCTGAGCCAGCCCCAGACGGTCCCAGATCGGCTTCCCACAGCTGCGCGACCGCGCTCGCTCCCCGCTTCTTTTTCCCCCAGGAGACACCCGCACAAATACACCCCAATAACTCCGTGAACGCTGGCCAATCTGTCCCTAAAATCAGCGGGCATCTGAGGTGGGTACTAACCGCTACCTCCACACTATGTTTTATTCCCCGAAATTGAATCACGACTGGTACCAGTGGGTACTTCACCATATCCCCGTGCACACCCCTCACCGTAACCAAGCAGCCATTATCCAATGCCTCGGGTTGAACCAGGCTTTGATGAATAGAGGTCTGGTTACACCCTGAATCCACCAAAGCCTGATATGTACCCCCCTTAATACTCATGGGTATTTGGTACAGGCCGGCTCGATCGAGGGCGGCTTGTGGTTCATCGGGGACCCGGACCAGCGCCCTCACCTCCATCACTGGACACCTGTCAATGAAATGCCCCGGGTCCCCGCAGCGCGGTGAAAAAGAGAGAGAGAAAGAGAGAGAGACAGAAAGAGAGAGAGTTTGCCACATTGAGAATGTTGTAGACTTCATTTGTGTTTATGAATGATCTGCATTTTGTTAAATTTAAGTAAGGGATAATGTACATCCAGCCAGTTGTTATTGCAGAATACACCCTGACAGAGTGGAGGGGTCTTGCATCATTCTGAAGGGGTTTATTCTGCAATAACCACCGGCTAGATGTATATTACCCCGCTTATTACATGGCTACTTGTCTCAAGTAAATTAGACACAAAATATTGTCTTGAGTTTAAATATTGTATTAGCTCTTACGCAAAGCTTCCACGAAGAAAAATAGTTCAGTATCAATCCATATGTAGTATATAGCCTACTGTACATATAAGGAAAAAATTGTTTGTCTTAGCACTATTTTAAACATTTCTTGGGTCAAATTATATGTGTAAATCGCATTCATTAATATTAACTTGTGTGTGCTTATATAAGTATCATTCATAAAAAATGTTAGGATGCAAGTTATTAATGTTTTAAAATTTCACATTTAAATAAATCTAGTGTTTGATCATATCTAAATATTTATTAAAATGCAAAACTGCAATACTTTTTTGAGCAACTAGGTTAGATACGTGTATATTTATTATATTTATTATTATTTGGCGTGAGATTAAGTTGGGCAGAGTGAGATAGAGCTTCAAAGCGTGTGTGTCACGCCAAATGCATGAGAGTTGGCAACCCTGGTGACATTACAGTTTTTCTCCATTGGTTTGGCTCATTTCTTGAAACAGAAATTACATTCTCAAAATTGTAAGATCATTTGGCAAAACAGTCTTACAGTTCAGCAAAACACTATAGCTCACTTGCAAAAGCTAATATCTCTCCCAAAACTGTTCACTCATGCTTTAAAACTAAATTCCTTAGAGTCAGTGCCACGAAAATGGCAAAGATCCTTCTCAATGGCTTTGGCTCATTTCTTGAAACAGACCAGACGTTCTCATCACTCTTAGTGCTTTTGCCAAAAATAACGTGGATGGTTCGGCACAACACCATGGTTCACCTGCTAAAGCTCATACCTCTCCCAAAACAGTTCACTCATGTGTCAAAACTACATTTCCTTCTCATTTAAACAGCCCCCAAAATGCTTCTTCCCTTTGGCATTGTGTTAGCACTGCAAGTCAAAATGTTTAGATGTTTTGTCACTATGGCAGAGGACCACTGAAATATCCCTCATGTCAACCTTTCAGTCTTAGCCCAGTATTTAATTGACAATGGTTACTGTACTGTTCTTTGTCTAGCTAATAGAATACAATTGTGTATAAAACTAAAAAAAAAAAAAAAAAGAAATAGGATTTTAGGGTAAGAGATCTTTTAAGAGATCTGTAAGGGATCTTTTTTTTTCAGATATATTGTTAGAGTGAAGTATATGAATATATTGACCAAACAGTAGACTCACGACCAGTACTGCATATTTATGAAAATCTCTCCACATTGTAAAATAATTCGATTCATTCATGCATTTCCAAAGGTTTGTTTTTTATATCTGCTGAGGTTGTGCTGAACTCTCTGTCCAGCCTCTCTCAATGTCAACCCATAGGTACCAAGGTTGCCTAAATCGCCTCTTCCCCTCTCTTCCCCTCTCTACATCTCTCTAGCCCTCTCTACCCCTTCCCCACTCATCCCCCCTTCCCCTCTCTTCCCCTCTCTATCCCTCTCCACCCCTTTCCCACTCATCCCCCTTCCCCTCTCTTCCCCTCTCTACCCCTCTACCTCTTCCCCACTCATCCCCCTTCCCATCTCTTCCCTCTCTACCCTCTACCTCTTCCCCTCTCATCCCCTTCCCCTCTCTTCCCCTCTCTACCCCTCTACCTCTTCCCCTCTCATCCCCTTCCCCTCTCTACCCCTTCCCCACTCATCCCCTTCCCTCTCTATCCCTCCCTACATCTCTCTAGCCCTCTCTACCCCTTCCCACTCATCCCTCCTTCCCCTCTATCCCTCTCTACATCTCTCTAGCCCTCTCTACCTCTTCCCTCTCATCCCCTTCCCCTCTCTACCCCTTCCCACTCATCCCCCTTCCCCTCTCTATCCCTCCCTACATCTCTCTAGCCCTCTCTACCCCTTCCCACTCATCCCTCCTTCCCCTCTATCCTCTCTACATCTCTCTAGCCCTCTCTACCCCTTCCCCTCTCATCCCCTTCCCCTCTCTACCCCTTCCCACTCATCCCTCCTTCCCCTCTCTATCCCTCCCTACATCTCTCTAGCCCTCTCTACCCCTTCCCACTCATCCCTCCTTCCCTCTATCCCTCTCTACATCTCTCTAGCCCTCTCTACCCCTTCCCACTCATCCCCCTTCCCCTCTCTATCCCTCTCTACATCTCTCTAGCCCTCTCTTCCCACTCATCCCTCCTTCCCTCTATCTCTCTCTACATCTCTCTAGCCCTCTCTACCCCTTCCCCACTCATCCCTCCTTCCCTCTCTATCCCTCTCTACATCTCTCTAGCCCTCTCTACCCTTTGCCCACTCATCCCCCTTCCCCTCTCTGCCCCTTCCCACTCATCCCCCTTCCCCTCTCTATCCCTCTCTACATCTCTCTAGCCCTCTCTACCCCTTCCCACTCATCCCTCCTTCCCCTCTATCCTCTCTACATCTCTCTAGCCCTCTCTACCCCTTCCCACTCATCCCCTTCCCCTCTCTATCCCTCTCTACATCTCTCTAGCCCTCTCTACCCCTTCCCCACTCATCCCTCCTTCCCTCTATCCCACTCTACATCTCTCTAGCCTCTCTACCCCTTCCCCACTCATCCCTCCTTCCTCTATCCCTCTCTACATCTCTCTAGCCCTCTCTACCCTTTGCCCACTCATCCCCTTCCCCTCTCTGCCCCTTCCCCACTCATCCCCCTTCCCCTCTATCCCTCTCTACATCTCTCTAGCCCTCTCTACCCCTTCCCCACTCATCCCTCCTTCCCCTCTATCCCTCTCTACATCTCTCTAGCCTCTCTACCCTTTGCCCACTCATCCCCCTTCCCCTCTCTGCCCCTTCCCACTCATCCCCTTCCCCTCTCTATCCCTCTCTACATCTCTCTAGCCCTCTCTACCCTTTCCCCTCTCATCCCCTCTTCCCCTCTCTATCCCTCTCTAAATCTCTCTAGCCCTCTCTACCCCTTCCCCACTTGTGAGAAAGACCGTCCCATGACATAAAATCTGTAGTGTGCTCTGACGGACTGATATCAGAGTTACCACTTTGTGAGGACGCTGAGGCGGCATTAGAATCCATGTGCAGTATTTATTTACAGTTCACAGCAAACAACTCCAAATCGACAGGCAATGGGCAGAAACGAGAGGCAGACAGAAGTTCAAACACAATAAAGCAGTCCAATCCAAACACCAGTACAATGGAAAATCCACAAGGCTGAAACACGAT
Source organism: Gobiocypris rarus (assembly GCA_023029165.1). NCBI lineage: Eukaryota > Metazoa > Chordata > Actinopteri > Cypriniformes > Gobionidae > Gobiocypris > Gobiocypris rarus. The sequence goes on from CM040927.1 coordinate 6,016,156, forward strand.
CAAACAGGCAATGGTCATAACCAGATAGCAAAACAATGATGGATAGAAACGCTCGGTAAGGCAGGTTAACTGGCAATACTTTGCACTGGAATGATGGCTAGGCCATGCTTAAATGTCCACCAAACAGGAAGTAACCAATGAAGCAGAGGGAGCTGCACAAAATCAGTACTCGGGAGAGGGCTCCCTCTGCTGGCGTGGCGTTACACACTTCCACTAGACTGATGTGATAACAGCTCCACCTGAGTGCTTCTGACATTGTTCAATGTTGTGCGTTCATGCAACGAATGTGAGTAATTATGAGAATATTGTTTAGTCAACACTTTGTAGCTGTTATTGTGAATGTCAGATGTTTGGCAAATTAATGTGATATGCAAATGATGATCGCGGGCGTGATCGCGAATAAATGTTAATCCGGTTAGCTGCGTTAGTATGATCACGTGCAGTTTTTGTTATATGCTGCGTCACGCCATATATTGGTGTTTATGTTATATAATGTTTAATCCACAGTTAACAGTTGAGTATTTGTGATGACTGTTTTACACATTTATTGATACTTTGTGAGGTATTTGGTATAACATATTTACAGATATATTGTATTCATATTGTTTTCCTTTATTATTTGTTTACAGACCACAAAATAACATTCCATATATTCCTATCATCCTCATATAGTAAATGGATGTCACTGACTGCCTGACAAATGTTATTAAAGGGAAGTTTGAAGAGGATATACTTCTCCTGTGCCTGATTCTCTTACCGGAATCACTGTCCGTAATTGTCCGTCAGTAGAACTGGAAATTAAATAAGGTTGCGAGAGGTGCTACCCCGCAACACCACTCATCCCCTCTTCCCCTCTCTATCCCTCTCTATATCTCTCTAGCCCTCTCTACCCCTTCCTCTCATCCCCTTCCCCTCTCTACCCCTTCCCCACTCATCCCCTTCCCCTCTCTACCCCTTCCCACTCATCCCCCTTCCCCTCTCTATCCCTCTCTTCATCTCTCTAGCCCTCTCTACCCCTTCCCTCTCATCCCCTCCCCTCTCATCCCTCCTTCCTCTCTCTACCCCTCTCTACCCCTCTACCTCTTCCTCTCTCATCCCCCTTCCCCTCTCTATCCCTCTCTACATCTCTCTAGCCCTCTCTACCCTTTCCCCTCTCATTCCTCTCCCCTCTCATCCCTCCTTCCTCTCTCTACCCCTTCCCCACTCATCCCCCTTCCCTCTCTTCCCCTCTACCTCTTCCCCTCTCATCCCCTTCCCCTCTCTATCCCTCTCTACATCTCTCTAGCCCTCTCTACCCCTTCCCTCTCATCCCCTCCCCTCTCATCCCTCCTTCCTCTCTCTACCCCTCTCTACCCCTCTACCTCTTCCCCTCTCATCCCCCTTCCCCTCTCTATCCCTCTCTACATCTCTCTAGCCCTCTCTACCCTTTCCCCTCTCTACCCTTTCCCCTCATCCCTCTCCCCTCTCATCCCTCCTCCTTCCTCTCTCTACCCCTTCCCCACTCATCCCCTTCCCTCTCTTCCCCTCTACCTCTTCCCCTCTCATCCCCCTTCCTCTCTATCCCTCTCTACATCTCTCTAGCCCTCTCTACCCTTTCCCCTCTCATCCCTCTCCCCTCTCATCCCTCCTTCCTCTCTCTACCCCTTCCCACTCATCCCCCTTCCCCTCTCTACCCTCTACCTCTTCCCCTCTCATCCCCCTTCCCCTCTCTATCCCTCTCTACATCTCTCTAGCCCTCTCTACCCCTTCCCCTCTCATCCCCTCCCCTCTCATCCCACCTTCCCACTCTTCGCCTCTCTACCCTCTTCCTCTTCCCCTCTCATCCCCCTTCCCCTCTCTTCCCCTCTCTATACACTCTTCCTCAACCTCAAGCAGGCAGTTGCCCTTGTTTATTTACTTTTGGGGACACTCAAATTATGATCCAAGTTACTCAACTAAATATACAAATAGAATTTATTAATTTGGTCATATATAATTCTATAAACTATCCAAATTAAACTAGCCAAATCAAATTTTGTTGCAATGTTGTCCTGTTTAACACTGTGAAGCTGCTTTGAAACAATCGTCATTGTAAAAGCGCTATATAAATAAAGTTGATTGATTGAAAGTTGACTTGGCCAGGTGCCTCCATGTTCAGAAATTGTCTTGGTCCTGCATGGTTAAGCTCTTTACATACATGTTTGGCCGCATTCACAGTCATGGACAGCACCTGTCAGGTAACTAAACATACTGTTTGATTGGTCATCTGAGATGTGTGAATCTCCTCCTTCGTTAGTCAAGTTCTAGTTTCACCTGACTGTCAATTGCTGTAATAAATGTATCAAATGTTCCTAATTTTGACAGTTGAACAGACTATTGTGCATGTGATGACTTATACAATGAAATGACGCTGACACGTTTTGGAGCGAACAACCATTAGACTGAGAATCAACAATCAGTTTAGACCAACAAGATCTATTCACTTGGAAATTCTGCTAAATGTAGGCTACCTGTACTTAATCATTTGCAAAGATGCACTGAGACATTGAGACATATACTTAGACATTTGCAATTTGATTAAATGAATGAGAAATTTAATTCTGTTGTGAACAATTGCCAACTGGTTTGGAGGTTTGTCCATGTTGTTTTGAGAATGTAATTTCTGTTTCAAGAAATGAGCCAAACCAATGGAGAAAAACTGTTAGAGTAAGTAAGTGGATAACCTCAACTTACAGTTCCAAAAACTGAGGTAACTTTCAGGGTATGTAAGTAGCCATAGCAACTCACTCTCTGAACATAACCTGCACCAGAGTAGCTCATGTTCCAAGGTTAGTTTGCTTAAAGGAACACTTTTTTGAAAATAGGCTAATTTTCCAAGTCCCTCAGAGTTTAACAGTTGAGTTTTACCGTTTTTGAATCCATTCAGCCGATCTCTCTGTATCTGGCGGTAGCACTTTTAGCATAGCTTAGCATACATCATTGAATCGTATTAGACCATTAGCATTGCGCTCAAAAATTACCAAAGACTTTTTGTCAAAGATTTTTCCTATTTAAAACTTGACTATTCTGTAGTTGCATCGTGTACTAAGACTAACGGAAAATTAAAAGTTCAGATTTTTAGGCCAATATAGATAGGAACTATTTTCTCATTCCTGTGTAATAATCACAGAACTTTGCTGGCGTACCATGGGTTCAGCGGCGCGATGATATTACACAGCGCCTGAAAGTAGTCCTCAGATCGGTAACTTCCAATGTGAATGACACTAAGAAGTTTGTGTCTTTGCAGCCGGCAAATTAGACAATGGATTTACCTGTGCATTTGGCCGTGGTTCTGTGTGTTATAAAGGGCTGTGATAGTAAGGCGAAGGTGTATTCTACCATCATGTTTCACAGAATACCAACGAAAAACAAGGAACAAAAGAATCAGTGGTTGGCTGCTCTGAACATAGATATCAAAACACCGGTAGATTCAATCAAGAAATTGCGTGTTTGCTCAAAGCATTTTGGACCAGATGACTATGGAGAACATGGACAGTGTTACCCGTACCACAGTACGGCGTCTAAAGCATATGGCCAGACAGGACGAAGTGTATCATCACCCATGGCTGTAAGTATAACATTATTATTTTTAGTTAGCTTGAACGACCAGATTGAAAAAGCACTGCTGTTGTCTTTAGCTAACTTTACCAGTGTGAATGCAATCACTGAGTGTGGGGGTTTGCTCGACCATTTGGTTTATACCGTTTATCAGTGTTGGGCACGTTAGTTTAAAAAAGTAATTAGTTATAGTTACTAGTTACTTCTTATAAATAGTAACTGAGTTACATCATTATAAAAGTAACTAATTACCAGGGAAAGTAACTACTGACTTACTTTTTATTTAATTTTTTTACTTGGATGCCCCCAATATTAAATATGTTAAATGAATGAATTGGACATAAAATAGAATATGAAATAGAATAAATTATTATTATAAAACATTGTACTTTAATGTACACAATTGTAATGTTGCTGTAGGACAATGTGAGAGACACCTTTCAAATGCAATACATTATTGTAAATATTACCAGTACTGTACTATCCCTTTGGTAGTGGAGCGTTATCACCTGGGTTTTTAGCCACTAATTTTTTGGTGGCATGTGATAATGTGAGGTGCTTCATTAGATAAGAATTACTTTCCATCGACGTAGAGAGACTCTTTCTTCCTGGGTATACGTTGCACGTTACATTAACATTCTTACCTTTCACCTCAACGAGGGAAAAGTTGCGCTTATACTTCCAGTTTGCGACAGCTACCTTTGAAGTCGTTGAACTTGCCATCGCTGACTGTGCATATGCGTGTGTGTGTGTGTGTAAACTCAACCTATCAACCTCAACCTTGTCTCCCACCCACCAATCATCATCAGTTACGCGTACTCCCCCTACCACCCCCCAACACACATGGCATGCATGCCCACCCACCTGCACGCGCACACACACACACACACGAGAAAGAAAAACGTTGCAGGTCCGACTGACAAGAGAGCCTGTTCGGATGAAAACCGCTTCAGTCAGCTCAATTATAGTAACACCGCTTTTTTTCTCAGTAACGCTAATGGCATTGTAACGGGAGAAACAGTAATTTGTTTGATTACTCGTTTTTGAAAAAAATTCTTCCGTTAGTAACGGCATTTATTTATAATGCCGTTTATAGCGTTAGTAGTTGTGTTGTAGCGTTCTGGTGAGCTTAGTGTATAAACTAAACTTGTGGAATTGTCTGTATTGTTTATCTACACAGTTTCTATGAAAAAAGTTTTGTCCCGCCTGTAACGCAGTTCGTGGAAGGAAGGAAACGGGAACCGGTGAACATTTAACAACTTTAAAGGTGCACTATGTAACTTTTCCGTCCGCTAGAGGGCGCCTGTTCAAAACATAGGCGTAGTTTGATTACACCAGGTTTGAGCGCAGAATCTTGGGAAATGTGGTCTTCAATTCAATTCAATTCAAATTTATTTGTATAGCGCTTTTCACAATACACATTGTTTCAAAGCAGCTTTACAGAAAGTGCATTTTATAAATGTACATTGAAAAATGTTAGAAAAAGTTAATCAATCATGTATTATTTTAGGCCGCTATAACAGCGCTGGTGTTGAGTCGTCTCATCACAGGCGTCGAGTCGTCTCTTCACAGGTGTTGGGGCATCTGAAGTCTCCATGAGAGGCTGGATACAAACTGGAGCTGACCAACTATTTACCTCGGGACTAGTGTCCCGAGATAATAACAGAAAAGCAGATGGGAAATAATTAGCATAGCTGCTGTTCAGAATATTAATTCTTTTGATCCGATTTAACTGTAGTATAAAAGGTAATTATAATGTGAATGCTTGGCTAAAGAGATGCGTCTTTAATCTAGTTTTAAACTGGGACAGCGAGTCTGAACCTCGAACAATATCAGGAAGACTATTCCAGAGTTTAGGAGCTAAATGTGAAAATGCCCTCCCTCCTTTAGTGGACTTAGATATCCTAGGAAAGACCAGAAGCCTCGAGTTTAGTGATCTTAAAGAGCGCGATGGATTGTAGGGCGATAGAAGATCCGTTAAATACACTGGAGCTAAACCATTTAGGGCTTTATAGCTCAGTAGCAATACTTTGTAATTGATACGGAACTTAATAGGTAACCAGTGTAGAGATGATAAAATTGGTGTTATATGATCATATTTTCTTGACCTAGTAAGAACTCTAGCAGCTGCGTTTTGGACTAACTGTAGCTTGTTTATTGAGGATGCAGGACAACCAGCTAATAAAGCATTACAGTAATCTAGTCTCGAGGTCATGAATGCATGAACTAACTTTTCTGCATCAGAAATAGATAGCATGTTAGCTTAGCAATGTTTCTAAGGTGGAAAAATGCTGTTCTTGTAACATATGAAATATGATTTTCGAAAGACAAGTTGCGGTCTAATATAACACCCAGGTCTTTTACTGTAGTGGATAAAGTGACAGGACGTCCTTCCAAGTTAAAGTTGTATTGTGAGAGGTTTTGTGGGCCGTTTTTTGGACCAATAAGTAATACCTCTGTTTTATCTGAATTTAATAGCAGAAAATTACACGTCATCCAGTATTTAATATCTTCAACACACGCTGTCAGTTTAGATAATTTAGCGTTTTCATCTGGTCGTGATGAAATATATAATTGAGTGTCATCAGCATAACAGTGGAAATTAATTCCATGTTTTCTTATAATATTACCAAGTGGCAGCATATATATTGAGAATAGCAGAGGGCCTAACACAGATCCTTGCGGCACCCCATAGTCTACTGACGTTATCTTTGATTTTTCCCCATTTAGACAGACAAAATGGTAGCGGTCTGATAAATCTGATCTAAACCAGTTTAATGCCTTTCCTGAACACCAGTGTAATTTTGAAGTCGATCTAAGAGTATTTTATGATCTATAGTATCGAACGCAGCACTAAGATCGAGTAGAACTAGTATTGAGATACAGCCTTGGTCAGAAGCTAGAAGTAAATCATTTGTGATTTTAACGAGCGCAGTTTCTGTGCTATGGTGTGGTCTGAATCCGGATTGAAATTTTTCATAGATATCATTTTCTTGCAAGAAAGAGCACAATTGAGCAGACACAACTTTTTCTAGTATTTTAGACATAAATGGAAGATTTGAAATGGGTCTGTAATTTGCTAGGTTATTATGATCTAATTGTGGCTTCTTAATGAGAGGTTTTATGACTGCCAACTTGAATATTCTTGGAACATGACCTAAAGATAAAGACGAGTTAATAATATTGAGAAGAGGCTCTTCCACTACAGGTAACAGCTCTTTCAGTAGTTTAGTGGGTATTGGATCTAATAAACATGTTGTTGGTTTAGATGCAATGATAAGTTTATTTAGCTCTTCCTGTCCTATAGTTGTAAAGCGGTGTAGTAGTTCTTGAGGGCGATAATTGAGGTTGAATCATAAGACATCATTAAAGGTTGTACATTTACAATTCTGTTTCTGATGCTTTCTATTTTCTCAGTGAAGAAATTCATAAAATCGTTACTACTAAACTGTAACGGAATATTTTGCTCAGGCGATGCTTGTTTATTTGTTAATCTAGCCACGGTGTTAAATAAAAACCTTGGATTATTTTGGTTATTTTCTATTAGTTTGCGGAGATGCTCAGCCCTGGCTGCTTTTAGGGCCTTTTATAACGTGACGTACTATCTTTCCACGCGATTCTAAAGACCTCTAAATTAGTTTGTTTCCATTTTTGCTCTAAGTTACGAGTTTCTCTCTTGATAACATGTGTAGCACTGTTGTACCATGGTGCTTTAGTTTTCTCTCTAACCTTTTTAATCTAATTGGTGCAACATTTTCTAATGTACTAGAGAAAATGGTGCTCATACTGCTAGTCATTTCCTCTAGTTCATCTGTTAGTTTGGGTTCACTGAGCAGCTGAGACAGATCAGGTAAGCTATTTGAGAATCTATCTATAGTGGTTGGAAGGATCGTTCTGCCTGGTCGATAACGCATTGGCGCAACATGACAGATTTCAGCAGTACGCAGTATGCAAGTTACCATGTAATGGTCAGTGACATCATCACTTTGTTGTATAATATCTATATCGGTTGGGTTGGTTCCATGTGATATAATTAAATCTAGTGTGTGATTAAGACGATGAGTCGGACCAGTGACGTTTTGCTTGACCCCAAAGGAGTTTAATAGATCTGTAAACGCAGCCCCTAACGCATCATTTGTGTTATCTACGTGTATGTTAAAATCTCCAACAATTAATGCTTTATCGACATTGACCAATAGATCTGAGAGAAAGTCTGCAAACTCTTTTAGGAAATCAGCATAGGGCCCTGGAGGTCTATATACAGTAGCCAAGGCTAGAGATAAAACGGTTTTCTTACATCTAAGAGCGTAACATTTAGCACTAGTACTTCAAACGAATTAAACCTGTGACCTGTTTTCTGAGTAACATTTAGAATATCTCTATAGATTATTGCAACACCGCCGCCACGACCAATCAGACGGGGCTCATGCTTATAAAAGTATCCTGGTGGAGTAGACTCATTTAGACCGAAATAATCATTTGGCTTAAGCCAGGTTTCAGTAAGGCAAAGTACATCGAAACTATTATCTGTGACCATTTCATTTACAATAACCGCCTTAGGTGTGAGCGATCTAATGTTTAGAAGACCTAGTTTTAGAAATTGTTTTTGTTTACTAATATTGAGATTTTCTGGTTTAATCACAATTAGATTTTTCCTAGATCTTACAGTAGATTTAAAGTTTGACCTCACTAAACGAGGAATAGACACAGTTTCTATATAATGTTCTACATTGGTACTTATGTCAATTAAGTTAGGACAGCAAAGACTGTGATTTGAACTTTGACTTACTAGTCATATGGTGGTGTGTAACGCCCTGGAGATGTTGTCCGACAGTAGAGCCGCTCCGATTCTGCTGGGGTGAAGGCCATCAGGACGGAAGAGCCTAGGTCGCTCCCAAAACAGATTCCAATTATTTACAAAGAGCAGCTTCTGTTCATTACACCATGACATTAACCATTCATTTAGAGCAAGTAATCTACTAAACCTTTCATGTCCTAGTCGGTGCGTGGGAAGGGGTCCAGACACGATGATCGTTGCTTCAGGCGATGTTCTGCGCACCGTCTACCAGACTCCTGTAGTCCTTCTTCAGAACCTCCGTCTGCGGAGCCTGATGTCGTTCGTTCCGCGTGCAGCACGACAGCTCCGATGCGCTCGTCACCGTTCAGGATCTCGGGAACCTGTGCAGCGACATCGAGAACACGAGCACCAGGAAAGCAGTGAGTGCGCACCTTACCTTTACCTGAAGTAGCGGACATGCCGGACGATGGAAGTACCGATGACCACAGCGTCGCGTTCCGTCTCGCGAAGAGGGAGAAGCGGTTCTGAGTGGAGATCTCGAAGACCGGGAGGGGTGGAGAGGTCCTTGCTCTGGTCCTGGCTCGCGTCTTCCGCTGTGGAAACACCCAGGGTCCATGGTGCTGTGTCGGTGCCGGAGTGAAGCGAAACCAGGGATGATCGCGTCCTGGGTGCTTGGGTCCTGTGCAGAGAACACACGGAGTAGACGAGGTCGGAGTCAAAAGTTACCAACCACTGGTCTTCACCTCACAGCCGGTGTAAAAGAATCGGGATAGGACTCGGGCAGAAATCATGTTCATGGATGCGATTATTAAGGTTACTGTAGTGTGAAGCAGAGCAGGGGCGAGTGTTGTGGGAGCTGAGCGAGGCCACTGAAGCGATGGTTAATAAGATGATAGAAATATAATATTTATATATACATATATATGTATTTAGAATTTATATACACTAAATACAATTTATTCTCTTAGAATTTCTAAGCTAAGTTAGCCGTAGCTCTTTGAGTGATCAACATTTAGCTAGCTAACCTTCTACAGATAAAAATAACTTTTATAACTATGTCAGATATGTTTTTATTTTTTTGACTGGACAAACATTCTTCATAACATAGCCTAACAGGGTGGAAATTTAAGAGTGGGACAAAAAAAAAAAAAGGTGGGCGTGAAAGTTGAAGCTTACTTCATTTTGCACAGTTGAATTCCAGCAGGAAAAATAGATTATGTAATTTCATGAAAATGGTCTCAATGGTATTGTGGTCTTATTTGGAAGTCGAGAAATACATACTAACAGGGTGGAAGATGACTTCAGGGATATGGTAAATAAAGAAAATTGTTTAAAATTAACTATAGTTTCACATGATTTATATGTATGCTTAGAGGTAGTTTAGTCTTGTCATAATTTAAAAATATTTTGAGGTTTTTATCATTTATATTTCTTAAGGAAGTTGATTACGTTGCACTGAGGACTGATAAAATTTAATGCACCAATAAAAAGGTGTGTAAAACACAAAAGGATTTTCAATGTCTACAATCTCTGTTTAAGTGATAAAGAAGACCTACATCTACAATTTTAGCCATTTATTATGAATATGTGGCTCATTTTAGAGAAAATGTGAGTAAATAAATCATTGAGACAGGAAAAGTCATTGTATACCAGGAATGACACAGCTATATTGGTCTAAAAAAAAATCGCATCTTTTAATTTTCCATTGGTCTTAGTACATGATGTAATTAGAGTCAAGTTTTAAATAGGAAAAATATTGAAAGTCTTTGGTCATTTTTTTGAGTGCTAATGGTCTAATCCGATTCAATGATGTATGCTAAGCTATGCTAAAAGTGCTACCGCCAGATACAGAGATCGGCTGAATGGATTCAAAAACGGTAAAACTCTAAGGGATTTGGAAAATAAGCCTATTTTTTTTTAAAAGTTGAGTGTTCCTTTAAGAGGTATGTGTGTTATATAATTAATGAAGTTATATTAATATAACTAAATGTGTTATATAGTTACAGTTATAATATACAATATTATATATTAATTATAAAGCACTATCATAACAAGTTACTGTTTAAATGTTAGTTCATTTCAAATATATTTAATATTTATTTTAATGTCATCTCACACATGGATCTGCATTCAATTAATTAGCATCAAACAAACAACATAATCCTTATTCTTAGTGAATAAAGATTACTTATTGAATGAAGAGATTGAAAAAAAATATTTCACAACCACCAAATAGGTGGCGATGTGCAATAAGTGGGTTATGTAGACCTTCATTAAACAAAAGAAGAAGAGGAAGCTCTGTCTGTTTCCATTGTGTGTATAATCGATTTGTCGCTTTGCTGAATTTAAATGATTACGTTGCACCGAGGACTGATAAAATTGAATGCACCAATAAAAAGGCATGTAAAACACAAACGGATTTTCAATATCTACAATCTCGGTTTAAGTGATAAAGAAGATCTACATCTAAGAATTTAATGGACTGTTCCATTATATCCACCTTTAAATAAAAATGAATGGTGGTAAAACCATAAGTAGAATGTTAGAAATAAAACTGTTATTGTGTATAGAACTTCAATAAATAGCATTACATTTGTATTTATTCATTGAAACATAATGTTTTTTGTACATGCATACACGCAGACATATGGATATAAATATCTTATTTATTTGATCACAGTAATATTGCAAAATATTATTACAATTTAAAATAGAAATAGTTTATTATTTATTGTAAAATGTAATGTATTTCCGGTGATGTGAAGCTGAATTTTCAGTGAAATAGAAATCTTTTGTAAAATTACAAATGTATTTACTGTCACTTTTGATCAAATTAGTGCATCCTTTCTGAATAAAAGTATAATGTCCATACAGCAAAAAAAAAAAAAAAAAAAAAAACAGTTTCCAATTTTTTCAAGAAAATTACTAATGGACTGATAGGGGTGACCGGATTTAGAGAATCAGGCAGATAGGGATCTATTTATCCGCATTTTATTTTTATTTTTTATAATTCTCTTTACAACTGTTTTAATTATCCTTGTTTTTATTTTTAATTCTTACACATGGTATTCTTATTTCTTATGTAAAGCACTTTGAATTGCCATTGTGTATGAAATGTGCTATATAAATAAACTTGCCTTGCCTTGTTGAGGATGTCTTGTGTGTTCACGGTTAACATACTCTGAATTGTGTGATCTTACTCACGGATGTGTTTTTGGAACCAGCATACCTCGAGTAAGCAAGGTTTGGTCAACCGAGAGTTCAAGGTATATGTGGTGGTAGGCTAACCTTGCAGTCTGGAATACCCCCAGAAGCGACTTGCGCGAATAAATCGTAGTTGGACACTTGAACATTTTGAGTTTACTCGCTTCATTTGCACGTGACATTCACTTCAGTTCCAGTCTCGTTGCAAAATTGCTGACATGGATTATTTTAAAATATAAGCTCAATTTGCCAGCTTTAGTTTGTAGTCTCAATATGTAGCTATATGAGTGTTTAACAAATTTTATTACATTTTTATTTTTATGTAGATGAGTCAGTCTCTGTTTCCTTTCTTGAATTGTATTGATTTGTCAGTGGAACATAAAAGAAAAATTGAAGAATCTTTATGCAGCTCTTTTGTCTGTTTTGGCCCAAAAATATCAACGAACATTATAATATACAATAAATGATGTGACCCCTTTAAATAAATGCTTTTTGTAAAAAAAACTGCTCTGAGACACATAGGCTAAGGATCCAAATCCAGTTTTATTGAAAGCAATTGTAGTCGAAAACAGGCAAAAGGTCATAAACACCGGTTAACCAGTCCAAACAGTCACAGGAGCACAGGCAAAAACAGAAGAAACCAAGAAAACCAGGCAGACTATCAAAAAAACCAAGAGACAGGAAACCAGGAAAATGCTCAGAATTGCATGTTACATTACAAGACTTCACAATGAATGACTGAGATAACCAGGCTTATATAAGGTGAGGTAATGAGACAGCTGTAAACAATCATGGATGATGAGACCATGCACTAAGTTATGGGTAATGTAGTTTGTAAATAACAATAGTCCGTGGTGGAGTGGTGGAGTTCCCCCTGGTGGCTCTCAGGAGCACTCCAGCTGGTGACTGTGACACTTTTAAACAGTACCAGAGAAACATTTGAAGTGAAAAGGCAAAGGCCTGTAATAAAACTGTTTGAAATCTCTATCTTGACTAGAGCCTAGACTAGACTAGAACCTGTGGATAAAAATAAGAATAATAAATATAAAATTAGGTGCACCCTCATTCATGGTTATTTAGGTTAAAGATGCTATTCTTGTATTATTAGAAAGATTTAGGTCAGTCTTAAAACTTATAAGAATAGTGTCCCAAAAATTCTCTCATAATTTTTACTCACCGTCATATCAGTCCAAAGTCATACACAGCTATTTTTACAGTAAAACACAAAAGGACAATTCTGAAGAATCTTTACGAATCTTTTCCATACAACATATTTTCATAGTCCCCATGTCTGTAAAAACAATGGTATACACTAGATTGCCAAAAGTATTGGGACACCCCTCTAAATCATTGAATTCATGTGTTCCAATCACTTCCATGGCCACAGGTGTATAAATCAAGCACTAGGCATGCAGACTCTTCTACAAACATTTGTGAAAGTATGGGTTGCTCTCAGGAGCTCAGTGAACTCGAGCATGGCACCGGGATAGGTTGCCACCTCCAGCGTAGCGTTAGCACTGGCAGGTCATAAGTCAAGCTCGCATCAGCTGACTGTCAGCTGATCACGTCTACCCATAGGAATATGACCTCTATCACAGCATACCTAAGCTCCTTCAGTACTATCAGCAGCTATATCGCATTTCTCCAGAGCTCATTTACCCTCTTCCATCCCCAGCTCCTCCGCTCTTCCAGTCAGTATTTGGTATTCTCATTCCCCTTGAATCAGACTAAATTCCCAAATTATTTTGTACATTTAAAGGGATAGTTCACACAAAAATGAAAATGTGATGTTTATCTGCTTACCCCCAGTGTGTCCAACATGTAAGTGTCTTTGTTTCTTCAGTAGAACACAAATTAAGATTTTTAACTTCAACTGTTGCAGTCTGTCAGTCATATAATGCATGTGAATGGGTAACAATTCTATGAAAGTAAAAAAAAACATGCTTAGACAACATGCACAAAGAGCCCTGTGGCTCATGACCACACATTGATATCTTAAGACACAAAACAATCAGTTTGTGTGAGAAATTGAGCCGTATTTATATCATTTTTACCTCTAATACAATGCTTTATCCAACAGCCTGGAACGTGCTTCACAAGGAAGGTCAATATACACGCTCTGGTGTAAACTACGCCAGATCCTGTATACCGGAAGTGATGTCTTTACGCCAGAGCGGAAGTGAAGCGCGTTCCAGGCTGTTGGATATAGCATTGTATTTGAGGTAAAAAACGATATAAATATGGCTCGATTTCTCACATTTCTCACAATCTTTGTGCATGTTGTCTAAGCATGTTTTTTTTTACTTTCATAGAATTGTTACCCATTCAGATGCATTATACGACTGACAGACTGCAGCGGTTGGAGTAAAAAATCTTAATTTGTGTTCTACTGAAGAAACAAAGACACTTACATGTTGGACGCACTGGGGGTAAGCAGATAAACATCACATTTTCATTTTTGGGTGAACTACCCCTTTAATATCAACATTAATGATATCTGCAATACATTATGTTGGTTCTGTTCTGTTTACCCTAAGGGGCGTTATTACTGCTCTCCCTGCTCGTATCCCTGCTAGGCTGCATGGTAGAGATGCGCGGATGGGTTATTTCATCCGCAACCGCATCACAAAACTCATCATCCGTCTGCCATCCATCCGCACCAACGTTTTTTCATTCTTTTACCAATTTTCAAAGCCGCATCTAACATCCACTAATTGTTTAAAGGTCTATGAGCGCTGCTGACGCGAGCCGCGAGGCTAGAAAGCGCTTGCCTGTTCTAGAAAGGATAGGGTACTGAGCCAGTGCAACACAGATTTTAAAAGGCTTCTGTACAATTATATCATTGTAATAACATATAACATAGTAATGCCTATCGCAATTTTATTTTTTTTGCAAAAAGAAAGAAATAAAATAAGTCGTTCACATTATAGGCAAATTAACTACGCACTGTCATGTCAAGGTGACGAAGAAATTAAACCGTTAATTTTGACTGCATGGGAAGTCTTTTTCAGGCAATTATTTTTATACCAGCAGGCCTAACAATCATATAAGAAACAAACTATGGAGCCTCATTATTAAAGAAAATGTCAACTCTATTAATTTACTGAAATTCGCTGAAAGTCCACCTTACAAAAGTGCATGTTCACATTTTTTATTGTCCATAACAACCCCAAAACTTGCCTGCTTGCTTTGCACATCTAATTAATGGGAAAAATTTTCGACTATTTTTCTTACCTTCTTCTTTTTTCTTTTTTTTTTGTAGATGTTATTGAGCTTGTAGAAGTTTAGCTTTTGCGTTCTTCTGAACATCTCGCGCTGCCATTGCCCGATGTCATTTCTGATATCACTCCATAATCGGTCTCTCTTTTAAATGCCTATTCCCTGAGTGGTAGACTACAATGACTGGCTGTTTTAAAATATATTTAATATCGAAACAAAATAACCCAGGCAGTCTCATCTACGAGACGTTTAGGCCTCCATACTGACAGCTGGCTGAGCTGGGCTCATAGCTTGCAGGTTTGCTTAGTGTAGATAATAATATTAAACAATGTTTATATTTTTTTCCGCCCATTCCGTGGTTTATCCGTGGAGTCCGCCTCTGTAACCGCCAACCGTGCATCTCTACTGCTGCATGGATGCGCAGGGAGTTCTTGCCCAGAATAGAACCATACCTCCAATTCAACCTTAATGCTAATAGTCAATCTATCATCTTTGATTACAGTAGTCCTGACAGAACTGTGCAATAAGTCCATTTGTGAAATTTAACACACTACACTAAATATTCCACGCTCAACTATTAGTGGTATTATAACAAAGTGGAAGCAACTGGGAACAACAGCAACTCAGCCACGGAGTGGTGGGCCCATATAAAATCACAGAGCGGGGTCAGCGCATGCTGAGGCGCACAGTGTGCAGAATGTAGTCAATAGCTACAGACCTCCAAACTTCAAGTCTGGGTTTGGTGGTTGCCAGGAGAACGGTACTTGCCTGACTGCATTGTGCCAAGTGTAAAGTTTGGTGGAGTGGGGTTGTTTTTCAGGGGTTGGACTTGGACCCTTAGTTCCAGTGAAAGGAACTCTTAATGCTTCAGCATTAATTTCATGCTCCCAACTTTGTGAGAACAGTTCGGGATGGCCCCTTCCTGTTACAACATAACTGCGCACCAGTGCACAAAGCGTCGGTCCATAAAGACATGGATGAGCGAGTTTGGTGTGGAGGATCTTGACTGGCCTGCACAGAATCCTGACCTCAACCTGACAGAACACCTTTGGGATGAATTAGAGCGGAGACTGCGAGCCAGGCCTTCTCATCCAATATCAGTGCCTGACCTCACAAATGCACTTCTAAAAGAATGGTCAAAAATTCCCATAAACACACTCCTAAACCTTGTGGAAAGCCTTCCCAGAAGAGTTGAAGCTGTTATAGTTGCAAAAGTTGGACCAACTCCATATTAAACCCTACGGATTAAGAATGGGATGTCATTAAAGTTCATGTGCATGTAAAGGCAGGCATACCAAAACTTCTGGTAATATAGTGTAAGTAGTCCATATATGTTCATATGTGCAGTATACCTCTGAAGTATCTTTGTATGATAAACACTGATACCATTTCCATAGACTGAAGCTCAGAAATGTCATTAAAATGCTGCAGCAAAACATTGTTGACACTAAAATGCCATTGGTGTGTAGGATGGAGAATGTTTTTTAGAAGAGGACATCACAAACTATGTCACTCTGAACTTGACTGAACTGGATTTAAAAATATAAAATAAAAAAAACTCTCTTTCATTTTTATTTTTAAATGCACCATTCCATTTAAATGTACACTCTTTCTGAGCTTGGTTGCTGTTTCATTGTGATTGCAAAGATCAGGGTAAGTTGAGGTGAGTCCATTAGGAATTAATTGTGTTTGTTTAATTCAGGGCTCACGTTTCCCTGCTCTCACTGAGGCTGTCACAGCGATAGGGCCATGCAACCAGACACGCTGTGGGTACAATTGGTCATACTATCCACCTTCACATCCTCAGACTGTTACTGAGGGAAAGACAAGTGACATTCATGTGGATCCATTCAATTTATTATTCAGGTGTGCCACAGAGCTGCAGTTGGATGAAGATTATTTGTGCATGCGCATGAACAATTAAAAGGGGTACTTCAGCGCTGGGAAGATGAATCTGTATTTAAACTGGGTCATTAATGTAGTAGAAATGTGAAATGTATTTTTTGAATTTGGTGCCTTCTAGACTGAGAAAACACAGAAAATGCATTTTTGTCTCATGGGGATGAAAGACAACAATTCCCAGAATGCACTTCGCTGCCCTACTCTACTCTACTCTATTTTAATATAGCCTACTTTTGAAATATAATTTCTATCTGTGATGCAAAACTGAATTTCCAGCATCATTACTCCAGTCTTCAGTGTCACATGATCCTTCAGAAATCATTCTGATATGATGATTTATTATTATTAATGTTGTGGAAACAGTTGTGCCGCTTAATATTATATTTGTATAACCTGTGAAACATTTTTCAGGATTATTTCATGAATAAAAATTAAAAGATGAAGAAAGAATAGCATTTATTTAAAATATGAATATTTTTTAACAATACACTATCGTTCAAAAGTTTGTGATCAGTGATTATTTTTCTTTCTCTTTTTTTTGAAAGAAATTATACTTTTATTCAGCAAGGATAAATTGGTCAAAAGTGATAGTAACGATAAATATATGAATAAATGCTGTTCTTTTTAACTTTTTACAAATCAAAGAATCCTGAAAAAAGTATCACAGGTTATAAAAAATATATTAAGCAAAGCAGCACAACTGTTTCCAACATTGATAATAACTGAGAATCAAATCATCATATCAGAATGATTTCTGAAGGATCATGTGACACTGAAGACTGGAGTAGGCCTAATGATGCTGAAAATACAGCTTTGATCAGTGGAATACATTGCATTTTAAAGTACATTAGAATACAAAAACATTTTTTTAAATTGTAATAATATTTCACAATATTACTGTGAAATATTTCGATGAGCATAAGAGCATAAGAGACTTCTTTCAAAAACATAAAAAAATATATATGTTTCCTTTTGACCGGTACACTTACACACCATGTGAGATGCGATTGATCGGTTTAACAGCACTATTTATATATTTAAATATGTATTTATTTGTAGGTATAGGGTATCTGTCAACAGAAATTCACTTTCAGAAATAAATCTACAGACACATTTCCACTGGGGTCAAATATGTGACAACTTGTCCCGGAGTTTTTTCAAACGTAATATCCTATGCATCCTACTTCCCAGAGCCAAGCATTAATCGGTGCAGTGGAATAGATGTAGGCTACACTCGTCACTTCAAGAGCTCGCGCCCGTTTTCCGTTCACACGCGCGCTCGACACGTTCTCTCCTTGTGGCCAATCCCACCATCAGCTGTCAGGCGGATTACCTCAAGCCCAGCGAGTCGCCTAATGCCTGGTGGTATTGGTGAGCGACATTTAGTCCACAGTGACCGACAGCACCCGCATCGTCATCTTCGGTTCATGCGATCCTTGAGGATCCCCAAGCATGTCGGGAGGCAAACGCAGAGGAAGCACAAAACGCTGAAGCAGCAGCAGCACCACGCCTTCCGCGATATTCCGCGCCTGTAGCTGGTGCTCTGGCGTCGGTTGGAGTAGACATTGCGGATCCCAACTCCTCCAGGATCCATAATGCCCGTTAGTCAAGCCTGACACCACCGAAATGCTGCCGGGCTCTATTCAGATAACTGGAGAGGCGCTGTCCGGTGCTGAAATCAAAGACATATGCGACAGCCTGAAGGAGAACAGTGTGCGGCTGCTGTCCGTGCGCGGCTGTCAGCTTGCCGACCGAGACTTCGGCCGTGTGTGTCGCGGCGTGGCAGAGTCTCACTCTCTGGCTCAACTCAACCTGAACCTCGGCGTGGTGTCCACCATCGGCCGGACCAAGCAGCTGGCAGATGCTCTGAAGGCCAACAGATCCATTCAGACCCTCTTGTGAGTGTTTCCTTTAGAAGGACAGTATTATTATCGAGAACTGTGCTAGTTGCCTACTTTTCTAAGCGAGCAGACTTAAGAAATCGACATTTCGAGAGACCTTCTAGTGAGCTGTTTTTACTTTGACAAGCAGGCTAATTAACCCCAAAACCACATCCAGTATAGTACATCTGCTCTGGCTTGCGAACTAATCTACCGTAATCTTTAAAATCGCCATTGTGTGCTATGAATATTGTTGGCTCAATGACAAATTGCTTGTGATGTAAATGTAGATGTAGTCTACAATGTAAACAAAGAAACTCTTGCAACGCACTAAAACATTCCTGCATTTCTTTCAACATACAGAAAACATACGTTTAGTTCTTCTTTATTTTAAGTTTTCTATATATATATATATATATATATATATATATATATATATATATATATATATATATATATATATATATATATATATACATACATACATACATATATGTATATATGTATACATGTATAGAAAAGAGTATAGATATTATTTGTTTTTATAAAATGAGTTTGACGATCTCACATTGACTCGCCACTCGATTCCAAGCGACTCCGATTACGTCATTGTAATATTAGCTCACTGAACTGTGACTGGTCGTCCTTCGCAGATTATTTGCATACCGTTTTTTTCTTTCCTTTTTTTTCAATTTGCTTGTCAACAAAATAATAGGCGGGCTTTAGCATATCATTAACTATTCTCTGAAGCAGGGGAGTTTCAATAGAAGCCAGATTATCCCAGTATATTCTTCTGTTGATATGAAATTAGCAAAATGTCCTCCAACCAATACGCCTATAGGTCATTTGTCCAGGGCCGGCCCTGACCAATTTGCTGCCTTTTGCAAGATTTTTCTTGGTGCCCCTTGTGTCAAGGTTTAGCACTAACATTACGTTATCAGTCTTAGGTGTGGAAACACTGGTACTGTTTTATTTTTGTAATTTAAGTTGTTGTTTTTTATATGTTGGTTGTGTTTTAAAATGTTTACCCTGAATCCAGTCCATTCTACCCCTTCATTGTGTTCATGAGATATATATATATATATAAATACACACACACACCTACGCCACATTACAGCCTAAACACAAATAGCAAGAGTAATTGGATCTAACATTAGTGCACAAACTATTCATTAAGAAATTGCTAAAGTGTTTGTTTTCCAGTAGATGGGAGCAATCTTCCACTAAACTATGCACATTCGTGTTTTCACTATGAATTAAACTGAGAAGTTTAGATATTTAATGTGCATTTTACAAAATGTTTTGCTATTTTAAATAAGTCTGTATATAAATATCATTACTAATTTCGGAAAATACATTTAAAAAATGCCATATATCCCCTTAAAATTGCACAACTGTAAAAAAAATGTATATGTGGTAACAAAAACTGACATAATTTTTTTCAAAATCACACTACCCAGAACAACTGCTTGCATAAAGTTTAAAGTAAAAATAACTGGAATTAATTAGCGATCATTTGTATTTTACAATGCAATTAGATAAACTGTTCATTCATCACTTTATCTCTGTCTTCATCCCCTTATTATATCTTATATCTTCCCTGCATCAGAGGGCTTTTGTCTTTTTGACACTGTGAATTCGGCCATCTGTCATAAATAATCAGGCAACTTTCACTGTCTGGCGCGAGCGACCAAGCACCCTAAAAAACGAAAGCAATCCTGTCTACATTAGATGTGAGAGAGGCGACACGACACAACACATTCCCTACGTTAAACTGATCGCGCGTTCTATATCTGACGCACTAATGCACTGGCTGGCTTTTTTTTTTTTGGTAATATTTCGAATTAATATTAATAAAATAATACCAGTTATAAAATCACTCATTTTGGCGCCCCTATGGATGAGTGGCGCCCCTAGCATTTGCCTATTCCGCCTATGCCGCAGGCTGGCCCTGCATTTGTCACTTCCTTGAAATACGACCCATAGGACCGTTTACTAAAGCTGTGCCCCTATCAACAACAGGACACTTTAATTTTAATGCATTGTTCCCTTTTATCAGTGTAATATTTCAGGTTTTGCATAGCTCATTTGGTAGAGTATTGCAATATACATTGCATTGCAATAACATGTAGTCATGTGATCATGCAATCGTGGGTTCGATCCTAGGAAATACATGTGCTGATAAAGTGTGTATGCACTATAAATCACTGGGTAGGTTTAGGGATGGGGTGGGTTTAGTTGTTAATAAATAAATAAAAAGTTTGCTAAATGGAAATATGACAAATGGTGGTAAAAAGTCCAAAATGAACACTTGGTAACGACAGTCATACGTCATTTCATGATATCAGACATAACACGTCATTATTTTTACGCCAGCTAGAGGGCGCATGATTTCAAAAATGTAAATAAAGGTCGTAGGGCCTATACCATGAAGCAGTTTAGCTGGCTAGCCAGATATGTTTAAGCTTAGTTTGTGCCAATCCTGGGTTTTAGGTACTATGACAGTAGCTCGGCTTTAATCGGTGTTAGTTGCCATGGTATCTTACGCTGCACGGCTAACCTGCTCCGGGGGCAGGTTATGTTCTGGATTCGAGATCTGAGATTTAAGTTTGACCAATCAGCTGTGAGCAAAGTGACTCATCTCTGATGCAATAAAGCCACTCCCCTGTTTCTCTTGCTCCAAATTAAAGGTCACGACATGATAATATATATATATATATATATATATATATATATATATATATATATATATATATATATATATATATATATATATATATATATATATATATATATATATATATATATATTGTCTAATGATGATTACTTAATATAATAATTGTACAATTATAAATTACATAGTAAAATATGTTCAAATAGAAATCAGTTATTTTACATTTTAATAATATTTCACAATATTAAAGTTATATATTTAAAGTATATATATATATATATATATATATATATATATATATATATATATATATATATAAACTACTTTCACAACTATTTTCTTTATTTATCCTCTTACATGGAAAATTATTTTCTTCTTTGTAAATGCTTTTAAATTCTTTATATATACTTCAATGTCTTTATCTAAAGCAAAAGAGTTTTGAATCACGTTAGCTCTCTAGCGAGAAATGAGTCACACTTTGCGTTGAAAGGCATGTGATTGGCTGCTCACTGCTGATGTCACACTTTCATGTGCACGTGCTCCACAAACTCAGGATCAAAGCCTGAGTTGACAGAGAAAGTTGATGATCAGCATCATGGGACCAACAAAGCCTGAATTGATTGGTTTGGTTTTGTCAACTCAAAACTAATCCTATAACCCTGAGTTTGTTGATCTACCATCATGGTACAGGCCCGTAATAAGGTGCTTGAAAAATAACCTATAGAGTCTGGACATTCAGGTAGATATAGCAATATAGCTATGTATAGCTATGCAATATATTATGTATATGATGTATTTTACGATGTTATGATGGATTTAGTCTCGCATAGCCAGACCTTTAGACTGATGGCAGAAGGTCTGGACTCATCGCAGCTTTCATTGGTCAAGGGTATGTAACACATATCACAGTTTGTTTTGTTCCGCGTCATGTTTAAGGGTGTGAAAATGTAAAGTTAAAAGGACCGTTGAAGAACGCAACACACACGTCTCGCGGACCAACCAATCAGATGATGACTTTGAAACTCCTGAAGCGTTTCCAGATAAGTGTGCCAGATGCATCAGACGTTCAGCCAATGGTCCGTGGGTGTGACGTCTTAGGCTGAGACTATGATATGATGTTCAGAGCGTTTATAAGGAGACTGATTTTCATAAGGCAGTCTTAGATAGAGAACAGGATCATGGTTTGTCTAACATTAGCAACACATTATTAGCTGTTTGATAACGTAGTCAAGCAAAAGAATAATCATATTCATTACCGCGTCCGACGTTGTGCAGCGTTTACTACAGTAAGTTGGACTTGGCTGACGAGTGAGTGGGGGCGGAGCTAATTTGCATATTCATAAATCGGCGTTTACCAAATAAAGCATAGTTGTGGAGTTACATTCAAGCTATTTTGAGGCATGAAGACATTTTTTTTCACAGGAAAAAACTTTTAGATGTGTCATTTTGGTGATCAAAGATAAGTCTTAACTAAGTTTCTTTACTACAAGGGGACTTTGATGTCTGTATCTCTGAATAGCATGAAGAAGGTGTGCAGAGGCATGGAAATACACACGTTGACATGCATTTGCATCGAAAGCAATAATTGGATGAATATTTTATGGTCCTTCCACGGACAATATACATACATATAGATACATTTAGAACCCTTAGTGATTTCTATCAGGATGTGAAGAGACTTTGAACCAGGATAACACAAAATGTTTTGCCTACCCTGCCTTTAAAACGTATAAAACGTTATTGTTTTGCTGCCATTTTCTTCAGGGAAGGCAAATTTAGCACAGAACGTAATGTCCGACTCTGTCCACTTTTCCTGTTCCCTTTATAGTCTCCACGGAAGTCCACTTTTAGATGCAGGACTGGTCACCCTGAACGGAGCCCTCTCCACTCACCCCTCTCTGGTGTCCTTGGATTTGGGAGACTGCATGCTGGGAGATGAGGCCGTCCGCCTCATTTGTGGCATGCTTCCTCCGGATGGAGCCAAATCAGGTAAAACAGCTTCACCAGTCAACAGTGTTTCCATACAAAACCCTGATACATTGAGATTAAATAAGCAGTTAGTATATGTTATGTTAAAGGGATTGTTCACCCAAAAATGAAAATTAGCCCATGATTTATTCACCCTCAAGTCATCCTAGGTGTGTATGACATTCTTCTTTCAGACGAATAAAATCAGAGTATTATTACAAAATTCCAGGCTAATCCAAGCTTTAGAATGGCAGTAATAGTGGCTCTGTTTGTGAAGTCCATAAAAAGTGCATCTGTCCGTCAAATAACTGCTCCACGCGGCTCCGGGGGGGTTAATAAAGGCCTTCTGAAATGAACCGATGCGTTTGTGTAAGAAACATATCCATATTTAAAACTATCATGTAAACCTTCGGCCGACTGCTTGCCTGTCCAATTAATGGTAAAATTGTTGAAAGTCCTAGCACGACCATGCATGGAGCAGTTATTTGACTGACAGATGCACTTTTTATGGACTTCACAAACAGAGCCACTAATAATGCTATTCTAATGCTTGGATTAGCCTGGAATTTTGTAATATAACTCCGATTTTATTCGTCTGAAAGAAGAATGTCAAATGACTAGGATGACTTGAGGGTGAGTAAATTATGGGCAAATTTTCATTTTTTGGGTGAACTAACCCTTTAAGAGTGTTAGTGTACACCGATCAGGCACAACATTATGACCAGGTAAAGTGAATAATACTGATTATCTCTTCCTTCACGGCACCTGTTAGTGGGTGGGATATATTAGGCAGCAAGTGAACATTTTGTATTCAAAGTTGATGTGTTAGAAGCAGGAAAAATAGGCAAGTGTAAGGATTTGAGTGAGTTTGACAAGGGCCAAATTGTGATGGCTAGACGACTGGGTCAGAGCATCTCCAAAACTGCAGCTCTTGTGGCTGTTCCTGGTCTGCAGTGGTCAGGATCTGTCAAAAGTGCTCCAAGGAAGGAACAGTGGTGAACCAGCGACAGGGTCATTGATGCATGTGGGGAGCGAAGGCTGGCCGTGTGGTCGGATCATAAAATTGCTCAGGAAGTTAATGCTGGTTCTGATAGAAAGGTGTCAGAATACACAGTGCATCGCAGTTTGTTTCGTATAGGGCTGCATAGCCGCAGACCATGCTGACCCCTGTCCACCACCAAAAGCGCCAACAGTGGGCACTTAAGCAATGGAAGAAGGTGGCCTGGTCTGAAGAATCTCGTTTTCTTTTACATCACGTGGATGGCCGGGTACGTGTGCTTCGCTTACCTGGGGAACACATGGCACCAGGATGCACAATGGGAAGAAGCCAAGCCAGTGGAGGCAGTGTGATGTTCTGCTGGGAAACCCTGGGTCCTGCCATCCATGTGGATGTTACTTTGACACGTACCACCTACCTAAGCATTGTTGCAGACCATGTACATCCTTTCATGGCATCTTTCAGCAGGATAATGCGCCCTGCCACAAAGCAAAAAGGGTTAAGGAATGGTTTGAGGAGCACAATAATGAGTTTGAGGTGTTGATTTGGCCTAAAAATTCCCCAGATCTCAATCCAATCGAGCATCTGTGGGATGTGCTGAACAAACAAGTCTGATCCATGGAGGCCCCACCTCACAACTTTTAGGACTTAAAGGATCTGCTGCTTACATATTGGTGCCAGATACCACAGCACACCTTCAGGGGTCTAGTGAGTCTATGCCTCGACGAGTCAGGGCTGTTTTGGCAACAAAAGTTGGACCAACACAATATTAGAAAGGTTGTAATAATCGTATGCCTGATCAGTGTATATTACAATACTTTTGGATGGCTGACTCAAATGCCAAGAAATATGTCAGAAATGTGCAAAACTGACACATTCTTGTTGCTTTTGCATTTCTTCTGCTGTCTTTCTCTCATTTATCAATGTGAACACATAACTAATATTAAAAAAAGTATATAACCGGTTTTGTATTTTTGTAACACATTTGGTTCTAAGGCTGTGTTTTAAGTTTTTCAATCATTTTGAAAATACTGTAATCCCAGCTAACACAAATATTGTATGTTCTAAGTTATGAAAACGTTATTTCTGAATGTTCTCAGAATGTTCAAAACATTCCTATAATAACAATACTAAGGGAACAAGTAAAATTATTTATGTATTTTGAGACAGAGGTCTCCTAAATGGTTTTCAGTTTTGTTCAAGCTAATTTAAGCTACAGCTTTGCAATAACGGATGAATATGTAAAAGTATGGTATTTGGGGTTAAAGGTGCTGCTGCTGTTGGGCTGAAAGACATTTAACATGATAATAAACAGCATCTGTTGACATGACATGGTTAGATTCAGATGGGAAATATCATATATCAAATTTGGGTTTCCAGTGTCCACCCAAGATAATCACCATAATATATAATGAACCATCAGATTTAAAAATATGATAGCCAATTAATCATATCATATAATAAAATATAATTTACTGTCACTACTGTAATTCTATATAAAATTAATATGGGATCTCCTTCACTGCTTTCAGAATCTTTACTTTTTTTATTATTTTTTTCCGATGTTTCTATATTAACATTTTAAATGACTGCATATTTATTGAACAAAAATTAATTATCTTATTTATCAAATTAAAATAGTTCAAACAAATAGTTCAAATAAAATATTATCAAACAGAAAGTAGTTCAAACTGTGCTAAAGTGATTGTTAGACATTATTTAAAACACATTATTTTATGCTAAAGTATTTGTTTCAATACTGTGTCTTTTCCCCCGAATGTCTGTGCCTGTGGGGTAAAAGCCCCCTGACCATCTCATATATTTAAGATATTTAAACAAAATAAACCACTTTTATGATTTATGTTCACACAAAATATGTTGCTCCATAAATGTTTAATACAAACATACATCTTTTTTCTGTAATCATACACAATGGGAGTAGAGGAGCCCGGGGGCATTGCCCCCCCATACCATCAAAATATTGTCCATCGTTGTAAGGACATCAAAATAGATTTTTTTGTTTCTCAATAATTTAAGAAAATTGTTTTATGTTCAGTTTAAATACCAATGCATACACTTAAACCCTTTTTTGTGTGATGCGGTCTCTGTTGCTGAAAAAAAAAAAAAATCCTCATCTGACTCATCGTATTGTTTTAATTACAATAGAATTAATGGTTCTGGAAATATGGATGTAATGTATATTAAATAGATTTAACTATATCTATATTATCTGGAGTTTATTGTGAACCTTGGTATTTATATGAAGGAAATTCATGTGTTGTTACAACTGCCCCCATATGCTGTTACAATCGATGTAACATTTGACTTCTAATGTTTCAATCAATTTGTGACTCTAACTTTGCTTGTAAAAACAGTTGGTGATTGTTAACAAGTAGAACATAGATACAAGTTACTGACATAAAAATTTTGTCCAAATATTTCAAATGGTTTTTGAGAAATGACAACATGACCAAAATTTGTTACAATTGCCCCCGGT
This sequence comes from Gobiocypris rarus, assembly GCA_023029165.1. Classification (NCBI taxonomy): domain Eukaryota; kingdom Metazoa; phylum Chordata; class Actinopteri; order Cypriniformes; family Gobionidae; genus Gobiocypris; species Gobiocypris rarus. The sequence goes on from CM040927.1 coordinate 6,042,871, forward strand.
CTCCCCTAATTAAAAGTACATTTTTCTTAAGGTGTGCCTTTAGCACCCTAACATTTAATGTTAGATGAACGTGTAAATAAAACGTTTGAGATATAAAAACGCTCCATTGAACGATGTATAGATAATGCTTTTGTGCCAACGTTTTGAGAACATTATTAAGGACCAGATAACTTTGCGGGAACGTTCCAGGAAGAACAGTTGTTCATAACAGAATGTTAGGGAAGTTTTGAGAACATTCCCTGTTAGTTGGAATAGTATCTTTAAATCTAGAAGCATGCTGGGAGCTATTGTGAATGAACAGTGCGATCAATAATACTGCACAGGGCTTAAAGAGCTGACACTGAGTGCCAACCCAGCCATCAGCAGCCAGGGCTGGGCTCGGCTGGCCATCGCCGTGGCTCACAGCTCACAGTTACGGGTCCTCAACCTTGACTACAATCCCTTAGGTGAGTGATCTTCTGTTCTTCAGTTTTGAGGTATGCATGTGTGCTGGCCATGATGCACAGATATTGTCAAACTGATTTGATCAGGGATTTGTTTTCAAGCTAATTGAAATACCATGAATATTTCCTTAAAAGCATTTTTAATCAGTTATATGCGTGACACATAAATCTATTTAACAATTAATTCAAAGAAGCAAGACTTTCCCTGAAGTACAGTGTAAGGTGTAGACGTTACAGTGTGTATATTGAGACATTTATATTGCTGACCGTGAATGAAACAGCCAGCCAAGCGTACAAATGTTTGGCTGGAGAAATGCAGGGTTTGCACTTTGAAAAGCGCTAGGTTTGCACGTTGCACCCCGAGTCCTCTGTCTCAGCTTTTCCCTCTGCTTGTGGTTTCCAGGAGATCACATCGCTGGGATGTTGGCTGTCTCTGTCGCATCCAGTCGAACTCTTGAAGTCCTGGACTTGGAGGGAACCGGCCTCACCAACCAGTCAGCGCAGGTGCATTACAAACTCACAACTGCTTCATGAAACAGCTGTTTTTGAATATGGTTACACTTTATTTTAAAATGTCCTTGTTACAGTGTATTTGTACATGTAACGCTACGATATGTAATGTTTCGCCGCTAGAGGTCGCTTATTGAAAACAAAGGCGTAGCTTAATGACGCCTTGATTTCGCCGCCTTTTATTCTGCCGCAGACGAGCGCATCTTCCGCTCATGTGTATTTGGGGTAATGTAGAGCTATTTTATCATATTACGCACATTTCAGTGTGTTGAAAGTTATGTTATAATGCTGCTCTGTGCGTTCGCTCGCACTACTATGAGACACTTGTTCACACTGCAGCACCCCCTGGTTTCACAGAATTGCAAATGCAATAAACATTTTTGTTAATTTACGTTTATTCATTTTTAGCATTTCAGTAATTTATTTGTATTAAACATTTTAAAGGTGCACTATGTAGGATTTTTGCAGTCAAATATCCAAAAACCACCAGGCCAGTGTTATATATTTTGTTCTGTTGAGTTCTTACAATATCCCAACCAAATGTTTCCAACTATTTTTAAATTGTGAGAAAATTGCTATTTTTACCAATGAACCGGGACGTGTGAGGGAGTCGCCTGTCTGTTGCATCATATATCTGCGTTACACTGGGGTTTCCTCTCACTGCAGTGTGAACAAGAGAGAACGCACAGAGTAACGTCATAACATCATTAAACACACTTAAATGTATCTAATATAATAAACAGAGCTTAGTTACCTAATACTCATGACCGGAAAAGCGGAGATTGTGCCGGTGACTGTGTCCCATCAAAATAAAAGTTCTGTTGCTCGTGAGGCATGTGTTTTACTGAATATACTTATTCAAATTAATGAATTATTGTTTTTGTTGCTTAATATCGAACTTATATTTCGAATAAAATTCAGGCTGAGAACATTACATGCCTTAAAGTGATAGTTCAACCAAACATGAAAAAAAGAAGAAAAAAAAATCTGCCATCATATACTTGCCCTCCATATTTCAACAGCAATACGTTACACTATTGTTCAATTGTTCATAGTAGTCATGGTAACTATAGTTCAGCCATTGACTAACATAGCGGGGACAGAAACACTAGGTAGTCAATGGCTGCTGAGATCTTGGTTACAAACATTCTTCCAAAAATGTCCCTTTGTGTTCAGCAGACCAAAGAAATTCATACAGGTTTGGGACAACTTGAGGTGACAGAATGATGTCAGAATTTTCATTTTTGGGTGAACTATCCCTTTAAGGCAGAACATTGTATGATCTTCAGTTACAGTCCAAAACTTGTATAAATGCCTATTAGAATGCAATTCTACTGCAAGAAAAACCATGGTCTACTCCAACCATTTAAAATACCATCTAAATTAAATCAGTGGTGAATTGGATGTGATGCATATAAGGTAATCTGTGCGGTAGATACATTAATTCTGCCCTTGAAAGGAGATGTGCGTGTATCAGGACCATAAATCAGATGAGTAATCCTAAACCTTTTCCTATCACCACCTGCTGAACAATAGCACTGTGGAGGAAAATAATGGATTAAGCACAACTTTAAGCCATAATACCTCTGTCTTCATCCTGTCATTGCAGCCTCATATTATTATCTTTCTTCTGTGAAACACAAAATGAGATGTTACGCAGAATGTCAAGAATAATCAGTCTTCATCCGTGTCAATACAACATGGCCTACGCCATCATTAATGGGTGAACTATTCCTTTAATAGCTCTTAAACCTTCACTGTTTCCTTAGGGACTGTCAACAGGAGGTAGAATTAGCAGAGGGTTATTGTGTCTTCATAATTCTCCACTAGAGGGCAAGGTTGGACAGAATTTCTTATTTGTGCTCTCAGTGTTTGTTCTCCAGTTTTTGCGTGTTCCTCTCATGAAGGCTGTAAGTACAAAGTTTGGACCTTTGTCCTGAAAAGACTCCCTGAAGTCTTTGATAGAGAGGTTGATAGCGCCTCATCTCTCCTGATGTCATGGGATGGTAAAGTGTGCATTGGTTGCAGAATCTCAGCAGGTGTAGTCGGTCATCCGGGTATTTGTGCCTACTGTATCATGATTTTGAAATTTACCCTGTAGTCAATAATTGTATCCCTTAAAACTCATCTTTGATCACCAAAATGCCATTTAAAAAACATTTCCTGTGAAAAAAAATGATTTGTGCTTTTAAAAAGCTTGAATGTAATTCTACACCCTTGCTTCATTTGGTATACACAGATACATAAATATCCAAATTATCCGCCTCCACTCACTCGCACAAGCTCAGAAATACAATCGGCCCACTTACTGTGCGCACATTAAGCGCACTTACACAATGCTCTTTACAACGTCGGACACATAACGTTAATTATGATTATCCTTTTGCTCGACTACATTATTAAACAGCTAATAATGTGTTGCTAATATAGTTCATCATAACATCATGTACAAAATTCACCCGCAATATTGCTAAATCTACCCGATTTTTCATATCAACAGAAAACTATAACCAGGATAACCTGGCTTCCCTTGAGACTCCACGCTGTTAATAATATGCTAAAACCCACCCACACGGTGACGTGATTGGTTACAAGGTAGTTTGATGACTTATGAATTTGTACATGGTTTGTCTTAAAGCATATTGAAAACACCACATAGACATACAAACAACATTAAAAACATGATTTTTCACCACAGGGGGTCTTTAAGTATTCGAACATTGTACTGATTTGATGATAATGTGCATATTCGGACATATGCTCTCATTAGCTTTTACTTCCAACACAACCTATTCAGCAAATGACAGCAAAAAATGGACAGCTTAAAGGCGCAGTGTCATTTACCATCGCTCAGCTTCACTGGCAAAACCCTGTCGTTTCAATAGGAATCCATGCGATCGGGATTTCTTGCGAGTGTCGAAAGATTCGCTGTGTTGACAGAAAGATGCCTGGTTTGAAATTGATTCGGTGAAAGCTGCTACGCTATTGACAACAGACAGTGGCTTTTTTCCCACTAAATTTCACTAATGTAACCGCACCTAAAGGCACACTGACATAGAATTGAAACGGAAATCATTCATTGAATACTACTAAACTTCCGTTCATTTGCATGTTGATTTAATGAATATTTTGGCTAACTTTATTATGTTTTCAGCAAGTCTTTTGGTTCTGTATGGGCCTGGGAAGTTTAGCTAAGAATCCAGATAAACATTTGCATCTCACTTTCTCTGCAGCGAGCCAGAGGCAAGAGAAGACACCGACTCCATCATTACATTTGTTTACAAGTCACACATTATATAGATGAAAGTATTTGGACACCTGACCATTACACCAATAGGGACTGTTATGATATTGCTTTCTAAATACATAGGCATTAATATGGAGTTGGTCTCTCTTTTGCAGCTATAACAGCTTCCACTTCTCTGGGAAGCATTTCCATAACATTTTGGAGAGTTTCTGTGGGAAATATTGCCCAGTCATGCACTGGAGCATTTGTGAGGTCAGGCACTGATGTTGGACATGAAGGCTGTGAATGTTCATTCCAAAGGTGTTAGATGGGGTTGAGTTCAGGGCTCTGTGTGGGCCAGTCAAGGTTTGATAGTCTGCGATAGAAAGACCCACCAACTTTTTAAGGCCAATGATATTGGACCCAGTCAATTTATCATCTCTAATTGAGCACACGTCTGTTTACCTACCCCTAACTAATAAACACTTTATTATTAAACACTTTATTGTCACTTTTCTAATATTTTCTTCATTCACTCAAACAATTCGAACCTCGGGTCAATTTGCGTCGAAACTCTATGCCATGCGTCTTACCCCTACACTATAGCCGCTGCAATTCATTTATTGTTTCAATAATTTTGTCTGGCCCAACCAGACGTTTAGTAAACAAGGCAATATATTATGTACTTAACGTAAATGGCATCTACTCCAGTAAAATTTTTCTGTGAGAGGACCCACCCACTTTTCATTTGCTTCCGACATCCATGATGCAATCCAAAAAATGTCCACAATGGTGAGCTTACTTTTTCCTCTGACATGATTTTGTATGGCAGCTACACAATTCATTTTCATTTTTTTTCCATTTTATTACATGTAGCAACAAGCGTTTGGGTGCAACACTGCCACCTGTGTAGGAGTGTCCTCCAGATAGTTGCTGCCGCCGGATTGTTTATGATATGATTGCATGAGATTTATTTGCTCTTTAAGTATTTATTTCCTCCCAATTTTTCAGTGTTCTTGACATTCATTTTCCTCATGCCTTTCCTTGTTCCTCTGTGGTCAGGTCTTTCTAGATATGGTGGAGAACTACCCCACCAGCCTGCGTGTCCTGGTTCTAGCGGAGAACGACATCAGCCCTGAGCTGCAGCAGCAGATCTCAGACCTCCTCTCCGAAGGCGAGGAAGAGGAAGATAAGGACGGAGAGGCCCGCGGCAGCTCGGTGACCCCCAGGGAGAAACCCAACTGGGTTCCCCACAGCAGTAAGGGCTGACCCAGCCTCTCTCTCTCAGCCTGTTCTCTTTACTTCAAGACTGTTTCACTTAGATTTCCGCTTTCTCTTTCCCTCTTTGTGTGTGGATGACTTTCCTGCAGTAACTGGTTCTAAGAGGCTGGGGCAAAAGGGAAGTACAGAAATGCACATTTCTCATGCTTCATTTAGGAGAGATCATTTACTGCTTATGAAATAGAAATGTGAATTTCTTATAATGGCCAAGTTGTGAGTTCTCTGTCCTGTATGTACTGAAGTCTTTAGACGAAGAGGTTATTATTTTTAAAGATACATTTTAAAGGAAGAGTTCAGCCAAAAATGATCACTCAACTTCATGCCGCTCTAAACCTGTATGACTTTATGCGCAAAAGGTGAATTTCCAGGACCATTCCTTTCCATATAATGAAGGTTAATGGGCACTGAAAAAAATCAAAATAATAATCTAATAAATAAACACCTTAAAAGTGTCAAACAAGTACTCCATACCAGTACAATCAATAGGCCCTGTTTACTCCTGGTATTAAGATGCTTTTTGGTCGATCGGATCACAAGTGGACGAAGCTAAATACAGGTGTAAACGAGATCTTAAAGATTTTGTCCACTTTCGACCACTTCCAGAGGTAGTCAAAAGCGCATTTTACCGGATTGCTTTCGTAGAGTAGACGCTAATTTGGTCGAATGTGTCCGAACAGCCACAAAAGACATCTACTCTCCTCCTACTGACCTAATGAGTAAACTAGCCAGACGGGATTTTAACTTTGTCAGCCCAAGTTTTGTTTGAAGATGAATAATGTACCAATGTTCTCTCACCATTCCTGATTTCTAGCACACACTCACAGCGTCCGGCTGGTCTTGCGGCTGTTACAACACAAACTAAAGCTGCAGCTCTCTGTGTGTTTTTCTGTGGCGTTCATGTCAATTCCACAAGCTTATTTTGTCCATTAGATCCAAAGATCTGAAAAAGCCCATACATTTACCCGCCCATAGACCCTCCCTCGAAGAAATCAGGACAGAAGTGGTCGAAATGATGCTGAAAAATCAGCTTTGATCACAGGAATAAATTACATTTTACAATATATTCACATAGAAAGCAGTTGTTTTAAATATAAAAAAAAATCCAGCCACTTTAAAAAACATTAAAAAAATAAATAAATCTTGCTGACCCCAAACTTTGGTAGCGTATATGAAAAAGAGTGGTCAGGATATTCTTCAAAAAATACACAGGACAAACGAAAGTCATACAGGTGTTAGGCTTAATCAAAGATGAGAGAATGTGAACTATCTCTGCAAGGAAGAATCTTTAGTAGACAAAGAACTGGAAAAGCCTTGTCCTGTCCTCTTCATACATTTCAAACATTTACCAAATTGTCTCTGACCCTTCCAGACTCTTCCAGCTCCCAGATGGTCCTGATGACATCAGGACTGGGTGAGAGCTTTTTGGCAGAGACAGAGATGTGAAACTGGAGCTGCCTATGTTTTGTGCTCCTGCAAGAGCGCAACTCTCACGCCGCATGACCTGTAGCAATTAGCGCAAGACAGTTCAAAGCTGGAACAAAAACCTTAAACACCAAGTGACTTATAATACGCAATAGTGAATTATTTATTTTACAGATGTACAGTCTATTTATAAATGATTTAACCGATAACAGTATACTCTGTTAGATACGCTGTATAGGGTTGATGTGATGGCCTGATGCCTGAATAAATCAGTTTACACCTTTTTAAATGGATTTTTCTGTGCTTTTTTTGTCCTTGTTGTGTCTGACCCGACAGTTCAAATGTTATGATAAAACTACATCCACATAGTTAGTATTGATGATTTGCAGTGGAAGGGTTCAGTTATTTCATATATCAGCAAGGGGGTAACTAACCAGCCGAACTTAAGTGACTGTAAAATTAAAATGTAAAATCCTTTAATATCAGTTGCTAAAATACTTGATTCTAATTGGCCAATATTCAATCGCAGCATTCAGAGGTCTAATATTTCCTATTAGAGTGTCCTAAACATGTTCCAGGAGTAAAAATCCCATTAATTCTCTGCTTTTAAGGATAACTTAAAGACAGGCCTACATTTGTAGGCCTTTTTTTAAAGATTTATGCATTAAATACTAATTAATAGTAAAATTCCATCAAATTGCATTGAATAATCCTTACGTAATATGAATTAAGAATTTTAAATGAGTAAAAGAAACCTAGAGCTTAATAAAACATTTTATATAAATCCATAAAATGTGACCATTTCATGTGATTTTGTATTCATAAAAAAAAGAAAATATGTTTAAATTTAAATCTGCAGTCCGTAGTTTTTCCTCTTTGTCGCCATCTCTGTTTGAAATCTGCAACTGCAGTTATTCGCGGAATGATCAACTCTAGGTGAGCTGTATCCTCGGCACCGCACAGCGCGTATGAATACAATGTTTTGAGGAGAATGTCAATGTGTGTCTGTCAGGAGAAGGGCTGTCTGTCACCGCGCCGGTGTGGATACTGTCATTCAGAATCACAGATTCGACTGTTTGAACAGATGACCAACATAAGAATGTCATCTGAACAAGGAAGCAGCTAACATCTACTTCTGTGCTGACCAACTATGGGAAAAAAGCATTGCAATAAATCACGATGATTAAATGTAACGTTCGCTTAATATCTCATCAAACCGTGCAAATTATTCTTTGTTTTCAAATTGTTAATATTAACAACATCAACATTGCGTGACTATGTTTAATGCGTATTATAACTGAACCTGTAGTTCAGTTTCCATTTCTGTGCAGTCTAATTCCTAATTGTCATTTACCAACAAATTAATGTGGAGTAGAGGTGAATTGCTAGCACAAAATAATTGATATTTATCATAATGCACATAGCAAAAGAGAAAGGCACAACAAAGAAAACTCAGTAACTGTATGAATTACTACTACTGTTACATACATAGCCTGATTGAACCATTGAAATGTATTACCTGTCCAGCAGAAAACAAGATGAATACCTTCAAAACACGGAGTTCACCTTTCAAAAGCCCTTTTTATCCTTGTTGAAGTCTCTTTTTTCCTGTAGCCACTCCGAAGTCTGAAGTCTGTTGCGTTTTACAACGGGTGAATCTCCTGTTGTCACTGGACTCTTGGGACCTTTCTGGATCCGCTATCAAATTGATAAGTTTAATTATATCAAGCGCTGTGAGAAAAGACTATAAATCTCCACCTCCAACATCCTCACACGTGATATAGCCTACTAGCCGGGACTTCTTATTGATGTGTACAGATGTGACGCAATGACGCAAAGATATGCTCGAATCTCCCGCAGAAATCCACCAGTGCCGCTGGAATTAAAAACATCATTACAAGCGTACCGTTGTAAATCGAGCTAAGGTAAGCAGATAGATTTGAACACTGGCTGGTTATGCACTTGCTCAAAAAATTATTTTGGATCATTTTTAACCCCAAAAAAGTTACGGACTACTGTAACAAATTTTCCTCTAATGCATGAATTATGTTAAATAAGAAAAAAAATCTTATTTTCTGGAAGATTTAAGATAACAGATTAACAAAATAAATAAAAATCACAGTCATGCACAGCTTCTTGAAATAATTGAGTAATAACTAGTTGCTTATTATCATGTATATTACTAGGATATTGGCTGTTTATTAGTCCTTTTAAATGAATGCCTTATTCTGCATGATCATATTCTACATCCCTTAATCCACACAATGCCTGAACTTAACAACTACCTTACTAACTATTAATAAGCAGTAAATTAGGGGTTTATTGAGGCAAACGTTGAAGTTAATAGTGAATATGTGTTCCATATACTAAAGTGTTATACCAATAATTTAAACTTAAATAAATCTATATGTATTCATTTATTACTGTTATAAGTGACTTGCCATTGTACAATGACTGTCCATTATTTCTCATTTATATTGCTGGCACATGTTTTATGACCCCGTCTCTCCAGTGAACACCTGTCTGTTTCCATCACACAGGTGTGTGCGCTCCAGAAGCTTCAGTGTGGTGTCTGATGTCCTCTAATGCTGTTTGATGTCACCATCTTTTCACAGTCTCCTTCATTTGGATTCAGGCAGTTGTGCAGTGTAAATACGATACACCTACTCGGAATACATCCAAGCATTAAAAGTACCGTAGTGCAATGAAAAAAAGGCAGACATTACCATTACAGTCACATCGGCGTCATGTTTCAGTGCTTCAGTACTGTTACAGCAGCTCCTGTGCAAAGCTGATTATGTTGTTTATACCATTTAGAACAACTGTGATCCACATTTAAGTCTTCCCAGACCCTTGTGCTTCATGCATTTTTAACCTGCACTTTCTTTTCTGCACAGCGGTGTAATATGGTTAAAAGCTTGCTGTTTTTAGAGAGACGTTTTTCTTAGGAAAACAACTTTAGAGTCATTGCTGTTATCAGATGCAGTTATAGCACAAGGGTATTAAAAGCATCTATGTAGAGTCAATAATTAAATCCACAGACTAGCAAAGGCTTCCAGTGTGGAGATCAAAAGCTTTGTTCAGTATGCAGCCAAGATTTCATTTTCATACACAATCTCATTTAGCCCTTTTTCTTTTATGATAAGAAGAATGGCCAGAGCATATCATCTTACAATATATATATATATATATATATATAGACAAAATATATTTTGCCAAAAGTATTGGGACACTCCTCCAAATCATTAAATTCATGTGTTCCAATCACTTCCATGGCCACAGGTGTATAAATCAAGCACTAGGCATGCAGACGCTTCTACAAACATTTGGTACCGTGATAGGTTGCCACCTGTGCAATAAGTCCATTCATGAAATTTCCTCACTACTAAATGTTCCACGGTCAACTGTTAGTGGTATAATAACAAAGTGGAAGCAATTGGGAACAGCAACAACTCAGCCACGGAGTGGTGGGCCATGTAAAATCACAGAGCAGGGTCAGCGCATGCTGAGGCGCACCGTGTGCAGAAGTCACCAACTTTCTGCAGAGTCAATAGCTACAGACCTCTAAACTTCATGTGGCCTTCAGATTATCTCATGAACAGTGCATAGAGAGCTTCGTGGAATGGGTTTCCATGGCCGAGCAGCTCATCCAAGCCTTACACCACCAAGTGCAATGCAAAGTGTGGGCTGCAGTGGTGTAAAGCACGCCGCCACTGGACTCTAGAGCAGTGGAGACGTGTTCTCTGGAGTGACCAATCACGCTTCTCTGTCTGACCATCCGATGGACGAGTCTGGGTCTGGGTTCTGCCAGGAGAACGGGACCTGCCTGACTGCATAGTGACAAGCGTAAAGTTTGGTGGAGGGGGGATTATGGTGTGCGGTTGTTTTTCAGGGGTTGGACTTGGCCCCTTAGTTCCAGTGAAAGGAACTCTTAATGCTTCAGCATACCAAGACATTTTGGACAATTTCATGCTCCCAACTTCATGGAAACAGTTTGGGGATGGCCCCTTCCTGACATGACTGTACACCAGTGCACAAAGCGTCGGTCCATAAAGACATGGATGAGTGAGTTTGGTCTGGATGAGCTTGACTGGCCTGCACAGAATCCTGACCTCAACCTGACAGAACACCTTTGGGATGAATTAGAGCGGAGACTGCGAGCCAGGCCTCCTCATCCAACATCAGTGCCTGACCTCACAAATGCACTTCTAGAAGAACTCCTAAACCTTGTGGAAAGCCTTCCCAGAAGAGTTGAAGCTGTTATAGTTGCAATGGGTGGGCCAACTCCATATTAAACTCTATAGAGTAAGAATGGGATGTCATTAAAGTTTTTTGTGCATGTAAAGGCAGGCGTCCTGAAACATGTGGCAATATAGTGTACAGGGTCTCTCTCTCTCTCTCTCTATATATATATATATAAAATAATTTAATGCAAATAAATTACAAAAGCACGAGAAATTGCATCATTAATGTAGGCTAATTTATGTCTGTTGATCTTGCTCACATGCTCTGATAATAGCTTTGTTAGACTTTATTTTATTTTGATAATTGCTCAAATTAATCTGTTAAATCTGATTCCGTTGTGACTGAAGAATAATATATTGATATTTATTTTATTAATTATTAATTATTATTAATTATTTTATTATATTTGTCCAATTTTGGTTTTACTTTAAATAAAATTAGTTATTTTATTGTATAGGCTTGTATTTTTTTCAATTCAGATTAAATAAAATTATTGAATTTAATTAAAAAAGTCTAATATTAAAACAGTAAAAAAAAAACGAATTTAAAATAAGAAATTAATCATTATTTAAAAAATCTGTTTTTGGCCAAGTGCATCGCAAACGTGGTCCATTTTCTGTATTGTTTTACAGAAAGCACACTAAAGGATGCTTTAGTGTGCATCAATTTATGAATTATATGGATTTTTGGATTCTCCAAGTGTCCTTTTTGGAAAGAAATTTACCTTTAAAAAGTTTGCAGAAAATACACACACATTCGGTACTTTTTTGTTGGTAATAACTTTTTTATAAAGGTAATATCACACTATGCTGTTGGTGTGAATATCATGGCATTCAGTACAACAGCACTCTAGTTTGAGTGATACTGCTTATATTGGATTCCATATATAGCACAGAGTGAGTGAGCATAATAATGAACTAATTAATCATATAATAAATCAAGATTAGTTAGCTCTGACCATTGAGCAGAGATCACTGCATCCCTCTCTCTCTCTGTATGTATGTATGTATGTGTATATATATAAAAATATAAAATAAAAGTGTTTAAAATTACGCATAAATTACAGATCTGATTAAATATGATCAGGCCTATCAGTAGCATATTTATTTTCTAGGACTACAAATTTGTTGCTACATTCCTTGCTGGAACATTGCATTACTTGCAGAAAAAGTCTGAATTCACTTTTCTTTGGCTTTATAAGATGTTCTGACATACTATGATATCTACTGTTCCCTTCCATGACTTTGACTAAGCGGCTCTCTATTTCCGGCCAGGGATCAAATGCGGAAACGGACACCCGGTGTGGTCATGTCGCCTTCCTGACGTCTATCTCCTCTCTCATACAGCAGCTGCCAGGAAAGGCAAATAATAATGAAGGAGATCATTGTCTATAATTAATGAACGGCCTCCGATCAATCTACCAAGCTGCTAAAGAACTGGGACAAATGAAAGGCCAATTTTCCAGTGGGTAATGCTGTAATGAATCCTCTTCACTGACAGGAGTATGCTAAAGGATTCAGCATGATGAAATACTCATTAGTCTAAACCATATAAGAATCTGGATGGAACTGAAATGAGATCTGAGCCAGGACACGCGGTGCATAAAAATGTTGAAAAGTCTGGAATTATCTTTCTGCAGGTCAGTTTGATATACGCCAGCAGGTGGCGATGATAGGATATCTTTCATTAGTCACTGAATCATGAATTCAATATTTGAATTAGTTTACCACTACTGTGTGTTGCTCGCAGACGCGGCGGCTAATTCTGCTGTGGCAGAGCAAAACTAGTAGAGTCGCTCTATGATGTATGGTACATTTTCACATCAGCAATAGGGTGTGTAAAAGCAAAACACAAAAGTGTAAAAAACAATATGCTTTCTGAATAAAACAACTCATGGTTTCAGTTGATATATTTGATCAGGGTAACATACACTGGTGTAACAGTTTCACACCACATGTGTTAGCAGAGCATAAACAGCGCATATTTTTTTCGGTGCCCATGTTAACAGGTTAGAGCATTCACAACGCACGCAGAGGCGACACGGCGCAGAGCAGAAACGGCAGTGACGCGATCGTTTCGGCGCTGGGTCTATTTTTGCCGCGCTGCTCACTTTGAATTAAAGCCATCTGACCTGATTAACATGAAAAATAACACATTTCAGCATGAAATCATGTTCATGTAAGGTGTACCGTGTGTTCACTATCACCACATGACATTGAGCACTGTAAAAGACAATAAATAAAATACATGAAAACACACAGAACTGCCAGAAGTTTTTGCTCAAACTTCAAAGGTCCGTTTATTAAAGTTAATTAGTAAATTAGTTGATTAAAACTATAGGCTTATATTAACTTTAAGGTTACTTTCATCATGTAAGCTACCTAAGACAGCATGTTATATTCATATGTGTATTGGACAGAGGGGGATACAGTCGCATTATGAGACACTTAAGCTAGATCATATTAGGCATGGTAAAACATGGTACAAATCAAGAAAACCAGATTTAAACAATAAGACTAACTGTGTTGAGCTGTAGAACAATGGTTCGTTTTCTGTTGATAAATGTATCCAAACAGTTGCTGTCCTGTCTAATAAAACACATCATAGTCTTTGGTGTTCCCATGGTTTCTACAAAAAGAAATCAAGGGTAACGCAGGCATGATGTCATTGATAGGCGACACAGACACGGTCCTGATTAAAATGGCTTAATTCTCTGGATTTAAACATTCTTGGAAACATTTGGGATAATGCAACTACACAAGTCAACACAACAAATAACATTGTTCTAGTGGTTTTTGGATATTTTAATCTACAAATCTTACATATTGTGCCTTTAAAAGCAATTTCAAGCAAACTGAAAAACGGTGCATAAAATATTGATGCGAGATTATAGCATTCATTCTCTTAATGGATAAAATACAAATACAATACTGACGCATGTTACTCAACATTAACTTCTTTATTGAACTGTTGTATCCACCTTATTTTGAAATGAGACTGAATTTCAGCTCCAGAGGCTTCCTCAGCACTGGATAACAGCGTTTTCTCAACATGTCGACAACAGAAACCAAAAACCAGTCTCATCTACAACTACTGTGTCTGAGGGTCAAAGCAGGCGTTGTTCACGGGCAGCCAGTGAAAGCTGCTATTACTCAAATTTGTAACAAACCTACAGTAGGTTTGAGCAGGAAGTGAGACTGGAATTAATGATGACTTCATTATTGATGAATCTTTTACATTAACAAACTGCTATAACACACACAGCATAATGTGGCACTTTAAGGGGCAGATAAACAAAGCAAATCTCCACACAAGCTCTGTTGCCAAGGTGCTCTGTTGCCAAGGTGCCCACATGCAGAGGGCATTTAAAAAATGAAAACAGTTAAAAGTAACAGTTTTGACACACACACACACACACACACACACACACACACACACACACACACACACACACACACACACACACACACACACACACACACACACACACACACAATTATAAATGGACCACAGGAGAACATTTTTGGTCTTTATATTAAGTGACTTTAACTACTATGCACGTCAAAAAATAAGTACAATGAACATGTTACGTAGTAGTGCAGAACACTTGTTGTACCGCTCTTAGTCACAACACGAAGGCTTAGGTTCTTTTAACTGATGTTTAATGCTCTCTGGACTCAGACATCAACATCAACACCGTAGAACTGAGCAAAAAAGATGAATATACAACAAAAACATGTCATACAGTCAGTTACATGGAAAACCTACATGACTTTAAACTCATACATAAACAGAAAATACATACCACTTTTGCCTGCTTGTGAGCTAAGAGAGGGGGTTACATCTTGAAGCTTCTTGACTGCACAACTTATGATCATAAAGAGAAATACTTTAAACCTTACGATGATTACATCGTTTTATATGATCAGCAGAATTGCTCTGTAAAACTCCGACCGCAGTTCTGACTCAAACAGGAAGTGACATACAAAGACACGATGGGAGCAAAATAAAATATACCCAAAAAACTCTTAGAAAGAATAATTATTGCTCAAATATACAACAGTTGAGTATATAAATCACAATAAGCATTATAAAATAGTTGAAATATAAAAATATACAGATTAAACTGATTAAAAGTTACTGAAATAAATGAGTGTTTAGGTACACAAGCGTCATCTAGTGGAAATAAACATTATAGACACCCAAAACTTTGTGACAGCAAACACACTCCCACCATCACACAATATGTGATTCTTAATAGAAGTTCAGTAACTCAGCATGAACTTATAAACATTCAGAGGGGAAGTATTTGTACACGTTTAACATACACAGTTAAACACTAATCAAAGCTAACCCTTTAATCAGCTTCAAGTAGTAACACTGTTTTGTGAATGGGTCTTTCTAAGTAGACTGACTTGTTTGTGCGTGCACCCTTGCTATCTAGTGTTGCATCACTAACCAGAAGTTTAAGTCTTCTCACCATTCCATCAGATCCAGGGAAGACTTCTACCACTTTAGCTAGCTTCCACTGATTTCGTGGAGCTAAGTCATCTTGAAGCAAAACAATATCATTTATCTTGGTGTTTCTCCTGATCTTATTCCACTTACTTCTCTGCTGCAAACTCAACAGATATTCCTTCCTCCACCTAGTCCAAAACTCATTCGCCAGAAACTGAACTCTTTTCCATCTCTTCTGAAGATAAAGATCCTCCCTTATAAACTCTCCAGGAGGTGGTGCAATGATGGTGGACTTCATTGTTAGTATATGATTCGGCGTTAATGGTTCTGGTCCCACAGGATCATTGATGTGTTCTGAGGTCAATGGTCGACTATTCACGATCGCCATTACTTCATACATGAATGTTCTTAAAGAAGAACTGTCTAGTCTTGCTGCAGACTTGTCTAGGATGGACGTTAGTACACTCCTTACAGTCCGAATCTGTCTCTCCCAGACACCACCCATGTGACTGGAAGCAGGTGGGTTCATGACAAAGGTACAGCCTAACTCTTTCACATGTTCTTGATCCATTCCCTTCATCAACTTCAGGAACTCTCCCTTTGCCCCCATGAAGTTGGTACCTTGATCACTATGCAGTTGACTTACATTGCCACGTATAGCAATAAGACAACGCAGTGCATTAAGAAAGGCATCAGTGCTAAGATCATCCAGCACCTCAAGATGAACAGCTCGCGAACACATGCAGGTGAAAAGTAGTCCGTATCTCTTCAACTCTTTCCTTCCTTCTTTAACATAGAATGGACCGAAGCAGTCCATGCCACTATAAGTGAACGGCGGAGTAGCTTCCATCCTTTCTAGTGGCAGGTCAGCCATCCTTTGCTCCTGATTGCATTTCCTCAGCTTCCTACACTTAACGCATTTGTAGATGAGAGATGAAACTTCACTACTGCATCCCAGAATCCAAATACCATTGGAGCGGATTTCATTGATGGTCATGCCACGACCTTGATGTTGCACCTTTTCATGGAAGTGCTTTATGAGTAAACGAGATATATGATGCCCTTTAGGAAGAATGGCTGGATGCTTTACATAAGGGTGAAGTTCTGCCTGTGTCAATCGTCCTCCCACCCGTAAGACATCATGGTCGTCGATAAACGGACTTAACTTGTACAGCTTGTTGAACTGACATGAATTAACTTCCTTACCTTGTCTTAGATGCTTGATTTCGTCACTGAACACTTCTTCTTGTACGATACGAATAATGAATTGTTCAGCATCCTTTCTTTCTTCGAGTATTGTGAAATTGTTGGATCTTTCTACCAAACCTTTCGCACTCCTTGCACAACGTTTGAGTCTCGCTATGGCTTTCACTGCCCTCTTCCAATCTGAAAACCTTTGCAGTCGATCTGACAGACACCACTCTTCTCTTGCCTTGGTCGTGAGAACTTGTGCCCTTTGAGCTCTGGATCTCCATCATTAATCTCTCCCACATTAATGTCTTCCTTAGGGAGTTCTATTTGCCATAGGAAACTTGGACCAGTAAACCAGTTCGATCCCATGAGCTCCTTTACAGTGAGCCCACGAGAAGCATGGTCAGCTGGATTTTGTTCTGAAGCCACATATCGCCATTGACTAGTCTTAGTGCTTGTTCTGATTTGCTGAACTCGATTGGCTACAAATACATGGAAACGCGTCGTGCATCGTTGTTAATATAACCAAGGACAACCTTGGAGTCTGTCCAGTAGTATTCACGGATGTCATCCAATTCTAGTTCTCTTTTAGCAAATCACCAATTCTTGTGGCAACCACTGCAGCTGAGAGCTCTAGTCTGGGAATTGTTACCACCTTTGATGGAGCAACCCTAGCTTTACCCATAACGAGAGTGCAGTAGACCTCTCCAGACATGGTTACAGCTCTGAGGTATGAACATACTCCATAGCCTGACACACTGGCGTCTGAGAAATGGTGTAGCTCATACTGCTGAACATCCTTGAACGTTGATGGCACATAACAACGTGGTATCTTTATCAAAGACAGGTTATGGAGATCTTGCAGCCAAGCTTCCCAATGCGGCTTGAGGTCATCAGGAAGTGGTTCGTCCCAGCCCATCTTATCTTGACACATCTTTTGTAGGGTACTTTTCCCAACTAAAATGAAGGGAGCGAGAATCCAAGAGGATCAAAAATAGAGGCAACTGTAGACAACACTCCTCTTCTAGTAAAAGGATTTTCCTTTACTAGCGCTCTGAAATGGAACTCGTCTGAAGCTACGCACCATTGGATTCCGAGCACCCTCTCTACTTTAGGCTCTCCTAGAGACAAGTCAAGGTCAGTAGCCCCTTCAATACATTCCTCCCTTGGAATTGTGGCAATCACAGTCTTGCTGTTGGTGATGAATTTGTGCAAGCGAAGCTTCCCGGTATTGCAGAGACCCCTGGCTTCCTTTACAAGCTGGATTGCCTCTGCTTCAGTGTCTACACTTGCTAAGCCATCGTCAACATAAAAATTACGTTGTATGAACTTCACTGTGGCTTGATTAAACTTGCCTTCACCTTGTACGGCAAGGTATTTGAGGCCGAAGTTTGCACATCCAGGCGAGGAGGCCGCTCCGAACAAGTGGACCTTCATTCGAAAAACTGATGGTGGGACTTTCATGTTTCCATCTTCCCACCATAGGAACCTGAGGTAGTCGATCCTTTGGAGCAACATGAAACTGGTGGAACATACGCTCCACATCACACATGATGGCCACTTGCCCTTTTCGGAAACGACACAAGACTCCAACAAGGGCATTTGTGAGGTCAGGTCCAGTCAGTAAATGTTCATTCAGAGAAGTATTCTGAAATCTTGCAGAGCAATCAAAGACGATGCGAATCTTGCCTGGCTTCTGCGGGTTATATACTCCATGGTGAGGTATATACCATGCTGGTTGATTACTTAACTCCATCTCTGGGACCTTTTCAGCATCGCCTCTCGCCATTATGTCCTTCATGAAAGCCAGGTAATCCTTTTGGTACTGCTCATCTCTCCTTAAACGCTTCTCTAGGGATCTGAGTCGATGCTCGGCACATGCTTTGTTATTTGGCAAATCTGGCCTCTCACCCTTAAAAGGCAATGGCATCTCATAGTGTCCATCTTGCGTTTGCTTAATGCCTTCATTCAATTTAGCCAAAACCTTAAGTCTTCTTGTGACATGGAGATTTCCTCTTTATCCCTTTCAACAAAGTCCGACTCAAAACCTTCATTATCTCTGCTGGAGTGATCATCTCTTTTACCTTGTTCCTATGTACAAAACAGACTTCAGACTTGAGTTTGTGAGATGAATCACCAGCTGGAAGAACTTGCTTCATAATAATCCTGTGACTCACGCCGATTTCATCTTGATAACTGTCATCATGGTTGTATCCAACGATACTCCAACCCAACACAGATCTTTGTGCAAATGGCTGATTCTCATTGCCACTGATAACATCTCTGGGAAGTAAGGCTTGAGGACAGTTGTATCCTATTAACAAACCTACTTCACAGTCAAGTGCAGGAGCCATTACATCTGCCAGATGTTCTAGATGAGGCCAGTTCCTTGCGGTTTCACATGTGGGTATATGAGATCTATTTGCAGGTATATAGTCTCTAGTGTAAGTTGTTGGAAGTTTTATTTTCACTTCAGACTGGAAGCCTCTTACTTGTAGTCCATTCAATTTGTGACTGAACACAACCTTCGTTTTGGATGTTATTGTAGAAATCTTGAGTTTGACAGGCTCTTTCCTGATATCAAGCGTCTCAGCTGTGTCCTTTAGAATGAAAGTAGTGTCGCTCTGAGTATCAAGCAAGGCATACACTAAAATCTCCTTCCTTGGTTCAGCTGTTGTTGAGACATAAACTGGGATGATCGATGAGGTATGAGTGCCGTTCCTTTCTTGAACTACTCTGTTTGAAGTCACAGGCTTAGACTCTTGTACCTTATGTGATTCGGCTGTTCTATCTGCAGATCCGTGATTGACCTTGAACTGATCTTGACTGGTTTTAGATCTTTGTACTGGGAATTTATTTACGGTCCTGATGTAGGCTTGTTGGGTGACACTTCTCACATTTTCACACACGCTCCTAGAGGTGCAGCTTCTGGAGTTATGACCAGTCTTAAGACAGCCAAAGCACAACTTCTCAGACTGTACAAACTTCAATCTTTCTTCAATCGGTCTTTCCATAATCTTACGACACTTATGAAGAGTATGGCCATATCTCTTACAAAAGACACACATAAAGCTAGTCCTTTCCTCGTTGGAACTAGTGGTGAATGTCTTGGCAGTTGAGTTGCGATTCCGCTGGAACTTATGATCTTGATCTGTTTGCTTGTACCTTTCTTGCTCTGCAGGCTTTATTGCTTGCAGTGACGTGATAGGATTGCATGCAATTCGAGCTTCCTTGTTGAGAAATTCAACAAAGTACTTGAAATCCGGGAACGCTTTGTATTCGTCTTGAAACTTGGTGACTGCTCTATTCCAACGTGAACTCAACCAGTCTGGCAATTTGGCTGAAATTCTCTGATTTTCAACACAGTCATTCAAAGCTTGTAAACCTTGAACATAAGGCATGGCTGACTCAACACTGCTTAGGAAATCGACAAATTCCTGGAGATCTTTGCTGTCTTTGGTAGCAATCTTGTGCCAAGACTGTATTTTGTCACGATAAGATTTGCCAACTACTGAGCGGATTGCCGAACCGGTGCGTCAAGGATGTTCCAGGCTGCCGTGTAAGCTATTTCTGTTCCAGCCACAAAATGTCCGTCAATAGCTCTCTTGGCTGGACCAACTACATACTTGCGTAGAAAGTAGAGCTTCTCTTGAGGTGGCAAGTTCTTGCGGTCAATTAATGTCTGGAAGGACAACTTCCAGTCATTATACTTTAGGGGATCTCAGAGAAAACAACAGGTTCTGGAATTGGGATCCTGTTGGCTGTAATCGCTTCAGCGAGTGCCTTCACAAGGTCATTAGAAGCTTCGTTGGGAGCAGGCAATGAAGGTGACTGAGAGATATGAGCTTGGGGAATTGGTAACCTTTGAGAGGAATAAGAGGGTTGGTTGAAAGAAGCAGTGTCTTGTGAGCATGAACGGCTTTGAGAGAGAAAAAGGAATGCTTGGTTGAAAAACATAATCTTCTTGTCTTTGTTGAAGAAGAAGAGGAGCAGAGCGTCGTTCTCCTCATCACCTTTGATGCTTTCAGCATAAACCTGCAGCCTTGCTTGTGCTGCGTTATGTCTTTAGTTCCTCCAACCGTTCCACTTCCTTTTTCCTTTCTTCCAGCTTTATTTTCCTAACAGTGCTTTCCGAAATAAATTGAGCCCTTTTCCTTGCATTCTCCCGGTTTCTCTTTCTTGAGCTTCTCTTTCTGCTGTTAACCTTTCATCCTCTGCCTCCAGTTTCCTAATTTCCTCTTCATGTTGATGTTGTGTCTTCATTATTTTAATCACTTCTTGTGTAGCCCTTCAGCTGCTGCTTCTTGTCTTTTCTGCAGAGAATCACTATAAGATTGACTGGACATCTTGAAACAGACCTTGACTTACTGGAGGTTGCTGAGATGATGCTGGACACCGTGGCTTCAAACACTGAATCTGAATCAGGCCAGGGAATCTCCTTTGGATTACCATTGAGAAAGCTCTGAGACTTCTCATTTGCAGTGCTAGTAATGGCAAGACAAGTGTCATTTTTCCTTGGATTTCAGGTTCCGGGCTCGTGATGCTTCTTATATCGCCATAAATATGGTCGACTTCAGACTGAATGGCATTAATGGTGCTCACAACTTCACAAATCAATTCTGCATCATCATTGTTCTTAATGGCTCTTTTCAAACCATTGATGTGATATTTCCACCTTCTATACTTCTGATCAAAGCTTCTTTTCAGATCATTTAGTCTAGCGTCTTGCAGTGTTTTACCCTTCTCGGTAAGTGTGCGTGCTCGCTGACTTCTTCTAATATCTGGGAGCTGTGAATTATCTGCGCCAACCTGAGGTTGTTGCACTTGTGCAGCCACTTCAAATTGTTCAGTTATATCATCCTGCTGTGGTGGGATAACATGCTCTGCATCGTCTACGTCTTGTGCAGTAGGGTATGTAAAGCTGACATCTTTGGTAGGCAGCAATGTTTTTTCACTTGTGTATGACATACTAGACCTGTGTTGCACTGTAATGTGAATATTCAAAGAGCTCAAAATAAATCTAAAGTTTAGTGTAAAGCTATTATCTCAGCTAGACTTATGTGATCCAATCATGTAAATGATAAAAAATTGCAGAACTGTCAAGTAACAAAAGTATGAACTTGTAACTTGTAAAATGTGAATATCAACACGCTTAAATTATAAAGTATGCAAAACACTTGAATATAACAGAAAATTCTAATTTCAGTCTTATTCAATAGTAGCACAATTGCCCATCGGTTTAGTCTCTTTAGTTTCTTAATAAGCCAAACGATAATAGAAAAATGTCCAACTTTATCTTAGAATGAGGATGATGGAAATACCAGAGCAATTGAAACTTCAGCGACAGTTCACCTTGTGCTGCTTCCAAGTCACTAACTTCAAAAGTGCTTGCTTGTTCAGCCTTTACTTGCCCACTGGCTGCTTCAGTCAATCAATTGCGATATTTTCATGTTGTACTTCCCTCATTCAACACGTGGTGCCTCTTGATTGCCGTCTTCCTCGCGCAGCTTTACTATCAGATGCTGTTGGCCTTCACCGACGCAGAAAGTGTTCTACTGTACCGCTCTTAGTCACAACACGAAGGCTTAGGTTCTTTTAACTGATGTTTAATGCTCTCTGGACTCAGACATCAACATCAACACCGTAGAACTGAGCAAAAAAGATGAATATACAACAAAAACATGTCATACAGTCAGTTACATGGAAAACCTACATGACTTTAAACTCATACATAAACAGAAAATACATACCACTTTTGCCTGCTTGTGAGCTAAGAGAGGGGGTTACATCTTGAAGCTTCTTGACTGCACAACTTATGATCATAAAGAGAAATACTTTAAACCTTACGATGATTACATCGTTTTATATGATCAGCAGAATTGCTCTGTAAAACTCCGACCGCAGTTCTGACTCAAACAGGAAGTGACATACAAAGACACGATGGGAGCAAAATAAAATATACCCAAAAAACTCTTAGAAAGAATAATTATTGCTCAAATATACAACAGTTGAGTATATAAATCACAATAAGCATTATAAAATAGTTGAAATATAAAAATATACAGATTAAACTGATTAAAAGTTACTGAAATAAATGAGTGTTTAGGTACACAAGCGTCATCTAGTGGAAATAAACATTATAGACACCCAAAACTTTGTGACAGCAAACACACTTGTGCTGCTATTGAGGTGGTAAGGTTAGGACAGGTTTGGTGGTTACGTTTAAAGGATTAGTGCACCCAAAAATGAAAATTCAGTCATTAATTCCTCCTCTTCATGTCGTCCAAACCCGTAAGACCGTTCATCTTCTGAAAACAAATGAAGATATCGTAGATGAAATCCAAGAGCTCTCTGACATAGACGGCAATTTAATGAACACTTTCAAGGTCCAGAAAGGCAGTAAAGACATCAATAAAAGAGTGCACGTCACTCCAGTGGTTCAACCTTAATTTTATGAATGTTAAAAAACATCAAGAATGTTTTTTTGCACACACACACAAAGAAAAAGGAGACAGATAAGAAATTCTGCAATAAAGTTTTTTGTGCACAAAAAGTATTCTCGTCGCTTCATGACATTAAGGTTGAACCACTGGAGTCACATGGACTATTTTAAATATGTCTTCATACCTTTCTGGCCCTTGCAAGTGGTCATAGTGTTGCCGTCTATGAGAGCTCTCGGATTTCATCAAAAATATCTTCATTTGTGTTCAGAAGATGATAATTTTCATTTTTGAGTGACTTCAAAATGAAAATTCCCTGCATTTTACTCACCTCATCCAAGATGTTCATGTCTTTCTTTCTTCAGTCGAAAATTTAAAAAAAATTCTCCACATAATGGACTTCATTGGCAACCAGCGGGTCATAATCAACGGGAAGGGACAAATCAATGCCGTTTCAAAGGGCTTCAGAGGGTCTGCACGATCCCAGACGAGGAATAGGGTCTTATCTAGAGAAACCATATGTGATTTTCACAAAAAGTTCACAAAACTTTTGTATATTTTTTTACCTTAAATGTGCAACTTCAGTGTTCTGCTTTTACACAACGTATGACGCCATCACGTCGGAAAGGTCACACACAGTACGTTGAAGTACCGGCACAGTGTTAAAACTAACGTGCAAAGACTAAATAAAAAATAAAGGTAAAACAATGTCTGACAATTTTAAAGTTGGAGGAGAAAATGAGCTTTTCGGCACTGGGTCGGTACTTCACATAAATCACAGACGTGAGCTTTCCGATGCGATGACATCATACCTCGTGAGGAAGCAAGAACACAGAAGTCGCGCATTAAAAGTATGTTTTTATTTTTAAATGACTGATGGTTTCGCTAGATAAAACCCAATTCCTCAGCTGGGATCGTGCAGAGCCTCTGAAGCCCTTTGAAACGGCATTGATTTGGACTGTTGGTTGCCATTGAAGTCCATTACGTGAAGAAAAATCCTTGAATTTTTTATCAAAAAGTAAAATAAAAATCTTTTCGACTGAAGAAAGACAAACATCTTGGACGAGATAAAATATCAAGAAATTTTCATTTTGAAGTGAACTAATCCTTTAAGAGTGGGTTAAGGAAAAATCAACAGTGTAAGATTACATATAACAAATTATATATGCAGGTATTGTCAACACTTAATTTTACAGTGTCCTTTTTACATATGTTACATGTGCTTACCATAGTAATAACAGTAAATTATGCATAATTACATGCAACACTTAATCAAACCCTAAACCTATAGTAAGTAAATGACTCAGTACTCAAATATATAATTACACTGTAACAATGACACCTTAAAATAAAGTGTAAGGTATATTTTAAATGTAAGTACAATGTAAAAACATGTATGGATTGTATCAAATGATTCATTTAAATGGTAGTACATAGTAGTTAAAGACACTTAATATAAAATGGGACCTCCTTTTTTTGAAGTCTCAAGGTGTTAATTTATGCAGTCATGCTGGAAGCTGTCAGAGAAAACACCAGATAGTCCTTGTCAGCTGTTGATATGCTTTACCGACCCTAATTAGTGCTTGTTATTGTTTTGACAATTACAATGAAGGTTTGTTAGCACACTGATGCTAGATGCTTTTATCCTGCCACTTCATGAGCACTGGACTCTCATGACCAGCAGTGGGCACTCCTACATCAGCACAGCCGATCCACGGATACAGCCACGTCACATGACACCCAAAACACACATGCCTGGAAGTGCACAGGTCAAACAGATTGTTTAAAATAGTTTTATTTGTTTTAAAATATACATCAGTTTACAAAGTCAGAAAATAAAATCATTCCAGTCTTAAGCAATTTTTTTTTTTTTAGGGGGAAAATAATCTGCGCATGGTACATCTACACAACCATGGAAGCTTTACCTGATCATGTAAAACTCAAAATAAACTTGGAGGAACTGCATGACAAGGAAAAAAAGCACCATGTTGCTACAGTTACACACATATAAGACTGGTAGACAAGGTATGTGGAGTATATGCACCAGAAATCTGCCTGAAGAATTCAGAAGACAGACGGTAAAATCACACACATCTAAAACAAGAGTGTGGGAGCCAACACAATACACATGAAATTGTTTTTTTGCAATTCATGAGACCACCACATTAAAGCATCAGGACAGTAAGACTTTCACAGACCTTATGTCCAACTGCGGAAGCAACACAAACGCTGTAATTAAAATAATCCAAGGAAAGTCTGTACAAACAGCAAAGAAAACAAAACACATCCTGATTTCTGATTACTTACAGAATTGCACCTAACAACTTGCTTTCGTAATGTTGCACATTTTCGAGTTAAACAGGATATTCAACGACAAAATGTAGGGCAGAACTTGATTTTATCTATCAGGAATGGATTGGATCGAGAACAGTCGCTCCATCCCAGAATGGAAGCTGAATGAGAGTTTGTTGAATCGATGCTTAAACCAGGGCTTAGCCGATGGCTACTGGTTAACATGATCATCGGTAAATGAAAGAAAGTCATTGTAAAGAGGGAGCGAGTGATTACATTTGGATGAAAGATTACCAAGACAGGGTCAATTTTCACTTTAACACAAGTCAAAAACACAGTTTCATTTCGGCATCGGCTTGACATTTTAAATCTTGTTGATGGATACATGAAAGTTGGTTTGCTGATGAATAAAAAACGGTCATACATCAGATCAAAGGAAAAGGTGTGCAGATTACACACCCCGTCTTAAAGGTTAAAGAGAAGATAACGTGAATCGAATATGTTTTTCCGTCACCGAGACGTCAGCTTTTGCAAGATAACCTTGACTGGGTTTTGTTAATTCTTGAGATTTCTCCGTAAAGGTTTTGTACGTCTTGCGCACAGCTCGCCTGAGGGTCACCTTGGATTAAAGAAGATGTGTGCAATTAAATTTGAGTTATTAAAGTTGCATGAGAGCAGAAGAGAAAGGCCCATTTATACACTCAGTGTATTATTACACAAATCCTGACCATTATCATGTCTTTTGTGCGTGTGTTTATATGCACAACCTGGGGCCCGTGTAACATCTGATGAGACTGAATTATTTAAGGGCGTCCATTTCCACATGCAAGAACATGACAGACCGTACTCTATCTCTTTAAAGCATCACAGAACTATTTTAGAACATGATAAAATATTAATTATTCAGCATGGTGGGTAGTTACACTTCAATTAATCATGGGCTATTAGTGGTGCTCCCATATACTGTGAAGCAAGATTAATAACTACATACGAAAAGACCAAAGTGTAAGACAAGAAGAGCAAGTGTGGACTTTCGATCGCACATTCTGCCCTTCGCTGAGGAGCCTATAGCAGAAAAACTCACGGCGACGAGTGCTGCGGCAGACTAGCTATGAGGTGATTTCACAAAGTGCATGTTCCTGGATCAACATCTTTGTTGATCCTGGAACAACATTCCAATCAACCAATCAGATCTGAGGGACACGTTTACAGTTAAGGCTTACAACCGAGGTTAGGTGCTTCTACATTAGTGTTATTCACCTATCATTCCCATCTGATTTTAGGGATAAGTTAGGTGTATTGTCAGGTCAGGGGTGTCTAGCAGAGTTCAGCTCCAACTTGCCTCAACACACTTGCCGTGAAGTTTCTAGTATGCCTAGTAAGAGCTTGATTAGCTGGTTCAGATGTCGTGCATTGGGGTTGGAGCTAATCTTTGCAGGACAGTGACCCTCCAGGAGCCTGGGTTAGGTTTAGGGGTAGGGATAGGGAACATGTTGATCCAGGAAAAACAGGGTGACTGTGAATCTATACAGCAAGCGTTTTTCAATTCTGACGTCCTTCCAGTAACACTGTTAAAACAGAAACATGCTGCTGTCCCTTCTGACTGGCTGATATGTTCAAAAATAAAAGACAAACCTAAAAAGTGCTCAACATACCCCTAAACTGTTGCATATCACCGTACTGGTGAATGTCTCAAGTCAGTCAGGGGTAAAGGTATTCTGTGTCCAATACTTCAAAATGCACAGATTTTTACAAGTACAACACTGCATGAAGTACAGTACTTGACCCATGGTGGGACATCTGGATCATGACCGGTCAAGAGACTACAAACTTGTAAATAAAAGAACACAAAGCAAGCAGCACTTAAAAAGGCAACACAGAGTTTTAATAGTCTCTAAAATATACTCACCAAAACATAAGAATGAGGATGATCTGAAAATCTTTGAGAAAAGCTGATAAATGTTAAAATGCTATTTGAACAAGGCTTGAAATGAAATGACTGAAATTTAAGACTGGAACAAAGAGAACAGAAAATAATAAGTATCTTCTGGACAGACTGATCATCCATAATCAAGAGAATTCAGATTTCCACACAAAAACACACACAGAAAACACACTAAATGATGGCGGGATGTACATTCCCCTTACAATACAGCAGTGTGATTAGTTAACGGATAAGGAACCAAAGAAAACGGATGCTACATAAAGATGATTACATTCGTTAAGATCAAAACATGGCTTTCTTTGAAATTAGGCTAAAAAAAAAAAAAAAAAAATGTGTTTGTGTCACTCTAACAAACAAAGGCATGTTTCTGGCTGAAATCTGCTTTTTAGCTCACTGTTTTTTTTCTTTCTGTCTACTGTATGCAACATTATTTAGAAGTCAGTTATGTCATCATAGCAGACAGAATGCTTGCTATGGTTCAAGTTTTTGTGTTTTTTTTACACAGTACTATATGCATAGTTTTTTTATTTTATATATATATATATATATATATATATATATATATATATATATATATATATATATATATATATATATATATATATATATATATATATATGCCCTCTGAATGGCAATTTGTGCCAATGGGATGCATTTATACACCTCTAAAATGGAGGACATGAAATACCAATGACATCCAAATGTTTCAGAACTTGCTTACTTGCAAAATATTTTAATCTTAAATACTGACCTTTGAAAAATATGAAATATGTTCCAGATTAAATTATTAAAATGCCAAATACAGCACTGTTTGGGTTCCATTATCATTGTATTACAGTGTAATAACTAATGTGTAATAATGTAAGAGACCTACGACAGGATTCAGTAACCCGTGCACTTCTGCAAGTGCTTAACTGATTTGAGGGGAGTAATGGGACATTTCAGACCAGCAAAAGACAAATAAATACACACACACACAAAAAAAAACTAACTCTAAATATTTACTCAAAAACATAATCAGTTTCAAATACCATTAGTCAAAAAAAACCGATCAGAATGAAAATCAGGAAGTATATCCAGGTCAGTGAAACATATACTGTGAATACATCAAAATCCTTAATTCATGTAGTTTATTAAAGTACAAAAACTGTCCTTAGGTTGGATGTTGAAATACAGTGGTAGATCAATGAAGAGAGGTAACTGGACATTTGAGGTGAAGGATCCTCTCAGTTTGTGATGACTAAAAGTGGACTAAAGGAGCAAGATGTTTTTTTTAAAGGGTGATGGAGAGCCCCCTCTGTCAGAGCAAGGGTTAGGCACTGAGAATTGACAAGAGAGTCCCGTAGATTACATTTAACCTGCTTCATCCAGCAGAATGCCTGACACAGTGGTATCTGTGAAGCTGTGGCCATTTGGTACCAATCCCATCTCCCACAACAAAGGGATTGTACTGGGATACTGGATTGATACCCTTATCTGGCTAGAAAACTCTCAACCGAGGGCAAAAATAAACATTAAAACATCCATTATGTGAGATGCTCCTTGTCTGCACAGTGCCACGGGAATCAATCCTAATGCGGCTCAATCTTGTCCCCTCTGAAGAACTCTTTCTCTAACTAAAGTGTGATTGTATGTCCTGCTGTTGCCCATTCAATCATGTCACGTCAAGCAGAAGCAAGTCTTGGGCTGGTGAAAAATCACCTTAAATCAGACCATGACATTCTTGTACGATCCCTGAAACACCGTCTACTCACTAGCCAGACAACTGAAGTTGCAGTCGGGACTTTACCACTGATTCCATCAATACCATGGGTTCCACAGATAAGAGCCTCAAAGAGAGGACAGAAGAGTTTCAATGATGCCTCAGCAGCAGCAGCAGCGTGATCTGGGATAACTACAGCGTGGCTGATTCGATCCCTTCCGCTCGTCGTGTGCTGCTATGACTAGTGATTGCTAGTAAGACAAAGAGCACTCAAGGTAAAAGAAAAGAAAAAGAGAAAAAAGAGAAAAATAAGCCTGGAAGTCTCAGTCCAACAGGTTTCCATGCTCTTGGGCTCTGGTAAGGCTGTCTTTACGGTGCAAGTGATGAACCCCCATCCTCTTGGGACTCTTTAGAGGTCGTGTGGAGCCAGTCCGAGGGGGCTGGTCTGTATAATCCTCAAGGGAAGCGATGACCTTTGAGCCAATGACAGGAAAGTCCTGAGGAAGGATATCCCGTTCCTCAGCCGAACTTCCTGCAGAGCCTGCATCTTCAGCAAACTCTTGACGCTTGGCAGAGGCTGGACTGCTCTCAATGGTGACCATGGTGTCACCACTAGCACCATCATTATCAAGTGGATCAAGGGCCATCAGTAGGCGTTCACCCTCTTCCTGGGAAAAGTCACCTCCGTATTGTGTCTTTTTTCCACGGAGGTCCGCCAAGCTGCTGGTGTCCGTATCCAAACTGGACTCTCTACTTGCTGTCCAGCTCTGGGCTGAGGAACCCTCTTCGCCGTCAGAGTAAGCACCTCTCAGTGCACCTTCTCCTGATTTTCCATTGTGACGACTTTGGAGATCCTTTACCGTTTCACTGCTGAAGGATGTACGGTTGACAAGGGAGCCTTCTGAAGATGGTGCCATTTTTTCTACAAACATGCGCTGCCAGTTGGCCAGTAGGTCCTCCTCAGAACTATCAGAGCTGGCAAAGGCGCTGGGTGGCTGAGGTGGACTGCTAAAGGGACTCGAGTGACTGGAGAGAGTATCCGTAGCATCCATCTGTGGAGGCGTGCGCTGGTGAGAAGCATGCCCTCCGCCGGAAGATGAGGAGGTCCCAGACCGCCAACCCCCCTCAGATACAGCAGGGCTATTGGGCACGGTGCGCTGGCGGTCAGCTGCCTCCTCTTCGTTCTGTACAAGACTGAGAGAAATGGCCTGACGAGTAGCATAGGTGCAATTGGGCAGCGGGCTGTTCTTGGGGATCTTGACTTTGTCATCTGAAGAGAACTCAATTACTTTGCGACCAGGGTAGAGCGGGTTTGGTGGTGGAGGAGCTGGGTAAGGATTCAACTTCTCAAAAGAGGGAGCTGCCCCATCTTCTCCTGTCGGACCATCTAGGCTTCCCTGGCTTCGACACATGCCATTTACATGCTGCTGCTCAGAACCAGCTCCTGCGGGAGGCCTGGCATGAACAGGACCGCCATTCTCATGTCTTCCACCACCATCTTGCGGTCCTGTCATGTCCACGTGCACAAACACATCTTCAGCCACTGGCCGACCTGCACTGCTGCTTGACTGGGCTGAGTTGAGCACCAGTGGCTCCGGCTTCTCAAGAACACGAGCAATCACCGAAGTGGGCACGACGTCTGCAGGAGTCAGGCTTAGAGTGTCAGGATCCTGGGATTGAGCTCCCTGAGAGCCCGGAGTCTTGTTAGGCAAGCTGCTCTTCATGTGCTTGTTCACCATGTCCTGTAGCTCATATGGCAACTGCAAAACATTACAGAGATGATAAACACACAGACAAATGAGACAAGGGATCATTTTCCAGCTGTATTGTTTTAAACCACTTTGTAAAAATATATATATATATATATATATACACTCATGCATACAAATATTTAAACCGACCCTGAAGGAAAAAGCGTGGATAAAGAGAACTTTATTATAACCATGAACAGGCACTGAAATGGCCTCATTCTGAATAGATTCAGTTTCTAGTGATCCAAAGTCCTTAAAATATGACTGCATAGATCCAAAAAGGAAAATAAAGGAAAAAAAAAAAAGTGTTCCAAAAACGTTTGGGAGACACTGCCATTCAAAAGTTTGGGATCTGTAAGAATTTTAATGTTTTGAAAAGTCTCTTCTGCTCACCAAGGCTGCATTTATTTAATTAAACATACAAAAAAACAGTAATATTGCAAAATATTATTACAATTTAAAATAACTGTTTTCTAAGTGAATATATAGTAAAATATAATTGTATTCTTGTGATGCAATGCTGTATTTTCAGCATCATTACTCCAGTCTTCAGTGTCACATGACCCTTCAGAAATCATTCTAATATGATGATTCTTTTTATTCATCAAATAATCCTGAAAAAAAGAAAAAACTGTTTTCAACATTGATAATAATAATCATAAATGAGCAGCAAATTAGAATGTGTAGCCCAAAACTTTTTTTGAGACCATATTCGTTTATCTGATATCTATGTAGCTTTTATGTAGCATTAAGTAGCACATTTTGTGGATGAATCCTCTCTTGCAAGTTATCTTAAAAGGTGCAATTTCACCAACATGTACTTAATGAACACTTGGATGGGAATAGGATGTTCGATGAGGGTTATCTACCACACTGCACCAATGAAGGCTATCTCAGTCATGATCAAGAACAGCAGAAAATAGCATCTTTTCATTTAACCACCCAATGTCTGCTCGCCCTGATGCGAGAAAGAAGAATAAAGAGTAAAAAGCTCACCTCAAATTAGATTATTACTGAAGAGGGGGGACAGACAGAGAAAGAGAGAGAGAGACTAAAAGAAAAAAGGCAGGTGATGAGGTCTTTATTTCTTTCTGTATTTTGGCACGATTTAGCGAAACCAAGCTAGGTCATTGATTTGTGGAAAAAAAAGCCAGGGACAATCAGTGAACACACAGCCCAGCTTTATGTTATAACGATCCTGCGGGGCGGCAAATACCCAAAAAGCCCTTACTTCCTCTCGGTGCGAGGGCACGGGAGAATCGATTCATCCGGACCCCACTTCCAAGCATGACCCCTTCATGGCCGTCTAGCTTAGGAATCTACATGACGCTCCCTAAATCAATTGTACACGTGTATCCCATGACCACTGAAGCATCACATGCTAGTCTGGGAAATCAGATGTTACACAAAGAGCTACAATCCTCTGGTCACCACTGTATGCAAAACAACTTTCACAGAAAATCAGGAAAATAATCAATCTTAGCCAAAAGAATGGTTAGTATGGACTGGACTTTATACTGTAAGTAGGGCGGTTTCCACGATGTGGAAAACATGGATGGAATCGCGGAATTCAAAAAAATGGAATTTACTGTATAACGTGGAATTTACAAGGAATTTGCATTTTTTTTAAAGAATAAATAAAAAGCAGGTCAGTACACTTAAATCAAATTGCGATATAGACTAGTGTCTGTGAATATTAAACCACAAAAAGACTTAAATATGAATCCTGCACGTTCTGCGTGTCTCTGTGAGAATGAATGGCGCAGACTTGCGGTTACACACACACACACACGCACGCACACGCTGTGTTTTCAGCCTCTGCCGTCTCACTATATGAGGACATGAACTTCATCTCCAGAGCCGCTCAGAGTCACTACATCAGCATTTTACTATTTCATTTGAGAAAAACTATTGTCATATCATAAACACAAAGCTCTTTACGGCAACCCGTCAAAATAAAACTTATTTTGGTTTAACTAGTAGAAATTGTGACATAAAATGTTAGAATTTGTTACATCTCAACTCTTAATAATACATTATTAAAAAAACTTTATTTTTAAAGGAATAATCCCAATGTTTTAATTGTATAAGTAAAGCTTTGTTGTGCAGCACTTTGTTTGAAAAAAATGTTAGTTTCATTTCATATGATTAAAAGATCAATTAAACAAATGTTTTATGCCTTCATTGATAGGACTCAATCCGAGGGGCGGGATAAACTGTTGTCTTTCAAATTCCCTCTGCATGCAATTGGATAGCGCCACAACCAACCAGAGCGAAGATGGTGAAGCCGCGCTAACTTTAGTTGATAGACTTTCGCCATATCCGGTGGGCAAAACTCCAAACACATCTTCCCTTCTTAAGAATGACTTCAGTGCCGTTCTTTGTTCTTTTCTCAAAGAAAAGCTTAACTTCAAGTCTTCCAGAGTCGCGGTCAAAGCCGGTTTAAAAGACCGCCGTTCGTCAGCTTTTTTGTTTACGAGTAGCACGCAGAACCGCCGCAACTCTGCCATGACGTACCGTCATTATGTTAAGCCCGCCCACCGACTCTACACACGCTGTGATTGGCTTGACCAGAGTTTGGTTTTTCCAGCTCTCAGGTCTATCGAGAGTTGCTAGACTACACTGGCGGCAAAATAAATTCTGCCGCTTGGGTGCATCTAGATTTCTAGGCTAATAAGTTTCATGATTTCAATTAATTAGACATGCTTTGTGATTACTAACATTTTATTTAACCCTTAAATTTCAGTCCAAAAAAATGGAAAAAATGGATTTTGGAAAAATTTTTATGTAATTTGGGAAGAAATAAAAAGCATTTTATGGGGCCTAATGCAAGATAAGAGTCTTACTACATGAGACTATACATAATTTTAAGATGCCTAAAATGCACTAAACATACAAATGTATATACGACTTGAGATATAACCATAATCATCTTTATTTCATTTAGGTCTGCTCACATCATCTTCAGCTAGTTGCATTCTTGTCTTTATATTCCTAAGCTTCCCTAACAAAGAAAAGCCACAATTCTTCCCATTTTTGCAGTGATCTACACATGACAAAGACTGCAAGCCAATTAAAGTGCATCATTTCCATGTTTAGCTAAAGATAGAGAATTGCTACATAAGAGCTTCTATAATAACTCTCAGTTTGCCAGCACTGGACTGAAGCATAATGGCTCTCAAGTTCTCAAAGCACTTCTAAATCTGTGTGAGAAGACACAAGTGGCCTGTCTGATGCATATGTACTGCAGATCAGTTTGACATTCATTTGGAGAATTTTACAAATGGTGCTTTATAAGTGGATGCTTTAAAACTTTATGTTAACAGTACCGGAATGAAAACAGGTAATGGCTTGGGCTCAATTGAGTCTTAAAATAACCAAAGGAGTAGTCTGTGATCTCTGCTTACAGAGTAATGAATGACAGAGTTCATGAGAGCAGGGCAAGAGGATAATCTGGACAGTGAATCAAATATCTTCTAAAAATACCATGTCTCCAGTCAATTCACTTCATCACTACAGCTCTCAAAGAGAGATCACAATTCAGTCGCTGCAGTCAATTCACTAAACTAAAAAAGGGTTAAGAAAGGTTTTTTGTAAAGTTGAATCTCTTCCGTAAGTTAAATACGGAAGGCGGTCTGCCGGAAGCTAGATCTTTTACTTTATAACGTGTTAAATATGGATTTTTACTTACAAAAACCCAACGATGCGCTTTAGATTGCTTTTATTAAACCCCGGAGCTGTGTGGAGTATGTTTATAATGGATGGATGCACTTTATTGGGCTTCAAATTTTGCCAGGAAATTTTTAATATAACTCTGATTGTATTCATCTGAAAGAAGAAAGTCATATACACCCAGGAAGGCTTGAGGGCAAGTACATCATGGGGTAATTTTCATTTATGTGGGAACTATCCCTTAAAGTTGGCTCAGAAAACACTCATTTCAATTTTTTATCAATCTTTCAGAAAAATCACATAAAAATACATAAATATGGAGAAACAAGCGCCTAGAGTTTAAGTGCCCCTATTATGCTATTTTAAAGGTTTGTTTTTGGAGGCCTCCTTCAAAAGGTTTACAAGCATCCAAGGTAAAAAAAAAAAAAATTCTCATAATATACATAGCACATCACCTCATTTCTCAGTTTCGGAGTCTGAAAATGGTTAATTCAAGGATTAAATCTCTCTAAACCCCTCCTTTCTGAGAGCTTGCTCTGCTCTGATTGGTCTTCGGATGGGCCAGTCTGTTGTGATTGGTCTATCACTTAAAATGTCGGAAACGTAACGCATATAAATGCCTATTTATCTGAATTTCAGCTCCGGCTCTTCCTCAGTGCTTGTTATACAGTGATACGAACAGTAACAATGGCGTTGGTTTTATTATATCAATTCCAACGTGAATCCTCACTCAATCCTAAGTGGATTTGCTTTCTCAGCAGAAAACTACATCTTCTCGACGTCAACAACACAAACCAAACTTTCCAGTCTCATCTACAACTACAGTTCTTAAAGGGGTACTTCACCGCTGGTAAAATGAATGTGTATTTAAACTGGGTCATTTATGTAGTAGAAATGTGAAATTATTTTAGAAGTTAGTGCCTTCTAGACTGAGAAAAGACTGAAAATGTATTGATGGCTCATGTGGATGAAAGACAACAACTCCCAGAATGCACTTGCTTCGCTGCCCTACAAGGCCCCCACTGCCGTTTTGATTTTTATAGTAATAAAATCATTTAGTTCAGTAAGAGAACAGACACTACAATCAAAAACTGAACGTGTCTTTTCAATAAAGTGTGAGTGAGCCGAACGACAGTCACGACACAAACGCAGCTGGAGTCAGATTTCATTCATCACGAGAGCTGAGCACAGCAGTCATTCCCGGTGCGTGTCCAGTCTGGTCATGCCTATGGAAGCTTAACTTTCATAGGAATTCATTGAAAAGTTGAAACACTGCATTTGCTCCGCACCGCTCCGTTATGAATGCCCGAGCCGAGCGGTTGTGCGCGTTTACATTCTGTGAGTGAGATCCCACCCCCTACGGGCCGGTTGAAAACATGCGGCACTAGCTACTACTACTGGCTGCAGTCTCTAGCCTCTGCAAGATCATTCAAATATACTACCGGGTTTCTACTGATACAAAGCTTAATGCTAATCGCTAAAGTAACCCTTTAAGGGTCAAAGTAGACGTCGTCCGTGTGCAGCCAATGAAGACCATAAACTGGCATTATGCAAATTTGTTACATTGTTATATATGTTTGTAACAGGAAGTGAGACTGGGTCTGAGAGCTAGACTGACATTTAACATTCACAAACAGCTATATTACAAACTGCATGAAAAGTTATAATAAAAAATAATAATAATAACATGGGCACTTTAATGCATTTGAAACAAGACTCGCTTCATTCAGCAAGTCTTTTTAATATCTACCTTTTTAATGCAACTTAAAAAAAAGATATTACTAACTTGTAAGACTAGACCAAGCATTTTATGCAACCGGCCCCAGACTAAACGCTGTTTGCAATATAGATCAACAAGGACAGACAGAGTGATGGATGGGTTTAATGTAGAGAGCAGGCCACAGGTGATAATGTTCTGATGTGTTCAATACCCATATGCCCATGAGGTCAAGCTGTCTTATCATACCTCTCTGTTCTTGTAAACACAGAGCTGTCCATCAGCCTGATATCTGCCTGATTTTCCCCCACGGACAGACACAAAGGCCAAACAGACGGATGTGTCTGGAGTTTGGCACCTTGTCAATACGGTGCCTTTTCTCTGCCAGCGAGACCATCCGTATCCAAAGAGCAGCCGTGTCTCGCAGCATGACTTCCCTAACAGACACTCGTCATGCTAAACGCTGCCATAAAGCACATCCTGCAGACATGGCTTTTTTTTTTAAAACCCTCACCCTCTCTCTATTCTCTTGGTCTCTTTCTCTTCATGTCTCTCTCTGACTATTCCTGTCTGATCCCAGAGGTCCATGTCCATAACAAAAAAGTCACTGGGCAATCGTGTGCACACTCTCTCTCTCTCTCTCTCACCACCATCCACGAGTGTCACTGCGGAGCGTAAAACACATTCAGACTCCAACAAGTCCTCTGCTGCAGGGGTAGTAGCCAAAACATGTCAATTATGTCATCATTTTCTCCTCATGTCGTTCCAAATCACTTTTATTTTCTTTCTTCCGAAAACATAAAAGAAGACGTTTAGCAGAATGTCTGAGCTAACACACAAACACTGACTTATATTTTGGTCTGCTTCGCAAACATCGCATGGCAACATTCACAAGGGTTTAAAACGACATGAGATGATTAAATGACAGAATTACAATTTTTGGTGAACGATTCCAGTGTGGGAGGGGATGTCCTTAAAAAAACAAAACTAGAAAAACCTATGAGGAACAGATTCTTTTACTTACATCAGCAAACTTGTGGTTCCTGAAATGCGATTTATTGCACTTCAACAGCTGCACAGCCAAATTACAATCCTGCCGATAACGTTCCTGCATGAGGAGAGGAAATGGATATAAGGAAGTGTCAGGCAAACAGATATGAGACATCACAGAGTCTTCAACGTCAACACTTTGGAATGACACTTTCCTTAAACTGCACAGATATTCTCAGTTATGAAAGCAGTATCAGTCAAAAGTTTGGAAACACCTGACTCAATGCATGATTCACAAGATCATTACGAATCTGTTGAGGCTTTGTAAATGAATATAAACTGTGCTTAAGAATATACAGGCAAACCAAAATGTTTTCAGACACCTTCAACATTTCTCACATTATCACCATTTATTGCTATAGTTTAGAAAATGGTAATAAAATATGACAAGAACTGTTAAACTGTTTCAGTACAAATTCATCTTGATAATGTCAGATAACTTTGAAAGAAAGGTGTAACGGATTACAATCAACCAATCATCTGTCAGCTGTTCAATTTAAGTACACAAGTAGATAATACCACTTTAGGTCAACCAATGAGCAAGCAATGCGTCATTCTGTTCAGTCTGTGGTGTCAAAGGTCGCATTAGCAATTAAAGAAAAAACACTTCAGCAAAACATGCTCAGCTCAAAGTGTCTGAATCATTTTGGTCCCAAATCTGTATCAATGTTACTGGTAGTCATGTATGAAGAATCTTTGGGTATAATATGTCACAGTTTACTTTATTATGCGATCCTCACTTAGATAAATGAACTATAGTGCCCTGCACCCACTAGTAAACATCTGAATAATTTTTGGTTTGATTGTGTGTGTGTTGTTGAGTGTAGACACAGCCACTGTAAAGGTAAGTCATATGTTCTTCGCACCTCGCTTAAAGCTGCACTATGTAACTTTTCCGTCCGCTAGAGGGCGCCTGTTCAAAACAAAGGCGTAGTTTGATGACGCCAGTTTTGAGTGCAGAATCTTGAGACATGTGGTCTTCACCTCACAGCCGGTGGAAAAGAGTCAGGATATGACTCGGGCAGAAATCATGTTCATGGATGTGGTTATTAATTAACATTACTGTAGTGTGAAGCAGAGCAGGGGCGAGTGTTGTGGGAGCTGAGCAAGGCCGCTGGAGCGATTGTTAATAAGATGAACGCAGCACACACCTCACGAGCAACGGGACTTTTATTAATCCTACATAGTGCACCTTTAATTCATCTGAGATGATTTGACAGATCCCAGATCTTTTAATCATGATGACTGATCTCTGGCTAATTTGGTTCTTCAAACGATTTTGCGGATTGGATTAAAATATCTGGATTAAGTTATCTGAGATTACTGCGCTTTCTTGTGTTCCCTGAAAAGGGCAGATGCATCAATACTCAAACCATGATCAGTAATGCAGTGATTGGCTGGTGGCAAGACAGCAATGTAATGACATCATATAATTTAAAAAGCCACCTGGCGAAAAAACACAAATTTTTGGAGCTTTATAAGGAAACAGCCAAACGACCAAACAACATAAAAGTTGTAATAGATAAATTAAATGAGTACTGTTTGATGAACATGATTCACAATTATTTATATTCACGATTTTATAGTATTTGTACAACCTTTAGAGTGGCTATGTCTATAGTATTATACACATTATTTTATTTTTCAAATACATTTTTAAATTATTATTTAAAAAATATAATTACCCCTGGTTCAGTAATGAACTTTTGTAATAAAGTAGCAGTGGCTGGGACAGATTTTAAGTATCACCTCAAGATGCAATCTAATCCTGTTTACATGAAATAAACCTGGTCCCGGGCAGGTTTAATCTTACGGACCTGTTGCTATGACAGCAAATCTAGGATGATCGTCGAAGAACCAAATAATCCAAGATCATGCCAAATCATTAACAATCAAATCCAGCTAACTGAATTAGTGACGTACGAACAACGGACCCCAGTTCAGTACAAACCTTTCACTGACAATTTGCAAATAAAACAAGGAAAATGGCACCCAGGGTTGCAGTCTTCAAGATTTATAAAGGGTGAAAAAAATCCTCCCGACATCAACCTCTGAGGAATGAGCTATGATTGATGTGTGCTCTATCTGTCTACAGAGATGAAGCGCTCCGTTTAAACACCACGAACAGACGGCTATCCGTTTCTCCAATGCTATAATTAGTTCCTGTGGCACCGTTTCATACACGCGGTGTAATAAAGGCACATTTCAGGACTACCTGCTTTGTCATTCCTCATGGAATAACACTGTCAGAATACTGTCTGCTAATTCACAGTCCAGTGTCAATTACTTCAATGCTAAGAGTGCTTATATAATGTGAATCAAATTTCTTATTACAAATAAGTTTTCCCATGAAACCAGTGCCAGAGATAGTATTTAGAAATGCTGGTCTAGTGTGTAGTGGATGAGTGGTGTTGTTCATGTGCAGGTTGCTCGTGTTCCCCAGTAAAGCTCCATAAGCCAGACATCATTTCTGGAATCTGACAGTCGCCTTCTGTGAAAACTCAGGACAGATCCTCCTCATGCAACTTTCAATTTTCAGCTCCAGTAGTTATCAATCCCAGCTCTGGCAACTCTAGTCCAAAGCGTGCCACAAACACAAACACACACAAAGCTCTGATATTGCACGTACATTCAGTTCCTCCAGCTTGTCGATAGTATTTTTGGCATCCACAAGTTTATTTGTGAGCTCCACAATCTCTTGATCCATGGTTTTCTTGTCTCTTTCCACTTTACGGAGCTGTGAGGAGAAAAAGGACATTCATGTAAACTTAGGTCTCATAGGAGGTTAAACCTTTCTCTTATAAAACAATGGTGGCCTTTTGGCAAAACAAATCTTTTCCTTCAGTCATAATTTCAATGACAGGGTACCGGCTGCAAAGAAAAAGTCATCCACAGAGCCTGGGAATGTGGCTGAGGTGCATCCCATGAGAAAACAAAGAAGATAAGGAGTCATAATCACTTTGCTGAATCTCACCGCAAAAATAAGCATCACAGTCTCTCGACGTGTCTCCTCTGTCTCTCCAATATTTCTGTCCAATTTTGTCTCTCATATGCTAGTCTACATTGATCTTTTCATAAACAACAGTTCACAGTGATCACATCTCCTAAATACACGTGCAGCGACACCATAACACGCGACAAAAGGTCTCTTTACCAAATTAATTTGAGTTTTTGTCCTAGCCAGCCGCGACGGCGACACGCGATGATTCTATTTTAGAAACGGTTTCTATTTCTGCGGCGTTGCGGCTGGAACAACAACATAAAGCATGGCAAAGATCATCTCAGGTAGTGTTTATGTGATTTATTTAAAGCGTGTAATATGACTTTGAATATCGTGTAGTGTTCACAGCTCTGTAACATAGGTGTACTAAAAGCAACACTGGATAATTCACCTCAGATCTTGAAATTAAACAAATGGAAACAAGAATGTTTAAACTGTTAACAAACAAGTATAAAGTGTAAAGATTGGTTTAGTAACTCAGTGTGTATTTTTAGTAATGTTTAAATGGTGTAATATTTGTGAATTTGATTAAAGAGGCTACTTATTGATTAAATTAGGCTACTTATCCATTTCCTTGCGAGTGCCGTCAATATTAATCTCTGGTGCCACACATTTAATGCGAGAGCCCGCCCATATGCTGCTCTGATTGGCTGTGGTTTTTGATTGATTTGTGGCATCTCGTAGTCGCGTCGCGTGTGGTGTGAATAGACAAGTTGCTTGCCGCTGGAATCTTATTGCACGCGTGTCGTTAGGACACGGTGTCAGGCTTCAAAAAGAAATGACAACTTAAATGTACCATCACAGTAGTCCAAATACTGTTCAAAACCCTGGGTTAAAGGGATAGTTCACCAAAAAAAAAAAAAATCTGTCATCATTTACTCCCCCTTAAGGCCAGTACACACCGGGAGGCTTATCGTGTGCGCTTATCGTCAGTGTTTTTTTTTTTAGATTATTTTTCGGCGTGTCTGTGTTTACACCCGAGCTATTTTCACTGGCAATGCGCAGAGGGAACGTTCAAATTCAGTAGATGGCGCTCCCGGCACACAAGGTGGTGCTGCGCCACTTTACTCTTCTGACACACATGGCGCTTTTTCATTACCAGTACCAGCTCATCTCGACTCGACTCGACTCAGCTCGGCTCGCTTTTCGCTCGGTTTTCCATTACAGATAGCACCTCCACAATAGTACCTGGTCGTCATAGCGCCGCCGCAGGAAACTGCCATGACGTAAACTTCTACGCTACCCACACACACAGGACAATGGAGGATATTGAGTGTATCTCCTCGTTGCTCCATCAAGCTCTCGCTGGATCCTCTTCGGCAACCAAACAAAGGAAAGTCTGCACCTCCTCGTTTGAACACGGCGTATTCTTCCGAGTTGCCATAATAGTAAATAACACGCAATCTCTGGACAGACTATTTAAAAATGGCGCGTTATTCAGCATACTTCGTCCTAGCGCGTGCAATGATGACGCAATGAACAGTGACGATTCTCTCTGACCAGTCTGCGGTGTTTTCACGTAACATTTATTATCGCCTCAGCTCGCTCAGAACCTCGCCGGAGGTGGTACGAAAAAAAGTACCTGGAAGCAGTTACAGGTACAACTTTTACACAGTGGAAAACCAAACAAAGGCGAGTCGAGCCGAGCCGAGCTGGTACTGTGTAGTGGAAAAGAGCCAATAGACAGTAAAATAAATGGACACAGCGACCCCATAGACTTCAACGGAGATAAGTGAAGTCAGTTAGAAGCAGTCACTTCCTGATGGCTGAGCGTACTGCGCAGACTCACACTGAGGTTGATGACGTAGATGTGATGTGAGCCACCTGTCTGACAGTTTTAAGTCTTCTAGTAGTTGTGCAAAGTGAAATCTGATTCACGCTGTTTAA
This sequence comes from Gobiocypris rarus, assembly GCA_023029165.1. NCBI lineage: Eukaryota > Metazoa > Chordata > Actinopteri > Cypriniformes > Gobionidae > Gobiocypris > Gobiocypris rarus. The sequence goes on from CM040927.1 coordinate 6,085,104, forward strand.
ATATCTTGTCCCGTTGCTTTTGGCTCTCTATAGGCTTCTCCTCATGCTTCTCCCTTGACTTTATCGGCCTTTATGCCTCCACACCCCCCCGATTGCCTCATAGACAGTAAAAGATTGCCTGTGAGCTTCTCCTCCAGTCTATATGGTAATTTCTCTACTGTGCGACAGAGAGTCGCGTGGTTATGACGCAATCGTTAGCCTATTTTTACAAAAACAGCTTCTATGAGGCGAGTGTAAGATACAGTGTAAGATACAAGGTAATGGAGCCTTTTATACATTGTCGTGTTTCTTTAGAAATAAACAATGGACAAATGGAGTCTTTAAACCCCTTAGATGTTAAGTTATTCACTGTCAAAGTGACGCCAAAATGAATGGGAGTCAATGGGAGGCTAACAGCAGGAGATGGCTTGGTTAGCAACGCCCGCCCCTATGGAAGGTACTCTTTCCGGGGGCTGGATTACTCCCTTGTTCTGACACTCGTTTTTCACACAGAAGAAGAGAGAACGTAATAGCGACTGCAAAAAACATTCACACACTTTTTGCTAACTGGCAAGCAGCATTAGCAGCTCATTTGCTTCTTTGTATACTTACTTCCTCTTCGTTGTATCAATGTGTGCTCGGCAAGACCGTTTTTTTAGCTTGAGCGCAACCAAGTCGTGTTTTACTGTAACTTCAGCAGCTCCAGGCACGTGAACAAAAGCGGCAATCTCATTGGTCGGCCAGTTTTTAACGCACCACGTAAATAAATAAAAAACGCTTTTTTAAAAAGACGCTTTTACGCCTGTCGCTTTGCTTTTTGTCACAATGGCCAGCTACATTTATACACCTAAAATGTCTTCTGTCTGACTTCCTGTCTGAATTCTGAGTTTTTCTAATTGAGGGAAGCGAGTGCTGCCTGAGGACACTACACTCCTGCCGAGATGGCAAAGTCCAAAATGTCTTTGTGCTACAATTACTGAACAAAAGCTCTTCGAAGAACTTTAAAGAGGATATCCTTAGCAGAAGCTTTGCTCCTTAAGACACACTTCAGTCCTGTCGGCTCTTGGTTTAAGTGGAGACAGAGACATACAAAGAGAGACACTCAGAAATAGAAGAGAGAAACTGTGACCCTTAATCGGGAGCGTGGCATGTTCATAACAAAGCAATTATCTTAATAGTCACCGTTTGACTGAAGCGGACAGTGTTGACCAATAAAAGAGAGTTAAGGAGGGGAAAGCCTTTCAGCATGATGCAGTCCACGAGGATCTAAGGCAATGCAACAGCCAGTATAACACACAGCACATCTGACAGACTAACAGGAAACAGGGGGAGAAAGGAGGGAGAGAAAGTGGTTTTATCAGTTTAACAGATGCATTCACACCATCCAAAGTTGTAGTCAAGTGGTCAAAATGCCAACAAAGTGTCAACAGAGAGCTTCAGTGCTACACTAAAAGGTTTCATAATTGACTGAGAAATTTCTGGAGAAAAAAATCATAGGGGCTATTTATTGTTTATTTTTAAAGAAATTAAGATTTATTAATTATGAATTAAACTGATTAGGAATGCTTTTGATGATACAAATGTAATTAAGCTATTCAATTTGTATTAATTAAATCTGAAAACACAGAATTTGGAGAAAAAATAAAACATTTCATAGGCCACTAAAAATGCAATTCTTTGTTAAACTTTTACTACATTGTTAATAAATTGTGTAAGTTTCATGATTACAATTATGTCTTTTGATTACTAAAATAAAACAAAAATATTAAAACTGAAAAAAAATAAAGCTAATTTCATTTAGCCTTATTTATGGGATGAGTGGTTCATTCATATGAACCGTGTGCAGTTTGGTTTATTTTTCCTGCCACTATTTTCTTTTCTCAAGAAGCTGTGATTCAATTAGGAGTCGGATGGTTTATTCAAGTCTTACTCGTTACTGAACTGTTTCTTTAAAAACCTGTGAAGAAAATGAATAGGAAAAATACATCCTGTATCAACAAGGCTGAAGAAGTGGGCGGACACTGTTACGGAACACTTCACTAATGGCCTTATGGAAGAGATTCCATTGCTCACAATTAGCCTTTCCAAAGGGAGGAAAAATATTTTAGCACATTTTGCAGCTTTTCTTACAGTGTTCTCAAAGTTGTGCAGTGCATATTAACCACCGAGTTAAACATTTGGACTGCTATCTATCCCAGAATCCTCCTGCCCACATGCACAGACACGGGCATGGCCACAGCTATATCCAGCCATCTACTGCAGGAAGAAAGGAGAGGAGACAGGAAAGAGATGCAATGAGTCATGGGAATGGTATCCACAGTGATACTTATTAGGAGAGCAGAGACAGAGAGAAGGAAATGGATAAATAGAAAGAATGAACGCAACTGCATAGACCCAAGTTTGACTGATGGCAGCCTGATGATGATGATGAAGATGAAGATGACGATGATGGTGAAATACCCAAGTCGCAAGGCAGCATGAGGGGAGAGGAAAGGGGGAAGAAAGAAAGAAAGATAAAGATTTAATATTGTGTTCATTCTTGTATTTTTATTAACCTGTATGTCTGCAAATATAAGATGGAGTGCAAATGAGAGAAAGACAAGTACAGACAAGAAAGAATAGAAACAGACAGAAACTAGACACAGTATATGTGCACACTTCTAAATCTCCACTACGTCTACTGTTATAAATTATTATCCTGTGAAAATTGTTTCCGGTAATTGAAATAAAGAATAAATAAAATAAAAATATTTGAAGAAAACAAACTTAAATTGTTTGCTTAGAAATGTTGCCTTGCTATCTAAATAAAAGAAGTTGAATTTAAATGACTAAAAGTGGTACTAATAACTAAAAGTAAAATAAAAATAAATCAAAACTTAATAGAAATATTAAAAAAACAGTAACACTCTACATTAAGCTTTCATTTGTTAACATTAGTTAAAGGGGACCTATTAAGCAAAATAAACTTTTATATCATTGTTGTGTGTATTTGTGTATTTACATATTTTGCAGTGCATGTACAAAACCATTCTATTGCGGTAAAAATCCATCCACTCCGTTTATTATAAATCTGAAACAGTGTCTCAAAATGAGCCGTTCAGTAATGTGATGTCACATGGGAACAGGCCCCGCCCATGACTGAAAAATGAACCCTAGAGATGAGCATTTTGATAAATATATGCACCACATTACATAGGCTATTAATTATCATTTTTAATGTTCTTCAATATTAAAGGTGCTCTAAGTGATCCTGGGTGGAGTAACTTCTTGTTGACGTTTGAAGTGTTGTCAAACAAAGCAGAGGCTAGACCCTCTCTCCTCCTCCTCCTCCTCCCACTCCCCTCCGTGCTTCCTGAAACAGTCATTAACTCAGCCGGAGTTCTCGCCACCTTTCGAAGGCTTTTCCGATGTAAATTCGGGACTTTGCGCGTTCATCAGAACGTTGTCTCTTTGGTCGTGTGTCGGCCATATCCAAATCATATAATTCGAACTTCCCTCTTTATGCTTCTCTCTTCTACACGCGCACTAACCACAGACCTCCACTCCTAAATCATTCTTGTCTGTTATTGGCTGGAGCACTGTTTATCATGTTTCGTTGTCCAGACTGCCCAAGTTTGTTTATGTTGCAGTTTGTGGAGCTTGAGCTGACTACAGAGACCGCATTTTTTTTTACAGTGTGTTCAGGGGACAGGCAGCTAGCGGATAGAGAGGAGATGTTTGCTGTATGTGACAAAAAAATGTTTTGGCCTAAAAAACGCGTGACATTGCTTAGAGCACCTTTAATGAATGTTTGTATAAATCCGTCCAGTTTTTATGATTGCCACCATTTAAATGTTTATACTGCAAAAAACTAATTAGAGTAGAATAATGATTATGTAATTGTAAATCAGTTAGTGTTAACCTTTAATATTAGTAATGCACCAACTGACTACCATGAATAGTTTACAGAAGTTGTACTGTATCTGATATCCACAATAATCGATATTGATTTGAAAGCTTGTGAATGGAAATGGAACCATGACATTTTTGCCAATACCCAGCCGTAATATATATATATATATATGAGAAATCAATGTTAAGTAGTTTCAATTTTTGTATGTGCACTTCAAAAGGTTGATCATAGTAAAACATCATTCTCTATGCTTTTCAATCATTGAATGCTCTGTATTAACCAATCAGCTACCAAGAAAGTATATTTTTTATAATACTCTCTCTGAAATGATTAAAAACATGATTTTTGTATCTGGAGAGATGAATTTGCTAAAACAGCGCTCAGAATGAGCTGGTGTCCTGAGAGCACCTGCGGTAAGAAATGATGAGCCCATGACGAGGTGGAACAGGTCGGCCGGGATAATCCCTGTGTGCGCTATGAGAGATTATCCAGCAGAATGCCACCTGTTTCACCTGTGATTGGCAAAGCTTTATCCAGAGGTCATGAATATGAGATCTCACCATGCAGAACTAAGGCAGCGCTGGGATTTAAGTGAAAATGAACATAAATCATCATGAGCTAATGCTGTCCTTATACACGCATGAAGTCAGACGTGATTTAGAGAAAGCGGCTCATTCTGAAGTTTTCCAGTCATGCTAAATTACTCTAGAGATAATTTTGCAGACCACCTAAAAGTGATAAAAGATTCCTAAAATAACTTATTACAGATGCATGTTTGATTAAATTTTCATTTGAGCGAAACTGGAAAAGGGCAGAGTCGGGGGGAAATTTAGATTCATATTGGCTTTAATAAAACATGAAATCCAACAGCAGTTTCCAAAGATATTTTAATGAATGCATCGCGCCGAACACATGACGCACTGTTTCTGTGATGCATCACATTTAAATAATCTTTATATCGCATTCATCCTAATTGAATCATATTGTCGGACGACTGCAGTCTATGACAGTTATTATGATGTATTAGAAGATCCAGTGGGATTTGTTTTATTCTCCATGAAGGGAAAGAGGCTTAGAGACAAATTTGTACATTTATTCAATCTTTAGCTTTTGATGTTCATTTTTTCCCCCCTCTCGATTGTTCTCTGAAAATGACTTTGTCTGTGTTTGGTAGCAGGGCTCTAAAGCACAGAACATTTTCACACAAATAAAGCTTTTAGAGGGAAAAGCATGCAAAACACGCCGAGTTCTGTCTGCAACCAAGATGCCTGACTGATCCATCAGCCATGAGGCGTGACCGTATGAGCGCAACCAGAGTGGTCATTCAGGTCATCCTGCATTTGTTCTTTTATTGAAAGGAAAAAACATCAATGGCAAATCAATCTTTTTAAAAATGAAACGGGATCGGCTTTGATTTCATGTGACTGAATTTTTAAACAGAAGTGGAATGGAAAATGAATGACAATGCTAAAACAGTATGACAACCCTTGAGTTTTGATTTTTTCTCCCTTTCCTGCAGAAATGTTGTATAGTATATGTCATGAAGAATAAATAAGTGGTACATTTAACAGCAATGCTTGGAAATTTTTGATCCACTTAAAGGAATAGTCCTTGTCGATTCAGACCTGGATGACTTTCTTTTCTGTGCAACATTAAAGGTGAATTTCTGAAGAAAATCACTCATTTCAAATGTATGTAAATGAAGGACTCAAGCTCCAAAATAGCTAAAAGTGCTCTAATATGACTATTATATTCCAAGTCTTCTGAAGCCATACAATAGCTTTTGTGCCTTTTTTAAGCTTGAAAGCTCTTATTAATTTTAAATACATTATTTTAAAATACATTATTGCATATTTGGTCTGGCGATAGGACTTTTATTTTGACAGCGCATTCATTCTTCATTAATTGACACACACAGTTTATGTCAATCTCATGTCAATCTTGAGTACCTATAGAGTAGTATTGCATCCTTCATATCTCCGAAAAGTCTTTAGTTTTATCATAGTTATAAAAGAAAGATACGCTGTACCGAGTCTTTCTGAATAAAACCGAGAGGCTGGAGGCGTATCGTGTGCGCGGAGCTAAAGAGCCACAAACGTGCGCAGCTATTGCGTTGAGAGCGTCTGAAAGCTGTGACATCCTTAGAAAACATGGGGGGAAAACGTTGTCCTAAATAAACAATGGCTATCAATCAGATTCAGCCATACATATATGATCTAGCTTCAAAATATTGAGTTTAAATCACTGGAGTCACATGGACTACTTATATGATGTCTTTTCTACCTTTCTGGGGCTTGGAAGTGGTAGTAGACAGTCAATGGAGGGACAGAAAGCTCTCAGATTTCATCAAAAAGATCTTCACTTGTGTTCTGAAGATGAATTACAGGGTTTGGAATGACATGAGGGCGAATAATTAATGACAGAATTATTATTTTGGAGTGACGGACCCTTTAAAACGAGCACTGCAATACTCCACAGAAAATAAGAATTGTCAATTTTCATGGCGACTTTAACAAGGCCAGTAACTATGATCATCCATGGCAGGGTTATTTGCCTATCGCAGCTCCTCATGAAGGCACAATCCAAAATGAACATTCAGAAAGAGCCAAAAGTGAGTCTGATTTGGCGAGTTAAACAAAACTCGCAGTGGGCTTGGTAGCAGGACTGCAACAATTTAAATCACAATGCAAGAATAATAATGGTGTTTTTATCTCAAGAGTGAATCAAAGCAACACAATCACTGTTGCTTGTCTTCCAACAACAATTTCCCAGTGGAAAATGAACTTCCAGCATGCATGAGTGGCATGAGGAATACTGGTACTTGTTTGCTAGTCCCTGGAGAATGAAGCTAAGCAAAAGGTTCCATAATACTTGTGACAGGCTGACTGAGCGGAGCGTGGTACTCAAAACAATTAAACAGCAATTAAAGACATCAGTGTTTAAGATAAAGGGCTTTAGAAAGGGAAAGGGAAGTTGAGAGTAAAGGTTACCAGGGCGTGAAGTTTCTCTTCCAGGTCTTGATTAGCTCTCTGAGACGCCGTGTAGCTGTTCTGCAATCTGAAGAGGGGAAACAAAACAAATGGATGTCACTGTCAGGGTATAACGCTATATCCTGATGTTATATGATATATCCTAATATGGTGTGGGATTGAGATGGACATATGAGTATTGACATCAAAGGACACAGATTTCGCAGCTGTGCTGGAAAACGTTACTGCATCCTAGTGTATCACATATGAGATAATGTTACATCTCTCTGAAACACACTAGAGCTCGTCTCAGATGAAGGCGGAGGTATGCCAACCGGAGAAAATATTCACGAGTTATTGCAATAAGAAGTCCTTACATTTCAAACACAGAGTTGTAAGAGCGTGTGTCTGATGTTAAAGTCATCAAATCCTCAAGCGGTCACAACGTCAACGCAGATTGCAGAGAGAGCCAGAAGAGGAAAAGGAGAGGCACTTAAAAGACATTTTCATCACAAAAAGCCATTAAGATTATCCTCTGTGCAAGTGTTTTCAACAAAAAAAGTGGCAGATTTTGTGTTGCATGAAAAATATTTCAAATAAAAAGACAAGGCATTAATATTTTTTTTCATTTCAGCACTTCAAAACCATATCCAACAGTAGTATATCTGGTATAGATGAACGGCAAAATGTATGTCTTGTTTGTTTTACATACACATAACATATTTATATATATATAATTTATTTTTCAATATATATATATATATATATATATATATATATATATATATATATATATATATATATATATATATATATATATATACTGAAATATCTGAAACGCTTCTAATTAGGGTTGGGAACCGAGAACCAGTTCTTATGCAGAACCGATACTTCTTTTTAAAAATACCGGAATCGCGCAAAATTCCTGAGTTTCGGTTCAGCGGTTCTGGTGCAATGTGTATGCGGCGCTGGGAGCGTATCCTTTAATAGCGGGCGACAGCTAACCTCATCATGAGTCATGACTATTAATTACGTTGCCTGCCGCTTCCAGAAGTGCAAACAATTAACTAGTGGTGGGCGTTATTGGCGTTAACGTGCTGCGTAACGTGAGAATCTTATCGGGCGATAAAAAACATATCGCCGTTAATCTATTCTCAAAGTTGGGTTGGGAGCTGGGTCTATACTACGCAAGCTATGATGACTTTCACAGTGATATTTTAGCGCGGATATATAGCTACCTAGCGAATTGCACTGTAGGGAGGCGAGCGAGTCTTGAACCTGCGTGTATGCTGTGAAATGACCACATCAAGCGTGAATGCTGTCTTCCGAACTCGGGCGCGCACCCGCGAACCGTTCTCGAGTCCTGATGAGCGTGACTGACATACTGTAAGCAGAGAGCTGTACATATAATTTCTGCTCGTCGTCAGCATTCTTTAGAGTATTTGCAGTACATCCGTGGCAGATAGACGCAAGTGCCATTACGTACTGAAGCTTTGGTAACAAAACTAACGGTTCAAAAACAAAAATATAAAAGTTAGGTGAACAACGCTATTCATTCTGCCACCTCCTCGCTCGCGTCGTTGCAAGTAGCAGGGTAAACAGCTGCCTGCTGCTTTGATGGCCTTAACGCACCCGGTTTGGACCGAAAATATAATATGAACACAGTCCAGGAGCAATCGAACTCGGGTTCGGTCCAGGCAATCGAACCAAGTGTGAAAGCACCAGTCATTATTTGGGTAGCACACATATTCTGAATGCCCTCGGCAGAATTCAAATGAGCCATTTGAATCTAGATTAATGCTGGATTACCATTTATTATTTACAAGTTCACTGAATAACTGAATTTCTATTAAATTAATATACAAATAACTAATAAATATAACTAATATATAATATTTTTGCAAGAATGCTTTTAATACTGTAATATATGTACAGTACAGGACTTTTTTGACATTGCCAACCTGTAAATGAATCAGAGATCATGTAATAAACACAAAAGGATTGTTTGAGTTGCGTATTATGCCTTTTTCCTTTACCACTATTTGTTTAATAATTTTAATGGAACCGGAATCGGAACCGGAATCATTAGGCGGAATCGGAACCAGAACCGAACCGAAAATTTCTCACGATTCCCAACCCTACTTCTAATACAAATTTTCTGCAGAATAGATACACGATATATTCCCCTCAACCACTTTTGCTCCGGATGAATATTGTTGATGTTACAGGGCTTGAATTTTAGCATGGGATTGCGCATATTGCATATCATTTTACTCATTCCTGTAGATTGTGCTCACACCCAAAGTGCATGCTTTTTTTTAAATATTGTTTTCTTATATTGTCTCTCTATTAATTGTGAAACTGTGTGTTGTAGTTACTTCAAAAGTAGAAACATCTATGCTATAAAGGTCGAGTTTGTAAGCTACTTTAGTGATGAATCACAGGACAGCGTTGACAATGAGTGCTCCTGAATGTTTCTCTGCATGTGATCTTCAGGTGATGTGTGAGGTACTGTCTGTATGAGTGTTCATTAGTTCAATATGATGATACATCCGACGGTATAAAATCGATTGAATGTGAAAATGATCTGGCTTGAGAGATAGCGAGATACACATGACTCGGCTCTCTGTCACAGAAAACAGCTTACGAGCACTGAACTGAGATGTTTTCAATGTTGTTCTTGAATGGTGTAAAATCGCTTGAATGTTCAAACTAGCAAGCCTTTAAACACATACAATTGACACTTTCGTGAGATGCAAACTAAAGTGATCACGCTGAATGGATGGGGCGGAGTCACGTGACGTGACTACACACGCAGTCGAATGTTTTTAAGTGGAAATTATTAACAGGATTAACTCCTAGAGGACAGCACAGTTTTGGGGTCCTATCTCTTTTCAAACAGATTACATAAAAGAGAATTTTTTGTTTTCGATTTGATTTACATTATTTAAAACCTGACATTTCAACGTTTCTTTAGACATATGTCTCGTGTTTGTGTGACAAGTATTCACTAAGATACCGTTCATTTTCTGAAGAGTATCAGATTGGACTTCATTGACAGAGAGGCTGCAGACTGTGCATCTTGTTTGTTTTCTTTATTTTGCAAAAAGCACAACATTTTGTTTTTATTGTACACAAAAAAGTAGATACTTAACAGATTATAATGTTGTATAGCATTTGCCTGAATAATAAAAAACAGTTATTTGAGTCTCTTTGGCATTGATAAGAAAAAAAGTCGCGCCGGCGTGATCTTCGACCTCAAGAGGTTAAAACAGAAATAACTGACAAAGGAAAATTACATCGGTTAGAGGTTCTGAATTTCGGTTTTGATTACTTTCCGATAAATCGTCTAGTTCTATGTAACAGTATAGTGGATCCATACCTCAGGTCTTAAAGTGACAGCAGCCTAATATACCTGCTGCCAAATTATGAGATAATATTACAAATATATATGTATATGGTTTTTCCCCATGGTATCAATGTCAACATTTTGGCCAGTGAAAATGCTGAGTGTCTAACTTTAGAAAATCAAAAATATACATACAAATGTCCTATATAATTGTTCTAATACACATTTGTGCTATAGACATGAATGATACCTCGATACCGCACTTTCAACAAAGTCTGGAATCTTTTCGTAAAACTGGCATTTAAAAAAAAAAGAAAAAAGATTCACCCTCTATATTTTGTAAATGCATGTGATAGATCTTAATCTGAATAATTCATCCATGTTTTGTTTTTTGACCTTGAAATGCTTAATGAAAATGTCACAGCTCGACAGTCTCCTCTCTGGTTATATATGCTGATAAACCCTGCACCTTTATTACTATCGACTGCAAGCTTGCATTTATTTTTGAGTGCAACTGCCACACTTAAAATCCATCAACAAAAATTAAGGGTGAGGACTTGGTTCTTTTTCTATAATCCGTCACACTTGGATCCATGTCACAATACAAAAGAAAAGATCTGTCGCTATTTCTGTTTCATCTCGACTTTAAAGATGCATAAGCTGAGAACAGAAACTGGTAAATGTTCACAAATTTGCCCAAAAGTGTCCATCAGATGTGAATTTCTAATTCTTAGTGAAAACAATACATAAGAGCATTTTATGAATTTTGTGTATCAAGTTATACTACTCATTTCACATTGTGCTTTTTGCATACTACATTTCAGAGACGTCCACTTTTATGTGAAACAAAAGGGAAACAACAATCTCTCATCATTTGACTTTCTATTTCTGAAACTATCCTGACCGCTCTTTTCCATATAACGGAAATGAATTGGCATTCTGATGTTATGCTACTACTTTTTATTTCATCAACTTGAAGCTTGACAAACCCATCCCTTTTTCATTCTATGGAAAAGAGCAGCCAAGATATCCTTCATTAACTTACCTTCTGTGCTTTAAAGTCCCTGTAAAGTCAAAATTAAACATGTGTTCTGAGTTTCTCACACCACAGATACATGTGTTATTAACCAACTAGCCAAATTTGAATCATAAAAAAATCCGCTAAGTACATAAAATATCTTATCGAAATCTTGAAAAAATAATCCGCATTCTCTGCTCTCAAACGCTGGGGCTGTGTCCGTTGATCGGCGGCGAAACCACACCCACTCGCGGGAAAGCGGCCGTAAACACACAAGACAACAACACTCAAGTAAAGTTACAGCTCAGAGTCACGACGGCACCAGATGTCTGCGGGACGGGAGGATGAAGGTCGCGGCGGGAGATAGTCGGTTCGGCCCCATTCTGCAGCGGATTATCAGTGAATCCCAGTTGTTGCCGATGAAAGTTTGTAAAACTATCCGGTGTAAAGACACTGCAGAGGCAGGTGTTGGTGGTGATCGTCAGCACTCCATCAAGGTAGCTGTTCACAAAATTAATCCACCTCTTCTTGAGATCGTCTTTTTGTTTTGTAGGCTGTTTTGTAAGTTGTAGGCTATAGTAACTAACGGTACTGACAGTAACTCGCAATCTAGCGGGTGAACTGATGCGATGTGTAATGTGCTCTAGTTATGGGGGAGCGGCCACATGCCAAGCGGCTCCAGTGCGTCATCGAGCCACCGTTTTAGCCCCGCCCAAAAAATCCGGAACACAGCAATGGTGAAAAACTTCTTAACGGTCTAACTTCTGAATTCAGTACTACCTAGTTCACAGTCTTTGTAATGTGTTTCAACAATACATTTCTAACATTTCTAATGTGTTTATATACAAATCTCAGAATTGCCTTTACAGGGACTTTAAGGAAGAGAGAAAGATTTACACTCACCTAAAGGATTATTAGGAACACCGGTTCAATTTCTCATTAATGCAATTATCTAATCAACCAATCACATGGCAGTTGCTTCAATGCATTTAGGGGTGTGGTCCTGGTCAAGACAGTCTCCTGAACTCCAAACTGAATGTCAGAATGGGAAAGAAAGATGATTTAAGCAATTTTGAGCGTGGCATGGTTGTTGGTGCCAGACGGGCCGGTCTGAGTATTTCACAATCTGCTCAGTTACTGGGATTTTCATGCACAGCCATTTCTAGGGTTAACAAAGAATGGTGTGAAAAGGGAAAAACATCCAGTATGCGGCAGTCCTGTGGACAAAAATGCCTTGTTGATGCTAGAGGTCAGAGGAGAATGGGCCGACTGATTCAAGCTGATAGAAGAGCAACTTTGACTGAAAAAAACACTCATTACAACCGAGGTATGCAGCAAAGCATTTGTGAAGCCACAACACGCACAACCTTGGAGCGGATGGGCTACAACAGCAGAAGACCCCACCGGGTACCACTCATCTCAACTACAAATAGGAAAAAGAGGCTACAATTTGCACGAGCTCACCAAAATTGGACAGTTGAAGACTGGAAAAATGTTGCCTGATCTGATGAGTCTCGATTTCTGTTGAGACATTCAGATGGTAGAGTCAGAATTTGGCGTAAACAGAATGAGAACATGGATCCATCATGCCTTGTTACCACTGTGCAGGCTGGTGGTGGTGGTGTAATGGTGTGGGGGATGTTTTCTTGGCACACTTTAGGCCCCTTAGTGCCAATTGGGCATCGTTTAAATGCCACGGCCTACCTGAGCATTGTTTCTGACCATGTCCATACCTTTATGACCACCATGTACCCATCCTCTGAAGGCTACTTCAAGCAGGATAATGCACCATGCCACAAAGCTCGAATCATTTCAAATTGGTTTCTTGAACATGACAATGAGTTCACTGTACTAAAATGCTAAAGTGATACCTTTAGATTTTATATCTTCATTGAATTAACACTGAGATTCAGCACATACGCTTTTTGAAGGAAACATTAATTCAAACACAAAATGTATGATTATAAAGGCCATCTGGCCTGCATGGCACATTTTCTCCAAGTTTACAGTGGAAACCTCCATCTCAATCACTCTTTTCCTCTTATGGATCAATACAGCTTCACAGCCTGGCAGATCATAAGGGACTTCCACTGTCTCGCTTCATTACAATTAGAATTTAATCAATTCATTTTAGCAAGCTGTGGTGATTTGCACTGAGCGCAGTCATAAACTCTAGCTGCAGACGGCCGGTGCTGATGGAATGCAAAACGTGCGCAATAATTACTGCTGCTTGATGACCGCTCTGAATCACAGAGGAGGGGAAGCAAAATAAATGCGGCAAAAACACACGAAACAAATGGGTAACTGAGTAAACAAACAAACATCTATAACAATACCTCTCATCCAAGGGTTCCCAGAGCCCCCAGCACCTGGTGCAAATCGCCCCCGCGCATGTGACAATGTTACAGCGTTAGATCAGAGATCGCATTCAAAAGCCCACGCTGCAGAATCACTAACCAATTACAATCCAATTAGGCTATTATCTGCGGAGAGCTGGCATGCAGGTTTCGGATATGGCAGGTGGGGAAATGGAGCAGCAAATGTGAGCAACACACTTTTTTGATGGAAGGAATGCGGGGTAATTCAATCTCTCTGCCGTCTGAAAGCATATAAGCCGGAGATGCATCCTGATTGGAGATAAAGTGGCATGATTGCAGCCAAATTATACACCGACTCAATCACAAAGCGCTGCACTCAGACCATCAGGGGCATAGCGGCCGATATGAGATTAAATAATCAGGATCTGCTGATCTTAAACTGAATTTATAGCATTGTGTCCGAACAAGGTGCGAAGTGACATTTACTGTGACTAGGGTTGTTTATATATCGGTATATATTTTATTTAAATGTCATGATTTTGCTTTTAGTAATTGATGCGCAGCTGTTCTGAAGTTCACCGCTAGGAAGCAGGTGTGCTACCTAAACTGACACGAAACCATCAAACGTGACAACATAGAGGAACAAAGTGGATAAAGCAGGTGAATCTCACTCAAAATCTCCAGCTCATGTGTTTCAGTGAATACTCAACCCATTTTGACATTACCATAACTTTTTCATATCGAGTTGAGTGGTTAAGTCCAAATTTTCAGAAGAGACTTGATCGCTTTATATGACAAACAGACTGATTTAGGCTTTTATTCACATAAACATTCATCAATGCACACATCAGTTGTGATATATGGAAGCTCGAGGAAGTTTGCTTGACATGCAGCTTTACGCAGCACGTTTGAGCTTCAGCAAGAACCAATGAGGTTCATTCTTGTATTCACGCACGTTTGAGCTTCCCCAAGAACCAATGAGGTTCATTCTTGTGTTCAGCACGCGTTTGAGCTTCCCCAAGAACCAATGAGGTTCATTCTTGTATTCACATATGCGTTTGAGCTTCCCCAAGAACCAATAAGGTTCATTCTTGTGTTCACATGCGTTTGAGCTTCAGCAAGAACCAATGAGGTTCATTCTGGTGTTACGCCTTGCGCGTTTGAGCTTCAGCTAGAACCAATGAGGTTCATTTTGGTGTTACGCAGCTCGTTTGAGCTTCAGCAAGAACCAATGAGGTTCATTCTGGTGTTACGCAGCTCGTTTGAGCTTCAGCAAGAACCAATGAGGTTCATTCTGGTGTTCGCAGCGCGTTTGAGCTTCAGCTAGAACCAATGAGGTTCATTCTGGTGTTCGCATGCGTTTGAGCTTCAGCAAGTAACCAATGAGGTTAATTCTGGTGTTACGCAGCACGTTTGAGCTTCAGCAAGAAACCAATGAGGTTCATTCTGGTGTTACGCAGCACGTTTGAGCTTCAGCAAGAACCAATGAGGTTCATTCTGGTGTTACGCAGCTCGTTTGAGCTTCAGCAAGAACCAATGAGGTTCATTCTGGTGTTACGCAGCACATTTGAGCTTCAGCAAGAACCAATGAGGTTCATTCTGGTGTTACGCAGCACGCTTGAGCTTCAGCTAGAACCAATGAGGTTAATTCTTGTGTTACGCACGCGTTTGAGCTTCAGCAAGAACCAATGAGGTTCATTCTGGTGTTACGCAGCACGTTTGAGCTTCAGCAAGAACCAATGAGGTTCATTCTGGTGTTACGCAGCACGCGTTTGAGCTTCAGCAAGAACCAATGAGGTTCATTCTCGTGTTCACACTTGCACGTTTGAGCTTCAGCAAGAACCAATGAGGTTCATTCTGGTGTTACGCAGCACGTTTGAGCTTCAGCTAGAACCAATTAGGTTCATTCTTGTGTTACGCCAGCACGTTTGAGCTTCAGCAAGAACCAATGAGGTTAATTCTCGTGTTCGCACGCGTTTGAGTTTCAGCTAGAACCAATTAGGTTCATTCTTGTGTTCACGCAGCACGTTTGAGCTTCAGCAAGAACCAATGAGGTTCATTCTGGTGTTACGCAGCTCGTTTGAGCTTCAGCAAGAACCAATGAGGTTCATTCTGGTGTTACGCGCACGCGTTTGAGCTTCAGCAAGAACCAATGAGGTTTATTCTGGTGTTACGCAGGCGTTTGAGTTTCAGCTAGAACCAATGAGGATTATTCTTGTGTTACGCGCGTTTGAGCTTCAGCAAGAACCATTGAGGTTCATTCTGGTGTTACGCAGCACGCGTTTGAGTTTCAGCAAGAACCAATGAGGTTCATTCTGGTGTTACGCAGCACGTTTGAGCTTCAGCTAGAACCAATGAGGTTAATTCTCGTGTTCGCCTTGCGTTTGAGCTTCAGCAAGAACCAATGAGGTTCATTCTGGTGCAGCTCGTTTGAGCTTCAGCAAGAACCAATGAGGTTCATTCTTGTGTTACGCAGCTCGTTTGAGCTTCAGCAAGAACCAATGAGGTTCATTCTTGTGTTACGCAGCTCGTTTGAGCTTCAGCAAGAACCAATGAGGTTCATTCTGGTGTTACGCAGCACGTTTGAGCGTCAAACAGGTTCGGTTGAGCTTCGGTTTATGATCTCTAAATTCAACCTGTTTATCATATAAAGTCTATTCAGAAAGTTTGGACTAAACCGCTCAATTCATATGGATTAGCTTTATGACCTCCTTATGAACTTTTTGAAGCATCAACATGGCAAATGCATAGTCTATCAATGGAGAGAAAGAAATCACTCAGATTTTACCAAAAATATCTTCATTTGCGTTTCCGAAGATGAATGAAATTAATACATGTTTGAAATGTCATACAGTGAGTCATTAATTACAGAATTTTCATTTTGGGAGAACTAACCCTTTAAAAAGGAAAATATGTTCTTGGTCTTTTATTGTCCATAATTAGTGCACACTATTCCAAAAGAAAAGGTTTGTCTTCATAATCTTTCTTCAAAATCTATACAGTGGTCTGCACTATATTTCTCCTTTGTTCACACAAAAATCTGCATGTTAGAGGCAATGAACTGGTCATTACAGTGCTAAATCCTCACAAAAATAGCCTCAGAGCGAGCTTGTGCTCATTAAAATCAAGCACAGGTTTGCCACTCTGCTGTTCTCCTCCTTTACCTGTAATGAAAGTAACACATTATAGTCACTTCAGGGACTCAAATGCAGTCCGTAATAATCCGGCAAAACTCAAGGCATTCGTCAGACAATAGAGCTGCTTGATTGCCTGCTAAACATTTATTTATTTATTTATTTCCTGAAGCCTACTCTGTCAGGCACAATGTTTTTTTTATTTTTTTTATTGTACAACGGAGCAACATTCGTTGAGCCCATTTGATTAACATTGTAGCAATAATTCAAACCACATTCTAAAAATGCTGATTAGAAAAACCTGTGACTGACCACTTAAATTATATATAAAAAATAAAACAAAACAGAATTCACAATTACACTGCTGTGACCTATTAGATCCAAATCAAATAATCAAGATTTGAGTAGTTGAATTGAGAGCCGTTTCTAGAAAATTTTGGAACAAAATGATTTTCATGCTGTTTGCTTCTGTTAATAATATTCATGTTTTATGAGTTGTGAGCCGTCTAAAATGTGAGAAAAAGTCCTGAAAGAATTATTAATGGAATCATTATGTGGAACTGGAACCATAAAAATATGATTAAATACTGACGAGAAAGGAGGTCCTTCAGATGTTTTATACGTGGTTAACTTCTAGGCAAGTTTGCAGACCCATGGATGGTGTCCGCCTGACCAGAATGCTTTGCATTGCCAATCCTGCTGTGCTTTGTAGTGAGGGGTGCAGCAGGGGTCCTGTAACTCTACACAGCCGTCGGTCAGTGGGATTAAAGTGCTGCCTGCCAGCTTCATACAACTACAAAGAGCTCATTAATTTGCCTGCCTTGATCATAATCATTAAAAATGGATTGCAGTCCATTGCATGTCTCGTCTCATCTCCCCCCCTCATCTACGCCTGCAACTTCAGTAAAAAAGAGATTTTATCCACCGCTTTTCCTAAACACGATTCATGATGGAAGATTGTTGTCAGAGAAAATAAAATCTTAGGGCCCTGTGATTTTCATTATGACAAAAACACGGACGATTTGCAGGCTCATGCAAATGGAATTTACAGTATAACATGGAACGTCATAGAATTTGGCAAATTTTGGATGAATAAATCAAAAGTAGGGCTGTACACGTAATTGAATTGTGATATGGATAAGTGTCTGTGAATATTAAACCGCAAATGTCTGCGTATAATGTCTGCGTATAATGCTTCAACTGCACATACTCAAGCTGGTGTGATGTTCAGAACACACCAAACTGACGCCAAAGTAGTAGCTCTGATGAAAGCCGACTGTGTTGTCACCTCACCTGTGCCGGGGTAAAAAAACAGCACCTGAACACACCAAAAGGACTACAGGCGACTGACAACTAGCACGCGCTTTCTGGGTCTGCGTGTAGGGCTGGGCGATATGGCCAAAAAGTGATCTCGATAAAAAATGCTTATTTCAGTCGATATCGATAATCGATTTCGATAAATGTAAAATATTTATTTATTTCAAATTTAGTATTAATTTGATAGCAGTATTAATAATATTACATTTTGTCTTGAAATGCACATTCGACAGTGAGTTGACAGTAGTAGTAGCTTGGGTTAGGAGGATGCAGATGTAAATGTAAGGTCATTAACAAAAACATGGACATCTGTAAAAATTGTAATAACCTCATTTCTATATGGTAAAATTGGAATATTCTGAGTTCATATATCAGGTCATCCATATTCTCATACATTTAGATCATGATGATAACCACAGTTAAAACCATGCATATAGCTCTTCACTACCATGGTAAAATGTTTCTATACGGTTTATATGGTATTTGTATGAAAAACAGTAGCCTAAAAACATTTAGTAGCCTATAAATGCACAAATGATATAGCTAAATAAAAAATACTGTAATAATATTCCATTACTCCTTTAATACATGTCTACATTAATAATATAATACAATTCTAAATGAATATCCGACATTTCTGCCACAGATGGTGCAGTTAGTGTTACTACAGTAAATCCATGGTAAATGATTTGTAGATGAAAAATCCTTCTGACTGTATCGTTGCGCAGTGTTTAGTGTTTGTCAGCGCTGTTTTGTCTGGCTTTAAAGTAGTTTTAAATCACAGAGAATCTTGTTTTTCGCTGAATTAACGCGCTTCTCACTGGACCTCACAGCGCTGTTCAGTGTCGCGTGACCGAGACCGATCAGAGTAAACAGATCTGCTCGTGAGCTCGCGCTGCGCTGCCGTTTGGACTTTGACCCGAGCGGATAAATAAAGTGTGTTTGGCGCAGTTCAAATCAGTAACTGAATTCATTTTATGGACAACTTCATCATCTTCGCAAGGTTAGTTTCACTTTCCGTGTTCTTCGTTCTACTTTCAACGTTCGTCACTGTTTCTACTCATTTTTTGAGCTTGTTGACTTGTTGAAAACTTGCTGGCTGTTGTTGCGTTTATTTCTGTCGTGTGATTGGTTGTTATATTAATCCATATAGAGTAAAAATGTCCAGAGCTTATCATCGTTATCGAAATTAATTTTATCGCGATTCCATATGATATTGTTTATCGCCCTAGCCCTATCCGCGTGTAAAGGAGATAACGGTCAATTTAAGCAGATCTTTTTGTCTACATTCGTCATTCAAAAGGGGAAAGCAAAACTAAGACTGCAGGTATACAAACCATACACAAAGCAGCGCTTGCTTACCGTTTCGATTATCAATCACTCTGGGCGGTGTTTCCCAAAAGCATTGTAAGCCTAAGTTGATCATAAAAACGATCGTACGAGTGATCTTAATATTAAGGTCTGTTTCCCAAAAGCATCGTAACCTAAGTAGCACTTGAAAATGATCGTAGATCTACGAGTGCTCTGGAGTAATCGTAAAGCTCCAAGTGTATCGTAAGAAGAGTTATGAGGTCACCTACAGGACAACCGGCAAATTACACCTTTAACTTGTGATTGTAAAGTGCACCTTTAAAGTGCATTGTGATAATACTATAAGGTTTTGATTGTACTTTATTGTACACTTTTTTTTATGAGGGCAGGTAACAAACAAAACTAATTATAAATAAACATCTGAATCAAATGACAGCAAAAAAAAATTTAAATAAAAAAATAAAAGAAGTAATGTAGAAAATATACTTCAAAGACTGGGAAAAATAGAGATAAACTCAAAAACATCTGTCAATGACTTGCTGACGTGCACGAAAACCAGCCATGTATTGGACATTTCTTGGTTGGCCAGCATGTGGTCCCATGCCATCTTCGTCAGCCTCCTCCTCCTCCACCACCTCTAACAGGATATTTATTTCGTCATTTTGAAAGGTATCTTTGTTTTTTTGGTTCAGCTATTTTGTCAGTGCCTCAGCCTGTAGGTAGTTGCTTTATATACACGTGTTTTGATTGCTAATCCACATCAGATGACAATTATTAGGTGAACCGTTCACAGAAAACGATTCCATATGAGGTTATATTTCAGCACTTCGCAGGTGGACAGCGACTCTTAAGAGTGCGTTCTCGCGTGTTCATGTTAAGGACATTTTTGAGAAACGCACGTGGAATTGCTGCGAGTGATCGTAACTTCGCCCGTAGAATGCGCTCTTTAGAGCTGAGATACGTCGTTATTGGGAAACCCGGCCCTGGTCAGCGATCTCCCCTCATGTTCTTATGAAAATATTCACTCAGTGTTTCTCAGGTAAGATGACGTAAAAATATAACAGCCTTCTGTCTGTTCAGTTTTGACTTTCTCGCTTTCATCACTTTTGCTCTTATTCTCATATACTCGTACTTTATACAGCAGAACACATCCCTCAAAGTAATCCAATAATGACAAAAATCTTTATTTTTTTAAGGAATATCACCATTTTTCCCTGTGTTTTACTAACAGTAAACCTCTGTGGTGCAGTACTTTGTTTGGAAAAAAAAACTTTTAAAAGAGTAGTTAAATACTTAATAGTTAAATCCATTGTTTTTTTATGCTAAGATTCAGATAAATTAAAATAATAATAAATTAAACAGAATTTCTGAATATATATATATATATATATATATATATATATATATATATATATATATATATATATATATATATATATATATATATTAGGGAGTGGGCATAGTGAGATTAATCTAGATTAAAAAAATTAATCTGTGATTTTGAAATTAGATTAACCCAGATTCAAATGGCTCATTTTTAATTCTGCCGAAGGCATTCAGAATATGTGTGATACCCAAATAATGACTGGTGCTTTCACACTTGGTTCGATTGCCTGGACCGAGTTCGATTGCTCCTGGACTGTGTTCATTTTATATTATTTGGGTCGAAACGAGTGCGTTTGCGTCATCAAAGCAGCTGTTTACCCGTTACTTGTAGCGGCGTCAAGAGAAGGAGGCAAAATGAATAGCGTTGTTCACCTAATTTTTATATTTTTGTTTTGAACCGTTGATTTAGTTACCAAAGCTTCAGTGCGTAATGGCACTTGCGTCTTTCTGCCTCGAATGTATTGGAAATGCTCTAAGGCGCTGACGACGAGCAGACATGAGATTTACAGCTCTCTGCTTGCAGTCGTCAGTCACGCTCGTCAGGACTCGAGTACGGTTTGCGGCGCGCACCCGAGTTCGGAAGCCAGCGTTCACGCTTGATGTGGTAATTTCACAGAAGGCATACACGCAGGATCTAAGACTCGTTCTCGTTCCCTACAGTGCAATTGGCTGAGGTAGCTATACATCCGCGCAAAAATATCAAGGTGAAAGTCATCATAGCTTGCGTAGTATAGACCCAGCTCCCAACCCAACTTTAAAAATAGATTAACAGCGATAACGGCCCACCACTAATATATATATATATATATATATATATATATATATATATATATATATATATATATATATATGGTAAAGTTTTATAAATGCAATTAAAATTAAAATATGAACATTTATATTATCTGTTTTAATATTTAATAACGTGTAAATAAAAGTGACCCATTCAAATTCCTGCTGTTAAATAATTAAACGTTTCTCCATTTCAGCATTCCAGTATTAGCTTGCAAGTAAAGATACATGCTACTCATTACTCTTTTTTGTAGGATTTTCTTGTCTAATTTGTAATTTTTCAAAAATATTTACATAAAATATTTTGTAGCAACCAAACAACAAATGCTGACCTTGAATCCTATATTTCAGGCCGTTCTGATTTGCATTGTGCAAGCAGCTTCTACAATGATTTCTTTAAGAAACCAGAAAGGGAAGCCAGGTAAACGGATGTAGCTTATTTTAGAAACTTGTGGATATAGTGACTATTGCAGTGGTCACATGATCAGTGCCACATACAGGCTCTATAGACCAATCAGGGTACATGTTACCAAAAGGTTACCAAGAAAGTAAAATAAAAATAATTTTATTTAGACTTATATTGACATTAAGAAAATACTAGGGCTGTCAAGAGATTAATTAGCAGCCAATTATCAGCTACACAATTGGCCATTGGTTATAGATATACACTTCCATTCAAAAGATGTTTCCTTTGTTCATACCAAGGATCAAAAATACTAGGGCTTAGTAAAAAAATATATAGATTTTACGAACAGATATTGATTCTTAAATCCCAAGAATAGATTAAACTATCCTGTTTCAGTTAATAAATGAACAGAACATTGTAGAGCCCCTCCCATCCAATAAAACACAATAAGCTTTGTGCTTTGTTACTTCTTATATGAAACAAAGTCTCAGATTTAAAATGATGTCAATTTTATTACGAAATTTAAAAATGAACAGTTTTGGTGCTGTAATGTGGCGTGACAGATCACTGTAGTGCCTCAGTTCAACAGAAGCGGCAGCGCGGAGCTCACGTGAACTGATCATCTCCTCCGCTTTAATCCCAGTTACAGTGCGAATAAACATGAATGAACATCTGGAGGTACAACTTACGAAATCTGTATCATGACTCATGAAATCACTCAATCAGGGTTTAAATGGTCATGTAACGTCACATTTACCTCAGAAAAACTATATTCAGTGACCATAAACTCATTAGTCAGCTAGAAAAATGCATTTAGCTAAAGATGTGCACCATATTTATTATAATGTTTAATGTCCTTCAATATTTAATGCATGTTTGAATTAATCCTTCAGGCTTTTATGACAGACACCATTTACATGTTTATATATATATATATATATATATATATATATATATATATATATATATATATATATAAAAACGGATTGGAGTAGAAACATTATGATGTAATTGTAAGGTTAGTATTATAACTTTATTATTATAAAAACTTCCTTGAGTGACTCCATGTACTGTATAGTTTACAGCCTTAGTTGAGAGATTGTTTTCCATGAGAAAATTTGCCATGTACTGAATATATATTCCAAATCATTTTTTGCAACCTTGTGAATCAAAATCGAATCATGAAATTTGCGTCAATACTCAAGCCCTAAAAATATAGTAAAAAACTGTAAAATACAGATGTATCTATCTATGCAATATTTTATTGAGCCGTTTCATTTAACAGTTTATCATTTCAGTTACTGTGTGTGAAGAACAACAATGAAGTGAAGATAATGGGTAGACGCTCAGTCTAGGTGCTAATTCTGGGTTTATCACCAGGTTCACTCAGGTGTGTCGGCCAGAACACCACTTAAGGCCAAATCTTCCAGAGAGTGAAATGAAGAGAGGAGGGATAATTATTTTATTCTGTTTATTCTTTCCTCTTTCTTGTATGAGTTCAAATGTGAGTGTAATTTCAAGTGTGGTTTCTATAAAGAGAATGAATACAAATGAATAAGGAAACATATGCATACACTCATTCCTTCTTAGGCACTAATACACATTACAAATATAAATAAACAGTAGTCAGAATATGACTATATCTGACTATTCAAACACTTCTCAGATTTTCTACTATGCATTAAGTTACCAATAATGTAGAAAGAGTTTACTTTCATCTATGATATACTTTAAAGCATCAAAAGCGGTCCAAATAATAATATTTAACACCACTGAATGTTTTACTCAGCCACAGAATACTTAACATTCATAACAACTATTGAATAAAGTAGAAACATATCTAAACATAATGTGACCCGTTTAATTAGGACGTCACGGAGACAGATGGACCGAAGCTAGAAAGTAAAGTCTGACATGGATATAATTAACACAACGGTCGTGTAGCGACCCTTAAACTCTCATCCATATCGAATATCAGAAATAATAGTTGACAAAGAAATACAATATCACGAGTAATGCAACAGATTTACTTACTTTTCTCATTCACGCACACTCTGAGGAAAGAGTCACTCACAATTATAACCTAACCAACCGATCTCTATCATACTGAATACTAACTGCGTGACAACTGACTGCCGTCTCTATCGTACTGCATACTACTCGTGACGTCAGATACAAACCAGCGCGCGCTCTTGCCACCCTTTTACACGCACTGAATAAACGGGAGTGAATGTGAAACATAAAGCACATTATGGTAAACTACTAAATAATAGCAACACTAACATAACTTTGGGGCCTTTTCTACAAACACAATCTGTAGAAAGACACCTGGTAGAAAGTAGCACGATTTACAGCAATAAACTCGCGCCAGATAAAGTCATTTTATGCGAAACCATAGAGCTATATCTGCAGATCAAGCATAATAACAGGAACACTGAATCGTCTTGGAGAGTGTGTCATCGTGTTGACTGTCGTAACTGTATGCAGTTTAAAGCTGAATGGAGAATGACTGACAGACGCAGTGGAGGGAAGCGTTCACTTCATCTTGAATTTAATGACTTCAATATTCATCTGTACCTCACATAAAACTATGCAATGGCTTCAAAACACTTAGAATATAGTGCATAAAGCCTTGATGATGCTTTATAATGTTTTTGTGCCTTTTGTGGGGCACTGGGGCTTAACAATAATACAAGTATTAAACGTACAGTATATGGATCTGTCTGACTGATACCTGATGCGGAAAAAAATGACGTATCGGAGCCGATACTGATACTGAGTACCGGATCGGTGCATCCCTACAAACGCAGCAGGAGTCTGATTTCATTCATCAAATTTACTTTCGGTTTAAAACTAGCGATTTGAAAAACCCCGCCAGTGATACCGGTTTTATCAGTGTTGTCACACGTCAATTAACCGGTGGGAAAATGTTCTCACAGTCCCATCCCTACTGTGAATTTAATGCATTCTTACTGAAACGTGGAAAGAAAAGTGGGAAGTGCAAGTACACCACATGACTGACCTTCGGAACTTGTCTCTCATTTTCTCCAGGTCGTCTCTGGTTCGACCCAACTCAGCCTGCATGTAATGTCGACTGGTTTCGAACTCCGTCTCCATGGCCTCCATCTTATGAGTGGTCTGGGACAGCCGGCGACGGATGTCTTCATTTTGCTGCTGCAGGAGCCTGCAGAACAAGCGAGAGCAATGAGAGCAATGACCAATGAGAGCAATGAGCAATGAGCAATGAGAGCAATGATGGAAAACAAGTGGGATGCTGCTTCTACTTTACTAAACTAGCATAAAAGACTCTTTAATGTACATTCTGAAGACTGTTCATCATCCACATCATGTCTGGGAAAGCATGTGTGCGCACATTCTGGATGTGTATCTGTGCAATCTGACGTTTCCTCTCAACACTTAGTATTCGTTTAATAGAGCTCTTTATCATGTTTGGTATCATTTTACAGCTCATATTCCGAACTGAAATAATGACTTCGGTAGAGATGTTTGTGAATATGCATTAAGGAGAAGCTGTCTGTCTCCCACATCATGAGCATCTCATTCATGTTCGTATTTAGAAATATAAATGGTGTGTTAACGCATTGCACCAGGTTTGACATCAATGATGGCCAAAGGCACTAGTGAGGCACTAGTTGAGTTGTCCTCTTTCACAGAAGTCAGCGCTTTACACAATCATACGATCTGAATCTTCAGGCTAAATCCCATGGTTTGCAATGAGCAATCATTTTCTGTTGGACAATGGGATTTTACATATTAACAACAACTTAAATGGAGTCAGATTACATTTTTTATGAGCCAGATAAATAATTAAACAATGCATGTCATCGTTCAGATGCTTTTTTGTATCGGTCCAAAATAGCAGCTGTAATTTCCAGCCCTACATCATATATGACTTCACCAGTCTCCTACAAACCAGACTGTGTACACTATTTCTGGCGATTTTACGATCTTCTACTTTAAATAATGTATAAATTATACTGACTCTTTTGATAAGTTTAATGTTTCCTTTCTGAATAAAAGTATTAATTATTTATCTTTTTTTTTATCCTACTTGCACCAAAATGTTTAATATTATTACATTTATTAGGGTTATACCAATATAAAAATGCTGAAGTAGATAAGATGCCTGATTTTATAATCTATTCTATTATGGTTGTTAATATTTTTATATGTGGATAATTAAAAAAATATTCCTCATATTAAGCCATCAAAGCAAATCATTAAGTGTCATTATAAATCTTTTAAATATGTAATTTTGACAATAATAATGAAAAATACAGTTTCATGGCCCGTAAATCAAATGTATGTCTGATAAACGTTCTAAAATGGCAGGTGAGGAGTGGATAAGAATTTGAATACTCTATCATTATTCTTGTTCATTCTTTACAGTCATGCCAATAAAACTTTGCTGATCAAGGCCATTTACACAGCTTAGCGAACGAGTATATGAGAATAAGAGCAAAATTACACTTGTAATTTATTATTACAAGATGTGCTTTGGTCAAACTTTCTTGTCTTGTCCACTTTCGACCACTCTCAGAGGTTGTTGAAAACACATCCGACCAGATTGCTTTCGTAGTGCAAACCTTTATGTGGTCGAATGTGTTCAAACAGCCACAAAAAAAAACACCTACACTCCTCCTACTGACCTAATGCCTAAACATTATGGGAAGAGCGCTAGCCAGACAGGATTTAAACTTTGTCGGCTGAAGGACCAAGTTTGGTTTGAAGATGAATAATGAACCAAGCACAATGTTCTCTCACCACTCCTGATTGTGTCTTGTGTCTATCAGAGCAGACACAAAAGCTGATGCTCTCCGTATGTTTTTCCATCGTTTCAAGGTGCGTTCATATGTAAATTGCATGAGCTCATTTCATCCATTAGATGGAAAGATCTGATAAAGCCCATGCGTTTACCCGCCCAAAGACCCTTCCCACTTGAAGAAATCAGGACAGAAGTGGTTAAAAGTGGACAAAAGATGTAAATGGGAATGTGTCTCCCTCATCTACTTGTGATCCGATCGACTAAAACACATCTTAATACTAGGTATAAACAGGGCCTAAGAATGAAAAACAGTGCAAAACTAAGAAGATGGCCAATAAACAAAATACCCTACAGACTGCATTACAGGACTACAGGTGCACCTCAGCTACACGGGATTTCACATCCTATATCTAATGCACAGGGAGAAAGTTTCAAACACATAATGATGCCTCAGACTACAACCCAGCACAGACTCCTGAAAACTGCCAATTATTCTAAAGAAAACAACATCCACAACACTTTTAAGCAATCTGAAGGAGTTGAAATGGGGCTTGGGGAGGCTGAAGCATGTTTCCCAAACAAAGAAAACACTGAACAATCCTGAGCCGGATGATTAAAGGCTCTCTGCAGTACAGCATTAGGCTAAATAATATTGTGCCTACTGAGAGCGAGTTAAGGTTTAGTCATGCAGGTGTGTGAATGTGTGATTAGGAGCAGTACAGGTGTGTGTGTGTGTGTGTAGCTGGCTCTAAACGGGCAGCTGCAGTGATGTAGAACAACATCTGCTGTGTACCAGCAGTCACACTTTGTGATCTGATCACGATACCCACACAAACATCATGGTTCACTTCTCAATTTTGTGTTTTTTGTAATGTACACTCACTGTGTATAGGGGGAAACTGTGTATCTTTTTACCTATATTAATTGCTAATTAATATGCTTTATTTGTTTGTGTAATGTTGCTGTTTGAGCATGAAAAAGGTCAGCAATGTTACAAAGGACAAATTCACTCCAAAGGGGTCTTGAGTTTTCTTCCAGGAACAAACACGTCACAATATTCCTCATTTAAATAACTCCTGCCCAAGGTGTGGCCTGGTTGAGTTGAATTAGTAGTGTGTTGAAACTCGTGGTTATGGTAAGGAATGTGACAATTGCATTTAACACTGTTAAAGACTTGGATTCATTTGATGGAGTATTCCTGAGCCAAAAATACTCCTTCCGGTTTCTCACAAGTTTCGTAAAGTTTTTTTCGAGTATGGGTCTGTGTGACGTTTCCTTGTACGGGCCGTACGGGCACTTCTCCTGGAAAGGCACGCACACACTTCGACCAGAGCGAGAGAGCGAAAGCTGCACAACACATTTCGCAACAACACATTTCGCTCGGCTTTAGGGAAGTCGTCGGCTGCGCTGCACAGGTCACAGGTCTTCAGGAAATCAACAATGTCACCAAAGAAGTGTTTAGACAACCCTGTTCAGTTTGTTCCCTACATTTCAGCGATGATTGTTTTATAAAGAAGGCCCAGTTCAGATTTGCTGATCGTCTAATGCTGAAAGATGGAGCGGTCCCAACGATAAAGGTTCACGGTCATGCGTTGTAACCGCAGGCGTTGAGTAAAACTGCTTCAAATGTGTGTGTTGTTGGCTATCGGTGCACATTTAGTAATCAACATGATCGCGTACAGTTCATTTATCAATAGAGCACGCAATGTGCACTTCCAACATGTACACCTTTTAAAAGGGGCAAATAAAATAAAAAATACGACGACATAATGAATGTAGAAATTAGTAATTTACACAAGCCACTAGCAAATATATACAGTTACGGTACATAAAGTCACCACATTCTTTAGCTCCGCCCACACGATACGCCTCCAGCCGCTCGGTTTTATTCAGAAGACTCGGTACAGCGTATCTTTCTTTTATAAATTTAATAAAACTAAAGACTTTTCAGAGATGAAATTCTACTCTAAAGGTATTCAAGACTGATATGAGAAATATGACATAAACTGTGCGTGACACCCCCCCCTTAACTTTGTATGTGTGTGCAAAATAGTCATCCAGTAGCCGAGCACACATTGATACGACGAAGAGGAATTAAGAAGAGAAAGAAGAAGATGAGCTGTTAATGCTGCTTGCCAGTTAGCAAAAAGTGTGTGAATGGTTATGGCAAGCACGTAAAAATGATCTCTTCTTCTTCTGTGTGACATGCGAGTGTCAGAAGCGTAAAGTGCCGCAGCACCACCTTGTGTGCAGGGAGCGCCATCTACTGGATTTGTGCGTTGACTCGGCGCATCGCCCGGTGTGTACAGGTCTTTAGATTAATATAGCATGTAGGCTAAGGACAGATGTGTAATGTGTGATGAAGGATTTGTGCTATTTATAATATTTATTCTATATTTTATTTAAACCATATTTTATTAATTTCACAGAATTGTTTTTATAAAAATCTAATTGCAAACAAGTGCAACATTTCATTTTACTTGACAACAGAGACGATGGCAAAATAATAATTTTGATTTAATTTTGATTAGAACCATGTATAATCATGTAATAATGCCTTGGCATGAACAGTTTTAAATAAATGCACATTTGTGACCCTGGAGCACAAAACCAGCCGTAAGTCTCACGGGTATATTTGTGGCAATAACCAACAATGGGTCAAAATTATCGATTCTTCTTTTATGCCAAAAAACATTAGGATATTAAGTTAAGATTAAGACTTGTGGCTTTCTTGTGAACAAACATTTAATTAAACGTGACAATCTCCTGGTAAGATACTCTGCTCTTGCTGCAGGGTCAGAGTTTACACGCTGCCTATAGCGAGCGTTTGTTTTTTCTTTTCTTTGCTTGGCATGTGTTAAAATAGACTTAAATAGTTATAAATAAATAAATAAATAAATAAATAATAAAATACTAATAAATGCATAATTACTCAAATAAAATTAATGCTCTACATTATTTTTATTTTTTTTCAAGTATACAAAGATTAAAAATAAACCGTCTGAAATGTTTGTAAATGATCCAAATTGGATTTTAAAAAAAAATATTCCAAATAATGCCAATCTAGGACATATATCTACGATGGAAAACACTCCGCAGAGGTCGCACCACATGATATTTTTTAATTTACTCAATTTACAGGCATAGCATTTGCCACCTAAAAAAACAAGCTAGATTCTAACAAAAGGTCACTATGAAATTTATAATAAAAACATAAATTTGTAGAAATAACTTAATACTAGTGGTGGGCATAGATAAAAAAATTTAATCTAGATTAATCTCACTGTGATCTTGGAATTATAAAATAAAATCACCTTCCTCTCCCATTCTGACATTCTAGATTAAAATGGCTCATTTTTAATTCTGCCGAAGGCATTCAGAATATGTGTGATACCCAAATAATGACTGGTGCTTTCACACTTGGTTCGATTGCCTGGACCGAGTTCGATTGCTCCATGGACTGTGTTCATATTATATTATTTGGGTCCGAAACCGGGGTGCGTTTGCGTCATCAAAGCAGCAGCTGTTTACCCCGTTACTTGGTAACGACGTCAAGAGAAGGAGGCAAAATGAATAGCGTTGTTCACCTAACTTTTATATTTTTGTTTTTGAACCGCTGATTTAGTTACCAAAGCTTCAGTACGTAATGGCACTTGCGTCTATCTGCCTCGAATGTACTGGAAATGCTCTAAGAGCGCTGACGACGAGCAGACATGAGATTTACAGCTCTCTGCTTGCAGTACGTCAGTCACGCTCGTCAGGACTCGAGTTCGCGGCGCGCACCCGAGTTCAGAAGCCAGCGTTCACGCTTGATGTGGTAATTTCACAGAAGGCATACACGCAGGATCGAAGACTCGTTCTCGTTCCCTACTGTGCACTTCGGCTAGGTAGCTATACATCCGTGCAAAAATATCAAGGCGAAAGTCATCATAGTTTGCTTAGTATAGACCCAGCTCCCAACCCAACTTTGAGAATCGATTAACGGCGATAATTTTTTTAATCGCCCGATAAGAGTCTCACGTTAACGCCGATAACGGCCCACCACTACTTAATACTTGTTTTTTTTTAGGTCACACCACATGATATCCAAATGTGGTACCTGCATACCAGTTGTTAACTCTTTCCCGCCAAACACAGAATTTTCCGTTATTTCTGAGAAAACGCTTCCAGGCCAAACACGGAATTTTCCGGGTTTCCATGTTTTCACGATTAGACGCTAGGGGCGCTATTACGCATCTCCTGAATGAGTACTGAATCTCCAGATCAAAACACAAGCAAGTACGACGGAGTAAAGCAAGCGATCGCATGCAAGCAGATGCATATGTAAAATAACGTGATAGTCATTAAACATCATATGAATCAAAACTATCTAATGTCAGTGAATGAAATGTCGCCCCAGGACGAGCTACAGGACTGTGAAGCTTTGGGGGTGTTGATGGACTTGATCTACTCCATGTGTGTTCGATCATCACTCCGAATCTGATCTGGATGTAGTCTTTGACAAAAACGTGATTTTCTCAGCTTTTTGTTCAAAATGTTGCTTTTTTATGAAACTTACCCATAATCAAGTGTTGATAAAAAAAGGAATGAATTAAGCTTTTTTTTGTTTGTTAAAAGAAGAGGGTCAGCTCTTTCTTTTGATATATTGCATGCTCAGAAATTCATTAGAAAAATTTTTTGATGGGCTATTAAAGTTTGGTGAAAATGGTCAAAAATCCTGGCGGTGGCCGGCAACTTAAAAAAAAATAATAATAATTGGTTTATGACCTTCCTTTCTTTAATTGGATTTCTAACATAAAAGTCCAAAAATTGGTAGTTTCTTGATGGTCGCAACACATGATATTTAAAAAAAAAATGGACATCATCAGACAATGTTTGTTTGTATATTATGAAAGAAATAAAAAAACAAATGCTTTGCAATGTTGTGCAGGATTACAAAAAACTTTGGAAATCATGACAAATAGTGTAGAAAATCATTTTAGAGTAATTTCAAAGATGTTTCCAAAACAGCAGTTATGGCCGGACAGTCACACAACATGATATTTTGAGATTTAAATAACAGAACAATTACAAATAACAAATATTTTTTGAAAATTGAAAGTGAGTACATACATGGTATCTTTATATTTTTAAACCAGTTTTAAAAAATGCAATCATTAAATTTAGGCATCACGTCATTGACCCACAATCATGAAACCGCTTCTCCCATAGGCTAGAGTTAATTCTGTTTGTGTGATTTCTTGAGAACACTTTTTGGGAGAGGTTTGTTCAAATCCCTATAATCCAGAGTATGAGCCAGTGATCAAATCAGACCAGCTAGACTTGAGTCCTAATGTGGAAATGACTTGTCTGTTTAAAACACTATTTATCAGAGGTGGGAGTAAGTCACACATGTGCAAGTCACAAGCAAGTCTCAAGTCTTAACCTTTAAGTCTCAAGCAAGTCCAAGTCAATTTTTGTGAGAGTCAAGTCAAGTCAAGTCGAGTAGAGTAGAGTCGAGTCAAGTCACTGCTTTATATCAAGCAAGTCAAGTCGAGTCGTAGCTTGGGTCAAGTAAGTCACTGGCAAGTCATACAAATGTTTGATGATTTAACTGAATTTTTATATTAAAATAAGCTAAAAATACAGTAGTTATGGACTATGGGAGTTTTATTTGCAATAAAAATTGCAATATGCATTTCTACTCAAAAGGTGTCCACATACAGCTGAGTTGTTAATACAATACAAATCTAAAAAAATTAAAGTAAGATTCAAAATGACATAGCCAATATATTAGGTGAGATATATTTTTTGTATTATTTGCTTGTCCTCTACAGCGTGACCAGGTGATTGTTATATGACTAATAAACTTAAGAGAACTCAGATTGTGTTTGCTGCTCACACCCTGACGAAGGCTCATTAGCTGCAACACATATAGGTGTCCAGTACTTGTCACCTGTATACTAAATATTAAAGCCATGATGAAATAAAGGTTTGTTTTATATTTCTTCAATTATATTTGAGTGCTTTGGATTAGTAACATGTCCAAACAGGGGCGTAGCCATCATTTTAAACATAAGAGGGACAGATTGTCAATTGTTATACCAGTTTTTTTCTGACCTATGTCTAATTGACATCTCTTTTTTTGTGCTTAATTGGCTTCAAATGCTATTATTGTAAGCTATCTGGGTCTTTTTGACTCCAAATAAAGTTTGCTGAAAAAAAATAGACAAAAAGTAATATATACTCACTTTAGTAGTCATGTTTTCCTAAAATGTTTTACATTTGTGCAGTGTTGGTGGGATTTCAGCATTTTTTTATTTATATAATTCCAATCATTAGGAGACTTTAACAATTACTTTTAGTTACATAATTTGTCAAAAATCAGCTCCAATGCAGAACACACAGAAATGCAGACTTTAACCCAGACGTCCAATCACAAATACAACACTGACCAACTGACACATTTTGCTTGTACAATGTCAACAGTTGACAAAAACAAGCATAAAAACGGCGCAAAATGACAAGAGCCAGAGCAAATACATTGTGTCAACATTTTTATATAGAAACAATACAGAAACCATCTGTGAACTGATATACTAATAACCATAGTTCGAATTACAGGGGGTACTGGGGGGTACTATACCCCGCAATGAAGACACAGTACCCCCCAAAGGGACAGAAATATTAATTTGGGGGGGGGGGTCCAAGGTTATAATCAAACGAAAACTAGGTGGGAAAAAAACTTGTCATTAACTCAAATAAAAATAAAAACGAGGCATATATTACAAAAAAAAAAAAAAAAAACGTCTCTCACACACACACACACACACACACACACACACACACAGCCCCTCCCCTCCGTGCACACCGCGTCTCCATAAGAACGAGTGTTCGTTCGATGTTGAAAGGTCGTGAAAGGTTGGCATCTCTATCTCGTGGACACATTTATACAATCACACATTAAAAGTTGTATAAAATATTTTAAATTCTGAATATAATTTTGTCAGTGTGTTAATGTCAACACGAGAAGTGATTGAGCCTTCTTTAGAAAACTAGTCGCAAATTTGAGGTAAAATGCACTTTTTGGTTGTGGTTGTCGATGTCAAAACCCTGTATAAGCAGTGATTCAAATATTAAATATTGTTATGTCTTTTTTTTTACTTTTACACTGAATGTAATACAGAAACCATCTGTGAACTGATATACTAATAACACTTCCGCGGATATTCCATATAACACACACACAAACGCTACGCTGTCGAAGCGCTCACAGTGGCGTCTTCAGCCAAACTTGCCAATTATTCTACAAGAGAAATATGCAGTTATCCATCATTGTGCAACACAAGTCGGACACCACATTTCAACTTACAGTGCTTGACGGTTTCGTAGTCTAGAGTTTTTTTGTAGTTGTTGTTGTAATTTTCAACTCATCATCGTGAACTCTTCTTCGTATGAACATGATGGATACAGCGCGGCCCGGAACCTGCCCAATCTGGCGGCACTGAGCACGGGTTCGAGCATGGGCGTTGAATTGCATGTTTTCAATGTGTATTATTGTGTACAATTATTGCCAATATATAAGTGATGCACCAAAGTTTTTGCACCTGAAACTGAAGAGAAATTGTTTTGGTGGGGCAAATTCATTGACTGGAAAAGTGATGATTCATTCTCGGTTCTCTGATAGCGTGTTTATCGTCATCATGCACTTAGTGCACACAACATAGAAAAGCCACAATAAGTTAACATGTTAATGACTGATTCAATATTTCAAAAAATAATTTGGTGCATTACTATAAGATACTATTTCTTTACTGATGTGGCTTCAATTCTTGGCCAAAAAAAAACAAAACAACAGAAAGGCATTCTTAATCAAAAAGAGTGACAGATGATGAAATAGTTAAATGCTTCCAAACGGAAAAGAAGAAACAAAAAGTGGTGGCAAAAAAAGGACCTGTGTCATCAGATGGGGAGTGATAGTAGACAGACTGGTGGGAATCGAATTCCACACAACACACGAATGAGGGATTTTAACATCCAACAGCTCACAGACATCAAACCTTCCATTGACAGGCTCTGGAGATTCCCTAAGAATATGCAACACCTTTTCTTTTCACTCCTTTTCTAGTTTCCTTCCCAGTTCAGAATGAAGGACGCACAGAGTGTGGCACTCACAACACACATCCAGACCAATACTCATACACCTACCAACGTGACACTGCTGAAAGCAACAGCAAAGCAGGAACATCAATGATTCATGCTATAGACCTAGATGGGGGCAGGGGTGTTAAGCTATAAATACACCAATGTAACTCTTTTTAGTGGCAAATCGCTTGTTCGCAGGCACATGTTTAGCCCACAAATGGAGCAAAAGAACAAAGTAGCTAAATGTGAAAAGCACAAAGAGAACGTGAGCATGTGCTTTTAAGAGACGTGCTACACATTCCCCAAAGGGAAATCATCCAGCCTTCTGCGATTTGCTTAATTCTTCTCGTTATTCATATGACATAAAAGATGCTAAATTAAATGTGTGAGGCCCACACGCACTGGGGGCTTTTGTGTGCAAACCCTAACATCTGTTTAGAAAATCCTCCACTTTATTTAATTGACAGGGACCGACACATATACAGCTTTCAGTGTGAAAAAGGTTCTTCCAGTTGTCGGTCACACATTTCTGAATGCGCTCATGTTGCTTTAAGGCATGTAGCAAAGTGGCTTTATCTCTTTCAAGGTTAGCAAAGAGATTCTCAACCATGAGCCAAGTAGTTAGAGGGGAAAAACACACACGCAAGCACATATATAAAATACTTTTGTTACCTGACATAAAAAAAATATATAAAGGTATTACATTTTCTATTGCATGGTAAAAGGTTTCAATGGACACATTTTTTTGAAAGAAATTAATACTTTCAACAAGAATGGATTAAACTGATAAAAACGGTTAGAAAAGATTTCTATTTCAAATAAATGCTGTTCTTTTGAACTTTCTATATTATTTTAAATAGTAATAATATTTCATAGTTTGACAGTTTTTACTGTAAACGTTGATCAAAAACATGCAGCCTTGATGAGTATAAGAGACTTCCTTCAAAGCATTAGAAGAAAAAAATAACTGACCACACTTTTGAATATTACAGAGTGTATTAAAAGTTTTTGAATTAAAAACTTCTAGCCTGGTCTGTTCATGAAGAACTATGGGTAGTCAAATTCTCAAAAACTCTCGATTAAACGACTGCATTTGTTCTGTAATGACGGCAGAAGGAAAACAGCTCCCTCCACATAAAATATCCCAGTGAAATTGCCAGATTGAATTATGCAAATATGAAAATAAAGTGAAACTGGAGAGTGTCTACATGGAGTGTTCACACAGAACCCAATATTATTGTAAATGGCTCTGAGGAACCTGAAATGAATCGAGCTATGAGTGAGCGGGACATGGCTGTTTTTGACAGTATTCATGACAACAAGCCCCAATGAATCACGCCATGATATGCAAAGCTTCCTTTCTCCCCTGCATCACCACTAAACAAAACACCATATACTTATAAGACCAGTATTATAAATGAATACAATTCTGATTTCTAATATCTATAATATTTTTTTGTCGTATTGTTACATTCAATTTAAAAGATTAGCAATCATATAAAATCATGTACTTTTATATCACTGCATCCCTAGAAATGATATGTGCACATGCTCTCTTAAAGCAATTCCAACGGACTTTCAGTCACATACAGACTGGGCTCAATGTTTCTTAGACTTGGACTGGAAGTTCCTCTTGTCTAGTGTCCCTAAGAAGGCAAAAACGACTTCCCTGAATCAGGAGAATTACACCTGTTTAAAAACCTAGTGAGCTTTTGTACATCTGAAGGCAGCATGTATTGTTGCTTACCTGCATAAAACTAGTCTAAAAAAAGTCTAAATTGCGTTTAAATTAATAGTCTAAATTGCACGTCCCGATGTTTGTGCAGGCAGTTAGGCACTTCTGTTTTGCTGTTCACAGAGATAAACTCAAACTGTTGATTCACTCGCTCTCTCGCTTACATAGTTTTATATATTTACATGTAAAGAGCAATGTAGAGCAAACAAGACAGCGCAATATCCAATTCGCCAGTTCAACCAGTTAATTTTAGGGAACTGGCTGAAGCAGTTCACCAAATCGGACTGAAGCTTCTTAAACAGTTCCCGGCTCAAGCCAGCTCGCTTTCAATCAAACTAACTTTCAGACGTGTCTGACAGTCACTCCATCTTAAAATGAGCCTATATCCAGGAGTGTATGATCCTATGATGCCAACTCATTCACCTCTCCGGTTAGTCCAACAGCACACTGAACTAAGAACAGTCTTTACAGCAGGTCCGACATGCTGAGAACTGTGACGAGGGTTTCCATAATGGTGGTAAAATGTATGTTTTTGATGTCTTTCGCTGAAAAGAAAATGAACGGGATTGGAAATATAACAGTGATCCAATGCCAGTAGTTCACGAGAAAACAGCAGAACATAGCAATTCTGTCTGGAGTCAAGAGTCGGTTAATGATGTGATGGAAATATTTGATATAATGGTAAAAGGGTTATTTAACATGAAACTACAGAAAAGCGCAGACTAAGGATGTTCAGGTCAAAGACCATGTAGAATTACCCAAAAAGGTGCTTAACACAAATAAGAACGGTCATATGATCACCATGGATCATTATAAACCAATCACCAGAACCAATCGCAATGAAGAAGGCTTGAGTGACTTTGATTTTCAATCAACTGTAAAAACTTAAATGTACATGCATCTTTCTGTTCGAGAGACTCATTTGGTTGTTGTGACCAGTGATCTCCCGGCCGAGAATAAAAATTTCAGCAAAAAGCAACTTGGCAGTGGTGTCAGTATGCTGCGCAGCTGAGGAATAGAAGTACTAAAGATTCTGCGCTCAAGATATCACAGTAGAGACAGTGATAGTGTTGGAAGACTATCGAGCCGTTCTCGGGGTGAGGCTGTAATACGTTAGTATTAAGGATCCTGCAGAGACCAGAAGGACGGTGAGAGACGCTAAAGACCTGTGTGCTCATGTGTGTTTGAGTTAATGCTAGTGATAGTCGCTTCTCGATGGGATGCCGTCACCTTACTTCGGGAGGAGAATTACCTCGAAGTATTGAAATTGTGTTACATGTATTTGAGAAGGTAATTACCTCGAGATACTGCAGTTTTATATTTTCAACTGGGAGTTGTTTTGAATTGCCCGTGGTGAAGTCAGATAATTTGAAGTCAGTGAAGTCTGGATTTAGAAATTCCACGAATACAATAGTTCTCCAGTCACCAGTGCACTGAACTGAGGAAACTGTTCTGACTTGGACATGTCCGCCAAGAACCAATGAGCTGCTGAAACGAGCATATGTGTGAACGAGCAGTTGACTTGAATGAGGGGCAAAATGAAAGGGTATTTTTATGGTTTCTAATGGTTTAAGTGCTAAAACCGGGTCCCCAGTGCATCTACCAAGAAAACGTGAAAAAAGGACAACCCAGGAACTTTGATTTGGCAAGCCTTTCTCTGCAAATGTGATAAAATGATCCGCTCAGATTTCGCTCCTCTAGTGACGTAGGAAGGGGATCTTATAATAATATTACTGTCCCTTAATCTGCACGTTTCTACCCACGGCACCGCCATTTTGCTTTCGCAAGCCACAACAGTGTACCAGACAAGAGCAGCTAGTCATAAAATGTCTTATTTATTTAAACATTATTCTGTTCTGTATTTAAACGGTTCTGTTTTTAGCTGTAATAATAAACTCCCGACATCTAAGCTACTGAGGATGCAGTGGATTAATTTCATCTGTGAAGGGAATGTGCCCACGGAATTATTAATCATAATTGTCGATTAATACCCATGAAATTGTAATTGCGATTATTAATTACGATCATCACAATTTACTTTGAATTATGTTTTGAATAGCTTTATATTATTGTCTGAAGCTATGAAATGTGGAAATTAGTTATAGGAAGTAGGCATCAGGGTGGTTCCCCGAGAACTAAATGTTCCCCTAGGGTCATTTTCCTGGTGTCATTCGCACCGCCAGTAGGAACTCTGCAGGGATGTAAGCCATGCTTATTGTTGTGACTTTTATTTTGACGGCGCTGAGAACGCCAGAGCCTGAGCACAGAGCGCGCTCACATTCTCCGTCTTGATTAGCTTTGATCTTTTTAACAGTCCTGTCTAATATGTTATTAGGTAGAACTGTTATACAAAGAAAGTGTACAACATATGCAAAAGTATTAGCGTTTGCCGTGTGGTTGATGTTCAATGTCACTATCTGAGCAGAAATAATCATGTTTCGCTTGCTCCCCTCAGAGTTGCGTTGGATTGTCTCCTTAGCATAAGGGTTGAGAGGTCCATATATCACGGTTTTCCATGTTAGTTAGTTCATATAGGCTGTGTGCACGGCTTTTTAAAAATGTTGGGTTCCATTTTGCATCGATTCTACCAGTCAGCGTACACTTTCGTCACTGGTAGCTCCTATTGTGCTGGGTTAAGCCTGGTTTATACTTTTGTCTGGCTCCGAAGTTACTTCTCAAAGATGGATCAAATCCAACTCTTTGTGATCCAACATCCAGAACACACAAGTACTGAACTTTATAATGTGTTTGCAAATCGACTTTCTGAATGTGCTAATGTGGCTAATGCTACCACTGTCTCTTACTGTATTCACAGAGATCAGAGCTTGTTTTTAGCCTGAAAATGCTCACCGCCTGTGCAATTCAGAAGCACACTTTCTTAAAAATAAAACTAATGACACAGCTCTGATCTTTGTGAATACAGAGACAATGGTAACTTTAGCCACCGTATAGCATCCTAACAGCACATTCACAAAGGCGATTTTCATTCACAATATAACGTGCTGTACTTCCATGTCTGAAAAACAGTTGGCATTTATCTATCTTTGCAAATTCTACTCGCTGTGTGAGGTTCTCCACACTCCAGTTCATGTTTATCCAAGCTAGTGCGAGCTGTAAAGGCTTCGTCCTATTTTGAAAAGGGGGTGGCGGAGAGCAGCAGCTCATTTGCATTTAAAGAGACACACACAAAAACAGTGTGTTTTGCTGACACCCAAATAGGGGTTTTCAAAACATCCTAAAACATATAATACGTAGTGTATTTTGCTGAAACTTCACAGACACATTCTGGGGACATCCGAGACGTGTATTACATCTTGTGAAAAGGGCATTATGGGACACCTTTAAGACTAATTTATTCACTATATGTGATTTAGACATGTAAAACGTTTTACACCATTATTGGGTGCTTTAATAATAGAATTGCATATATGTGACATCATTGCGTGATTATGTAAACTAATCTGTGAATCATTTTTGAACCGGTTCATTGAAACGAACTGTCAAACAAACCAGTTCCAGGGAAAATAATCAAATTTCCCATTACTAAACAGCACCAGTATTCCTCCGCCCCACCCCGATCCGTTCGAGACCAGCAAGTTTTTAGGGCCGGAGTTAAACCGATCTTTCCAGCCCAGAACTGCTTTTTCCGCATTGGAAATGTGCTGAACGGTTGTGCTGAACGATTTTTGAAGAACTCTAGAGAGTAAATTATAACAGACTTGCATTGCTTTTTTTGTGATTTACAAAAAGCCTCAAAAATAGCCCACATTTATTCGAGATTTCCACCCTGAGGGAGGTGGAAACATATGATGGAGAAACCCATCTTCAGGCTACATCCACCGTTCAGCTCTCTCCACCCATCAAACAGACAACTAGGCCAATCAATACAAACGCCTGCCTGACCATGTCCTGCTTGCTTCCGCTTGAAACCACAAGAGAGATAGTGAAGGGAACACAGAGTCTGTTAGCAAATCCTACATGTGAGTAATCCAGCATGGGTTGCAATGGTGTGACGGAGCAATTTTTTTATACTCTGCCTTAGCTATTTAGACTTTCTGAAAAGCTGTGCCTTTAAATTCATCCCTTTTAGTGCACCGTGACTGCAGATCTTGCATTGTTTTTAGGCATTTGTCGTTAAAAATGTCTAACGACTTCCACATTCTGCTTTATTCTGTTCTTGTTTAGGTAACCAAGCCAACTAGTTGAAATTTAAAAATATTTAGCTTTGCAAATCCCTAGAGTTTTATCACTAGCACAACCTTTGTGCCGATGTTGAGGAGTGGCAACTTGAGGAACAGCTTTAAAAATTTGAATAACTTTAAAGATATAGCAGATGTAAGGTGCTGACTTTACAGCGTTAGTTCCAGTTGGAGAAAAGCAGCAACAAAGGGAACACAGAACAGGGAGAGAATATGAAAGCTAATGCAGTACATGGGGAAAAATGGAGCAGAGGTTTTGGGAGCCCCGGAGTTGAAAGCAGAACCTCGTCACTGGTTATATGCACCTGCGTTGAGCATAAAAGCCTTGGAATCCCTGTAAGCGTGGAAAGAAGGCAAGATGTCACTGATCAAAGGGGATTCGACCTAGTACCCCGGTGAACACCTGAGGTGTAGTGCATAGAAAAGAAGAAGTCTGATGACTTTAGAAGGTCTCTCTTATCCACAAGACCTCACGGCCAACAGCTTGTCATTCTGACAGTCGCCGAGTTACCCCCATAAGCCAGGGACTTCTAGGCTAATCAGCTAGTGATCTCATACAGGCGTCTTCTCTTGGCCAACCATGCCATACAACGCCAAGAGCTAATGCCACCTAACACTTGAACACTTCAGTGCATTGTCATAAATAATACAAGGCTACTGGAACAAATGCAAATCTATTATTGAGTATTGTAACAAAGAATTATACACTGCCAATCAACTGACTGACAATGTTAAAACAATATCAATTTTAGCAACATTTTTGAAGACTAAAATTAAAACATTACAATGAGGACAAAAAAATGAACTTACTTTATCCTGTCGGCATCTGATAAGGACTCCTGCAAGAAAGAGCATTAATTTAGTATTTGCACACTGAATAAAATAAATAAAAATCACAGAGTATAAGAGGAATCAGAGAGTTGTATATTACAATAAGTATTTCACTGCTGTAATTTGTCTTTTATTCCAAGAGGGTAAACATAACATTTCCTCAAGACTTGAATGTAAACTGATCTAATGTGTGTCCGTAAAACAATTTCTAAATGTCAAAGCTTCCTAAAACAAGTTTTTATCCCACATGTAACTAGTGATAAAGCATATTATTGCACACATAGGAAACCGTTTTGATGGATAGACTTTTGTGTCTTCTAATTTCTTAAGTAAACATGCAGTAAGTAATCTCTTAAAAACAAGACCTACATTGTGGCTTGCATCAATTACATATTACAGTTTTATAAATGACCTGAATGTGTTGGATAATTCACTTCATAATTGCAATAAAAAAGCCAGGAGAAGCATTTGACATCATACTCTGTGCTTTCTGCTAAAAAACTGGTCTGACATCCTGTTTTTTCTGCCAGCTAAATGGCCCCATATCCCACAGAACAGATAATGCCAAAGCATTTTTTTTTTTGTCTAATGTAGAGAAAAGTAGTAAACAACTTTGTTTAAACTAAGACTAATTATGTGTTTTGTTGTTGATGGATGAAAATCTGTGACCCAGATAAAACAGCACAGAACAAAAGTTCATGAAACACTGTCACAGAAGTGAAGACTGCTGATGAAAGTTTTAGTAAACACTCATATTTAAAGTCTTCTATTTAGTCTGCTCTTTTAAAACAGACAAGCTTTAAAATAATCAGAAAAAGTAGTCCATATCACTCGTGCACTGTTCCAGAAGTTTTGAAGCCACACAATAGTTGTGTGAGTTGCTATTCACTGATAGCCCTCCCTACCTCTCAGATCTCATTTGGGTGTGCACACTTTCAAACATGGAAAGTCACATCAAGTTGGACCATGACGAACAGTTCCATTCAATCTGACGCATGTCATAACTGAATACAGCATGGCAAGTTCCAATGTATGCAACTGCAAATAGGATTAGAGAAACAGACCAATTATCCTGTAACTTCAGAAGACTTGGAACTATAGTGCACAATTCATATGGACGACTTTCAAGCTGTCTTCACAGTCCACTTCTGTTGTATCGAACAAGCAGCTTCAATATTCTTCACAATGTATCACAGAAGTAAATTTCTAGATCGACACGAGAAAATGATGACAATTTTCATTGGTAACACTATTCTGATAGTCCACTTTAGAGATTTCATTTTAGCAAACTATTCCTAGACCATTTCATTTATCTCTAAAGGATTACTGCGATATTACTCAGGCACAATTGTGGTAGGATGTGGTGGATAGGTTTCCTAATGCAAGAGTGGATTATATATTGTATATTATATACAGTATATTATATGTTAGGTTGGGGTAAAGTTAAATAAATGTTGTCAATGACGTACCTTGATCTGAGATAATATAGAAAAGGCAGACACTTGTGATAAAGGTGTTTTCTCACCCTCCACACAAATGGTGGGAATCTCAACCTTTGGCATCCCTGATTTATCCATATTGTCTTTTTGCAGGGCTCTGCTCTCCACATGGGGCAAATGGTGGAGTTGAGGCTGGTGTTGAACCCCCCGTGGAGCCCTGTCATCCACTTCAGAATCATTGCTGCCCCCCACCCGACTGTAAATTGGGCCTTCTGCTTTAGGACGGGCCCCTTCCCGATGGGGATCTGCATGTTGCTTTTCTGACACTCTTTCTGGACTGTCTACTGAGATGTCCCATGTCTTGGGTCTTGCCTCCCTTGATTTCCTGCTGGCTCTGCTATGCTGGGCAGCCCATTCATCCCACGGTCTGCACCTCTCTTGCTTTTTGTCATAATGGTCCTTAAATTCGCACTGTTGGGGATTGTTATGGTGTTTGGTTTGGTTCCCTTTTAAAGATAGTGTTGACTCTGGAAGGTTCCCGCGCAGCAATTTTAGATTGGCAGGGCTGAACACCCGGTAGGTGATTTCATCCAGAAATTGGGAAAATTTTATCTTCTCCTCAAGAAGCTGCATCTTCCAATCCGGTGGCATAGAGCTGGGAGATGTAGACGACGTGGAAGTAGCACGTCCTGTGGGAGAGACTGGTATGCCCTTTTCCCTGTCCAAGGACATGCTTTTGGGTTTCCTGCTACGCCCACGACTTTTCTTGTGGCCTAGCATCTCTGCCGACTTAGACTTGCGCAGACTATCGGAAGAGTACACTCCCAACTGATGAGACTGCTTGAGGATGCCCTTGGGTGGATGGGCATGCATCACAGATGTTGCATGGGGTGGACGCTGTTCTTCCCTGGGTACAAATATCTCCGCTGTCTCTTTGAAGACCAAGGAGCGCTCCGCACTCCTGCTGGAGTGTGACGGGGAGCTGCCTCGGATGCACTGCTGGGAGCCTTCCGAGGAGGAGAGATCGTCGTCAGCAGAGAGCGCCAGTAGGTCATCACTACGACTGATAAAGCGGTTCATTCTTTGTTGCCGGAGATGCTTGGGGGGAAGTCTCATGTGAAGAGAACCGTGGCTGAAGATTCGAGGTGGGGGGAGGACACTAAGTTCCAAACTAGACAGGCTCGAGACATCTAGCTCGCTGTCAGATGCTTGCGACCATACGGGTCTCTCAGGGCATTGTGGGTAACGGGCTGTAAATCGCGTACGCTGCAAAATAGGTGCATGTTTTCGGGGAAAAATTACCTGGCAGGGGTCAGGCTGGGCTGATGGTGCGGTTGGTAAGGCACTCCCACTAACATCCTCTCGAAATACTGGAACAGTGTGGCGTGTCTCGCGGTGCTGTGGAGGTGCCTTTCGGTACGGTTTCCGGGCGGGAGCAGCACTCGTCATTCTGGTAGATCAGTGATCTTCCATACACTGTCCGTTAGTCCTGCCGAGAGAGAAGCATGAGAATACAAATAGCAGTAGCCTTCAGCCCTGTCCTGTGCAAAAAAGACAGTCCCTATCCTCTCTCTCTCTCTCTCTCTCTCTCTCTCTCTCTCTCTCTCTCTCTCTCTCTCTCTCCCTCTCTCTCCCCTGTGCCACCCTGCCCTCTTCCTCTCAAAAAAGCGGTTTGAATCAATAGGCTTTGATAAGCACCACTGGGCAGTTTAAAACACAACCACCAATAAAAAACAGCTATGGATTTAACAGACAGCAGGAGTTGATACAGGGAAAATCAGGGGCAAAAAAAGTCTCAAACAACCACCAAACATCTGTCTATGCTTCTACTGTGATGTGAGGTGTTTATCATAATCTGTGTGGTAAATTGAGGAAAGATGAGAATGGGAGAGGAAAGACAAAAAGAGACACTGGATACAGGTGTTATAGAAGGCACAGG
This sequence comes from Gobiocypris rarus, assembly GCA_023029165.1. NCBI lineage: Eukaryota > Metazoa > Chordata > Actinopteri > Cypriniformes > Gobionidae > Gobiocypris > Gobiocypris rarus. The sequence goes on from CM040927.1 coordinate 6,130,025, forward strand.
GGTGGGAGGGCGAGAGGGGGAAAAGTGGACTTGTTCTAAAGTGAGTGATTGATTACATGTTGGAGTGTGTTTCCAATAGACAAACTGTTAAACCACTGCCTGCATGACTCTTATTGATCACAGGAAGCTATGTATAGAATAGGAAAAGTGGGTGTGCGGTTGGGATCCAATCACTTACAGAGGCACATGGGCTGACCCGCAGTATCTTCACTGTCGTTGAAAATATTCTCCAATTCAATTCAAACAATACTAGTTTCCCCTAAAGAAGTTAGATCAACTTTGCAAATCAAACAAGTATTCTTAATTTAAGTTAATGAAATAATTATTACCAATTGTTTTTGGTTGTTTTGATCATTTAAAAAAAAAAAAAAAAATGTAATTCCCGGCTGCTAGAAATGTCTGTGGTACATTTTTGTTCCCATAAAATTTTAACTAATTTACTGACTTTGGTAAATACCATAACTAAAGCTAATTTTCTTATTACATTGTCTGGTAAATCTTTTTTATGGATTTAAAATGTACTGCCAACTGTAAAACAACAGTTTATATTTCACAGTTTTTATTGATAATATTTGATAATAGCTGTTGCCTGAAGTACTGCTACTATATGACAAAAATAATATAAAAATTAACAGAAAGGTGTGGATCACAAACTGCTCAGAACAGCTACTATAGTAAAATAATCTATAGTAAAAAAAAACTCTCACAATTCAGTATGTATTCAAAAGCACTATTCGCACAGGATTAGTATTATCTGAGGATCTGAGGAATTTTAGCTTTCTCTTTCTGCAAATTGTATTTAGTTGTATGGTGTATAATGATATGAACCTAACCTCAAAACACTCACAACGCAGCCTCCATTCTTCGTGAAAGATGGATGAAACGGTGCACAGGAAACAAAAACCTTGAAAAAAATTATTTACAACCCCACCAAATCCTGGCCAAATCAGAGACGCCCATTCGCTCGGGACTAATATTCACACAGGATTAACATCATAGACAACCTCTTCAATTATTACAAATGACTAGAGGTCACCAGATAATACTAATAGGGCTAAAATCATCCTATGTTAATATTTGTAAATGTTGTTTACAGGGCTGGACTGGGGCTAAAATTCAGCCCTCCCGTGAATGTTTTTGCTGGGGTTAGGGCAGGGCTATTCAAATCTTACCCTGGAGGGCCAATGCACTGCAGAGTTTAGCTCCAACCCTGATCAAACTCACCTACCTGTGATTTTCTAATGATCCTGAAGACATTGATTAGCATGTTCAGGTGTGTTTGATCAGGGTTGGAGCTAAAATCTGCGGTGCATTGGCCCTCCAGGGTAAGATTTGAATAGCCCTGGGTTAGGGCCTTAAATTGGAGTAAATAAATAAAACTAGGACAGGGAGAAATAATGATAGATATTATCGAATTTACTGCAAATGCAGATACACTTAATATTGTCACACAGAAATGCACTTGACTGTAAAGCACTGATTTTGAGCTGGGATGCATTAAAGTAAATGAACTGCTTTTAAATTATTCACTCACTCTAATGTCATTCCAAACCCGTATGACTTTCTCTCTTCCGTGAAGACAGAAGATATTTGGAAGAATGTTGGCAACCAAGCAATTTGGATTAGGCTACCAAATGACTTTTCTTTTATGTTACACAGAAATTCATTTATTTAGGTTTGGAATGACATTAGGGTGAGTAAACGATCACCTTTTTGGATTGAACTACCCCTTTAAAAACAATCATATTTTTCCAGAGTTATCACCTAATTTATGCAAGACACTGATCTATCTATCTTTCATGAGGTTCTCATTGAAATAACATTTAGGAAAATTTCATTAGATCTATTAAAAAGTTCATAAAACATTTAAAGAGAAAAAAGCTTTGTCCTTAATTCATGGGATCCAGGCTTTAAATCTGTTTTGTTGAATCATAATGACATTTGAACAGAGTTTAACTGTATGCCAGTTTCATTTAACTGCAAGAGCATGGTAGTTACAGGTAAAACCATGCTCCTCATTACCATGCCTATATGGTTTCAAAAATATATATTGAATGTGATAAAAAAATCTCTATAAAAGTGATTTATATTCCGCAATATTTAATGTAAGTAATAATAGCAACATTTTTAATAAATAAGTTTTTTCCAAAACACTATATTTCTTCACTGTTAGTAGCTGCAGGGTAAATTGTGGTTGTGCTAAAGTGACAAATTTGTAGTTTGTAGTTTGTAGCATATTGCCGTTTTCCACTTAACCTTGTCTTGTGTTTACATGCTCGTGGCTGTTTTCAGCTGATTCACCACATAACCTGTAATGTTGCCATATCACATGACTGAATAAAGCAGAATTCGAAATCAAAGTGCCGTTCATCATAAATTAATAAAGTGCCGAATATGTAGGGGAGGTCTCTCTCGCTTTAGCCTGTCAATTCAGAAGACAAACCAATGGGCCGCTGTTGCTACATGATGGGCCAAGTCAGTGACAAAAAAATAAATAAATGACCTTGTATCGGCCCCAAAGTGCGTCGACTCACCGGGAAAATGCCCGGTATGCCAGATTACCAGTCCAGCCCTGGTTGTTTAGAAATCTAATCATGTCCAAACAGTGCTAAAGTTATCCAGCTACACCATTATATTGTAAGATGAACCCACTGTGGGCCTGCTAATGCACAGAGCTGCCAAAAACTGTTTAAGCACTTGCTTATCTAGATTAAGAAAAATCCTTACCCTGTAGATTTTCACATATTTGACCATTCAATATAATCTTGACGTGTGGTTGCTCAGGGCACTATACACAAAACAATCTTATGGGCGAGTCAGTCAAAGAAAGTAAAGCTTTCACTAGTCAGAACGAGACATGAGTGCATAACACATGATAACAGGCCATGGTTAGCACAGATTCTCTTCACTTCTTCCTGGGTCACAGCTTCCCCTGCAGGAGGGCAGCTTTCTTTATTGGTGTGGCTATTTTTACAGCTCCTGACTGGTAAAATGGGAAAAAATGAAGGGAGAATTGGCTGGTGTGTCACAGTGTGGTGCCAATAAGAAATCAATGGTGCTCCCTGCGCATGCTGCTAATGTGCTGCGGGGCACAGGCTGGGACACACATATACGCACACGCACACGTGAGGGGGTCACTGCCAAAATGTGCCACTTATTGGCAGGCTGATTTTCCCTTTTGACGTCAACCTCTACCCACAATGCACAAACACACCAGGCCTACACAACAATACACAGCAAGCAGAACTAAACGTGTTTGTAAAAACTGACTCAAAAGACAGTTGACCTTAATCAGCAACCCAATCTGAGCTGATAACGTTTCACACAAAGTTCAACCAGATATTACTCTCTTGTCTGAGCAGGCATCTTATTGCTCAGTTGAACTTTTGGTCTAAAGTTAAAGGGTATATAACACACACAGTTCCTTCAGATTAATCTCATGTTAATCTTGAATACCTATTAGGGTTGGGTACCCGAACTCAGTACTTTTAAAGGCACTGACCGAATTACGTCGGTACAACAGAGCCGTTTACCTCCAGTCTTTGTGCTAAGATAGGCTAGCGGTGGGTGCGTCAGACAGAGTTATGGCACACACGGAGATGAGAATGGTATGTATGGACTTATGTAACTGGGGGATACGGTGAACAAGCTAAAGTCCCAAAAAGTCGACTTGTTTCTTTAACTCAAGCCATATAATGATTGTAACGTGCCAGCCATCACGCTTCCGATGTGAATGCTCTCATTCAAGACTTTAGGAACTTTGGTTACCTTTTAAAAGTACAATCATCACACTGCAACATTCAAATCTGCGTTCGCAATGCAGCTGATCCAAAGAGAGATATGTAAATGTACAGATATCAGCAGCTTCACGGTCTTTTCAACCACGCATTTCATTATTTTAAGGTTAATAGTTTGGGTATGAACATTGATAACAAGCGATCAAAATTGAGCCAATCACCTATTTGAAAGTGTTTTGACACTATTAATTAAGCAGCAACCCAATGTGTGTATTGATCAAGCGGCAACCTCCCCCAGTTTCTCTTGAAGCCTTTGAGTGGCAGGTGGGTAGCCATTTATCTGCTGTCTGTTAGTCATCGCGTCACCTCAGCTCCGCACACGTCCCGCCTTTTTGCCCACTGTCAGTTATCCGAGAGTGACGTGTGATGACGCGCTGACAAGATGGCACCTGCCAGCTCGACCCTACTTCAAAGCCGTAACCATGTCTTGAACATTGGGGGGGACCAATTTTTATTTTATTTTTATAAAGCATAAGGAAACCAAACAGTGAATGAAATTTTAGTCTAATTCTAGTTGGTAAATAATCTTTTTGGGACTATTTGCAAACAATATTTGCGTCGAATATATTATTAGTCCCGAGATTCTTCGCATTAGTGAATAAATACATAGATCCGCTGAAGACATTCAAGTTAGTGGTCTGGTGGTAGAATTTTTGTAAACTGTGTCAAAGGTTCCGGGTTCTAATCCACCCTCATATATCTTTTAATTTTTCTTCTTCTTCATTAAAATCAAACATGTTCATCAATGATTGTATATTAAGAGCAGGGACACGTTTGTGTGCATTTTGTGTGATTTCACCGGAAAGAATAGTCTCTCTCTCCGCAACTGCATTAGCAATTGACATGAGATTGACATGCTCATTTCATTTGTGTGTGAAGACTGTGCACGAGCCAAAAGAGAACGCAAACCTGCCTACTTTGATGTAATTGGCCAACTCAATCATTTTGGCATTGACAAGCGCCGTTAGATCGCTGAGGCAAACCGGACTAAAAATTTAAAATTTGGTGGTTTCGGCCCTGCCCTACTTTACGCTTCAGAACTACTCTTCAGAATCCTATGGGTGACGTCACGTACGTCCATTTTGTTACAGTCTATGGTATTAATACACACAAGTCATCACTTATTATGCTAGGAGATGGCGACAAGAGACGTTTGTCATTGAATCATTCATTCAAGAGATTCATTGACAAACGCTGATTCATCCAATAATGAAACTCTTTATGAAACGAGACAATACTCAGAACCTGTTACATTGTCAGAACCTCTAGTAAATTATGTTATTTTGTCTAGATTTTTTTTTCCTTCAGATTCGCAGGAGAATCGCAATTTTAAACGAAACAATCCAGAATCCGGAATCGTGCAGCTCTAACTCAAGATTCAAGAGTTTTATTTTGTTTGTCACATACACAGTTATATACAGAATATACAACTGGCAGTGAAATGTAAACAGGTCCGCTCTAAAGACAGTGCAAATAACAGTTACAAGAAAACACAAGAGGAGATTAAAATAGAAATAGAATAAAATAGAATAAAAAGTACTAAACATATGTAGAATTATAAATAATCAAGTAAAAGATAAAAAATAGGAAATAAAGATAAAAAAAAATAAGTGGAATATGATAAGTGGGATAAACTGTAGACTTAAATAACTGGTTAGCATAAAAAATATATATATAAAGTATAATGTGCAAACAATAGGTATAATGTAATGTGCAAACAGAAGTATAATGTGCAAACAGGTTTATAACAGGTTGTTACACAGTAACAATAAGAACATAAAGTGCAGTGCAATGACAGTATGTGGATGTTAATGTTAAAACCGGATGTTTATGTGTGTGCGGGGTGAAGTGCAGTCACGTGACTGAGTTCAGGAGTCTGATGGCCTGGGAAGAAACTCCTCCTGAGCCTTTCAGTTTTTGCCATCAGGCTTCAAAGCGCTTACCAGATGGCAGCAGGGTGAAATGAGAGTTCGCAGGGTGGGTAATGTCTTTGATTATTTTAGTAGCTCTACCTCTGCAGCGTTTGGTGTAAATGTCCTGCAGAGACGGGAGAGCTGACCCTGAGATGCGCTCGGATAAGCGCACCACTCTTTGCAGGGCTTTGCAGTCATGACTGGTGCTGTTCCGTACCACGCTGTGATGCACTGAGTCAGGACACTTTCTATCGCCTCGATAGAAAGTTTTCAGGATATCTGGTAAAACCCTGAATTTCCTCAGCTGGCGCAGGTGGTACAGTCTTTGCCTGGCTTTTTTCACCTGTGCCTGGATGTGTGCAGTCCAGGTCAGGTCCTCGGAGATGTTCACACCCAGGTATTTGAAGCTGTTCACTCTCTCTACCGGTGTCCCGCTGATCATGAGAGGGGAGTATGACCGTTGCTGTCTCTTCCTGAAGTCCACAATCAGTTCTTTGGTCTTGCTAACATTCAGAGAGAGACAGTTGTCCTGGCACCATGATGTCAGTTGCTCCACCTCGTCCAAGTATGCCGTCTCATTGTTGTTGGAAATGAGACCCAGGACAACAGTATCATCAGCAAACTTGATGATAGAGGTGGAGCTGTGTGTGGACAAACAGTCATGGGTGTAGAGAGAGTAGAGCAGGGGACTCAGCACACAGCCCTGTGGAGCTCCCACAAAAACAGCTAAAATGTATGGCTAATTTTTAAAGCAGCACAGTAAAGTACATTTATATGAATGCATTAGTGAGAGTGCGTTTGCGTGTGAATGAATTAAACCTGGCAACGTCTCTCTATTAATAGTGAAGCTGTGGATTTTAGTTACTAAGAAATCTGATATTGATAAATCACAGAACAGTGTTTACAACACATTTCTACACTACTGAATGTTTGTGTGCGCGTGATCTACACATGATGTGCGCGCTACAGTCTGTATGCGTGTGTGTTACAATCAAGCGTGCCGAACACGTCCTGAAAAGTGAAGCCAAGGTTGTGGTGGTTGGTCCCAGTATAGGTCATAAACCCCACCCTCTCCATGTATTCTAACGGGACGCCAGACAAACTAAACAATCAAATTATACTTCCCATAAAATTTTTTTTCAAAGATGGTGTCTGTAATTTTAGCCAGGGGGTGTGACGTCATGATTGACAGTTGAGATTGACAGCTTCTCTGAGTGATGTAGTCACTGAGGCACCAACTGACTTTTTTCGGGAGGAGATTGGAGCTTTAATTTCTACATTTCCATAACTGTTGTTCTGCAGTAAACTGTACTAACAGATACTGTGGGAGTGCGGCCGGGTTTTGATATCGCGGCTCTACTTCCTGCTCTCTACTGGGCAGACGCAGGTCCCAAATCAGAGCAAGATGTCAGCACCATATTCAGACATTAGCGGCTTCACTTCAACAATGGAAGAGAGTGAAGGGGTGTTTTTTTCACAATACAGCAGCCCATTCATTTAGAATAGTGATTAACTTGTTTAAAACATACATGCACCCCCATCAATATTGAGCATTTAGATGGTATTTTCAAACTGAGTAATTTTACTGTTAGAAATGGAGCATAAAAGTGGACTTCTTATTCTGTTGATCAGCGACTAGTCGACGTCAAGCTTAAAGCGTCATAGCAGAGCATTAAAGTCGACTACTCCGTGCAAACCCTACTACCTACCTAAATATTCTGCCAGTAAAAATGACTTTCACAGACTATCAACCATTCAGAGAGAAAAAGAACTCATTCGGACAAAATAACACAACCGTGTTTTGGGAGATTCCGGCAGCTTGTCCTTTTTAAAACAGCTAAATCCAGATGAAAGGTTTCCTTGTACCTTCTAAATTTTACAAACGTTCAGGGCAATAGGCCTGAAGCTTTTGTTGCTAGTCACGCAAGGGCTGAAAAGCAAAGATCTAGTGTGAAATTTCTGAGGGGCAAAAAGCTACGTCTGCTATAAGGACAAAGCACCTCAATTCTTGAGATTAAAAAAAAAAAAAAAGTAATGTCATGAGACAGCTGTTGGTAACAGGCCTACACCTCAAATATTCCAACCATCACCTGTGAGACTAACAGCTGCACAACTACAGTTCAATGGAAAAACAGTGAGCAAACTGTGCCTCATTTTAACCAACAGGAGTCTCTGTTCTAACAGGCTCAAATGTGCATTGAACTTCTCGCACCATTTGACTGTGCATTAGAAGGTGTGTGTGTGTGTGTGTGTGTGTGTGTGTTGCTGTCTAAGGGTGATTTCTAGTCTTTCAGAAGCTAATTAAAGCTGCTTTCAGACACTTTTAAACATTGTACTCCGTAAAAAGCATTACAGCTAAGCCTTCTATTTGTCATGTCAGAACTAATGACTGTGGGTGAGGGTTATAGCTCTATGAGAACAGAAGAGATGGAATTACAGCACATACTGACCTTCACACCATCACATGCCCACACAGATGCTGCATGGCTTCATTTCAGAGGAATCTGACATTGTGCATTGCAGATTGTATGCTTCATTAAGCTGCTGTAATTAAATCTTACAGTGCGCCACAGATAAATCCGGTCTAAGTCAGATCCAATAGTGAATTTTGATATCAAAATTAGAAGTATTCTTACAAATTCCTATGGATTTACTCTTAGTACTGGGCACTTGTGGTGAAAATCAATAATGTATGTACTTATTAATATTTTGGTAGTGATGTCTAAATAATCTGCATTTTCTGTCACAAAATAATGCATTTTTTGCACTGTGTTTTCTAAAGATGCTAACATTCTCCCATACAGTTCTTAGACAAGAGAGATCACACCCATTTTTCATGCAATATTCTATGTTGTTAAATTAAATAACACCAGAATAAACCTCACAATCCCACTGTGGATACAGTGATATTTGATATATTTGATATACACATACAGGCAGCTCCACATTGCTAAATTTGATCATGTTGTGTGACTTTGGCATTTTCATAGATTCCGATTGTAGCTGTTCCAGTCAAACATTTATGATACTTTTCAGCGTGTGAGCTACTGTTGTATGTACTTCAATAAAAAATAAGTATTATTTAATAACTTTAAAGGAATAGTTAACCAAATAATGAAAATGATCCCTCAAGCAATCATAGGTGTATATGACATTCTTCTTTCAGCCGAACACAATCAAAAAAATATACAAGCCCTTCCACCCATCCATCATAAAAGTACCCCACACGGCTCCGGGGGCTTAATAAGGCCTTTTGAAGTGAAGCGATGCGTTTTCTGTAAGAAAAATATAAATTTTTGAAACTTTATACTATAATCAGTGGCCTACGGCAACGGCCGTACGAGCATTTCCAAGAGAGTCCGGCGAAAGAGTGACCTCTGACCTGACATATGCGTAGTGTAAGCTTTGGTGAGAATTGAGGAATGCTGAAGCGCAGAGGATAGAGCAAAACAAAACATTGGTCAAGAATTAGAAGTCTACACCGAGAAGTATTAAATAAAAATGTTGGAGAATTTTGATATAAGAGAAGAGCTAGGTCACATGTTGGGTCAAAGGTCACCCATCCGCCGGAAATTGACACACTCGTGAACGTGTGTAAAGTCAGTGATTTTAGTTTATCATGTTTTAAATATGGATATTTTTATTACAAAAACCCACGCTTCAGTTCAATGATTGAATGCTATTAAAAAAAGCTGGGAAGAGCCAGGATGTTATTTAAATCTACCACTGATTGTGTTCGGCTGAAAGAAGAAAGTCTTATACACCTAGGATGGATTGAGGGTGAGTACATTTTTGATTGAACTAACCCTTTAACTGTTGCAATTTCGCTAGATTTTTGCTGAACACTAAAAAGTAGAAAAACTACTTTAGACATATTTTGACATTATTTGTTACGCTTCAAAACAATAGTGTTTAATATTTGTTCGCAAAGCGTGAGAAGTCTGGATTGCGTAAGTTTGGATACTCAGACAACAGGACATTCTGCAGTCTGCTTTTTTGTGAAGCGGCCACCGAGTCAATGTGACGCCCATTCCTGGCACCCCACACACTTCCTCTTACTGTTACTTCAGACAGAGATCATTCTCAGTTCCCTGATGACTTGCATATCAGATGATACAGACCTAGCAAAACAGCCTGGTTACATAAATGTGTCATCCTGTGGGCCATGAGTTGTGTTAGGACTTGGTCTTGGTCTTGTTTTTGTACCTTGTCTGGTTTAAAATCATGAAACATGGAATGGTGTTCACAACCCATTTTAACTCCGTAGAAACAAGATGAACACTGCTAATAATTGTGGTCCGACCTTATATTAAGTGTATATTAACTACTCTGCACTTAACATAAAAAAATAAGTACAGTGTATTTAATGTGTTCATATCGTATTGCAAAACACTTTTGCTGATATTGAGGTGGGATACAGGTAAGTTTAGGACAGGTGCGGTGGTATGGGTGAGTTTAAGGGTGGGTTAAGGGGTAAGGGAAGAAATAGCAGAATTAAATTACAGATGTAATTACATGCAGGTAATTTTTCAATATACACTCACCTAAAGGATTATTAGGAACACCATACTAATACTGTGTTTGACCCCCTTTCGCCTTCAGAACTGCTTTAATTCTACGTGGCATTGATTCAACAAGGTGCTGAACGCAGTCTTTAGAAATGTTGTCCCATATTGATAGGATAGCATCTTGCAGTTGATGGAGATTTGTGGGATGCACATCCAGGGCACGAAGCTCCCGTTCCACCACATCCCAAAGATGCTCTATTGGGTTGAGATCTGGTGACTGCGGGGGCCATTTTAGTACAGTGAACTCATTGTCATGTTCAAGAAACCAATTTGAAATGATTTGAGCTTTGTGACTTCCTGCTGGAAGTAGCCATCAGAGGATGGGTACATGGTGGTCATAAAGGGATGGACATGGTCAGAAACAATGCTCAGGTAGGCCGTGGCATTTAAACAATGCCCAATTGGCACTAAGGGGCCTAAAGTGTGCCAAGAAAACATCCCCCACACCATTACACCACCACCACCAGCCTGCACAGTGATAACAAGGCATGATGGATCCATGTTCTCATTCAGTTTACGCCAGACTCTACCGTCTGAATGTCTCAACAGAAATCGAGACTCATCAGACAAGGCAACATTTTTCCAGTCTTCAACTGTCCAATTTTGGTGAGCTTGTGCAAATTGTAGCCTCTTTTTCCTATTTGTAGTGGAGATGAGTGGTACCCGGTGGGGTCTTCTGCTGTTGTAGCCCATCCGCCTCAAGGTTGTGCGTGTTGTGGCTTCACAAATGCTTTGCTGCATACCTCGGTTGTAACGAGTGGTTATTTCAGTAAAAGTTGCTCTTCTATCAGCTTGAATCAGTCGGCCCATTCTCCTCTGACCTCTAGCATCAACAAGGCATTTTCACCCACAGGTTTCCCGCATACCGGATGTTTTTCCCTTTTCACACCATTCTTTGTAAACCCTAGAAATGGTTGTGAGTGAAAATCCCAGTAACTGAGCAGATTGGGAAATACTCGGCCTGTCTGGCACCAACAACCATGCCACGCTCAAAATTGCTTAAATCACCTTTCTTTCCCATTCTGACATTCAGTTTGGAGTTCAGGAGATGGTCTTGACCAGGACCACACCCCTAAATGCATTGAAGCAACTGCCATGTGATTGGTTGATTAGATAATTGCATTAATGAGAAATTGAACAGGTGTTCCTAATAATCCTTTAGGTGAGTGTATAAGTACAATGTAAAAACATGTATGTACACAATAAGTGCATTGTATCAAATGATTAATTTAAATGTTAGTACAGTAGTTAAGGCCAACTAATATAAAGTGGAATAGTGTAATAAATCAAGAAAAAATAAAATTAATATTAAAGAATAATAATATTAATATCAATAGTATTATTATTGTTATTAGGCTACAGAATGAGCATGTGTGTGTGGGAAAGTAGCAACTGTATTTTGCCATCAACAACAATCAAATATAAACTACAGAAATATCTGACAGCTCAACGCTAACACTGACCAATCAGAACGTGTATTAAAAAAGTAAATAGGGCGATTTTGTCATTTATGACCTTGTTGCCGAACTGAATTGTGGGTTCCATTGCGTTGCGCCACTGGTGCTGCTCGTGGCAGAAGTTGAAATACTTAAAACTTTTCTTCAAGTGCCAACGCAGGCGTCAGTCAATCGTAAATCAAAGAACTGCTGTGACGTCGTTTTAAACAAAATCAGGCCAAAATAAAGGTTTCTGTGTTCTCCGGCCACCAAGTGCTGTTGCTGTCACGTTAGGGGTTTCCTGCTTGAGCTGAGGATGGTGGTGTTTATGTGGTGACAAATTAAAGGGGTACTTCAGCGCTGGGAAGATGAATCTTTATTTAAACTGGGTCAAAGACAACAATTCCCAGAACGCACTGCTTCACTGCCCTACTCTAGGCACAGCTAGTCGGCTACAGGATTACTGGATCACTTGCCTACCACGCCTCTGGATTGGCTTGCTCATTTGGGGAAAAAACTATTTTTCAAATATATTTAAAAATAAATCTAATTATTAAACTAAATTAACCATATAGACCAAATTACTTATCTAATTACTGATCTAAAGCCCACATTGTTACTGTATGATAATCAAAATATATTCTGTTGCATTATTTTTCTGTTTAACACTGTGAAGCTGCTTTGAAACAATCTGCATTGTTAAAAGCGCTATATAAATAAAGTTGACTTGACTTGACACGTTCATTTTCAGAAAATCAGTTCAGTTAGAGACACTACAATTAAAAACTGAACGTCTGTTCGATATATTATGAGTGAGCCGATTGAGTGTCACGGCACAAACGCAGCAGGATCGGATTACATTCATCACATGAGCTGAGGTAATCGCGGGATTTGCGGCTGCGGCTGCATTCACAGCGCGTGATCAGTCTGGGGCGTGTTCAGTTCATGTCTTTGGAAGCTTAACTTTCATTGGAAGTTCATTTGAAAAGTTGAAACGCTCACTTTAGTCTCCACCGCTCCGTTTACATGAATCTCCGCAGCTCCGCGAGCCGAGCGCTGTGAGTGCTGTGAGTGCGATGTTGAAAACATGTGGAAATAGCGCCTCCTGCTGGCTGTAGTCTTTAGACTCTGGCCAAAAAATCCTCCAATGGAGGAATTTTTCCAGCAATAAAATACATGATTCTCTCGTCTCAGGGTCATATGAGGGGAGAAAGTACGATAATTCGAATATACTCCTGGGTTTCTACTGATACAAAGCTTAATGCTAATCGCTGAAGTAACCCTTTAAATAACGAATCAGTTTTTACAACAGAAATTAATCAATCAAAAACTTACTTAAACTTTTTTTTTTTAAGCAAAATTAATTTCCTATTAATCAACGTAAATCTGCTTTTAAAAAGTAGATTTTAAAATGAAGGTGACTTGACTTGACTAAAAGCCTTCACACTACCATTGGTTCGTGATGATTATGTAATAGAGACAGAGCAACACGCGTCATAATCTGAAAATCACGCCCACCATTGATTTTCTATTGTGTGAAGCGGCCTCCTTGTCATTTCTGACTTATTACAAAAAACCGAACAATGTCTAAAAACTGATATGTGACAAGGTGTACAGAAAACAAGCTAATAAACCCAGAACCAAGAAGTGTTTATAAGCTGTTGACCCAAAAAACGAGAGTTTAAGGACACAAAAGTGGATACAGGCAATTAAGACAGAGCGTGACTATGCCCACTGGAGGGGAACGTAATCAGCAACAGGAAATATATTTGGATATCTGACAAAATGTTTACTGCACACGTAGGCATACTGAGGCATACTGAGTGTCAGGAACCCAACATTTCTGGATCGCATTCTTCCTGCTGAAGCTTCACGTCTTATTGCCTGTATCCACTTGTGTCTTCTTAAACGCTCGTTTTTTAGGGGTTGACATCTTATATCTTAGAATCTTAGTTCTGTGTTTTTACAATACAAAGTCAACACAAAGTCAATTGAGAGCATTGGAACTTCTTTTTACCCCAGAGCGAAGAACAAAAATGAACTTTACGTGAGCATATTGGGGCCTTTAAGTAAAGTACCAGACTAGGGTTGAAACGATTCCTCGAGTAACTCGAATTGAAAAAATCAGAGGCAAAATCATCTGCCTCGATGCTTCGTTTAGTTCATTTAACTACACACGAATGTTGCAGAAATATTTTTTTTGTGTATAAGGACTCTGAGTATGCGCGGATTGCGGTTAAATCCGCGATTCAGGTGGGTAAACATCCCAAAAATTGCGGGTGGATGAGAGAAATCATTGATGTGTTGATTTTAATTAAGACGCGGAACTCAATTCACGGGAAAACGCAATGAATGTGTCGCTCTTTAACTTTCGTTTTTAGCTCATGGCGAGATCAAAGACCGCAATGCGAGAGAGACTGGCATCAGCACTGCTAATATCATTTAGTCTCGCTATTTTTAAATGAAGACAACTGTGTGTTGAGCTTCAGGATACGACACTGAACATTTAGGTTTCATTTGCGGCAGTTCGCGCGGCAGTTCGCGCGGCAGTTCGCGCGGCAGCTGAGGAGATACGAGCAATATTTATAGCTACTAACTTAATTAAACAAGCTGTGTTACAATGATGAATATGATTAGCTCAAAATGTAGATCTGTATGTGCGATGTAGGCTACTTTATCTGAATTAAACACAAACTCATCTCAGCGAATTCGGTGAAGTTATCCGCGCATCTCTAGTATGACCATCTCTACTCTTGTTCTTATTTCAAGTTTCCTTCCTGTCCAATATTTTTGCTTCTTACAAAAGCCACACAGCCTTCAGAAGACAGTAAAGGCTTGTCATGCCTGAACTGAAGCTGAAACTTTAAAGTTAAGCTTTAAACATACATGCAATGTTTAGGCATTATTGCTATTTATATTAATATTATTTTGGTTTATTGGTAGTAGGTTTAGTTTTAGACTGAACTTTTTAAACTAATTTGAAATAGATTTTTATAATGTGGCAATTGAATGCATTAAAATGGGTTATTTTCACTGAAAATATGTGAACATGGGTTATTATGTATGCAATTTCAGCAATAAAACTTTATTTTTCTAAAACGAAAACAAATTAGATGTTAATTTTAAGATACCTGTCTTATTTTCTCTTATATATTTAGTATTGCTCTTTAATAAAGAAAAAAGTAATTATTATCCGATTACTCGATTAATCGATGGAATAAACGGTAGAATACTCGATTACTAAAAGAATCGATAGCTACAGCCCTATACCAGACAGCAAGGTGTGAAAGAGTCAGATAGAGTTCATGGGTAAAAGGGAAAAACATCAACTTTGTTGAGAAGAGAAAAAAAAACTTCCTTAGTGGGACAGCCAAATCTCAATCTCTTTCATCATTCCTGAACTAAAGATGACTAAGAGAACATCATGAGACAACTGTGTATCACAAGAGAGCTCTGTACACACAAGCCATCTTCCAATTAAAGCTATTTCTGGAGGTTGATTGTCAGCTATGCAAGACAAGGATCCACAAACACAACAAATTATTTAGATAGTGTGTTTTCATACCCGAAACTGCAGTTGGTTTCAGTGGTGTCCTCATTCACAGGTTCTCAGGCCCTGAGCGTCTCTGAAACACACATTTGCTTGGGTTACTGAAATGCAATTAGTCACAGTCTTGCAACATGATCTATGAAGAGAAAGATTTCAAATAAATATCAGCAGCAAAACAGGACAAGAACTGAATCTAATCCAGGTTGTCTGGTAAGAAAATCCTGACATGCATGTAAATAATAGAGAGAAATGTATTTATACCCCAAGAGGTTATACAGGAAATAAAATCAGTAAACATAATACATACAATATGCATGAAAATTCTGACAGTTGAGATATTAATGAGATATAAATGCAAAATGCAAAACAACAGTTATGAATCTGCTCTAAAATTAATTTTAAAGTTTGTTTTTATTTTTTGTTTTCAATCATCCAGACAATCAGATTTAAAACGTTTATTGCAAAAAGCGAAATCTCGAGGGGAAAAAAAAAGAATTTTTTTGAGTGACAAAATAAATTGAAACTGACAGTTTGAACTCATTGGCAAAAATTAATCTCTAATGCTGTTTTTCGCTACAGAAACAACATTTGCATATGCATAATCCTGAAACAATCAAGATTCCCGCTCAAAAGTGAAAAATAGTGGATGGTAAAAAAAAAAAAGTAAAACATCTCATTAGCATGTGGTTTATACATTCATACACTTTGTCTGTAAACTCCAAGTGAACTCCTGTTTTTTTGTCTGCCACGAGAAACACATGACAAGATATATTAATATTAATAATATCAGTCGGCGCATTCACTCACGGCCTTCTCAGACATCACCTCATTCAGTCACAACTCAAAGCAATTGTTCTTCCTTTGCCTAATTAACACAGAGGCTGCTCATTAGCAGCCGTCTGCGACAGCCTCCTCCCTCACAGTTACCACAGCAGAATAATGAACTCCTGCACTGCAGACACACTGTGCGCAAAAGTGAATGACATTAGAGTCATTACAGTGAACGACTGTATAGAGTGTCAGGTCACTGAAAAAGGGGCAATTTGGTTATACATTACAGAAGGTAAAGCCTGTAGTTAGAATGATAAGTGTTACGTGCTCGGAGTAATAAGCAATAGGATAAGTTGAGATTAAGGACACTGCTCCATAGTAGAGAATACAAATTTTTTTTACATGTCATCAAACATAAAAACAGAAGTACAATATGGATTGAGCAATAAAAGGATGTATAAAAGTAAAATGGTCAAACGGCACTGGGCTCTCTCTATTTGCCCAGCACTGAGAAAACGGCTCATTAAAGAAAACATCAACTCACAACTGACCTGATTTAGTTTCATAAAGTAACTGTAACGACTTTTTATTTTCCAAAGCAGAAATTTTGGAAGAATATCTTGTTCAGATTATCAGCACGTAACTTGGTACTTTTGCATTCAAATATAAAAATAACCTTTGAAGTTTTAAATAAAACAGATTTTACAATTAAATACAATCCGTGTATCATTCGTTCAATCGTTTTTTGATTTAATATTGAAAGTAGAAAAATGAGAAAACAGCTTGTTTTTCGTTTTTTCATTATTTTCAGAAAAACGAAAAATGAATTTTCGGCGTGAGTTTTCGTTTTCGTTCATACAAGTGGAAAAATGAATAAACAGTTTGAATATTCGATTTCTACACGTGGGCGGGAATTATACGCCTCTTTCTGCTGATTGGCCAGCCGAAGATCAAACTATTCCGTCATCAGTTCTTCCTCATTTCAGCACAGCAGAATAAAAGTCCTGCACCTCAACAGCGGTATGGATTCTTAAACGCGTTTTTTGCAACTCCATTTTATCTTTTCCTCATCAAACAACCAGACTGGCTCGACCTCAGGCTCGACACAACCCGTACCGGGGCAGTGCTTTCTTCTGTGTAGATATAAATTAACCACTTTAATTCAAGCCTACCTTGGTTAAGTAGCTAAATAGGCCCATATATATATATATATGTGTGTGTGTGTGTGTGTGTGTGTGTATGTGTGTGCGTGTGTATAGAGAGAGACTATTTTTATTTATTTATTTAATACAAAAAGGAAATAATAATGCGTTGCAACCAGACAACCTTGTTTTTATTTAAATGTATTATAATTGATATCTCAAAAGGGTGCTTAATTAACAAGGACTACTTTACAGTACTGGAACACAAGATTTTCATTAAAGCCTGCAATAACTTGCAATTTCGGTTTGCTTCTCAAACTCTATTAAAACCTACCTTCAGAACGCTTGAAAAACGCACCAGTCAGGTGCAGACCAGAGCAGTGTTCAGGAAATACGCAGCAGTTATTACTTTGAGATTATTTCATATTGAGTAAATACATTTCCAATGACCCCATATAATTAGGCTGTAACAGTGATGAAGCCCAAAGTTAATGTGGGTGGGGATAAGCACAATGTATAGCCTAATGCATCATATGCATTTGTAATAATAGCTAGCATAATTAATAATTGACAGGCTATTTGCCAGAAAAGTCGCATCAAGTGTAATTCACATGACACTGTGTCATGTTGAGCAAGAAACACGAGCGTTGCATTGTAGTAAAATCTGTATTTTATTATTAGCCTACATTCAGAAGTAGGCTTAGTGTAAAACACCGGTAAATAAAATACAAAATTTACAACAATATAACACGCTATGCGTATTTTACTTTTCCTCAATGTATGACAAATCCTTGAATAAACGGTATTCAGAAAACAACAATAATTAAAAACAAAAGTATATAGAAGCCTAGCTTATAGGCTATATATAAAAATAGCCTATATATTGTGCTATTTATTACCTACAAACAACATTTAGTTTAAACACCAAGCCTAAATTATTTATTTTAATTGAAATCGTTGGGCTCGTCGCTCGTGCATCTTTCATTCGGTCTAAAGTTTCCATATTTGCAATGTAAGATTTGGATGCTGGAGCTGCCTATTTATGTGAAGAAGGTTTCATCCAGTCGGCTATTGGCTAAATCGGCATCTTCACATGCAGATAAGAGTTTGTAATAACAGCAAGTACTGACTGGAACAACAGACAAATTTAATTAATTTAACCAGTCTGGTTGTTTGATGAGAAAAAGATAAAATGGAGTTGCAAAAAACGCGTTTAAGAATCCATACCGCTGTTGAGGTGCAGGACTTTTATTCTGCTGTGCTGAACTGAGTAAGAACTGATGACGGAATAGTTTGATCTTCGGCTGGCCAATCAGCAGAAAGAGGCGTATAATTCCCGCCCACGTGTAGAAATCGAATATTCAAACTGTTTATTCATTTTTCCACTTGTGAGCAACGAAAACTCACGCGAATACTTGTTTTTCGTTTTTCTGAAAATAATGAAAAAACGAAAAACAAGCTGTTTTCTCATTTTTCTAGTTTCAATATTAAATCAAAAAAGGATTGAACGAATGATACACGGATTAAATACCATTTCAGGTTTTCTACTTCAAAATTTTGAATTTAATTCAATGTATAACTTAAACTGTTCCTACCAGACTCTCATACATTTCATTTGTACAGAGAGTTGGGCCACTCTCCATTGACAAGCGTTAACTTCCATGAAGGCGGGTATTCTGTTGAAGTTTAAAACTATTGGATCTGCCCAGAGTCACTCTGGATCTGCCATAACCAATCGCTAACGTTTGGTCGTGACTAGGGTTGGGTACCGTTCACATTTTAACCGGTACTGGTACCGGTTCTTCAAAGGCTCTGGGATCGTGCAGAGTCTCTGAAGCCCTTCGAAGCCCTTTGAAACTACATTGATTTGGATCTTCAACACGTTGGTTGCCATTGAAGCACATTATGTGGAGAAAAATCCTTGAATGTTTTCCTCAAAAAAATAAAAAAAAATAATATATATATATATATTTGACTGAAGAAAGAAAGACATGAACACCTTGGATGAGATGAGGGTGAGTAAAATTTTCATTTTGAAGTGAATTAATCCCTAAACTGCCAATTTCTTCTAATTTCCTTACTTAAAGGTGCACTATGTAACTTTTCCGTAGTTTGATGACGCCAGGTTTGAGTGCAGAATCTTGGGACATGTGGTCTTCACCTCACAGCCGGTGTGGAAGGATCGGGATTGGGACTCGGGCAGAAATCATGTTCATGGATGCGATTATTAACATTACTGTAGTGTGAAGCAGAGCAGCGGCGAGTGGTGTAGGAGCTGAGCAAGGCCGCCGGAGCGATTGTTAATAAGATGAACGCAGCACACGGCTCGCGAGCAGCGGGACTTTTATTATGCCACAGTCGCCGATAGGGTTGTGCCGATGGACGATGATGGCTGATCGACGTCACGATGGGGAGCAACCATCGTGATGCCACGCCCCCCTTTATGAATCTTGCGAGTGCAACACACACTAATCCTAGTCTCTTCTATGGTTAACCTAAAAACTTTGCAAGGATTGCTCTATAAATTAAATTGAGAATATAACTAATGCATACATGCTATTTTAAATACTGTCGTCTATGCCAGAGACGTGACGTGTTAGTCTGTCAGCCATTGTGAGATTCTTGTCTTACACTGTAGGCTACATTTAACTTACAATATTTAATTTTGTACAAGAAAACAGCATAGGCTACAAAATAAATTATGTTATTGAAATATTGTAAAGTGGTAATGTGAACTACACGAATGAACGTTTAAACTATGGAAAATCAAAATTAAATAGCTCCATAACGGATTGCAAAATGTGCGTGGCGTGCAACCTATTGGAAAGTGTGGATGAGCAGCCTAATTAGTTGGGTTAGTAAAATAACGAAATTATAGTTTGTAAGTAGAAAATAATATTTATGTAAAGAGTTATAGTAAAACACCCCCTACCGACGATATCATCGTCCATCGCAATGCTTTACTGTAAACATCGTCAATAGTCAATTTAGGGGACATCGCCCCACCCTAGACGCCGGCGCCATTTCCACTTTTCCGGTTATGAGTGGTAACGCAGTTCTGTTTATCATATTGGATACATTTAAGTGTGTTTAAAATGATGTTATGACGTTACTCTGTGCGTTCGCTCAGCGGCTGCTGTGACACTTGTTCACACTGCAGTGAGAGTTAAGCCTTTCTGCTAAATAAAATACTCGGAAACCGAGTGTAAAATAAAACACTTAGAAACCGAGGGTAACGCAGATATGACGCAACTGACAGGCGACTCCCTCACACGTCCCGGTTCATTGGTTAAAATAGCAAGTTTCTCACGATTTACAAATAGTTGGGAAATTTGGGATATTGTAAGAACTCAACTGAACAAAATATACAACAATGGCCAAATGATTTTTGGATATATTCCTGAAAAAAAATGTTACAGTGCACCTTTAAAAAAAAAAAAAGAATATTTTATATTCCCAAAAAATCTTTTTAAAGGTCATCTATTATGCAAAATGGATAAAAAATGTGCGTTGACAGTGTGTGAACACAACCACTCTTCAATGATAAAAATCCACTCACTCCTTTTTTTAAATCCCATTAAACCAAAGCAGTCTCATTAGATAAGCCATTTTGTTTCTCTGAGGAATGTGACGTCACATTCCCTATGCCCCACCCACAGCTGCTGGCTGACAGCCCTGCATTACGTTTCTGAAAACAACAGGCCAATCAGAAGAGAGGCTCATGAATATTAATTAGACCGGCGGCCAAAATCTGTTCCTATCGGAGCTCCCGAGAAAGGAGCTGTAAAAATATATTGCAATGGTTTTTGGCACTTATACCGCAAATATATAGTCTTGGTGACATCAACACCTAAAATAAAACTCCAAAAAGCTGTACAATATGGGACATTTAAGAAAAAAAAGAAGATTTTCGTGACTCCGGCCCCAGGGCCTATATTTCGTTTTGGGAAATGGGGGGAATTTGATTGCTTGATTTAAATCTTTCATTTTAACTGAAAAAGTAGCACAAATAAATACAACAGAATAAAGATACAAATGAAATAAAGTTTCTAAATATAATATAACTAAATATAGTTTAACACTAGAATTCAGATATTACAGAAACTGAATAATCAAATGTAAAACACAACTGGGTAGTCTTTTAGTCCTGTATAAATTAAACACATAAGCTATTAATCCTGATTCCTTACAATTAAAGCTCTCTTTTGTTGTTTTATCAACATTAAATGACAGATACATATCAGGCTGCGGTCACTTTAAGATCCATTATTCTGTTTTCATTATACTGTCACATGCGTTTCTCAACTGTTTATGTTTAAAGACATAATCCACTGTTTATGAGGACCGCGCTGGTACTAAACAGGCAGTGCTGTAGTCGAGACCAGCTCATTCGAGTCCGAGTCAAGATCGAGTTCAGAGTATGTTGAGTTCCAGTCAAGACCGAGACCAGAGAAAATCCAGAAAAAAACTTTAGAACTCAATTCGATTTTTAGTTAAGGAGGGCATGCACAAGAGTGACTGCAGAACAATCGCTCCCTTTTTAATGCAAATGTGTGAATGTGCTGGGGGAGAGAGAGGGTGGGCCTTCTGTCACACATTTTTGGGGGAGATGCTCAGTGTTGAAATAGTTGAAATTGTCATAGTATCTGTATTCATTTTATTAATTAATCAAAGGAGATTTGGGTTTCCCTGTGACAATTTTGTCCTACTTTGTAAACAGTAAATATATTAAACACAGTTGAGACAAATAATGAAGCACTTTCTGAAAAGCAGGATCACTAGAGGTGGAAAGCATAAAACAGAAGCGAGAGCGAGCGAGCAGGTCACAGTTGCGTACCATCATCTCCATTCATAAATCGTCTCCTGTGGCCTCATGGGTTAGTAAGGTGTCCAGCGTAAGCACACTTCAGAATCTCTGTTTTTCGCATACTATATAGTAGAGAAGTATTCACTATATAGTAGAGAAGTATTCGATTTCGGACGTAGCTCGAGTCTGAGTCTTGGGTACTACAACACTGGCCTAAACGTTTAAATTGGTTAGACTTAAGAAGTCGTACAAATGATAAACTTTTTCAGCATTATAAGTGCGAGACCTGCGGGAATGATTCAAATAATGTGCAATACCCACACTGAAATTCGAGCCCGGACAACATTTAAATGTTTTGCATTAGACACTTTCACTACATATTTCATCAGCATGTGAACTCATAACCTTGGCACGGTGCCATGCCCTACACATGAAACGCTGCCGCAATGCCAAAACATTCTGAATGTAATTACATTTTCATCAAGGAGACTGTAAATTACCCCTAGAGATGTTTTCAACTGTCAAATGGAAAACATTTGCTCTCCCTGACCTGAAAGCATGCAATATTAAAGTACTGTTATAGAGGCGTTTTTTAAACCTGCTAACACAGTAAACCTGCTAACACAGTAAACCTGCTCACACAGTAAACCTGCTAATACAGTAAACCTGCAAACACAGTAAACCTGTTAACACAGTAAACCTGCTAACAGAGTAAACCTGCTCACACAGTAAACCTGCTAATACAGTAAACCTGCTCACACAGTAAACCTGCTAACACAGTAAACCAGCTAACACAGTAAACCAGCTAACAACATTTAAATGTTTTGCATTAGACACTTTCACTACATATTTCATCAGCATGTGAACTCATAACCTTGGCACGGTGCCATGCCCTACACATGAAACGCTGCCGCAATGCCAAAACATTCTGAATGTAATTACATTTTCATCAAGGAGACTGTAAATTACCCCTAGAGATGTTTTCAACTGTCAAATGGAAAACATTTGCTCTCCCTGACCTGAAAGCATGCAATATTAAAGTACTGTTATAGAGGCGTTTTTTTCGTCTGCTGTGGATGAGAATGCCTCTCCGCAAGATATGGCCGAGAATATGAAACTGGCCCGTGGCAGTTAGCCATCCATGACTGTCAGCTGCTGCTGCGATACTGAGCCCCATTCACCTCCACTTCCCTCAAACACTGGGTTTATCTCCTACTAAGAGACAACCGCTGAACAAAGCCGCTCTTGTGTGTCGTCATGGCTCAGACCACTATTTTGTTTATTAATAAATGACCCTGGTCTTATTATGTACTAATCACAATTCTCTATTCTCAAGAACATTTTTATTTCATAACTGTTCATTAAAATGAAAAACACTTTCCCTGTCTCAGAGATTCTGCTGACGTAACCAAGGCCGAAGGGAAGTAAAGTGTTAACCGATAATGTCATGGCATTACATGTTTTCAGCCCCTCACAATCCAGCCTAATCCTTAATTATTTCCACAAGGAAACTATATGTCATATTATTGAAATTAAATGGCTTTTAACAGCACAGAAACATGTTATAGTGTACACTCCTGGTCAAAAGTTCGGGGTCAGCCTGAAAAAAATTAAGATTTTTTTTTTTATTAAGAAATTAATACTTTTATTAAGCAAGGTAGCAGTAAATTGATCAAAAGTAACAGTAAAGACTTCTAATTTTTTCAAATAAATGCCATTCTTAATTCTCATTCTAATCCTGATATGAATGACCATAATATGCATGATGGTTTCCACACAAATATAAAGTAGCACAACTTTTTTCAACAATAATGATAAGAAGAAATGTTTCTTGAGCAGCAAATCATCATATTAGAATGACATCTGAAGGATCATGTGACACTGAAGACTGGAGTAATGATGCTGAAAATTCAGCTGTGTCATCATAGGCATAAATGTTATATATTTAAAATATATTACAGCTTTACAGTATTGCTATTTTATGGTCTTGGTGGTGCAGACTTAAAAAACATCTTACTGAGTCCCGACGCAAACTTCTGAACAGCGATGCCTTTGAACATGCAGTTTCTCCACTGATGCTAATCAGACTGAACAGTATCCTGATTTGACAACAGAATATCTGTACATTGGACCAGCCAAACAGACAATACAAGCCTACCAATTAGGGCTGCACAATATATCGAAAATGTACATATCGCGATATGCATATCGCAACGGCACGCAATATCTGTATGATTTTAAAAGGCTACTTCAACATTGTGAAATGTGTACGTTTTAGGTCGACGCATATACCAGAGAATAGACTGGGCACACGGCTGTTACATGTGGGAATTGCGCACCCAAACATGTGCACAAGCCGCCTCTCTGAAAGCATGTGATCCCTTCAGTTCTGTTTCGTGTCTTGTTAAACACTCAAACTGTTAAATACACACACAGTTATGTCAAAATTGCTGTCTTGAATATTCATGTAAACACAGTCGGTTATGCTTTAAGAGAACGACATCAGTTGGGGAAAGAAACAACGAAAGTGTGTCAATAGGATCCGTGCATTAGGTCTTAAAGTGACAGCCTGCTAACACAGTAAACCTGCTAACACAGTAAACTTGCTAACACAGTAAACTTGTTAACACAGTAAACTTGTTAACACAGTAAACCTGCTAACACAGTAAACTTGCTAACACAGTAAACTTGCTAACACAGTAAACCTGCTAACACAGTAAACCTGCTAACACAGTAAACCTGCTAACACAGTAAACCTGCTAACACAGTAAACTTGCTAATACAGTAAACCTGCTAACACAGTAAACCTGCTAACACAGTAAACTTGCTAACACAGTAAACCTGCTAACACAGTAAACCTGCTAACACAGTAAACCTGCTAACACAGTAAACTTGTTAACACAGTAAACCTGCTAACACAGTAAACCTGCTAACACAGTAAACTTGCTAACACAATAAACCTGCTAACACAGTAAACCTGCTAACACAGTAAACCAGTAAACCTGCTAACACAGTAAACCTGCTAACACAGTAAACTTGTTAACACAGTAAACCTGCTCACACAGTAAACTTGTTAACACAGTAAACCTGCTAACACAGTAAACTTGTTAACACAGTAAACCTGCTAACACAGTAAACCTGAGGCCTGTTGCATGAAGCTAGCTGAACAAAGTTTCAGCTGCTTTAACACTGCTTTAAACAATTTTAATTTCATGATATTTTTCAGAACGATCTCTCAATCTTCAGAAGAGAAGTGAATCGAACAGACACTGTGATTGGCTGTTTGCCGCATGTGTCACGCTTTCAGGTGCACGCGCTTCAGAGTTAATTGCAAACGCTGGATTGAACCTGAGGTGACAGAGAAAGTTTATACCAAGCTTTGAGAAACAATTGAACTTGATCTAAACCAGGTTGGATTTATCTGGATTTGTTAACTCTAAACCTACTCTGAAACTCAGAGTTTGTTCAGCTAGCTTCATGCAACAGGCCTCTGCTAACACAGTAAACCTGCTAACACAATAAACCTGCTAATACAGTAAACCTGCTAACACAGTAACCCTGCTAACACAATAAACCTGCTAATACAGTAAACCTGCTAACACAATAAACCTGCTAATACAGTAAACCTGCTAACACAGTAAACCTGCTAACACAATAAACCTGCTAACACAGCAGATTTACTGTGTTAGCAGGTTTACTGTGTTAGCAGGTTTATTGTATTAGCAGGTTTATTGAGCAGGTTTACTGTGTTAGAGGTTTACTGAGCAGGTTTACTGTATTAGCAGGTTTACTGTGAGCAGGTTTACTGTGAGCAGGTTTACTGTGTTAGCAGGTTTACTGTGTTAGCAGATTTACTGTGTTAGCAGGTTTACTAACACAGTAAACCTGCTAACACAGTAAACCTGCTCACAGTAAACCTGCTCACAGTAAACCTGCTAATACAGTAAACCTGCTCACAGTAAACCTGCTAACACAGTAAACCTGCTAACATAGTAAACCTGCTCACAGTAAACCTGCTCACAGTAAACCTGCTAATACAGTAAACCTGCTCACAGTAAACCTGCTAACACAGTAAACCTGCTCACAGTAAACCTGCTAATACAGTAAACCTGCTAACACAGTAAACCTGCGAACACAGTAAACCTGCTAATACAGTAAACCTGCTAACACAGTAAACCAGCTAACACAGTAAACCTGCTAATACAGTAAACCTGCTCACAGTAAACCTGCTAACACAGTAAACCTGCTCACAGTAAACCTGCTCACACAGTAAACCTGCTCACACAGTAAACCTGCTCATACAGTAAACCAGCTAACACAGTAAACCTGCTCACACAGTAAACCTGCTCACACAGTAAACCTGCTAACACAGTAAACAAGCTAACAAAGTAAACCTGCTAACACAGTAAACCTGCTCACAGTAAACCTGCTAACACAGTAAACCTGCTAACACAGTTAACCTGATAGCACAGTAAACCAGCTATCACAGTAAACCAGCTAACACAGTAAACCTGCTAATACAGTAAACCTGTTAACACAGTAAACCTGCTAACACAGTAAACCTGCTAATACAGTAAACCTGCTCACAGTAAACCTGCTAACACAGTAAACCTGCTAATACAGTAAACCTGCTCACAGTAAACCAGCTAACACAGTAAACCTGCTCACACAGTAAACCTGCTCACACAGTAAACCTGCTCACACAGTAAACCTGCTAATACAGTAAACCTGCTAATACAGTAAAGCTGCTAACACAGTAAACCTGCTCATACAGTAAACCTGCTCACACAGTAAACCTGCTAATACAGTAAACCTGCTAACACAGTAAACCTGTTAACACAGTAAACCTGCTCACACAGTAAACCTGCTCACACAGTAAACCTGCTCACACAGTAAACCTACTAATACAGTAAACCTGCTCACAGTAAACCAGCTAACACAGTAAACCTGCTCACACAGTAAACCGGCTCACACAATAAACCTGCTAACACAGTAAACCAGCTAACACAGTAAACCAGCTAACACAGTAAATCTGCTAACACAGTAAACCTGCTAACACAGTAAACCTGCTAACACAGTAAACCTGATAGCACAGTAAACCTGCTAATACAGTAAACCTGCTAATACAGTAAACCTGCTAACA
The DNA here is from genome assembly GCA_023029165.1 of Gobiocypris rarus. Taxonomy (NCBI): domain Eukaryota; kingdom Metazoa; phylum Chordata; class Actinopteri; order Cypriniformes; family Gobionidae; genus Gobiocypris; species Gobiocypris rarus. Next base: position 6,157,152 of record CM040927.1, read on the forward strand.
CAGTAAACCTGCTAACACAGTAAACCTGCTCACACAATAAACCTGCTAACACAGTAAACCTGCTAACACAGTAAACCTGCTAACACAGTAAACCTACTAATACAGTAAACCTGCTCACAGTAAACCAGCTAACACAGTAAACCTGCTCACAGTAAACCAGCTAACACAGTAAACCTGCTCACACAGTAAACCTGCTAACACAGTAAACCTGCTAACACAGTAAACCTGCTCACAGTAAACCTGCTAACACAGTAAACCTGCTCACACAGTAAACCAGCTAACACAGTAAACCTGCTAACACAGTAAACCAGCTAACACAGTAAACCTGCTCACACAGTAAACCTGCTAACACAGTAAACCTGCTAATACAGTAAACCTGCTAACACAGTAAACCTGCTAACACAGTAAACCAGCTAACACAGTAAACCTGCTAACACAGTAAACCTGCTCACACAGTAAACCTGCTAATACAGTAAACCTGCTAATACAGTAAACCTGCTAACACAGTAAACCTGCTAATACAGTAAACCTGCTAACACAGTAAACCTGCTAACACAGTAAACCTGCTAACACAGTAAACCTGCTAACACAGTAAACCTGCTAACACAGTAAACCTGCTCATTATTTAACAAGGTATTGCATATTGCAATCCTTGCTGGCAGGAAAACCCTCAAAACATGAGTAAAAGATTCGGCTACATCCTCACTATCAATGTGCAAACAACAGGAAACATGGACCGTATCAAATGATTCAGGGATCGTTATTCAGGCTAACACATGATTCAGTTTTTGTTCATCAACACAGGGCTCCAGGCAATAACAAAATCCATTAAGGAGCCAATTGCTCCTAGAGGGAGAAAAAATAGGTGCCAAATATATTTGCCAAACCAGGTTTTATTTGTATCATGTGTTGTCACGTCTGCCCTCCTTTTACAGCACCAACATTTCCATCCATCTTGTGGATGTCCTGGGAACTAAGATTCACTTAAAGTAGGAACTGAATTACTTTTCCAACTTGAAAACTACATAACGGTCACAAATAATCATCCTTTACTAGAGCTGGGTATCGATTCAGGTGTTCCGATTCGATTCAGCTCAATGAATATAGATTTACAAGTGGGTCATTAAAATTAATTAAAAGCAACAAACCTGTATATTAACTCTTTATTTTAGGTGCACTTGGGTAAATTAAAACAGAACCCATCTCTATATTTCAAATGAATACAATTATGTTAAATAAAATTTTATGCAACTTTATTCTAAAAATGTATCAGAAATATTTTATACAATTTAGTTTTTATGGATATTTTGATATATTTATTCTAAAACATAAAAATAATATTGGATGATTTTCAGCAATTTTCAGTACACGACAAGCTTTTTTTTTTGCGATTTTGCCGGCCATCATGTGTGCAGTTACCTTTCATATATGAGAAGCGCGTTCATTCCTGGACACAAGTAGTTACCTTAACATGCTGACTTATGTGGACTTGAGGAAATCAGTTTATAATATAAGCTATTAGGTTTGAATTATTGGTCCTGCGCTGTCTATTGACTTTATTGACTATTGTCTATAATGGCTAAAGTACGCTCAAGTTTAATACAATGATCATAATGCAAGGCAAGCATTCGCATGTTTGTGATCTATATTTAGCGGTTGTGTGCTCGGCTGTGGGGGTGTTGCCATGTCTGGGTGATGTCTCATCAAATGGTTCGGCAGATTAATAGTATTAATACAGCATTTCACCTCAGCATTACTGAATGAATGAATGACAGGCGCGTCTCTCGCTCTTTTGTAACATCGCGCAAGGCAAATAAGAGGGTGACATCTTGTGGAGAAGACTAGTAATTAGATTTACGTTAATCGTATGTTCAATGTTTGGGGAAACAAATATGAAAAAAAAACACAATTTGTGGCCTTTGAGAATCGATTTAGAAATGGACCACATTTTAAAAAACAATTAATCGAAAAATCTATTTTTTTGCCCAGCCCTATTCTTTACACAGAATCTGAACCAGCATCACAGACCATAATAATGTCAGCGACGCACACATCGCTTTGCCAATAAGTGTAGTTTGCTGAAAGGCAGATAAATTGTTTAATAAATTGGGTGAAAGGCTAGCTTGGATGCCCGCCGAACTTAGCCCCTCCCACAACATTTGAGGTCGAGAAGTTTGGTCTGGACTTGATCCGTTGTGGAGCAACTATGCTCAAACCAGAGCTGTTCGGACTAATCAAATTACCGGGGCGGACTTTATATGATGATGGACAGATCTAATCATCCACGTCCCCAAAGAGTGCTTGGGCTGAATTCGTTCTTGTTCATATATGCAATCACCTACTATTTCTCTGAAAAATTATGATCTTTTTACAACACCGGCAAAGATCATTTACACTCATCATCTTCTTCTTCTACTTCTTCCAGCGTGTGTGCAGTTGAGTTCTGTTGACAACTATGCGTCGCTCAACATACATCACATGCTCCGTTGCTCTGATTGGTTGTAGGTCTATCCAATTGAGTGCAGGCTTTTTTTTTTTTTTAAATGGGGATTTCAAATAAGAAAGTTAATCGTAAGCTTGGCAAACAGTTTTGGAATAGTTTTTCCCCCAATTGTTTCACCATTCAAAGAGATAGGAGCTGCACTTGCATGCCCAAGAGGCGTTTCAAAGATGGCCGCCGAGTGACATGACTTGTCTTAAAGTCATATATCTAATTTACAGTATATATCGGCTTCAGAGATATATCAGTTAACCACTAATAATAATTTCGGAAAACTGATATAGTGAATAGTTCATTTAAAAATGATTCATTCATTATTCAATCATTAATTATTCATGTCAGTTGTTTTTACTTCCACTAAAAAGATAGGGAGGTTACACCAGTAAAATGGAAATTCAAACTGCCTTGGCCCAAGTTACCCTACTATATCAATTTAATATCGATACCAAGGAACCAGAGCTCCCAGCGGCTGAGGTTATCCCAATCAGACCAGCAAGATGGAGAAAATCATGCGCTGATGAGCTTCATCGTCACTCCTTTACATATTTAACGTGTGAAAGCTGATTCAATATCCGTCACTTCAGCCCACTTTCCAGATGACTGGTGTAAAATGATGCTGGTTTGAGTGTTCAGACCCACCCATTTCCTTACAGTCTGCAGTCTTATCATTCATAGTGTCAATTGCTTTTCTTGGAACATGGATTGCGGACATCAAGTGTTGTTCTTTGGACAGGGCTTCTTGGCCTGGCGCCTACAGTTGCGTGACTAGCAAAGATGATGAATCAATCAGGTCTAGGCTATCAGAATATTCTACGATAATCTCATGCTCTTTCAATGCATAGCTGCATAAAACCTCTCTAACAAATGTCAGAGAACACTTGAGGCAACTGTTGGCTAGTAATAGGAATATTTCAGCATCTCACACTTTAAGTCAAAGAACAGAATCCAACTGCAAAGCTGATGCCCGATGCATATCAATGCTTCAGTGTGTAAAATAGCTTGTTCAATTTTGTGAAGATTAGAAGCCACATAAATATGTCTGCTCTGATCCGCCAACAGGAATAAAAAAAAATAAAAAAAACATTATAAAACCTAGTATCAGAGGCGGCAATGCTATTTTAGTTCAGCAGACGCTGTCAAACTCTAGTGTTTTCTGTGGCCATGCACAAACGTTCAGATGTTTCCAACGATGTGACTCGCAGCACAGTGAATCATTTTTCTCACCTGACCTCATGGGCCCTATCTTGTTATGGACTAAAGTCCTAAATGTTTCATAAAAATAAAGGAAGACCTATAAAATCTACTAGAACAGGGTTCTCAAACTACCATCTTGCATTTCATACCACCCATTGCGTGTTAATAGTTTATCCTTAAATCCACAGAAAATGACTTTATGCATTAATTTAATGTTATTGCTTTCTTATAGGAAAAGCAGCCGAATGTAAATCAATTTGTTATTAGAGAAAAACACAAATGTTGGAGCACAAAACAGGACATGATTAATGATAAAGAGGGACATAAAGTGGATAAATGGTTCAGTTCACAATTACTTGAATTGTTCACGTCTTTCCTCTGATGCTATAAATGTGATGGTTTATTTGTGCTCTCTTTTGTCTGAAACAGAGCTGTAACTGAGCATTCACTGTGACTTTGTGCTATAAATACACCTTTCAGTTCAAATATTACACTCCAGCAGTGATATGATTTTAATCTACTTAAAAATGTCTATGAACAGCATCTGTGATGTACTAAAAAACAAATACCCATTTACAGACAGTACATATACTGTGTACATACATACACACTCATCGGCCACTGTATACCTGTTTAACTGCTTGTTAAAGGAACACTCCACTTTTTTTGAAAATAGGCTCATTTTCCAAGTCCCTCAGAGTTAAATAGTTGAGTTTTACCGTTTTTGAATCCATTCAGCCGATCTTTGTATCTGGCGTCACTGCAGCCATGGTACGGCCGCGAAGATCCGCGACTATTACGCAGGAATGAGAAAGTAGTTCCTAGCCATATGGGTGTAGAAATTCGCAATTTTTCATTTTCAATTGGTCTTAGCACACGATGTAACTGTAGAAGAGTCAAGTTTTAAATAGGACAAAATAGTGAAAGTGTCTCTGGTCATTTTTTGAATGAGATGCTAATGGACTGATTAGAATCAATGATGTAGGGGACTTGGAAAATGAGCCTATTTTCAAAAAAAGTGGAGTGTTTCTTTAAGGCAAATATCTAATTCTCCGATCACGTGACAGCAACTCAATGCATTTAGACATGTAGACATGGGCTGCGTCCAAAATCTGGAAAATGCAGCCTTCGGAGGACACATTTCAAGACAGGAAGGCATCAAGACACGTCCGAATCCAATGTTAGCTTCACTTCCTGCCTCCTGAGAGACCTTCATATGAAGGCAGGATATACTGCCTTTGATATCCCACAATCCTGTGCATTCCATTCGGTGAGAGTTGAAAGATGGATTCTGGAATTCACTGCCGCTTCAATATACCTATATACTGTATATCCTAATTAAATTCATAATCAAAGCCTTAATTAATATTTATCCTCCTATATTATTATGATGATTTCTAATGATTCATTCCAGTAATGACTTTACTTAATAAATAGAACAATTGATTGTTTGTTCTTCCTTTAAGTTTTCTAAAGTTTGTATTTGGTCTCTGAGTGGTGAGTGTCTGGCCTATGATGTGTGATGTGTCACTAAACACTTGATAGCTACATGTTGTGTGTTTGGATTTTGGAGGTATCACACACCCCTAACACGCCGGGAGTGCAGTAACAGTGTTTGCTCACTTAGCCCGGCTGAAATATGGATTTGTTTTTATTATATTTTATTCATTTTATATTTCCTTTTACTGAAACACTAAAGAATCAAGTCCGTACCTCTCACTGAGAGAAAGCACATTATCGGTATGTTTTGGGAAACTTTCTGGTCAGAACTGGAGCTTAATCAGCTCCAAACTCGGAGAGACTGTGTATCTGTGTATGTGCGCAATATTCTGTGTGACAGATCAGTATTGGAGGTGGATTACAGGCATCCTAACAGATGGGTGGACTTGTTGTTCTGGGCAAACTGGCGCCTGCTCCAGACCTGGAAGGTCACTATGTGCCTAATTCTGGGGTGAAAGCATCAACAAAGGACACGAGTAAGGACACATGCATCTGAATTACTGACAATGTGTAGCAAATTACCATTGCTGTTCATTTTCTCTGAGCCAATCAGAATCAATAATGAGGTGGCTAGACCTTGAAAACAGTATAACTGTTGGGACAATTGTATGTACGGTATGACGAGACTGGTAGAGGGGGAGCATGGCCTCCGAACTCCTTGTGAGACTTGAAGCTGGCTTCTGCTGATGAAACTGCAAACTATTCTTCAGAAAAAATGTCTAATTAATTGCACTCCTGACTCTTGGTCTTCATTCTTCATTACTGGTCTCTGGGTCTAAACTGTTAACCCCTAACACAGTTGAGTTAGAAAAAGAAAGATGGCATATGAAAGTTGTGTTTGCTGGTCAGTTTGTGTGTAAATGTACTCAAACGCTGCCAGCCAGTTCAAAGTCACTTAAATGACTTTCGTCTTGAGCTGGTCTGCTGAAGTTCAAACTGAGCCTCAGAATGGGAAAGTGATTTAAGTGACTTTGAGTGTAGTATGGCTGTTGGTGCAAGACGAGCTGGTGTTGATCAAACTGCTGATCTACTGGGATTTTCACACGCAACCCTCTCTAGGGTTTACAGAGTATGGGCCACAAAAGAAAATATCATCTAGTGAGCAGCAGTTCTGTGGGAGAAAATACCTTGTTGGTGCCAGAGGCCAGACTGGTTCAGCTGATAGAAAGGCAACAGTAACTCAGATAAGCATTTGTTACAACCAAGGTCTGCAGAAGAGCATCTCTGAACGCTGTCCAACCTTGAAGCAGATCATGAGCTACAGCAGCAGAAGACACACCGATGCCACTCCTGTCGGCTGAGAACAAGAAACTGAGGCTACAATTCACACTCGCCAAAACTGGACAATAGAAGATTGGAAAATCCGGACTGATGAGTCTTGATTTCTGCTGTTCAGATGGTAGGATCAGAATTTGATGTAAACACCAAGAAAGCATGGATCCATCCAGCCTTGTATCAACGGTTCAGGCTAGTGCTGGTGTGTGGGATATTTTCTTGGCAGACTTTGCAGGATTGCGTGCCATGTTACAAAGCTCAAATCAACTCAAACTGGTTTCTTGAATGTGACAGTGAGTTCACTAAACTTAAATGGTCTCCACAGTCATCATATCTCAATCCAATAGAGCAGCTTTGGGATGTGCTGGAATGGGAGAATCACTTGATGGATGTGCAGCCGACAAATCTGATACTATCTTGTCAATATGGACCAAAATCTCTGAGGAATGTGTCCAACACCTTGTTGAATCTGTGCCACGAAGAATTAAGGCAGTTCTGAAGGCAAAAGTGGGTCCAATACGGTACTAGCAAGGTGTAGCTTAAAAGGGCTGGATCACTGATCTATATAAATGACTGGATTGCTCATCGCGTTCTAAACAGCCATCAGCGGTGAAGCCACCAGAAGTGTTCGAGCGGCCATCTTAATATTCCCAACCAACAGAGGGCATTGTTGCCGTACAGCCAAAACATTGACCTAAAATCTCACGATTTGCAGCTTCTCAGTCTCACAGGCATTCTTTCATCGTTTATATGTATGTAAATTAATAGTTACTTCAGATCTGTAATGTTTATGGTCTTTTTGGAGAGGATGAGTCATATATTGAAATCGTTAATGTGGGCGTGTCTACAGCACACTGCCGACACAGGAAACATTACAGAGCTCACAAAATATATATTTTTGTGTAGGCCTATGTAATTATGGAGGAAATATCAAACATTAACATACATATCTGTTTAGCTGCAGAAATTAATTTGAATAGCTTACAATAAATATTAATACAAGCCTCTATATTGCTCAATATTTTATTACGATTCCAGGTTTGCCATGCATCATCTCGGAAATAAAGCGGTCAGTGTTATCTGCCTGAATAAGTTATGCTGTGTGGATTTTATTTCCTGATTGAGCAACATCTATTTCAGACTCTTAAAGACAGTGCTAATGTATGCCGTTTACAGTTTCCATATGAGTATATGTTTTATATGAGTATAAGTGTTATATGAATAAAAGTATTCCATATAAGTGTTAATTATGCAATGTTGTTGAAATAAATATTTATTTAATCATTTTTTAAATGATTAACTGCTTCAAAATGTATGCTGTTAACGAAATCATTGTTGAAACATGCAGTTAGCCTACTGTATGAATAAAAGCAAATACAGAATCACAACAGTACAAGGTGAATTCTGGTTACAAGGTATAAATATTTATTCCGATTTCAAAATACGCACTTTGACATTTGTAATACATCCGCTGAAGTGTCTCGTCTCGTAGGACCTTTGCATTGTAAAAATGTACAGGGAGACTTAAAGGGGTACTTCAGCGCTGGGAAGATGAATCTGAGATGAATCTTAAACTCTGTCATTAATGTAGTAGAAATATGAAATTATTTTATTCTAGACTGAGAAAATGTATTTTTGTCTCATGGGGATGAAAGACAACAATTCCCAGAATGCACTTCGCTGCCTGAGGCTGCTCTAGGCACGGATTACTGGATCACTTGCCCACCGCGTTCATTTTCATAAAATCAGTTCAGTTAGAGACGCTACAATTAAAAACTGAACCTGTCTGTTCAATATGAGTGAGTTGATTGAGTGTCACGGCACATACGCAGCAGGAGTCGGATTACATTCATCACATGAGCTGAGGTAATCGCGGCCACATTCACAGCACGTGATCAGTTCATGTCTTTGGAACTTTCATAGGAATTCATTTGAAAAGTTGAAACACTCACTTTGGTCTCCACCGCTCCGTTTGCATGAATCTCCACAGCTCCCCGAGCCAATCGCTGCGAGTGCTGTGAGTGTGATGTTGAAAACATGTGGAAATAGCGCCTCCTGCTGGCTGTAGTCTTTAGACTCTGGCCAAAAACTCCTCCGATGACGTAAATGACGATATTTGCGTCAACGGAGGAATTTTTCCAGAAATAAAATACATAATTCTCTGCCTCGGTCATATGGGGGCCTTGTTGATGCTAGAGGTCAGAGGAGAATGGGCAGACTGATTCAAGCTGATAGAAGAGCAACTTTGCCTGAAATAACCACTCATTACAACCGAGGTATACAGCAAAGCATTTGTGAAGCCACAACATGCACAACCTTGGGGCGGATGGGCTACAACAGCAGAAGACCCCACCGGGTACCACTCATCTCCACTACAAATAGGAAAAAAGAGGCTACAATTTGCACGAGCTCACCAAAATTGGACAGTTGAAGACTGGAAAAATGTTGCCTGATCTAATGAGTCTCGATTTCTGTTGAGATATTCAGACGGTAGAGTCAGAATTTGGCGTAAACAGAATGAGAACATGGATCCATCATGCCTTGTTACCACTGTGCAGGCTGGTGGTGGTGGTGTAATGGTGTGGGGATGTTTCCTTTGAGCATCGTTTAAATGCCACGGCCTACCAGAGTATTGTTTCTGACCATGTCCATCCCTTTATGACCACCATGTACCCATCCTCTGATGGCTACTTCCAGCAGGAAGTCACAAAGCTCAAATCACTTAAAATTGGTTTTTTGAACATGACAATGAGTTCACTGTACTAAAATGGCCCCCACAGTCACCAGACCTCAACCCAATAGAGCATCTTTGGGATGTGGTGGAACGGAAGCTTTGTGCCTTGGATCTTCAACTGCAAGATGCTATCCTATCAATATGGGCCAACATTTCTAAAGAATGGTTTCAGCACCTTGTTGAATCAATGCCACGCAGAATTAAAGCCCGGGTATACTTCGCCCGTCGGCGTTAGTGCACCGCTCGCATGACATAATTTTCGTCATGCGGAGGGCTCGCTGCTGGTCGCACACCCGTCGCGCGCAGCCCAAATTTTGACAGCGCATGCGCCAGCAGTACAGAAGAGTCCACTAGGTGGCAATACGCACAGTATTCAGCACAGTGTTCAGCCGTCAAAGAGGAGTGCGAAAAGACTGGTTTAAAAACAACAGAAGTATATCCTTCTCCATAGTTTTTGATTCTTCAGTGTTTCTTCCAAACTATGTTGCAATGGTGGATGCACTAAAGTTCTTCTCCGATCATGCCAAGAGAATGTCCTGTTGATGACAAGACTCAGTGCTGCCCTCCGATGTCTGGTAGAGCATAGGAAAAAAATGTACTGCGCATGTGTCGAACGTGGTCATCCGCGCACATCCGTGGTGTGGTATACTTTGAAAGACGTGCGTACAGAGTTGCACAAGAGAACGGTTTCTGCGCTGAGCGCCACGGTGAGTTTAACAACGCTCACCACAGGCTCATATAGATCAGATACAATGAGCGTGTTTTTTTTATGGACAGATTTCATGTACTCTACTGCTCTAAACATGACCCAGCACTGTGTATGCGCACAATGCCCCACATTTATTTAATCACATCTTCTTCAAATGAAATATATGTGCAAACAAGGACACTGATACAGCCTTCCGTCTGATCATGACCACGATGACACAATGAATTATTCTGATACACAGAAGACAATGATGTAGACTGACCATTTAAAGAAAAATGGGCAAAAACGTAACTTTATTCTTTCTGTGTTAAACTGACGTGTCGGTTGTTCAGACACTGTAGTGCTCTTACATGTAATGGAAATATCCTTTGACGTTGTAAATGTCCTTCTGCATTTCTCCCTCATTTTGGCAGTTTGTTGTTATATAGGGTTTGATTTTTCAAATGTTTAAGGTGCCCTCAATTCTGTATTTTTTATTTTTTCTCTGTGCTCATATTTTAATATTCATGTGTTTGTAATGAGTGTGTTGCAGTTCTGTGTTTTGTGTCTCCCCACAGCATCATTTTTTGGGGCTTTGCAAACCTGTATTAATTCTAGAGTGGGATTTTTCTTCAATATTCACTCATAATGAGCATGACAGTAAAATAGGGCTTTCAGTCTACTGGAGTATTTCCTCTCTCAATCAATAGAAAATGTGGTTAACACCCTGTCATGCATAGGGGGAAAAAATGCCATCATACACCACAAAATAATTTAGAAAAATACAAGTGATATAAATTTTTGGTCATACTGCCCAGCACTAGTCATTTGTATCCTTCAATTAATTGAATTAAATTAAAATACTTTAATTCTGAATGACGCATAACTGGTCACACAGACACACGCACACATGATTTGGGCTGAACTCGCTAGACAATCAACATATTGTCTGGCGAGGTTGATGAAGTGATGTATACGTGACCTTGACACAGAGGACGATGAAAGGGTGATTCAGTTTACCTGACTGTCACTGCCATTCAGGGGCTAAAGCATTGAGTGAGAGACAAAACATTCAAAAAGGAAAAAACATCCTCAGAGGCTTGGAGCTCAGCACTTCATTATTAACAAGCACCTGAGCTGGGCAGCGTTCAGTTCAACTGGCCCATGCTCACTTTTGTTTAGGCCTGGAGTAAATAATTAAACACAGCACGGTTCATATATCTCTGTTTTTGCACACAAAAAAAAAGAAGTCTTCTTTTTTTCAGGAAGAGAGGTGATTATTATAACTCAGTTCATTATAGCAGGTCTTGATACCACTTGTTGAGTCAGAGTTTTCCAACATATTAGAGAAAAAAACAAATGAAAGAGCACCAAACCGAAAATAACTCAAATGATTAAAAGGTTAGTTCATTAATTCCCTCAACCACATTTCATTCCGAAAGCGTAAGACCTTCATTCATCTTCAGAACACATATGAAGATATTTTTGATGAAATCCGAGAGCTCTCTGATCCCTCCATAGACAGCAATTTAATGAACACTTTCAAGGTCCAGAAAGACATAGTTAAAATAGTCCATGTGACTCCAGTGGGTCAACCTTAATGTCATGAAGCGACGAGAATACTTTTTGTGTGCAAAAAACTAACAAAAATAACGACTTTATTCAACAATTTCGTTCTAGCCTGTGTCAGTCTCCTATGTGGTGTACGTTGAAAAACAGTGAAGCTCCAGCATCATCATCACACGCATGTGTCGTGATCCTCACGTGAACAGCATCGGCTGCCGTAGATCTCGAAAGCGATGTTAATTAAACAGCTGTCTATAGAGGGGTCTTTAAGAAATATCTTAAATTGTGTTCTGAAGATGAACGGAGGTCTTACGGGTTGGGAACGACATGAGGGTGAGGAATTCATGACAGGACTTTCATTTTTGGGTGAACTAACCCTTTAATGATTGCTCTTGCTCTAGATATATAGGGACATAAACTTGGTAAATGGTATACATAAGGCCATGACATATTAATTCACAGCAATCCATGCTCTTGTTTTCTTCCTAGTAAGATGGCAGAGATGCACAAAGGAAATTGGTTATAGTATACATAAACTGGAAATTGCAAGACGTGAGAAGGCAAACAGTTTCTAATGTGCACACGAAAGTCAGAATTTTTTTGCACATTATTTTAGCATTATTTTTTGCAGTCATAATCAGACATTTTGGTATTGTGACAACACTGGTTTAAAATAGCCACTAGACCACTAAGAGATGATGTTCATGGCAAATTAGGATGAAACACCATTATTACTCTTCATTATGCAAAAGATCAAATGTTAAAACATCTCAATGAGGAACACTACAAACTAGATTACAGAAATAAATCCCAGCTAATAAGAACAGACAAGAGCAAAAACCTGACCACTTATCAGCAGATAGTGCAGCATAGTAAGAGCTGGAGATAAAGTACAAATGATTGATTTCCAGGAAACTATTTGAATCAATTACAGCTGTTCGGCAAAAGCAGACACAGCAAATGTAGCTACAATGAGAATCACAAGAGACTCAAAGTTACAGAACAGCATGATAATACCGCATGGCATCGCCCCTCACCTCAAGTGTGCATGCTGCATTCTCCAGAGTCATCGCCCCAAGTGGGTCCCTCCGGTCGCCAAGGAAACTCAATCTAGCGCACGTGTCACTCCTCTTCCTCCCGCTCCTCCTCCCCCATTCAGCATGTGAACCTCAGGGCTATCAATGACCTGAAACAAAAGCAGGTGGATGGAAAAACACGAGCGTCATTGGCGGCGGAGCAGCTCACTGCCAATCATCCAGGCCTGGGATTAAGTGTCAGCAAAGACACGACAGGGCCTGTGGGACAGCTGGAGCGTGTCTCAAATGAACGTCTGCCTCACTGCTTTGCATTCACACTCACTGACTCGCCTGCTATAACGCCGACCACTCGTGGTCCCCATGGGCCGGGGTAGAGTCGTAGGCATAAAGCAGTTAGATGCTAATTAAGGTGTGTTCCAACAGGAGAAAGTGACTTGATTAATGGATGTGAGGGACAGCTCTGCGGAAAGCTGGATATTCCCCTGACACTGCACACCAAACAAACTGCCTGGCACATGACGAGACTCAGTGAAGCTTGGGGGGGGGGACAGCAAGAACAAGCAGAGAGTGAGAGCTTAAGCGCATGTGATGGCGACTCGAGACCAATCTTTTTGGAGCAAGTTCTTGTCTAAGCAGATCTGCCATAAAGATTAACCTACAGAGATTAAGACAGGCAAATTCCCCATCAAGATTGTATCAAAACAGATTATTTATTTTTTTAAAGCCCATATATGTGAATACTGTGAAGCGTCCTTGAGCTGGGGAAAGGCGCTATATAAATTAATTAAACTTATTATTATTATTATTATTATTATTATTAATATAAGCATTAATTAAATCTTTTCCTCAAAGAAAGCATCAAGCCATGCATGGTCGATACATTTTTTTTAAATGAAGAAAACCCTTTATATATTAATATGACTTAATAAACTTAAAGACGAGGGAGATATGCATCTAGCACATATTGCGATACACCATGAAGTAAACATGTCCTGATTCAAATGTGCAAAAGGACAGAATTTTGGCTTCGAACGTGCAGCACTTTTCATTTCATGAAATTTAGGACCTCATTAAATGATCATTAAGATGTTTGTTACATGATTTTTAAATAGGACTGAATAATTAATTGCATTTGCGATAATATCGAGATATGATATAAGATTTTTAAAGCCTTATTTGATTAGTTATTGTGTTGTATGAGTGATGTAGATGACTGCTGCGCTTGTGATAGGGCTAGGCCTGGGCAAAACAAAACAGATTTTTAGATTAATCGTTTTTAAAATGTGAAATTCTCAAAGGCCACAAATAAAATTTTATCGTATTTATTTCCCCAAAATTAACGTTAATCTTCTTACTAGTCTAATCCACTAGATGTCACACCCTTATTTGCCTTGTGCAATGTTACAACAGACAGCCGTCATTCATTCATTGCTTAAAACGGTGGATTCAGGGGCTCTCTCAACATTAACACCACCTTCACATTAAAAAGTCCGAGGTATGGAAGATTTTGCAAGCACGACGACAAAGATACTGTATGAGTGGAACCAGGCGGAACAGCGCACTAGACATGCTCGACAGGTTTTTGGAGCAGCAACCGGCAGTGTCTGCAGCACTTCTTTCTCCTGAAGTCTGTCGGATCGCTTGAGATGCGCTCGACTGCCAGTGATTCGACTGTCATTAAGGAACTCAAATCTGCCGGGCATGACAACTTGAAGTTTAGGTATGTTTACAGAAACAGCTAGTACTATCTATAAAATGTCAAATGTGTGTGAATGTTCCCTATTGACTACCTGACCCTATTGACTTGACTTCAATGGTATGGAGGAACAGGGACCACATTTTTGGTTTGGTTACCCATATTCTTCAAAATATCTTCATTTGTGTTCAACAGAAAAAAAAAATTCATACATAAATTATGACAATTTTTTTTTTGTTGGGTGAACTATCACCCAAAAGCCAGTATTAGCTTTCCTGCACCATTCATAGGCTTGCAGCCTCCATGTGACAGCTAATGCTGAGAGATTTTATGTTTGTTTTATCTTAAACATAAAATAACCTGATCTTGTTTGCCAATTTTATTAAATTGTATATGGTAGAAAATTACACTATTAGTTAAAACATTTTTAATATCTTCTGCCGCTTATCTGGGGCCGGGTCACGGGGGCAACAGTCTAAGTAGAGACGCCCAAACTTCCCTCTCCCTAGACACTTCCGCCAGCTGTTCCGGGGGAATACTGAGGCGTTCCCAGGCCAGCCGGGAGACATAATCCCTCCTGTGTGTCCTAGGTCTTCCACAGGGTCTCCTCCAGTGGGACACCTCCCCGGGAAGGCGTCCAGGAGCCATCCGAAACAGATGCCCGAGCCACCTCAGCTGGCTCCTCTCGATGTGGAGGAGCAACGGCTCTAATCTGAGCTCCTCCCGAGTGACCGAGCTTCTCACCATCTCTAAGGAAGCACCCAGCCACCCTGCAGAGAAAACTCATTTCGGCGATCTGTATCCGGGATCTTGTCCTTTCGGTCATGACACACAACTCATGACCATAGGTGAGAGTAGGAACGTAGATCGACCGGTAAATCGACAGCGTCGCCTTACAGCTCAGCTCCTTCATCACCACGACAGACCGGTACATCGACCGCATTACTGCACCAATCCGTCTGTCGATGAATGCAAGATCCCAAAATAATTTATCAGGTCTAAAGAATTGTTGGTAATACTATACAATGATGTATTGCTTGCATATAATCTTACCTCCTGCATGAGCACCAATGATTTACTGTTAGGCCACGGCTCAGACTTGACCAGTTTTAAAAGGTTCAATCTTTATATGCATAAAATTACAAAAACCAACAGTGAATGTAATCTAATCCACTTACTCTACTTAGAGAAGAGAAGCCAGCTGACCACATCGAGCAAAAAAACTGCAAGAGCAATAAAACCCCAAGAAAATCAATTACATGGCTGTTTTAGCAAAGCAAGACTGCTGTTCTGTATTCCTGTATAGCTCCATTGGAAAACAAGATAAGGAGAAACACTAAACAGACGTCGCTAAAGAAAGTCTCAAAGACAACAGACGGTTTCCCAGGGCCATCACCGTGATTTACGTCAATGAAGACATGCAATGCTTATAGAGGATCAACGCTGTAACCATGAACTTACAAATAAATAAAAGACCTAGATTTAGTCCAGCCACACATTATTTAGTACTGGCTGAAGAAATCCTAAGTTACTCAGAGCTGTAAAAGCTGCTCAAAGCTCAAAAGGCCTTTCAAATTCTTCCCATTCTTCACAGAAAGACCAGACGCCCATGCTGGGAAGACTTGCACTTTGGCTAATGGTGTCTGGCTTTTGACTAGCATGAAAGCACTGGAATCAGATTAAGGCGTAAAACTTGCCATTATGTATAGAGGACCACAGCACAGCAGGATGTAACATGCTGGGATCTTCTCTAGCATTATTAGGGAATCATACTGGAAAACCAATGGAAATGTATTTTCTAGGGCTGTCAATTTAATTTGTTAAATCACTTAGAGAAAGTAATGATGAAGTTATTCAATTAATCATGCAATCAATCGCCAGATCCAATTCGAGCTAGAAGCACCGCCTTCATGTGAACTACCACATAAATGGACTAAAATTTAATTTTGTGGACTGTGCGTCTGTGATAGGCATTTGTTATGTAAATAAAACAAACAATATAGGATTTATGAAGCAACGTTTTGCAATGTATTCAATGTTTTCATCTGACACAATAATGTACTACCAAGGGTTTTAGCAGCATATTTTCATTAAATGTAGATTAATGAGTGTAGTTGCAATTCATTTGATTAATTAATTATATCATTGTTAACCGAATCATTAATTCAATTAACTTTAATCCACCAGCAGCCCTAGTATTTTGTTAATCAAGAGCTCAAAATGCAGAGCCAGCCGAGAACAGCACGTGTAAATGGTGCTTTAGGCAGCTGAGGATGAGACTGAAAGCCTTGCTAGAGATGTGTTTGATTACATGAACAATGAACGCGGAGCTACTGACGGCAAGACATTCAGCCGGCAGATAAAGGGAACATTTAATAACACTGCACTGAGAGGTGGACGTATTGTGATTGTGTCACGCCTCTGCATCATCAGCCACCACGTCATTTTACATCATAAAGCCCATATGGAGATTGAATGGATCAGTTGCGATTCAAGGTTGTTTCTAACCCTTCAAAATATGGGCATGCAGCATCATGCAAAAAGCACAACGCCCAGAGAGCAAATTCAGAAATACAATCTTCATCCTGCATTTTAATCCCACGAGTTCAACCATTTCAACTTTTATTTTTTGTCGACAGCCCTTATCTAATGAGCTGAAGAGAGAGAAATAAGCAAGCAATCTCACTTGCCAAAACCCACGATCTCACCGTAATGAAGTGGAGCGGCAAGTGAATCTTTGACCAATCAAATTTGCAGTAGCAATGTGATGTAATGGTCAAATGTGACATATGGGGAAGTGATCAGGTGGGAGACTTTTTAACTTGCAATAACAAAATGAAAAGGTCTGGGATCACAATTGCACATCTGAGGCGGAATTATTTTTGACATCTCCGGTGTTTCTAGTCAAATATTTCCCATAGCTTATAATGTAATGAACCTATGAAAATTGTTTTTAAAAAAGCATGGATCCATAGGACCATCACTTTACAGTGTGGCTTATGTCAGTGCTTCCCCAATCACAGTTTAATGAGTGCATAGATGAGCTACATAGAAAATATATGGGCGCTAACATCCTACATACAGCTCCTGAGTTCGGGGTGTTTTGCGCTCAAAATGATAAGAGCGCACATAGGCCCTATACCTTATATGGGGAGTATTTGTGCTGCAAGCCATGCAAGCCATATGGTGACGTATAAGGACAATATTTCTTCAGTTTATTGCTGTTGTTGTGGCAGCTTAACCCAGTGCTAATTTAAATTTTGAAATGTTCATTTTAACATTAGTTGTGTTTTAATAATGTTCAAAAAGTTTCTGTTTAATTAATTCAGCTGCTCTTTTTACCCAGCTTTAACAACGGGTTCCTATGGAGACCAGAACAGGACAGCATCCAAAAGGAAGTTAGAATCCATCATGGCAGAACTCTTGGTTTTCTCAGGGAAAAGGTGGATACAAAAAGGCATGCACCAAAATTAACATTGAAAACAAAAATTCTAGATGCACTTAGCCAAAAAACCGAAACCAAATGTTTTTTGTGTGTAATTGAATTAATATTATACTTCTTAAAGAAAAATACAAGCCAATTAAATAAAATAACCACACTTTTATTGAAAGTAGTAAAAAAAGTAACATGGCAGAGCCTACATGCATTGAGCGGAGTAATGAGCACCACGCAATGATAATGGCTAAAGCAAGAGTGAAACCTGAGCGCTGCACACTGAGGGGTGGTGCGGCATATACACTATATTGCCAAAAGTATTGGTACACTCTTCCAAATCATTGAATTCATGTGTTCCAATCACGTCCATGGCCACAGGTGTATAAATCAAGCACTAGGCATGCAGATGCTTCTACACACATTTGTGAAAGAATGGGTTGCTCTCAGGAGCTCAGTGAACTCAAGCGTGGTACCGGGATAGGTTGCCACCTGTGCAATAAGTCCATTCGTCAACTTTCCTCACTACTAAAAATTCCACGCTCAACTGTTAGTGGTATAATAACACAGTGGAAGCAATTGGGAACAACAGCAACTCAGCCAAAAGTTTAAACAAAGTTTAAACTTCCTGTTCCAACATGACTGCGCACCAGCGCACAAAGCAAGGTCCATAAAGTCCGCAAGTTTGATGTGGAGGACCTCACAAATGCACTTCTAGAAGAATGGTCAAAAATTCCCATAAACACACTCCTAAACCTTGTGGAAAGCCTTCCCAGAAGAGTTGAAGCTGTTATAGCTGCAAAGGGTGGGCCAACTCCATATTAAACCCTACGGATTAAGAATGGGATGTCATTAAAGTTCATGTGCATGTAAAGGTAGGCGTCCTAAAACATTTGGAAAAATAGTGTATTTCCACCAATTTTTCTCTTTCGGCCAAAATCTGAAAATACCATTTTCTGGCGATAATTTGCAGCAGCCGAAATTCCGATGCATCCCTAGATTCAAACCAAGCAGAATACACAGTACTTTTTTGACTCTGGAGATCTGTTTTTGTCATGACAGTGTGAACAACACAAACCATATGGAAGGAATCTGATCTTTTTGATTCTCAATGTTTTGTGATCGCAGTCTGAACAGTCATACTGAATCAGAATTCATATGACTTTTACATCAACCTAGATTAGAGCATCATGCGTCACAATTCTGTGCTAATGGGAGTCACTTTAAAGCTTTTACATAACGACGTTATAAAGACAGTTGCGAAAGGTAATCAGTGAAGGACAGTGATGTGTCAGAGTTCACAAGTATTACACGTGACAGCTCTATATACAAGCAAAACATCATAAATGTTTATTGCTCTCGTCTTTACTTTTAATATTGCTTGCTGAACAACTCAACTGAACAAAATATATAACACTGGCCTGGTGGTTTTTGTATATTTTACTGCAAAAATCATACACAGTGCACCTTTAAAGGGAGCACACTGAGCTTTATTGGAACAGCAAATAATTTGTGTATTAATAAATATTAAATTTATACATTTAAAAGGACAATTTTGCTAAATAATCTAGTCATGTATTAAGTTCATACATATTTTAATATGAATAGCTATTATAGAAAATGTCTTATTGATGTCACACTGAAGCTGTGATTTTCATAGTAGTGCACCCTTTTAAGCTCACCACACAATAATATGAGATCTTTAAAAATTACAGAAGTGTAAAACCACAGAAAATCAATAAACTGTAAATTTATAATATAATGGATTTAAAAGTATAAGCCAGTAATGCCTGTGAAGTAATATATTAGTGTAGCACAGTCTTATACAGCTAGTATGCTAACTATGTTCTGTAGCATCTGCGCTGTGTTGCTAAATCTAGCTTTTGGATCTAACTGTAATTATTTCCCACATCCAGGTTCCAGGTTATAATATGTAAAAATCTAAAGCAGTAAGAAGTTATACTTATCGAAAATAAAGGCTTAAACATAAATGCACATTTAAGGGGATCCTCTTCAGTTTTCAGACAGCTTTCAAAATGGCCACCAGACAGTGTGAACACATGAATACCCATATCTCAGAGAGCAATGGGCTGATTAGCTTGAAATTAGTAACAAACACATCATTTGGTTAAGACATCAAGTAGGATAAAATCTGGACAATCAGGTTGGAACTGGTGAATTTTGGAAAGCACTAGCCAGATTTCAGTGCAATACGCATCAGACAGTCAGTAAACAAACTACCTTGATAAATTCATCTCTGATCAACAGTGATGTTATTTTCTTTCTGTCTTCTGTGAGTCTGTACGCAGTGTCTACACCAATACTGCTTCCCACACAAAGGCCTAAATCCTGCTCTGTTGATCACCATGTAATCCCATCAGCCCCTCTGTTCCTCAGATGCTGGCAAACATAGCACTGGTCACATGGGCTCAGGGTCAGAGATGAATGGAGTGCACACAAACAAACAGGAGCAGGGGAAGGGATGGGCTGAGTCACAGAAGATTCTGTCGTTTGTGTGACAGATTGAATTGAGTCAGTGGTTGGGTCTGGAAGCTGTCAGCTCAATGTGTAGCAGACGTTTGATCCTAAGGTCGCTCTTGCTGGCCTGCACACTGAGCATGTGGCAATAGGCAGCTGTCTCCGAACAGCATCTGCCAAACACGGAAGGACTGACATGAAATGAATTTAGTCATCATGGCGTTTCCAGCACAGCTCATGTGACCTCAGCTCCCCTATTCTTACCAGTACACTTCTTGCAGCTTCATGCCTATTCTTGTTCAGATACATGGTATCATGGATTCTATTAAAGGTGGGGTAAGTGCTTTCTGGTAACTGATGTTGATATTTCAAATCACCAAAACAAACACGCCCCTACCCCAAATGGGTCTCGCCCCTATTTTGATAGCTCCGCCCCACACATACGTATACAATCTGCTGTGCCAGCCGGCCGAGGGTACGATATCATCAATAAGTGAAAGCAATGTGTGTTACTATGGTAATCCAGGTTGAATGTTCAATGAAAAAGTCATCCCTTCCATCCCAGTAGTTTATATGATGTGGAAATTAATGGGTCTTTATCATCGCTGAAGTGAACGATTGCAAATGGACACACAAGCGAACATGACACACGAGCATATTCAAACAAAAGCTAGCATATATTAGTGCTGTGAAACAAAACAAAACCAATGTTACTCGCCTATCGAGAAGAAATAAAGCAACCTCGGGGCCCGATTGCAGGCCTTCCCGTTCCTGGAGTTCTCTCCAGCGCTGGGAAGCTGATACTTCTTGCCTGATCGCAAGCTTTCTTTTGTTCCATAGACATTTTCCATGTGTGTTTTTTATCTGCTATCTCTCTTTCTGTCGTCACTCGGCTAATGTCCGTCCTGTGTGTCGTGTCTTTTGAACAATGTCGTGCACTGAGCGCTCTCTTCTCACCATCATTAGTAGACACGCCCCTTACTGCTGATTGGCTACAAGTTTGTTTCGGTACCTGGCCCGAGACACTTTTACTAACGCATGTTTGAAATAACACATACCCCACCTTTAAATACCAAACAGATCAATTAAAACCTGACTGTCCCAGCTAGAAATCATATTAATGGGCCACAGTTGTATCTTTGAAAAGGACAGTGATCCAAAAAAAAAAAGTACACTTTTTTTTGTCACTGAGTACAAAACCAAGCTTCTGCCATGGACATCCCAGTCCCCTGACCTGAACCCTTTAGAAAATGAGTGTCTGAACAGAAGAGAAGAAGCACCAACATGGATCTGGGAATCTGAAGGATCTGGAGAGATTCAGTATGGAGGAATGGTCTCTGATCTCTAGTCAGGCGTTCTCCAAACTCATCAGGCTTTACAGGAGAAGACTCAGAGCTGTTATCTTGGCAAAAAGAGTTTGCAAAAAGTATTGAATAAAAGGGTATGATTCATTGTGAGCAATATGTATAAGAGAAAAATATTTATTTCATAATGAGATTTTTCCCCCATTTAAAATTCTTACTCTCCAATGAAGGTTAGATTTTTTTTTTAATTAAACAAAATATCAAAAGGATTAACAACGCAGATTTATTTTCAATCCTTCTTTGGTCATATTTACCAAGGGTATTAATCATTTTGAGCACAACTGTTTGTGTGTGTACTGTGTATAATTATTATGTATATTTGAATACACACACATTCATGCATATATTTGAGAAATATTTGCATGTATACATATTTATATAATTTATATTATGTTTTATATATAAAATGTATAAAGTGTGTAATCAAATATATATATAATTATACACAGTACACACACGTGTAAATAAACTTATTTTGGATGTGATTAATTGTTTGAAAGCACTAATATATAGTTGTATATCTGATTAAAAATCTTTTTTTTAAGTGATTTTTCCAACTATTATTTCATATGTCAGTACTACTGTGGAGTACCATGTAAATAACATGGTGCATGAATATGGAAATCATTCCAAATCAGTACCATGGTATATGTACCATAACAGTAACCAGCCATGAGCGGAGGAAAACCTCCAAAGCTTGTGTATGTGTGTCAGCTTTAGCAGTTTCACAGCACTTAATAGTTTGTTTACCTGTAAAATGGCAAAAGTCACAAACCGAAATCCCACTAAAATAGAAACTGTTACTAATATTTGCTGTTCGTCATGTTGAAATGAAAAACTAGTCTGAAAGGCACAAACATATAATGGAGAAATGAATCAAAAACTGATTACCATGGAAACTATTACCACGGAGACAGGTGTATTTAATTACTCCTGTCTGATTCATTTTGTTTGTGGAGGAAATTAAAAAATAAATGAAACTTTAAAGCAGTTTGCAGTTCACAAAAGCATTGTGATAAGTGTTTCATGCATTTACTTTCTAATGCAATTATTTTCTTCGTGTTGTTCATCTGATTGAGCTCCAGTCTCCTAATTGCACAAGATGACAACAGTTTAATTGTTTAATGAATGATTTGAAGCAGCACATTTCTAGCTATTGCATGTGCAACTTTTCACATTCTAAGACAAAACTGTCAATCCCCAGCAAGTGTGAAATGGTTTACTTTTCTGCTGTATTCTCACTTTGCATTGAAAAAACAAAAACACTTTATTCCTTGAAATAACAGAAATTGCTTTCCTAAAACACAGTATATTAAAGAACATCTCAATTTTCAATATTATGGGTATGGAGAACCGGTTCCATATTAGAACCAGTTTCGAATTTCCATTACGCTTAACAATTTGTGTGTTCGCATTTGAAAGTGATTTTAACCATCAAAGTGCAAGAAGACGCACAGGCTGTTTTCTGAAACGACGCGCACACAGAAAGCCACCCCTCATACTAAATAGTGCACTACAATGCACTGAGTTCTCTTCTGAAACAGACAAATTCTCACAAAAATGTCAAAAAAAACAGCCGTTCATGTCTTTAAAGAGACCGTAAACAAAGAAAATGTCCAATCATTTTCCTATTGGATGTTGTTGGTCATCGTGACGTATATTGGCTCTTCCAACGGCTCACTACCACGCCCTGGCACAAGCTCACCACGGCCTTCGCATTGGCTCAGCCCCTGGTATAAAAACATCTTGTTCTGTCAAAACCACTGTAGCCAGCGGCTCGAATTGTGATAAGGCTCTGGTTCTGTGTCTACAGACAATTCACCCTCCTCTACTTCAGGTGAAGGAGGGGGAGAAAAGTCCTCTTCTTCAAATGACCAATCTGTTGCAAAACTACTTGCGTCACTCCAGTCATTCTCAATCTTTTCGAGTCTGACAGCTGTTAATCAACCCATCACTGCGGGGTCTCAGGTGCACGCCCCCCCGCTCAGCCCCGCCCTCAGCTCTTCCCCTCTCTCTCCGCTGGGCTCTGCCCACTTTTCCAGCATTTTTCAAATATTGCCAGTGGTTGGAGTTAGGCTGTGAACAGGGGTTTAGTTACCCGTTAAAATAGGCGGGGAAAAAGTGACAGCAGCTTAATATTCCTGCTGCTATCTATATAACAACATTAATCAAACAACAAAAGAGAATATACACTGTTCTTGACAAAATAACTTGTAACTATATTTCTAATGTATATTTTATTCATAAAGTGCAGTTATTTTACATTTGTTTACAGTTTCTCTACCTGAATACATGAAAATCTTAAAACACTATTTCAATCATATCTGGTTTCAGTTGTGTTTATTTGTGCACTTGCTAATTTGTTTATTTGTTCTTTTTTGAGTGTTTACTTGTCTTTAATAATGCTTGAAATTTATAATAGTAATATTAATATTAATAATAATCATTTGTTACATTTATCAAGCGCTTTTCTGGGTACTCAAAGTGCTTTATATATAGAAGGGGGGAATCTCCTCAACCCCCACCAATGCACAGCACCACCTGATGATGCGACGGCAGCCATATTGCGCCAGAACCCCCACCATACACCAGCTTATGGTGGAGAGGAGACTGAGTGATGAAGCCAGTCTGTATACGGGGAAGATTAGAAGGCCATGACGGACACAGGCCAATGGGAAAATTTGGCCAGGATGCTGGGGTTACACCCCTACTCTTTTTCTGAAGGACATCCTGGGATTTTTAATGACCACAGAGAGTCAGGACCTCAGTTTAACGTCTCAACTGAAGGACAGCGCTTGTTACAGTACAGTGTCCCCATCACTATACTGAGGCATTAGGACCCACACAGACCACAGTAGTGTTTGAGTAGTGTACAATTGTCTGAAAGGCTAACGTACATAAGTGACCAGACGAATCAGTGTAATTTGTATCTCGCAGACACCCAAACAGCAATTTTGTCATTAAAAGCCTTAAGAATAAATATAGCACACTTTCAAAGAACCACTGTTAAAAGACAACTGAAGAAAAGCCAACTTTGCACTCACAGACTAGGTTTTTCTGCTCAAACAATTGAGAAAAAACTCTGAAGTAACCATACATGTACGGACACACTGCTGTTAAAGGTTGGAGAGTGGGATTAAATTACACCTTGTGAAGCCGACATCAGCAGGGCTGTTGTTTACAGGATACTCTTAAAAGTACTTGAAGATCATTGCGGCAGGGGTTTCATTTTGTGCACGGAACTGAAAATGTGCTTTTAGTTTACTGGAGTCTGCACTGTCTACATTAACAGGCTGCATACATTAAACCTTTCCCACCACCAAAAGGCTACCAGTGCAGGCTCCGATGCCAATCCCCCAATCTGGCCTGGTTTAAGCATACCCAGCGAAAATAAAGCAGTCCTGGACAAGAAAAAAAAAATGGTCATATATGATTATTTTTAATGTAAAATATTAATTTCATGAGAACTAATATATACATTGAAATTCATAATTCTTCTCACCAATTTCAATATAAAAAAAAACTAATACTAGCCTAAAAAAACTCAAGCTTTAAGTCCTTGTAAAGTCAAAATTAAACATGTGTTCTGAGTTTCTCACACCACAGATACATGTGTTATTAACCAACTAGCCAAATTTGAATCATAAGAAAATCCGCTAAGTACGTAAAATATCTTATTGAAATCTTGAAAAAATAAGCAGCGTTTTCTACTCTCAAACGCTGGGGGCGTGTCCGTTGATCGGCGGCGAAACCACACCCACTCGCGGGAAAGCGGCCGTAAACACACAAGACAACAACACTCAAGCGTTACAGCTCAGAGTCACGGCACCAGATGTCGGCGGGACGGGAGGATGAAGGTCGGGGCGGGAGACAGTCTGTTCGGCCCCATTCTGCAGCGGATTATCAGTGAATCCCAGTTGTTGCCGATGAAAGTTTGTAAAACTATCCGGTGTAAAGACACTGCAGAGGCAGGTGTTGGTGGTGATCGTCAGCACTCCATTAAGGTAGCTGTTCACAAAATGTATTCACCTCTTCTTGAGATCGTCTTTTTGTTTTGTAAGTTGTAGGCTATAGTAACTAACGGTACTGGCAGTAACTCGCAATCTAGCGGGTGAACTGATGCGATGTGTAATGTGCTCTAGTTATGGGGGAGCGGCCACATGCCAAGCGGCTCCAGTGCGTCATCGAGCCACCGTTTAGCCCCAAAAATCTGGAACACAGCAGTGGTGAAAAACTTCTTAACGGTCTAACTTCTGAATTCAGTACTACATAGTTCACAGTCTTTGTAATGTGTTTCAACAATACATTTCTAATGTGTTTATATACAAATCTCAGAATTGCCTTTACAGGGACTTTAAAGTACACAAGTAAACAGTGATCAAATAAGAAACTAATTACAAGCAATAGGACAACAAACTACAAAAGAACAAAGACACATGCAATTAAATATGAAATAGACCTACCAGAAAAACTTCAGGCGCTAGAAATCAAAAACATTTTATAAAATAATCAAATGTATAAAAATAAAAAAAACACTCAAATGTGCTGTGTAACACGAGAATGAACCTCATTGGTTCTTGAGGAAGCTCAAACGTGCTACGTAACAAAGATGAACCTCATTGGTCCTTGCACGTCAAGCAAACATGTTTGAGCGTCTGTTTACCATATTCAATCTGGTCATGATATAAAGCGATTGTGTCTCTTCTGAAAATTTGGACTAAACTGCTCAATTCCTATAGATTATCAAACCAGGAACCAGAAATGAAGTGTCACTTTATTGTGTTGCTAGTTAGGACGTAAGATGCTTTAAATTAAAACGTCTGCTAAGCAACTTCTTAGCCAGAACAAAACATCTTAAAACTATTCATCACTACATACAGAGATCACCACTGAGGAGCAGTGAGAATTATGGCAGACTATATTAATGCTGAACCAAAGTCCATTCAGAGACAGACCCCTTTCAAATCATGTGTTACCCAGAAGCTGTAGCGCACAGAACAATCACACATTACCAGCCCTTGACCTTGGCATTATCATTTATTCTAATAGTAAATCAAACCCTGAATAAGGAATGTCTGCATAATTCACAATTTTCCTTTTAAAGGTCATTGAAAGTCTGACAACCAAACCCGTTGTCATCACCAACTTAATTTCAGAGATGTTTTCCTGCACTCTCTCTTTATTGAGCTAGGCTATATGCATGCAAATTTAAGAGAGTGGCTGGAAGATTGAGTGAACAAAACACAGGGACTTGTTTGAGATTCCTATTTTTTCACCTAAAACGGTGTGAAGTATATTGTCTATTATCATGAATTTCCCTTCACTGTAGGAATGTTTCATTATGGATTAGTCCTGCATTTCTATCAAAACAGTAATGTGTGTTTGGGTGAATCTCACCAAGACCTATTCAACTCATTTCGCCTAAGTGTATTTTAAGTAACATTAAGATTAGTTTAAATTACCTTACCCCTGATACTCTGTACTGTAAAGTAGGCATGTGCCGGTATCAAATGTTCATGTTGCAATTAATTGCTGAAGCTTTTATCACGGTATACGGTATTACACGGTATACACACAAAGTCATACTATAACAAAAAAGTTGTCATACTATAACAGGTTTAATAACTGTTAGTTAGTGTTAGCTAGTGTTAAAACAACAGTTAGTGTTAGCTCAGGTTCATTAATTAACACAGTTACAACTTTTGATTTTAATAATGCTGAAATGTACATTTAATTAAGATTAATACATGCTTTAGAAGTATTTTTCATTGTCAGTTTGCTAATGAATGAACTAATGTTAAATAATAGAGCCTTATTGTAAAGTGTGTGACTGAACAACAAAGAAACAGAACATATTCAAACAATATCTAGGGCATGTAGTCCAGATTAATTGTTTAAGTGTGAAAATGTATAGCCTTAAGTCTTTAAGTATTATTTGGTTATGTGATGAGCAGTGAATACAGAAATCTGAATGTCTGTGTGTTTAGTAGCATGAGTGTTTTGTTAACCAGGATTGCTGGGGAAACGGCTGCATCTCTGCTGTCAGATTGTTAATGTCCCGCCATGCGCTGCTCATGCACGTTGGGTCTGTTTACATCAGTGCACGTTCCTCTTTAACGTGTTGTTCCTTTTGAACGGTTGATGGGTAAAGTATTCTTAAAATGCATTCTAAAAATCGGAATAATTCATAATAAATAATTATTCACTGTATTTTTAAGTGCCCAAGATAAAAATACATGTTCATTATTGTGATATATCGTAACCGTATACCGGCACATGTCTACTGTAAAGCAAAAAAAGTACCATACCCTGGTATTTTTTGTACGTCTTATATGTCCAGCTGTTAGTAAAACACAGTACTCTGCAGTTTAACTCTGAGATCCAGCATTGCTGTGTCTATGAAAGCGAGTCTGTGTGTGGCGACTCTCAGGTTTGCGTCAGCTAATGAAACTGAAGGGGTCTAATTAAATGAGTTACACCCTCTATTAATTTTGATCTCGCTCTTCACACTCACCTGAACAATACAAAGCACTTTAACAGAGCTCTCATCCCCTCTCCATGCGCTCCCTCAACGGTGCTTTACTACAGCAAAAAAGCCACACTTCACTAAAACAACACATTCAATGACACGTCCCCACATCAACCCAAAAGCACAAATGACGTTAGAAAAAAAACAAAACACACACTTTTGAGGGGAAAAAAAGCTCCCCTCTATTTACAAAAATGTATTAAATTAATTAACTCTTTCCCTCATTGGTTCTTGCTGAAGCTCAAACGAGCTGCGTAAAACAAGAATAAACCTCATTGGTTCTTGCTGAAGCTCAAACGAGCTGCGTAACACCAGAATTAACCTCATTGGTTCTTGCTGAAGCTCAAACGTGCTGCGTAACACCAGAATGAACCTCATTGGTTCTTGCTGAAGCTCAAACGTGCTGCGTAACACCAGAATGAACCTCATTGGTTCTTGCTGAAGCTCAAACGTGCTGCGTAACACCAGAATTAACCTCATTGGTTCTTGCTGAAGCTCAAACGTGCTGCGTAACACCAGAATGAACCTCATTGGTTCTTGCTGAAGCTCAAACGCGTGCGTAACACAAGAATGAACCTCATTGGTTCTTGCTGAAGCTCAAACGTGCTGCGTAACACTAGAATGAACCTCATTGGTTCTTGCTGAAGCTCAAACGTGCTGCGTAACACCAGAATGAACCTCATTGGTTCTTGCTGAAGCTCAAACGTGCTGCGTAACACCAGAATTAACCTCATTGGTTCTTGGTGAAGCTCAAACGTATTAAGTCAGTATTAACTCTTTCCTGCCAAACACAGAATTTTCAGGCTTTCCGTGTTTTCACTGTTATACGGTAGGGGAGTAATGACATCTTCTGAAAGATTACAGAATCTCCTGATCAAAACACAGGTGAAGAAGATGCATATAATGTAATCATATGCATATGTAGAATAACGTGATCATCAACATTAAACATCATATAAATCAAAAATATCTAATACTGAAAGAAATGTTGCCCCAGGACGAGCTACAGGACTGTGACGCATTAGAGGTGTTGATGGACTCGAGCTATGTGATATATCAAGCTAGAATAAAACTGTTTTTTTTTTTTTAAAAGCAGAGGGTCTGTTCTTTCTTTTGATATACTGCGCACACTCCCGCCCACACTCCCGCTCAGTCTGGTCCCGCCAAATCAATCACACGAGTATCTCCTCCCGAAGTTCCCGGAAATAGTCTATTGGTGCCTGAGTGACGACTTTGCTCAGAGAATCTGTCAACCCCAGCTGTCAATCATGAGGTCACACCCCTATTTTTATAGCATCAAAAAACTAACTAAAACCAAACTTAACACTTGAACTAACATCAGCGTGGTAATAGAAGTGCCTAAAATGATAGACACCATTTTGTAAATAATGTCTATGTCCCATTAAATTATATTGAGAGGGTGGGATTTATGACCTATACTGGGACCAGCCACCTGGGGGCAATTAAGACGCTTGGCTTTAGTGTCACTTTTCAGGACTTGTGTGGTATGCTTGCTCCAGATGAGTTCATTTGTAATTTGCATAAACTGTTTTCATTCATTAGATCAGAAGATCTGAAAAAGCCCATACATTTACCCACCCATAGATCCTCCCCCTGAAGAAATCAGGACAGAAGTGGTTGAAAGCGGACAAAAGAGGCGGATTAAAACACCGGGCGTAAACAGGGATGCGTCTCCCTTGTATACTCATGACCCAATCAAGTGTAAACAGGGCCCAAAAGTCTATACACACACTCAACCTCCATCACAGTCAGTCGACTGTCAACAGGCATTCCCTGTCTTTAACCATACCTCTGTTTTCACAGACTCATTTCAAAGGCTGTTTGCATTGCACCTCTGACAATTCTCTCCTATTTGACCCAGCAGGGCTCATGAGTGGGCCGTGCAATTACACAGCAGGGGAAGACATCATAAATAGCTGAGAGACATGGAGCCAATAAGAAAAGAAAAAATCTTTTTCATCAGCTCCAGACCAAACTGCTGTTGTATGTGCTGTCTTTATCCATGCCTCAGGAAACAAAGCAGAGGCCGGGAACCATCGGCAACAAAGAGATGGATTTAGATCCAGGGACTAGAAAAATGCACTAGTAAGGGAAATAACATGTAATAAGAAGCATTCGAGCAACAGGAAAGGCAACGACTGTGTGAGTACTGTATCATTGTTCTCCTTGTTTTTGTAACTCAGCTGTTATTTAGCACGTTTGTCTGCATAGTGTAGTGTGTTGTGTTGTAAAGTAGCGTTTGTTCACGGTTTGACCACGTGGCCTCGCGCGAGTTAACAGTATCGACGAGGCGTGGCCTAAGCCAGCGTTGTATATAAGCATTGCATTGTTTACATGTAGTTAGAGAGAAGCATTCGAGCAACAGGAAAGGCAACGACTGTGTGAGTACTGTATCATTGTTCTCCTTGTTTTTGTAACTCAGCTGTTATTTAGTACGTTTGTCTGCATAGTGTAGTGTGTTGTGTTGTGAAGTAGCGTTTGTTCACGGTTTGACCACGTGGCCTCGCGCGAGTTAACAGTATCTACGAGGCGTGGCCTAAGACAGCGTTGTATATAAGCATTGCATTGTTTACATGTAGTTAGAGAGAAGCATTCGAGCAACAGGAAAGGCAACGACTGTGTGAGTACTGTATCATTGTTCTCCTTGTTTTTGTAACTCAGCTGTTATTTAGTACGTTTGTCTGCATAGTGTAGTGTGTTGTGTTGTGAAGTAGCGTTTGTTCACGGTTTGACCACGTGGCCTCGCGCGAGTTAACAGTATCGACGAGGCGTGGCCAGCTGAATTCAATAAGGAGTGTGTATAAATAGAGCGAGACTCGCGGCAGCGAAGCGGCAGCCCTCGTGTAAGCCCTCATTGTGTGAAGACCAAAGAGTGTAAAGACCAGCGACTCTACTCTGCGCGACTCCACTCGAGCAAGGACACCGACAAGGCACTTGAGTATAGCTTTCTTTTACTTTGGTATTTTGCTTGTTTTCGTTTGTTTATTCTTTAATCCCTATTCACTATGTGCTTTCAAATCTCCACTATTACCACCCGTAAACCACGCTCTGTGTATTCACGATGCCGTAATCCTAATAATCTGCTTAGGTACCGATTTCCTCTACCACATTACTGTCCATTCCAATTGGTCTCTGGAATTGCCAGTCGGCTGTAAACAAAGCAGACTTTATTTCAGCTATCTCCACTCATTCTAATCCAAGTCTCATGGCCCTAACTGAGACCTGGATCAAACCAGAAGACACGGCCACTCCTGCGGCCCTCTCAACTAATTTCTCCTTTTCGCACTCACCTCGTCCAATTGGGAGAGGTGGAGGTACTGGTTTGCTCATCACAAAGGATTGGAAATTTGAGCCCACACCATCTCTCTCTGGCAACAGCTCATTTGAATCACACTCAATCACTATCACTCACCCTGCTAAAATCCATGTTGTAGTTGTTTATCGCCCCAGGTCAACTGGGCAACTTCTTGGAGGAGTTGGATATGTTACTCTCAAACTTTCCTGAAGATGGCACTCCTCTGGTGCTGCTTGGTGACTTCAACATCCACCTTGATAAACCCCAGGCTGCAGACTTCACCTCTCTACTCACCTCCTTTAACCTTAAGCGAGTATCTACCACGGCTACTCACAAATCAGGTAATCATTTGGACCTTATCTACACACGCTACTGCTCTACAGACAACAACACTTTAGTGACTCCATTGCACACCTCCGACCACTTCCTCGTCACTCTTAACCTCATACTCACTCCTGATACAACTCATACTAATCCACAGATCACCTTTCGGCGTAATCTCGCTCTCTCTCTCCCTCTCGTCTATCCACTATGGTTTCATCCTCACTTCCTCCACCTGCTCAGTTCTCAGCTTAACAGTGCTACTGACACTCTTTGCTCCACTCTAACATCTTGTTTAGACAGCTTTTGCCCCCTTTCATCTAGACCAGCCCGCACCACACCCTCTGCCCCTGGCTGTCTGATGTTCTCCGCGAACATCGCTCTGGCCTCAGGGTGGCAGAGAGAAAGTGGCGCAAATCTAAGAACTCTACTGATCTTACCTTGTATCAGTCTCTTCTTGTTTCCTTCTCTGCACATGTCTCCACTGCAAAAACTACATACTATCACAACAAAATCAACAACTGCTCTGACTCTCGTGCACTTTTCAGAACATTCTCCTCTCTTCTTTGCCCTCCTCCCCCTCCGTCATCAACTCTTACAGCTGACGACTTTGCATCTTTCTTCACAAGCAAAACCTCCTCCATTAGCAGCCAATTCTCCGCACCACAAACTGACATACACATCTCATCAACCGTCACACACACGCTACCCTCTTTCTCTCTGCTCTCTGAAACAGAAGTCTCCAAACTCATCCTTTCCAAACACCCCACTACTTGTCCGCTTGATCCTATCCCCACTCACCTGCTTCAGGCCATTACTTCGTCAATTACTCCTGCACTCACCCACATCGTCAACACCTCTCTTCACACCGGGACTTTCCCTCAGCATTCAAGCAGGCTCGGGTAACCCCACTGCTTAAGAAACCCTCTCTGAACCCAGCACTTTTAGAAAACTACAGACCGGTGTCCCTTCTGCCTTTTATTGCTAAGACACTTGAGAGAGTAGTGTTCAACCAACTCTCTATGTTTCTTGCACAGAACAACCTCCTGGACAACAACCAATCTGGATTCAAAAGCGGCCACTCAACGGAGACTGCCCTGCTCTCGGTTACTGAAGCACTGAGACAGGCAAAAGCAGCTTCCAAATCCTCAGTACTTATCCTGCTGGATCTGTCTGCTGCTGCTTTGACACAGTTAACCACCAAATCCTCCTGTCAACACTCATGAAGATGGGCATCTCAGGAACTGCTCTCCAGTGGTTCAAGTCTTACCTCTCAGGTAGGTCCTTCAGGGTGTCATGGAGAGGTGAAGTGTCTAAGTCACATCATATTGCTACTGGAGTTCCTCAGGGCTCAGTGCTTGGACCACTTCTCTTCTCCATCTACATGTCATCTCTAGGATCTGTCATCAAGAAACATGGCTTTTCCTATCACTGCTATGCTGATGACACTCAACTCTACTTCTCATTTCAACCAGATGATCCCACAGTTGGGGTTCGGATCGCTACCTGCCTGACAGACATTTCTGCCTGGATGAAGGAACAACACCTTCAACTCAATCTGGCAAAGACAGAACTGCTTGTGGTCTCAGCCAACCCAGCACTTGACATACTCTCTCCATTCAGCTCGGTTCATCAACCATAACTCCGTCCGGGACTGCCA
Organism: Gobiocypris rarus; assembly: GCA_023029165.1. Taxonomy (NCBI): domain Eukaryota; kingdom Metazoa; phylum Chordata; class Actinopteri; order Cypriniformes; family Gobionidae; genus Gobiocypris; species Gobiocypris rarus. The sequence continues at coordinate 6,190,443 of CM040927.1, forward strand.
GGAACCTTGGAGTTGTGATTGATGATCAGCTTAAATTCACTGACCACATTACTGCAACAACCCGGTCCTGCAGATTTGCGCTATACAACATTAGGAAGATTAGACCCTTCCTATCAGAGCAGGCCACTCAACTCCTGGTCCAAGCTCTTGTACTCTCCAGACTGGACTACTGTAATTCTCTTCTAGCGGGCCTTCCAGCATCCACTGTTAAACCCTTGCAGCTGATCCAGAACGCAGCGGCGAGAGTGGTCTTCAACGAGCCGAAGAGAGCTCATGTCACACCTCTCTTCATCAGTCTTCACTGGCTGCCGATAGCTGCGCGAATCAAATTCAAGGCTCTGGTGCTCGCCTACAAAGCAACCGCAGGCTCTGCACCAGTATACCTAAACTCACTTGCTCAGACTTACACACCCTCCAGAAGCTTGCGTTCTGCAAGTGAACGACGCCTAGTGGTGCCATCTCAAAGAGGCATGAAATCCCTCACTAGGACCTTTTCCTGGACCGTTCCCACCTGGTGGAATGTCCTGCCTGTCTCAGTTCGAGCAGCCGAGTCTGTAGCCATTTTCAAAAAACATCTCAAGACACTTCTTTTCCAGCAGCACTTGACCAATAAAGAATAGCACTTATCACTCTATTCGTTACTGTTTGTTATTTAAAAAAAAAAAAAAAAACTGTCCTGTGTTTTGTGTTTCGTGAGACTTGTTGCAGCGCTTGCATATTGTTGCCCTTGACTAGTGTTGGTTGCTTCTATTACTCTCATTTGTAAGTCGCTGGATAAAAGCGTCTGCTAAATGACTAAATGTAAATGTAATGTAAATGTACTAAATGAGTAAGGCTGTCCCCGACTAAAGGTTTTCTAGTTGACTAGTAGTTGTTCTTAGGCGACTAGTCGCACATTCATATTAATTTAACTACTTAAATATATAATGACTCTCATCTCCGCAATATAGTGTGTCCAAATGCATATAAAGTTAAACATGTCATGAGGTAAGCCCAGTATTTAGCTTCCACACTCCTCATGAACACTTATATATCATAAGCGCCTAATAATTATCAAGTGGCTAATATTAAGCTACTGCTACTTCAAATGATAAACCAAAATTGATGTCGATGAATGAAAGGAGAACAATTGGATTTCCTGCCCGACATAATTACCACATGGACCAGCCATGTTAACGATATGTCCGCCGACTGCGTGACTTCGCCAGTTCCTCTAGAGGGTTTTTTTTTCTGCGACAAACCGCTTAATTAAAACTTGGTCGTTTAGTTGACTATTTGGGAGCAGCCCTATAAATCAGTGAGCTGATACAGCCTTGCATCTTGAAAGACATAAGGAAAACCGTGTGCATTTGTGTGTAACGCCTTCAATTTGACATCCCGGCAGTAACCCCGGCTCCATGAGCCTCAAGTGACATTTCAAGTCAAGAGCTGAGACTTTACAACCAGCTCACCAGCTCCTTAACTTATACTGACATTCCACATCTCAAAGTGAGCTTTCCGTTATTCATATTATTCTCAGGGGAGAAAATTATGGGTAAATATGGAGGGAGAGGGAGAGAGGGAGAGTGAGTGTGAGAGAGAGAGAGAGAGAGAGAGAGAGAGAGAGTGAGAGAGAGAGTGAGAGAGTGAAAGAGTGAGAGAGAGAGAGAGAGAGAGAGAGAGAGTGTGAGAGAGAGAGAGAGAGAGAGAGAGAGAGAGAGAGAGAGAGAGAGAGAGAGAGAGAGAGAGAGAGAGAGAGAGAGAGAGAGAGAGAGAGAGAGAGAGAGAGAGAGAGAGAGAGAGGAGAGAGAGTGAGAGAGATTGAGAGAGAGTGAGAGAGAGAGTGAGAGAGTGTGAGAGAGAGAGAGAGAGAGAGAGAGAGAGTGAGGTGAGTGTGAGAGTGAGGAGAGTGAGAGTGAGAGTGAGAGTGAGAGTGAGAGTGAGAGTGAGGAGAGTGAGAGTGAGAGTGAGAGTGAGAGTGAGAGTGAGAGTGAGAGAGAGAGAGAGAGAGAGAGAGAGAGAGAGAGAGAGAGTGAGAGAGTGAGAGGAGAGTGAGAGTGAGAGGAGAGTGAGAGTGAGAGTGAGAGTGAGAGTGAGAGTGAGAGTGAGAGAGAGAGTGAGAGTGAGAGTGAGAGTGAGAGTGAGAGTGAGAGTGAGAGTGAGAGTGAGAGAGGAGAGTGAGAGAGAGAGAGAGAGAGAGAGAGAGAGAGAGTGAGAGTGAGAGTGAGAGTGAGAGAGGAGAGGAGAGAGAGAGAGAGAGAGTGAGAGTGAGAGGAGAGGAGAGTGAGAGGAGAGGAGAGTGAGAGTGAGAGTGAGAGGAGAGTGAGAGAGGAGAGGAGAGGAGAGAGAGAGAGAGAGAGAGAGAGAGAGAGAGAGTGAGAGTGAGAGTGAGAGTGAGAGTGAGAGAGAGAGAGAGTGAGAGTGAGAGAGAGAGAGAGAGAGAGAGAGAGAGAAATGGACAAATGCTAAGACAGAGCCTAGGAGCTGGTTGTAGCAGTTTGTTTAGGTTATAACTACGCAAGTTAATTGAAACAAGGATATATGTACATAAAATCTATGATGTATGATCTAACAATTTACAATCATATACTGTGATTTTTTTTTTCTTTCCAAAATGTTGCATTGACACTTTACATTGATGGATCTCAATCATGCAGCCGGGGCCCATCAGGGGCCCCAAACTTCCAAAGGGACAGCTCCAGACGGCGAGCACATTTTCTCATGATCATTTGAGTTCAATTTTTAATAATTTCATTATGCGCTTTTGTCATTGTCTTCATTTTTTTAATATTGTTATTTAGGTTTAGTTTATTTCAGTTTTAGTTTTGTTTTTATTTCCAGTTAATAACTTAAGTGTTTCAACTTAATTGTAGTATATTGCCATGGTTACATTTCTAATTTTCATTTTTATATATTGTATTTTATTTCAGCTTTATTTCAATTAACAGAAATGTTTTTAATAGTTTTAATAACCCTGTCACCAAGTCGATGTACATGACTGAGTACACCATGTTGTTTTTTTCGGTAACACTATTTTAAGGTTCAATTCTCACTATGGACTAGTTGCTAAATAGCATGCATATTATAATAGGATATTGGCTGTTTCCTGGTACTTATAAAGCACATATTAATGCCTTTTTCTGCATGACCATATTCTACATCCCTTAATCCTACCCAGAGCCGTTCAAAAAACGAGATACGACACTCCCGTAGACTCCCATAGGAACTGAGGAATGCGGAAGTAAAGCGAGTCACGGAGCGACCAATAGTTCCAGCGTTGAACCCAAAGCATACTCAATGTGTATGCTTTGAGTATCATAAAATAACATTAGGACGTTAACAACATTAAAATGTTTAAAATAAATTACCACTATAGCCAGTAGATGGCAGAAGAGGAACACATTGGCTCATTAGCCATTTTTCTCTTCTCTTTTTGAATTATTTTTGATAGATTATCAAATCACAATTAACACATTAAAACATCTATCTGTGTTACTTTATTTGTACTTAGGTGTTAAACATATCGGCTAATAGTAGGGAGCAAAGTCTAATGAAAAACTAAAACATCTGACTAAACTTCACAATAAAACTTTATATAAATCGTGTCTGTGCTTTGTTGGTTATTATGATGAGAGGATTTGTAGATAATGTGAAGATTTGTGTAAAACGTAAAATTCATTCAGCGTTTTGGAACTGTATAAAACTTGTTTTGATCGATACTGAGAGGATTCTCATTCCTGGTAAATTAAACATATGATTGGTCATTATTTTCAACAGAAATGCCCGTGATTGGCTACAACACGCAGCGCTGTAAGTTCATGCTGTACTCCCGTGACCCAAATAAAATAACCAGATCACTCAAGAAAAACATTAATGTTGTCTCTTCTTTATTTCTCCCAAGAATGAAATGCTACTGTAAAGCCTAGTTGAAGTCGACGCACATATTGTGTTAATATTTGCCAGAAATTGCTGAAAAATATAGTGAAACTGCTGTCTGTCCAGCTTAATCCTATTCAAACAGATTGACAGCGCGGAGTTGTTTGGAACTATTGAGCGCTCCATGAACCACTGGCTCTGATCCTACCCAATACCTGAACTTAACAACTACCCTACTCTAACTATTAATAAGCAGTAAATTAGGAGTTTGAGGCAAAAGTCGCAGTTAATAGTGAATGTGTTCCCCATGCTAAAATGTTGCCTTTGTTTCTAGTTGACACACTAAACACATTGACCAGCTCTCCTTGACTTGGTTAAGAAAAAGAACCAGGAGGGAAATGTGTCTGTTCTGTTTGAAAGAACCATATGAGTAATCTATCATGAAGCGAAAGCGCTCTGCAGTTACAACAGGAAAAATATAGAGCTCTTAAATGTCAAAGTCAGAACCCTGTCTAATTAACATAGCCCACCTGTAATTACATGAGTGACTTTAAAGCTCTGCAGATATGAAAAGGCTTAGAAAGCCAGTAAATGAATATGTAAGTAACATATGTGGAAGTCAGAGACATTTGCCTGTAACAACCGTTGACATTCTACGTCCCAGCGCCGCCTGATTAACCGGTCTACATGCCAGCGCGCCCGTCATCGGACTTAATTGTTGCACCATATTACGGTCTGCTGATATATTATAAATGTCAGTTTTGATACCAGACCACTGACTTTCCAAATTATGCGAGAAAGAGAGATTGAGCATGACGCAGTGTCGTTGACTCCTTGTCAAATGACGTGTTCTTCGATCGAATATCAAGAATTTTTACATTCGGTGCATCCAGATGACCACCTTCCTCACACAAACCACAAAGCACTCAACCCTGGGAGTTTTTCTGACTTTAGGTTAGGGGAATTTACAGCAGAAAAACAATAGGTCACACTTTACATTTAGTGGCCTTAACGTAGTTAACCATTTGATAAACTTACTTTATACATATATGTTGCTGCATTGTAATTACATTTAATTGACATTTGTAGTTACATCCCTAACCATAACCAAACCCTTATAATCCTAAAACTAAACCTAACCATACCTCAAATGCATTAGCGGTAAATGTGGGAATTTTCCAGAGCAACATGTAGTTACACAGTAGTCTTTCATGTACATATAGTTAAGGCCACCTAATATAAATTGTGACCGATAACAATATCTTATATCTTAACCAATCAGAACAAAATAATATAACTCCAATGACTATAACATATGATCATACCCCTCAATATTGGGGGATTATGAATCAGGATGCACTGATATTCTAACTTTGATCATTTTGAAAAAGCGGTAATTATTGTAAATAAATAAGTGACACATACCCTCCTCCTCTCACTTGCTCGTCTCATTCGCTCCGGTTGAATAGTGCATCATTTTACTAATTCCTGCAGTTTTTGCGCTCAAACCTAAAGCTTTATAAGTGGCACACACATCAGGCTGCCTCTCAAACAGCTTGTGAGGCGCAAGTACCAGAATGAGACAAATTAAACAGACAAATACAAACAAAATTGTCAAAATGAGTATTCAGTTTAACACAGTCAGTTTTGGAACGTGAGAAAGTTACGTGCTGCATAACAGTATATCGGATCGGTGCATGAACTCTTAAAGTGACAGCAGTCTAATAAACCTGCTGCTGTCTGTCACGTTAATCAAAGAACATGAAAGAAAGAGATTCGCTCTCTGCTCTTGACTGAATAACTTGTGTAACTTTAATTGTAAGCATTGATCTTTATTTCATATCTCATCTATTTTATTGCATTTATTTGCACTGTTGTTTGCTATTTGTTCATTTGTTCTTATTTAATTACCATTTTGTTTTTTTATGGAAAAAAATAATTTTACATTGAAGAAAAGTTATACTAAACTAAACTACACATCTTCGAAAGAAAATCAATCTGCAAACGTTGGTATCGGCAGGTCACGCTTAAAGGAACACTCCACTTTTTCTGAAAATAGGCTCATTTTCCAAGTCCCCTACAGTTAAATAGTTTTACCGTTTTTGAATCCATTCAGCCGATCTCTGTATCTGGCGGTAGCACTTTTAGCATAGCTTAGCATACATCATTGATTCTAATCAGTCCATTAGCATCTCATTCAAAAAATGACCAAAGACACTATTTCACTATTTTTCCTATTTAAAACTTGACTCTTCTACAGTTACATCGTGTGCTAAGACCAACTGAAAATGAAAAATTGCGATTTTCTACACCCATATGGCTAGGAACTACGTTCTCATTCGTGCGTAATAGTCGCGGATCTTCGCGGCCGTACCATGGCTGAAGCCGCGGCCGGTACGGAAGTGAAGATCCGGGAAAATGAGCCTATTTTCAAAAAAAGTGGAGTGTTCCTTTAAGGCCAATTCACGCTGTACACTCAAACGGCAAAAAACACATTGGCCATTGGATTTAGAATCTCATGAAAATAAAAGTCATGTTTGCACGGCCCCAACAGACACCGATAAACTCAAGCACCCATGGAAAAACATGGAGGTATTCTCCATTCATTTTAACCAATAAAAATTAAAGACTGCAGCTTTCAGACACAACTTTCTAAAGTTCATTTGAGGCTGTTTCGGGAGTGCATTATTGTAATGCGAGAGTGCATCCATGTAATGAATTTACTGGACACGCGCTTTCAAATATGGCTCTGCTCTCGGTCTGATATTACGTGTGTGCGCTTTGCAAGGGACTTGCCTCATCGTCATGGCAACAGTGCATGTCCAGGTCAGATTACGTTTGTTGTCGTTTGTTGGAAAATCATACCACACCACTCATTCCACGACCCAACAAACACTGATTGAACATCGGGTGAAAAACTCCCGACCAACGGCAACAGATGCCGACAGGGGTAACACAGATTTGTTTGTTGCCGTTTGTCTGTGTGGTGTGAAATTGCAATTGGTGCATCCCTAATCCCTAGCCAGCCCAAAAAGTATAAAGAGATAATTAACGGAGTATGGACAATCTACTTTTTTTTTTTTTTTTTTTTTTAAGTGTTGAGTCTCGAGTCTCGAGAGTGCTTATTTCTGCATGTGTTTTGTACAGGCCAATTCCTGGGAGTCCAGAACAGAGCAGGGGAACGTGTGCCGAGATCCTGCCAGGGAGAACGAGGATGAACTGTACTGCCTCGCAAGAGTGGCATAGTGATGCTGATATAACTGCGTGAAGTGCAGAGACGACCCAAGAACGACAACAGATGGAGACTCCCATGCATGTGAAGTCACGTCTCTCTTATATTAGCCTGCCTAACTTACAAACCTCAGCGCTTTCCCTCTTCATCTGTCTCTCTGCACCGCTGGGCTCTTCGAAGGAGAAACGATGAGGCAGACACAATCGGTTTCCAGGAGCTACTCAACAGATGTTCCCACAGTCTGCATCTCAAAGACACTGCGAGCAATGAGAGGCAACACAGGACAAGCCACATGGCATTAGCCTACTAGTTTAATTAGAAAGAGCTCTCAATGAGCTCTAAGCAAGGCACGGACATATTGAGAATTATTATTCTGAAAGAATAAAGGTAGAAAAGAAAGAGTGTGACAAAAAGGAACGAGAAAGAGAAGACATGGAAAACACAGAAAACAAATAAACTGTTTTCCAGGTTGACGCACTGGCAGTCAGGAACAAGACAGCTGCAGTATGGTTTGTTAAAAGAGTTTCGGGAAAAAACACAGCATACGGTAGCAAGAGACACCGAGGTATGTGAAGCAAAGCTGAAAAGAGACCACATCCAGTAAAAGGTCCGTTCTTATAAGCTTATCCACTGCAGCTCTCCTCAAGCTAAGCCCACTACCTGATTTTCTCCACAGATTTTCAGTTGTTAGCTTCATTTACTTTCATTTAAACATCCAAAGAACAATGGTGAACATAAACATAAGCATCAACATTTGCAGCCCAATCAACTGAATTACTTGCCTTAAGTCAAAGTTCATTACAAACAACAAATTATCATTATCATTTACTCTACCACGTCACTTTTTGTGTGAAGAAGAACTGAAACAAAAAGAAGAATTTTGAAAAGATTCTTTCCCCAATTTTTCCCAAAAACTCCATAAAAAACTACACTGGTCCATGCGATTCCTCCACTAAATACTAGGGCTGAGAGAAAAAAAAGGATCCATTCTTGGCCATGCTTTATGGAACTTATTATTATGGTATTTTATAATTTATGGTAAAGAGCAGATTTAGGTAGATCAAGTACATTGGTATATTACATTATATCACTTCAAATATACAGCAATGCACTGTAAAATGCACAGTCAGGCACAATACACCAACCTGCAATAGCATTACATTTAAATTAAACATACATTTTTACATTTTTAATTTATCAAGATATTTTTTGCAACTTATGTATGGAATGGACCAAGATTTAGATCATTATTCATTCAAAATAAGGTGTTACAATATGTGACAGGAAATCTGTAAGGTTAAAACATGCATGGTGTTATTTTATTAGGAGATACCACAAACCTTCACGGTTCTACCATTGGAGAAGGCATAACGGTCAACTTAAATCAGTGTATCCCAACCACTAGTGTGCTGTGGAAAATTGTCAAATTCCAAAACATAAGTACAAATAAATGCTACAAATAAGAAAATATCATTGATGTCTAGCCAAAACTTTGTATCTCTATATTCCGTGCTATATGCTTTTGGTCATCCTTTACATCCGATAAAAAGTATTTAAAAGAGGTTGGTGACTAAACCTCATAACTCCATTGGTTCCTCAAACTGTCATTTAAACCTCAAAACTACACACCGCCTCCAATTAGAATGTGCCGCACAGTTTGGAGATCTGTGTGTTTGCAATTTTATTTGCTAAAGAAACACTATATCCATACAGGCTAATGTTTTTTTTGTTTTTGAAGCGTGGAGAAATCTACAAGTCTATCAGTGACAGACAAAAAAAATGTAAAAATGCGCTGGCAAAATGACCACGCTCACAGTGTTTTCACATTCTCCATTTAATATATATATATTGTTATATATTGTTGGAATCTGACAAAAAATTAGGTTTGAAGTCGATAGAGTCAGCAGTCAATTGTAAGATAAATCGAGTTAAAAGTTTTCTGAAGTTCCAAAACAAAATCACCTAGCAACCATACCTTAAAATACCTGGTCATAATACCAATCACACATCAGATGTTTTTCCCCAACAGTTAACCAAACGCTCATAAGACATAACAGATAATGTTTGCATGAATACTCGCCAAGACCGATCATGTGAAATACTGTAAATCAGTGTATACTGCATGTGTATCGGGATCACACACTACACACTGTCTGAGGCTTCGGATCTGTCAGTCAGCGCAAAAAGATTGTTGTTTACCTCAGTTTGAGTTTGAAAATCACATTTCTTTGGTTCATGGCATGGAGATTTCGCTATGAATGTTCAATAAGTTGGAATATTGTGCTTTAAAGCGACACCAAACTTGTGCCGAGCGGATGAAACAATTTACATAGACAAGGGAAAGCTACCCCTCAGAAAATGCACAAATAAAGATACATTTAGATGTTTAATTGCTATTTGGAGCATTGGGATCTCTAAACGAGAGCTTAAGGTGCTCATTTTTGTAACATCAAATTTGACCAAAACATTTTCATTTTTCACTTGTTTTGCCTGTAGCTCGTACTCAGCCCGTGTGCATTAGGACTCATTTAGCCAGCACGGGTCACATTTATGTCATTCGCTGAAATTTTCATGAAATGTTAATATTATAATGACATGCAAGCGTCTGACCGTAGCTATATAAAGCCACAATGCCAACTTCGACAACACTGTTTTAATTAAAAAACAGATATATCAGTACTTTACTTTATTTCATGACTTACTAATTGACAACGTAACTACAATGTTGCATGCTCGTAGTTTCTTTTGCTCTTCAGTGAAATGATAGATTGCGCTGCTGCATTTGCAACTGAAGAGTGCGCTCCGAGCACAGTATAACGTCTAAAGTTTGTTTTCTGAGGTGAGAGGCAAGTTATGAAAATAACGATCCGACCGCAGATACTGAATGGGGACAAAGGCAGCTTTCAAAATAAATGTCTCACATCAGAAAAACATTTAGAATTAAGTTTTTTGTTGATGTTTCTTTGACTGCACACTCCACGACGCACTCAGATCCACTTTTTCGCGACCCACCAGCTGAGAAGCACTGGGGCCTGGGCTAGATAACTTATATTTACGCTTCCCTCATTCATGTGTTGAGCGCCACCTCAAGGAGCCATTAAGTAACGAGCCGGAAAAAAATCTATTTAGAACGCTTTATTTTATTAGGGGGTAACACTTTACAATAAGGTTGTATTAGTTAACATTAGTTAATGCATTAGTTAACATGAACAACACCTCTGTTCAGCATTAGTTCATCTTTGTTAACGTTAGTTAATATAAATACAGCTGTTCATGGTTTGTTCATGTTAGTTCACAGTGCATTTACTAATGTTAACAAGATTTAAATAATGCATTAGTAAATGTTTAAATTAACATTAACAAAGATAAATAAATGCTTTATAAGTGCAGTTCATTATTAGTTCATGTTAACTAATGTAGTTAACTAATGTTAACAAACGAACCTTATTTTAAAGTGTTACCTATTACGGTAATTAAAATATCGATATTTGGCGCCAACGTACCGATGGTCATATCGAACGGAGAAGGATAACAATATATTGCCGTATCGATATTTTGTCCCACCCCTACTTAGTTCCAGCAGTAATAAATGAATGTGCATTCCACAATATCCTAAACATTTTCTCATGGAAGGAAGCAGATGAAGTGTGTAATTTATGTGCCACTCACAGAACCAAGCGGAAATGCAATCTGTTTGTTGAGCGAACCAACTGTGCCAGACATAACAGCATTAGAAGTTAACATTAGCAAGCAATATTAACAGTTACAGCGGAAGATTAGTATGAAGAGATGCACATGACAATTTTGTAAACGGCCAGAAATCAATTCAAACTTCTTCCTACAGTCTTGTGCATGACGTTTCTTCCATCAATCACTGTGACTCCTCATGATGGGAAACAGCAGAAGAGGCAAGACACTGGCAAATCTGGACAGTCTCAGCCATGTCATGTTAGAGCTGAATGCCAGTAAGTCCCAGAAGAGCTCCATGTATGAATACAGACAGAGTTCAGGGGCAAGTGTGAGTGGTTTCCTGTGTCTGAATCAAGCTCCTTCCAAAATGGGAGGAGGATTCGGTCTCAAAGCAACTCTCTCATGCTCTGGGAGGCTCAGTGGGCTTCTGCGCTAAGGCATGTAAATACAAATCTCATGCCAGGAGGCGCAGTTCTGACTACACTGACCCTCTTTCATCAGCGTTACAATACTGCCAACCAACTCCAGGAGTCAAGGGGGGGATTAATTTATCATTGCTTCATATAGAAATCACCTCTGAAAATACCTGAGAGATGCCAGAGAATATTGGACATGGACAATCCGGAATGGGGCTCTTTCATTTATTGCTTTTAGATGGTTTCGTTTATTTTCATACCTTCAGGCCAAAGCCAGCGCATTATCATACCTCAATATTCCGTCACGAATTCAATGGGATTTCGACTGCTCAGAGCATAGAGAAAATGGCAAGAAATCACACACAAGTCACATATTTTATTGATGCAGATGCTGACTCTGTATCAAGGGATTGAGAGAAATCCAGCTTTCAGAGGCAGGAAGGTCTCATCCTCTTCTATGAACAGGACTTGCACAAAACTTTATGATCCTGCAGAGTTTCTGAAATCAAAGTTAATAAAACTTTCATCTGACAAGTCGGAGCAAACTGAAAACTTGCTCAAAAGAGATGCAATGTGTTTGCACCAGAAAGAAACCAACAAATTGTAAACACTAATCCAGTAGACATCAGTTTGAGAATAGCAGCTAGGGATGCACAATATAGCGACCACCATATCAATATCAGCCGATCTATGTTCATTTTTAATGTTATCGTTATCCGCCCAATAAGAACATTTGGCTGATATATTAAAGCGATAAATAATGGATTATTTCCTTCAGCTGAGACACTTCAGGTGCACACTGTTCACCATGATGGATCTGAATTGCTTGAAATATGACTGGAATCACTTCAAAAAGGAAAATACGGTTATGTGCAGCGCAAGTCATATAGGCTACATCAAATTATATTAAGAACATCAGTGTCCTACAAAAGTAGAGTAGGGCTGCTCCATTATGACAAAAATCATAGTCACAATTACTTAACTTGATTATTGGTGGGTGATATGATCAAAGAATGGAAGCTTGTTTCCACCACAGAATAAAAAAATAAAAAAGACTCCCAAATGTGCTAAAACAGCTCTTCCTCTTCTCAGCATGTTCCTGGGGCGGGGTTTATGTAAATTAGGGTTAGTGATGTCACTAACCCGTGAAGAAGCTTGTTGTAGTCCCTACCAGCCGTTAGTTGTAGTCCTTAAAAAGCGATTTCTTTAAAAGAAAGTCTCTCCCTTTGCTTTGAACTTTGAGCGGCGTAACTTTGCAGAAGTTGTTTATCCTCAAACAGCAACATTACACACTAACTAAAGTTTCAAAAGTTAAATCATAAATCAACCACACCTTTAACTCTTTTCCCACCAAACACATAATTTTCCGTTATTTGTGAGAAAATGCTTTCCTGCCAAACACAGAATTTTCGGTGTTTCCGTGTTTTCACTGTTAGCCGCTAGGGGGGCGCTATTACGCATCTTCTGAATGAGTACAGAATCTCCTAATCAAAACACACTAGGGGTGTAACGGATCGCAGTTGATCCGTACGGATCACGGCCCACGGTTCGGCAACATGGTTTTCACACTGAGATGGATAGCCTAATTGTTATATAATTCAAATTGTCTACATGTTATTTTTATGGTGTGCCAAAAAAGTGTTTATTTTTAAAAGTCATCGTTGTTACATTTTACCATACTTTCAATAGAATGTTTAAAATATGCAAATTCAGGGTAATAAAAATTATGTTTAGAGGGTTTTTTTCTTTTTCTTAGAAGGGCAATAGTGATGTATATTGCTCGCATTAGAAACCAGCAGTAATTGCTATGCATTGTAGTAATGGGACCTCCAGCTGCTTGCACTGGGTTGGTCAGAGGACAGATTAAAGCTGAGGTGGCTCTTTCAGTTCCTCTGAGTGATTTCATTTTCTACTGCTGCGGGGAGGGGGTGTGTCCACACAGGCGTTATATCCAATCAGCACAACTGCCAGGAACCACTCAAGCCTGAATCAACCTTGGAAACACTCCTAATAATCTTCAGCCAATAGGCAAAATAGGGTAAAAGTCAACATTTGCTCCCCTTCATGTAGTTCTGAATATATTGATTTTTTTCTTTCAGTAAACATAATAGGAGAACTTTTAAATAGCATGGAACATATGCTTCTATTTTCTTATTTGATTAATTATATATTTAAATCATTTTTTATGGAAAACACTCCCATTATGTATGAAATGTAAATAAATATAATATACATAAACTCACCTAGCCAAATGTTCTAGCTGATGTTGTCCTTTCAGTAAAAGTAGATCTTTCTGATTTTACTATCAAGCTCCAGAAGTACCATTGAACACAATTCAAGTCATCTGCAATGTTTCAATATGAAGAAGTAAAAAGGTTTTTGCTTTGTTTTACTATTCCTTTACCAGTGTTCTGCCACAGATCTGAACTCTATCCACTGACGCAACTCCAGGTACTTTATTTAGTGTAGGTGTCAACTACAGGTCATCTTCATGTTTCTTCAAAAGGAGAGAGACCGGAAAACTGTCATCCAATTGGAAATGTCAATACTGAACTGTGTCAGCTGGATAACTTAAGACGTCTGCCGCACCTGTAACATAAGCTCCAGGGCAACACTGACAGAAATAGGCCATTCTGCCCATGCATGTGAACTAAACACGATCTCATACAAAGGTATCCAAACCACCGTGACCTTTCAGTGAATGACCAGGCTTTCAAAACCCAACTCCTAAAGGGTCATTTGTAGTTCCCAGGAACAAGAGTTATTAATTAAAGCAGCATGAAAATGTCTATTGGGGACAAAAATAGTAAAAGTGCTGACGTCTGGAGGAAAAAACAAGATATTGAAGAAAGGACAGGAAGAGGAAAGGCAGGGATGAGTCAATGAAAAGCCTGCAGTGAGCTGGCAGTTTATTGAAGTGACGTTTCACAATGGCGGAAAAGCAATCAACATAACAAATTAGTTTTTTACATGCTACAGCTGAAATGTAGCTTTTCTCTTAATTAGTAATGGGCGATATGAACAATATGCAATATAAACAATACAAAATTGGCCTACGATAATGTGATAATGCGTGTTGATGACGCAATCTACAACAGTTCCGTCTAAGCGAGGTAACATGACTATCTGCTCTACCACCTCACAACATTCACTTCAGGAGGTTTACCTCAGTGGTATTTTTGAATTTCTTCTTATCATATAAGTTACCTTGTAGAAAACACGAGAGTCGCGTTTGTTTCTATTGAGCCTGATTTCTCAAAATGCCGTGTGCGTGCGTGTGTATCCTGTGTGCCATGACAACAGTGCGCAGGTCCGACGCAGAAGTATAAATCAGCCTTTACAGTAACGCTGACTTCACGTGCTCTAAGAATAATCGAGTTTCCTAGGTAAAAATTGCACAAGAACACCCTCACATTTTGAAACTTGAATGGAATGATCTCGTAATCACGACTTCAGAAGTCAGAATGATCAAATTTCCGATAGCACGTGAAGGCAGCAAAGCTACGCATGAGCTCCGGCGTCTGGCACTCGTCACAGGAACACACGCAGAGTGCGGCCAAGCTCAGTGTTTTGACTGAATGATAAGGTTTCTATCTCAATAAACCTCGTAGCTATTCTCTGCCATAAGGAAGGAGCGCGTGCAAGACGCAGAGATAGAAGGACATAGGGCATTGGAACAACAGCAGGGTGAGTAAAAGATGGCTTTATTTAATTTTTAATTTCAGATAGAACTATCCGTTTAAGCTTTTTCTTTGTTAAAGTCTCTGCAGCTAGTGTACTTGAATTGTATTTATCTGCAACATTATGTTGTATAATTATAGTTTTGCACAATAAAGGTTTCTTTCTTTCTTTAAATAAAGAAATAAAATAAAATACATTTAGCAGTTTGGCTTTCCTTAGGGTCTATGTAACCTGTTCCGAAATGGTTCTATTATAATTGATATATCGCGATATATATCGTTATCACAAGAAGCTGCAATGTATATTGCAATATGGATTTTAGGCCATATCGCCCATCCCTACTCTAAAAGTAACAGTCCGCCAGTCATCATTCACTCACGTCACTCCAAACTACGGATGTCAATTTATATTTCAATAATAGATCGTTGTTAAAATTGACTGATTCATCATTAACTGTGCCTTCTGTGTGAACACAAACACAGAATTTACTGATCCCGGGATGAGGATCTAGTAATATTGCCAAGATCAATCCGGGAACAAAAGGCAGGACCAATGTCAATTTATCAGAACGATTTACATTTGGTCACATAAATGTGTCTCAGACATAAATCAGACATAAATCAGCTCTTCAAATCCCACATTCTATGTATTTTTAATGGAGTTCACATCACCGAAATCAACAGATATGAGCAGCCTTTTATTGATCAACAGCTTCAAAATCAAAGACCGTAATAAGAGAGAGAGTGGCATAAGCACTGGTAAGATTCAGTTTCTTTACTTTTAATGATGATTGAGTATTGAGCGTCTGCAACGTCGTTTGCTGAAGAGAAATGCAGGGCAGGTTATGTTCTGGATAAGAGATCTTAAACTGAAATTGGACCAATCAGCTGTGAGCAAAGTGACAAGCCCCTCCCCCTGTTTCTACTCCAAATTAAAGGTTACTACATAGCAAATGTTTTTTAAAGACTAAAGTGTCTGGCTTTTAACAATGCTTATTTATAATAATAAATAATTTTGAATGAGTTATATATCATTTATGTAATTATTATACCCTTAATCAATTACACATGTATCATTTTAGTTAATCAATCCTTAATAGACAATTTGTTAAAATTAATATAAATAGCCTATAAAAAAGGTTATACAAATAAGCTTTAAAATCAATAAATAAAGCTTAATGTTCAATTCTCTCTATTTCAACTAAACTAACTTCCTAACTTTTACTTGCTTTGACATTTTTCTTAAAGTTGTCCTCTTTCATAGACAGCTCTTCTCTTCTTGCTGTGTAAATTTGTTTAAATTCTTAATTTTTTTTTTAATCATGTAATATTCTGAAGAAGAGAGAAGTGAATCTCAGCTTTAGTGATCCAGAGCATGTGATTGGCTGTTCACTGCTGATGTCACAGCTAAACTCAGGATCAAAGCCTGAGTTGACAGAGAAAGCTGATGATCAGCATCATAATACCAACAAAGCCTGAATAGATTGGTTTGGTTTAGTCAACTCAAAACCAATCCTGTAACCCTGAGTTTGTTAAACTACCATCATGGTAAAGGCCCCTGGTCTTTTCACGATTGGATCCAGCTATCTGATAGTGGGCCTGTTTACACATGGGCACTGGTGTCTGTTATTTTCTCTGCTGAGCGTCTGCACTCTCCTCTTTGCGTCCATCTTCAGCATGTCCCATCTCAATTCGATTCAATAAATTTATTGCCATGTCAACAAGTTGATAGGAATTTCTCTTGGTGCAACTCTCAGACGTAAATGACATAAAGGACAGACGTCATAAGTACAAAAACAGACAATGTTCCCCAACAATACCCAGCAAACAATAGGACTTTAGACCAAACCCCGCAGCCATCAAAAAAGACAATACTCCTGGACAAGAAAAAGAAAGACCTGTGTTACCGTCTGTTAACAGACTTTGTAATATTTTCACACAAATGACGTTCAGGAAATGATTGCAATGCAGTTTGTGCGCAAGTCCGGAATAGAGATCAGCCAAAATTAAACTAAAAATAGTGTGTTTGGAGCATAAAACCTGCTGTTTCCGGTTAATGGCCAGTTGATTTGTGCGGTGCGAATTTTGAGGTTGCAGAGAATAAATTCTGGGAGCATATGGAGCAATTTCAAGCCTTGATAATGTTGTTATTTTTTTTCGGGAGCTACCAGGACAGTGATCGACAGGTTGGTGACCACTGCCGTAAAGGGTGTGTCGTAGCGATGGTGCTGAAGCGGAGATCGTGCGCCAGTTTAGTGGAACAGTGCACAATGCGCTAGTTTAAGATGGAATTAGGGGTGCTGCAATATACCGGTATTGGCAATAACCATGATATTCAAAACATGAAATATCAATATCGTGTTTTTTAAGAGTGTGACAATATAATCGCAATAACCGTAATATTTCACACGAATCATACACATGACAATATGACACACAAATAATCCAGCACCTGGTTAACATCTCAAAGTACAATATGTGGCGCTATTGTACCTTAACGCTGCCATCTGTCATAAAGCATAAGGCGGATCGCGCCCAGCAACTACTGCTGTGCAAAATCATGTCATCCGGGAAGAGAGAAGAGTCTCTACCCACAGTGAGCGCTAAAGGGGGCAAAACCACCAACCCGCTCACCCACCTCCGCATCCTTCATCCTGCCACTATAAAGAGTAAGTCAATAATAAATCGATTGTTGATTAATAGTTAGCATCCCTACTCCAAACCCATCTTCCACACTGTTCAGTGCTCTGTTTTGTATCAGTGAAAGTATACTAGGGTTGTCAAGCTCCAAAAAAAAAAAAAAAGAACCATAAAGTGGTACAGACCACTTTCAGGATATTTTTATGGTTAGGTTTTTTTTTTTTTTTGCCATTTTGGAGCTTGACCACCCCAGCTGCCTTTCACTTTCATAGAACAGAACAACCAGGATGCACTTCAGCAAAGTACGCTTCAAAAAGAAAGTGTTC
Organism: Gobiocypris rarus; assembly: GCA_023029165.1. Classification (NCBI taxonomy): domain Eukaryota; kingdom Metazoa; phylum Chordata; class Actinopteri; order Cypriniformes; family Gobionidae; genus Gobiocypris; species Gobiocypris rarus. The sequence goes on from CM040927.1 coordinate 6,208,282, forward strand.
CACAAAAGAGAGTCATTCTGGTTTGGACGGAGTAAATGATAGGCCTGAGCCGATATCTATTCTTAACTTAATCCTATAAGAATCGATCTTTTAGTCAATGCTGTTTTCAGTTGATGCGTGAACAATAACTTTTCTGACCTGAGCAAGTCTCAGTCTTATCCCAAAATTCATACAATAAAAAGCCTTTTGACACTAATTAATGTGGCGTGACAGATTGAACTGATTATCTCTAGTCATGTAACATTACAAGAAAGCCAAAAATAACTAACTAATAACTAATAGCATGTTGTTAAATACTGTATGCACTATTATTATATATTCACTATATTCTTAACCTGTTAGTGACATCTAATTTGAATCCATCTGTCATGAAAACAAGTTATGATATCCACTGATTAGTAGAAGAAACATAAATATATGATTTAAAGCTGACACAAATACTGCCGTTTATAATTTAGATGTTTGTATACAACTTTTGAGTTACAAAAATCATAAATGTGATTATTAAATACAATTTACATTGAATGATATTTTGAATAGCTTTATACCATTGTCTGAGCAACTACATGCCATATTTTTATAGGATATAAAAATATGGAATTTAGTTACAGGAAGTAGGCATCAGGGTGGTTTCCGGAGAACTAAATGTTCCCCTAGGGTCATTTTCCTGGTGTCATTCGCACCGCCAGTAGGAACTCTGCAGGGATGTAAGCCATGCTTATTGTTGTGACTTTTATTTTGACGGCGCTGAGAACGCCAGAGCCTGAGCACAGAGCGCGCTCACATTCTCCGTCTTGATTAGCTTAGATCTTTTTAACAGTCCTGTCTAATATGTTATTAGGTAGAACTATTATACAAAGAAAGTGTACAACATATGCAAAAGTATTAGCGTTTGCCGTGTGGTTGATGTTCAATGTCACTATCTGAGCAGAAATAATCATGTTTCGCTTGCTCCCCTCAAAGTTGCGTTGGATTGTCTCCTTAGCATAAGGGTTGAGAGGTCCATATATCACGGTTTTCCATGTTAGTTAGTTCATATAGGCTGTGTGCACGGCTTTTTAAAAATGTTGGGTGCCATTTTGCATCGATTCTACCAGTCAGCATACACTTTCGTTACTGGTAGTTCCTATTGTGCTGGGTTAAGCCTGGTTTATTATGGCGTTAAAAAAAGTGTCAAATCTCTATTCTTTGAAATGACAGAGGGTGACTCTGAGTAATTGTTCCAGCGGCTTCCAAGAGCTTGAAGGACTGCATCCTTGCGGTTTGGAGTCATCAGGAATAGCAAAGAAAGCATGTCTTGCATGCCTCCCAGAGTTCATCAATATTCTTTGGTTTCGTCTTCCATGCTTCCTCTTTCATCCTACCCCACATATGCTCAATGATGTTCATGTCTGGTGACTGGGCTGGCCAATCCTGGAGCATCTTGATCTTCTTCGCCTTGAGGAACTTTAATGTGGAGATGGAAGAATGCGATGGAGCACCATCCTGCTGCAGAATTTGGCCTCTTTTATGGTTGGGAATATAAGAGGTAGCTAAGATGTCTTGGTATTTTAGACTATTGAAGTTGCCTTCCACCCTGCAGATCTCTCGCACACCCCCATACTGGATGTAACCCCAGACCATGATTTTTCCCCCACCTAACTTCCAAATCTCGGATCCATGCGGGCTCCAGTAGTTCTCCTGCAATATTTGCGGCGGCTGTGGTATAATTCAACAGAAGATTCATCTGAAAAATCCTTCTGCCACTTTTCCAGCGTCCATCCTTTTAGCAGGCTGTGGGCTTTGGCAAATGCCACACGGTTTTTCAATAGTCTTTTGTTTAGTGCTAGCTTCTGGGCACTGATTCGACCATGGAGGCCATTTTGAGACAGAGTCCGACAAACTGTTCTGGTTGACACAGGGACTTCAGGTGACCAGGTCTCATGGAGCTCTGCTGCAGTGGAAAATGGGCTGGCCTTGGATTTTCGAGCCAACAAACGGTCCTCTCGAGCAGTTGTCTTGCAGGGTCTGCCTGACCTGGGCTTGTCATAAACGTCTCCAGTGTCTTCAAATCTTTTTGGTATCCTCTGTACTTGACGCTGAGACACTTTGAAGGTGTCTGCCACATCAGCAGTGGATCTGGTCTTCAGCCTCTTGATAATCAAAACTTTAGTCTCAGGGTGAATCTTAGGCATGTTTGCAGAGGTCTAGTTGCAGTTGATGTGAAGATCTAGTGCACTGGGGTTCTTTTTATACACACCTGAGATCTAATTGATCCATTATTAGTCACAGGTGGAGCTAATATGACAAGGCGACAACACTTATGTCTTTGCAAAAATTCACTCAATGGGCTTTACCAAGCTGTGAATATAAGAATATTTTTTGACAGTTTCATTTTGCACTGAAACATTGTTACAAAAGCTGTTGGGATTAAAATTATCCATTTCTTGTAAAAAAAAAATCTTGATAAGAAATATATTTCAGCGGCACTTCAGTTCAATTTGTTCACAAGCGACAAGACTTTTGTCAGGGACTGTATATTTAAAAAAAATCAAATCAAGAGCTTGTGAATCACCATCACATCGATTTTTGTGAAATGTGTCAATACTCAGCCCTACTAAATGACAGAATTGTTTTTTTTTTTGGTGAACTGTCCCTTTATCAATGCATAATAATCCAGCTGGAAGGCATGTAATGCAGTACACATGCAAGCAGAACTGCTGAAATATGGAGCGTTATGAAATGTCCTTGATGACCAGCAGCACTCTTCAGATGAAAAGACAGCAGGATGTTCCAAAGGAAGTGCAGGAATAGACTATTATAATAAGTAGATCAGCTTGGACCTGATGTTGTCTGAAGGTCTACGGGACTCTTTATGACCCAAGTGGTGAAGCAGGGGGCTACAGCCACCTGCCATTGTGAGATCTAGAGCGCTAAGCTCTTTCTAGCAGCTGGTGTGTGCTTGTGTGTTGTAGCCAGGCCCAATGTGCGGCGAGGATTACCGCTCCCGGCTTCTCTTAACACCGGAGGCAAAAACAAGGGCAGGTAAGAGAAGAAACAAGTGAAGAAAAATAGGAACATGGTGGAGATGTAAGCTCCATGGAAAGCCAGTTGTCCTCATAAAGAACAGTCTGACTTCGTGGATACTCTATATTGGGATTCCATGTGACTTCTGAGAGCTGCAGAAATGAAATAGTTGCAGAAATGTTATAGTTTGACAACAAAGTTATTAGAAACGTGTTCTTCCTAATGTATGGAAAAACATTGCCGGTTAAGAGCAACAATATTCTAAATTACCTAATAGGGGTGTAAATGTTTTATTAATGATTTGATTATGATGGGGGTTTTTTTAAAGATTTTTTTACTTAATTATAATGGTACAAAACTTTTTTGTTTTTTGGTACTTGCTATTATATGAAAAGGTTAAATGGTCCTGAAAAAATTTGTCACACGAAAATGGCCGCATTGGAAATGAATAGGAAACTAATTTAATCTAGTGGAAACGTTTGGTACTGCCAAGCTCAAAATTGGAAGACAACTTGTTTAGATTTATGGCTTTGATTTCCTCTTGCCATTTTAGAGTAAAACGTGGTTTTGAAATTTTATAGTTCATTTAAAATTTGAAAACACATTTTTCATAATTTTGTTAACATTTTTCTAACTTTTTTCACTTCATCAATAATCTGCCAAAAGTTTTCTTTCAAAAAAGCTCCAAAGCATTCAAAATGTTTTGAATGTTTAAGTTGGAAAGTGAATAAATAGATTATAACAGCCTTTAGTATTTAAATTTAGTACCATAAAATCCCCAACAAGTACAAAATATTAAATAAACATTCTTGAATTAAAACATAGTAAATTCATTTAACTGAAATAAAAAAACAGTCTGTCATTTTTTACCTCCACATGAAGATCATCAAAGGGTTAATTAATTATGCAAAGCATCATGAAATCAAAAATTGTGTCATGCGTCATTGTGTTCATATGTCAGAAATGTACAGTTCTAAGACAACTCTGATCTTGCAATTAACAAACGTCATGTTTTCATTTAAGCAGAAACAATGAGCATGTTGAAGCAAAGATTTAGATGTGATTTAGACATCATAAACACCAAAACTGAGAATTAAATCATTCTTTAAGGTTCAGGAGGTACAGAAAAAGCAAATTTATGGCAGAGGGATTTAATTTCAGGGTGAATTTCGGAATTGAAAACATGTACACGCCCCTCTCCTTTCTCTGAAGTACTGACCTTTACGAGACATTTCAGCTGCTTACTTGGTCATTATAGGCAAATAGCTGATCTCATTACCTTTAAACGCGATTCTCCAAGCACTTGAAAATTGATGAAGGTAGAGAACAGGAAGTGCAATGAAAGAATTAGTAACCGGTGTCTGTCGCACTGAGAAAAGGTGCAGGCTATGTTGCAGGTCATGGATAATTGGATTCAAGCAACAAACATAAAAACAGACTTGACAGGCTGACAATGGGAGCGATCGAGCGGAGGGTAAATTTGCACAAGAACTGAGGAGCGTTCCACAAGCATGGGAGCTCGGCCAAGCAAAGGAATGTTTCCACACAATCCTCACGACTCTCGCTCAAAAAAAACATTGGAGCGAATTCCAGAGGAGCTTCCAAAACACTGTAACATGTAGGTCGTTTCTCAGCACAAAAAGTCCTTGCAGTCTATTCAGTGATAGCAAAATGTCAAATATTACAAATATTTTGCAGAGAGAACTTGTTGCATTCAAGGCCATCGGAGCCTCACATCTAACCGATAACCACGGTAATCCAAATATGTTACTACGCATACATACCATAATTGCCTTTTTGTTTTTGAACTTTGATGAAAGATCATCCATGCATGTTTGGATGAGATTACAGTGAATACCAAAACCAGCTAAGAATTTGTGCAGTCCTAATGCAGATAGGCAAAACCACAGGTGCAGCTTTCCAATACAGGGAAAACAACTCTTCAGGTTATCATAATAAAACCTTTCAAATGTTTGCTTTAAAAATGACTGTCTGGTAGCTTTTCTTAGTGAAAGGCTGCAGTGTGAGGGCAAACGCTGATGAATAGAGTGTATCTGAAATTCTAAACCAATTTTGACTGCCAAGGTCATCTTCAACAGCCCTGCTTTGTACCGTTTTTAAAGCAATGGCAAGGGGGATTTCTGAAGATTCCTGCCTTGATTGTAGTATGTGTTGAAGGTGACAATCTGTAACAAGGATGTGAGGTTCAGACCAAAAAAAATCATATTGTAATTATTTTGACAAAGATCGGTGATATGTCATATTGTTTAGTTATGAAGGCAAAAAAGGCATTAAACACATTTTTAGAGTTGTTTTCTTAGGCCCAATCCTACCCCTTAACCCTTAACTTTCCCCTACCCCTTTGTTTTGCGCGCTCACGCGAAGGGGTGGGGTGTCTCGTTTCTCTTTTGGCTGTAGTGGTAGGGGTAAGGGCCAGATAGCCCTTCAAACGGAGATGTTTCAGGACCACGCTTCGAACGAAGGGCCGGGGTATGAGGATTTTCACTGCATACTGCGCTGCTACAATGCGTGTCGTGATGTTGCACCTCGGGATCGATCGCTTGTGTGTCGCCGGGATGCCAGTTTCTGGCAAAAAAAAAATATCTGCCCATCCTTCATAACGCAGTCGCAATTTACATCACGTGTATCGTCTGTAAACTCGCGTTACCAAGGCAGCACCTGACTCGTTTATATTACATTGCAAAGAGCTCCGTTTTCGCAGCACCAGAGTAGACAACGAAACCATTATTTTATTATTTGTATTTATTGGGAGTGAGTAATCTGTTAAACGTGCTCGTGCCTGATTTCTGTTAGATATAGCCTACGCACTTCACTGCTGTTCATACTGGTTAAATGTTACGGGACACTAATAAAAGAAACAGGGTATGATGTGTAAAGGTGTAGTAGTGGTGTCCCATTTCTTAGGGGAATATTTTCACCCCACTCTGTTGTCTCAAGGGGAAGGGGTAGGTGTATGGGAAGGCGAAGGGGTATAAAATAGAATTGGGATTAGGCCTTAATCTCCCTTTAATCTGACTTTCATTTGCATCCATTTTTGGAGCTGAGTTTAGATGAAAATTCAAATATAATGATTTCTCATTATATTACACTTTGGCCTTTTTCAAGAACAACAGATTTCTGTAATTAGGGATGCACAATTTGGGTAAAATCTAATTTAATCTAATCTAAACTTGCCTCAACACATCTCCTGGAAGTTTCTAGTATGCCTAGAAAGACCTTGATTAGCTGGTTCAGCTGTGTTTCATTGGGGTTGGAGTGTACTGTACACCTGCCTGTACACTTTTTCCCCAAACAGTGACAAAACCTCAGAGAAACAGCAGAAAGCCTCTGATCATTACGGCTTACTTAATGAAAAGAAGACTCTACGGCATCAATCGTCCAACAATTAAATTAAACACTCCAGACTGCTATCTCTTCAGCTAAGCCCAGCTACACGCAGCGGTACTTGACAGAGTAATCTTTCAACAAATCCCTCCCCAAACATTTTCACACTGACTGTTTCCTAATTGATAAACCTCCACGGGGCGGCTGCGCTATCATACGCCCACAGCTAGCACAAATCCGCCAGTCACCGGCTGCCTTAAAGAGTCCACACACTCCAGAGGTGCTAGTGTTTGGAGCCGGATGAGAGAGAATGCAGAATGCTGCTGAGGCCCAGAGGATGTTTTTAAGTGTGCCAACAACACACGTGGGAGAAGAGGTCACTGACCTTTCACCAATGTATTTACTGTATCAGCACAGTTGAGTTTATTGAATAGCCCATGCTAGATCAATCTGACATCAATAAGCACCTGCATAAGCATCTAACAAGGGTGCGATTAGAAGTCGGTGCGACCAACTGAGAAAGTTAGTCGCACCAGAGCGACCAGTGGGAAGAATGAGTCTAGAGCCCTGCAACACCAATATTTAATCTTTTAGACACCAATAATCAATAACCCGGGATTGACCAGCTGAAATTTGCAATAACAAGACTTGTTTACATCGAATAAGTTAGTTATACAATCCCAATAAAGACAAAACATTTAGCCCTAATCAGCAACATGTTCAGCTCTTAACAAACAGCACTTTGCTAATTGTTTATCGACATAACTCATCTGTAAGTAATGGCTGAGGCATGTATGACTTATCAACTCACTTTAAGTGCACTCAATAAAAAAGGGAGGAGGTATGGGAGCAGCTAGGCTGTCATATCAAGCAAGCATTACACACTGAAACACTGCGGTTCATTCAACCTCCCCTGAGAGGCATCCAACACAGAGACTTCGTCTCACACTAGTGAGCTGCCTACACTAACAAAAAGAGGACCAACACTAGCATGGTAGTACTTTGAGTAATATACAAACAGAAGTGTCTTGCCCATTCTCTTCTGTGCACAGTATCCACAGCGATGAATTACCAAGACACGACCCTACACTGCTCGAAACATGCTGTCTAGGTAGGCAGCTCACCCGGATTGAGACAGCGCCAGAGAAGTCAATGACATTAGGATGCTGATCTACTTTAAACAGAGCTGGATTAGTGATGCTCCAGCCTTATATCAACACGACAGCTACTGAAATAGACCTGCGCATTATGTACATTATTGCATACAGATAAACTCTACAGACAGTTGTCTGTAGAGTTGTCAAAATCCACAACCAGATGTTTGAATATTCGCACGTCATTTTTTGGCAATTTTGACAGCCCTAACGACCATTAAATAAAACGTTACTCCATGTTTTTGAACAGAATAATGTACACGCCCGAAAAAAGATTTGTGTCCGCACCACCTGGGCGGTTAACATTACATACTGAAGTATCAACAAGTCTACATGTGTACGCAAAACGCTCTGGTTTCACTTCATTTCAATGTTTATGTAATGGAAAATGTTTTTTGACCGTTATAGGTCAAACTACCTTAAAGGGTCAAGCAAGCGCATTCGAGCTTCCGTTTACCATATTTGAGTATTCTTTGTGTGTTTGCTGATCAATGTTTATTTGTGAAAAAAAAGCTAAATTAAATTTGCTCATCATATAAAGTGATTGAAAGTCTTGAGTTTGAAACTACATGAACTACAATACATTTTAGGGTACACTGTCCCTTTAAAATTACACATTAAAGTAAACCATGAGGCAGAAATACGTTAATAATAAAATATCATATTTAGGTTGGCTGTGTTGCAAATGACATTCAAATGAATTAAAAGATGACCACAAGGAGAAATATGTTTAACTGTTAGACCTTAAAATATGATTATTTATTTATGAAGTGCCTTGAAACATTATTCAATGTGTTGACTTAATTTCCCTTAAATAGGATGACAGGGTGGGACATATCCAACAACTCCTCCCCTTTTTTTAAAAGGCCAATAGCGTTTATTTTATATTACAGCTCATCCAGAGCCGTTGAGCTCGGTAAAGCCACAGTTTTCTCCTAATCTCTAACCGTTTCTCCTCCTAATCTCCTCCATATCGCTTTAAAATACAGCATTCTGTGCAGAATTTAAATGTGTCTGATACGTTTTCTGGTCTGCCCAGACTTGCTCATATGATCCGCTCTGAGCTCTCGAGTCTCTGGACTGGACCAGACTGTCTGCGTGCTTCACGTGACAATAAACCACTTTATTCACCCCAATGGAAAGCATATTTACACTGTCTGAACCCCCTATGTGCCATTCACCATGCACAAATCAGAAAATGCGTGAACAATTTCAGCTGCGGCTTCAGCTTCTATATATAATGTAGGGGGCGGGGCTTCAGATTCTAAAGAGTATTTGATTGGACAGAAAATCTGATGAGAAGCTGAAGTGCAGTGATGTCATCAAAAATCATTGATCCATATTGGCGGAAGTGAGAGACTAAGTTTTGAATGCTTATAACTTCTGAAAGCAAGTTTTGTCATTGTTTTGGAGCACGCAAGCTTATAGATAACAGTTTTACCAATAATCAATATAATCAATAATCAATATTTTGATTCCATGGCAACTTTAATGAAATCATAGAATTTATAATGCGAATAAATGACTTCTTCCTAAATGTGTTTGTTTTAAGCGACATTAACAAGCAAGCCACACAAACAAGCAAGCCACACAATTAAATCGTTAATCCAGACTATTAATCGTCAAGCAAGATGTCAGGCTGGTGACAGCCGGAGGGTTGATACATAACCGCAGGTTACCTGTGTGTGTGTGTGTGTGTGTGTGTGTGTGTGTGTGTGTGTGTGGACTGGTAATCCCTACGGTATGGGGACAAAATGTCCCCACAAAGATGGCAATATCCAAATTTTTGTCCTTGTGGGGACATTTTTCGTCCCCATGAGGAAAACATCTTATAAATCACACTAAGTGATGTTTTTGAAAAAGTAAAAATGCAGCATGTCTCCTGTGATGGGTAGGTTTAGGGGCAGGGGCAGTGTAGGGGGATAGAAAATACGGGTTGTACAGTATAAAATGCATTACGCCTATGGAATGTCCCCATAAAACATGGAAACACAACATGTGTGTGTGTGTGTGTGTGTGTGTGTGTGTGTGTGTGTGTGTGTGTGTGTGTGTGTGTGTGTGTGTGTGTTGGGCGAGTTATTTCAGCATAAACTCAGAGTATGCGTCGAAATATCGCATCGTTTTTTCCTCCCAGTTGCATTCCACGAAGTTATACTATTTCATGTTAGGACACGTGAATAAAACGTTAATCCCCATCGCTTTAGGACATAATCATCATCATCATAGATCAAGCCGCTAAACGGTCGAGTATTAAAGAAGACCGCGTAACAGGATCGGTTGCACAACCGGATCTGGTAGTAATAATAATAATAATAATATGAGTATACCTCTGATTAGAAGAACAAAACGGCATTAAAGAATTAAATGTGTATGTGTAAATCACGAACCATGTGAATGGAGAACACACATTACACAGATTATATTGCCGAAGGGTTTATTTCTCCTGTCCGTGGCCATGACTGAATAAATCCGCGTAAAACACCTGACATCGACACTTTAAAGATTAGTAACCTTCTCTAATCTGCTATTCGATCAGTGCCTTGAGGATATGTTGATCGAGGAGCATTTCACAGGTCTGATTTGATGTTGAGATTAAACACAGCACTACCAGGGTGTGTTTATCAGGTCATCTCAACGGTGACTGGCCGCGTAAATCAACAATATATGAAAATAAGATTTGATAGTACATGAGCAAAATTAACAACTGTTACGATGGTATATATTCGTGAACTTCTTACCTGCTGCCACTAGTGAATTTTCCGCAGTTAAACCCAGAGTTCAGCGTAGATCAGTCTCGACTCTTGCTCAAACTGAATAAACTTTGCCCGCTTTTCCTTCTTCTCCTCGCTGGCTAACACTCTTGCTAACGGCCGCTCGAATCTCTCCGCTCGCGCCGCCAGGAGCGTTCGTCGATCCTGCGTCCTCTCGCCGGTGTCTCTCGTTGAGGAGTTGAAGTGTTACCGCGGATCGCAGGTGTGGATAACAGCTCTTCCAGATTTCAGATAAAGTTTATCTCCATCTTCTCCCGTTCAGCGCCATCTTTCCCGCGGGGCACGCCGGGTAATCCTCAGGAATCCCGACGCGACGCGACGCGTTCGCTGCTCGTCTGGAGTGCGGGAGTGCTGGAATGCTGCTGGGATCAGGGAGACAGCAGAGGAGGAGAGCAATGCAACTCATCTCTTGCATTAGAGACCTCGGGTCTATATGATGATCTAGTTTTCAGAAGTTGATACTGGCCATGGTAAAATAATGGTAGGCTACCCATTTTTACCTAATACTTTTATAATGTCGAGGGGAAAATAGTATAATATATCATAGTATTTACACAGTATACTCCAGTGTCCAGAAAATAGCCTTATAGGCGTACCATAACAAAAAGTTAATATTATTATAATCCATTTCATAGGAAGTGTAATGTCAATGTCAGTCTAAGTTACAAATGCATTACAAAACCCTTAAACTTAAACAAACACTCTTCTCTAGGCCTACATTTAGACAGGGTTCCCATGGTCACCTGGAAACATAAAAGAATTTTATGGAAAAGTCTTAAAAATATGTAAAGCCTTTGGCTTATATATATACAAAATCTGCTAAGGGGTAATGATGGAAAACCATTTTCATGGTTTAAAATAAAAATATTTTTGTTATAAGAGACGATAAAAACAACTTTGTGCACCAAAACCACTTAAGTAAAAAAAATTAGCTTGATTTTCAAAAGTCAAATATATTTGTTAATATTATTGTAATAAAATAAATGTATACATTTACAAAACTTCACCAGCACATTTTTTTAACTACCCAAAAAAACAAACCTGGTCTATTTTCCCCCCTTTATGCATGTTATCACATCCGTCAAAAACTGCATGTGAGGCTGTCAGAATATTAGAACCAAAAACATCAACATAAATCACTTCCCTTAATACTTGCTTGTTTATTTTAATTATTACCTCATACAATCCCTCTGTTTTCAAATACATAATATTTGAATATCACAACATTGATGTCTGTCAAAAAAGTAACATGCACAATGCACTGTAGTATTTTGGGGAAGCAGAGGTCCAGTGAGTGCACACATTTCCTGGAAAACCCACACTACCCAATGTTTTGAATGTGTCATCACTTTCCAAGAAGAGGGAGAAATGTTGGCCTGCTCCAGCTGGAAAACATCATCAGGTTAGCAAACATCATTCAACATGTTTTGGTTTTGACAGACATTTTTTACGCACATTCTGAGTCTGACATTCCTGATTTGAATATATTCAATACGTTTATATTCTTGTCTGATAACTCATAATTTTGGCAATAGATGAAATGTTAAATGAGTGATCTTGAGAGGACTCCCTGTAGTCGTCCAATTTGACTCTCATATGTTGATGTAATATATATTATAAACATAACAGGGTTTTTTATTTATTTTTATCTTCTCAGTTGTTTGAAAGATTAAGGCAATTATCAAAGTTTGATAAACTGTTTAATTTTCCAATAAAAGATTTTGATTTGTTACATTTATTAGTTTCTGTCTTTTGACTTGATATATATGCATGGTATTGTAAAATATTACACCGAAGGCTATCAATCAAAGCAAAAGTGATTCTTTGTGAAATTACATTTCTTTAATAGCCTAAACCAGGGGTCAGAAACCTACAGTATATTATGGAAATTGCTGGCACGTGAAGCGAGAGATGTGTATGTATTTAATTCAGATAAAGTTCATCGCATATACATTTATCTACATTTTTATCTACGTTCATCATAGTAATACAGCTTGTTTTATTAAATTAGGAGCAATAAATATGCTTGTATGAGATTTTTAGATTAAGAGTAGTGCTTTGAAATATTCTTGCCTACACATTGTTTTTAGTGAGTGCTTGTGTAAAGTAAAACTGTTGGCAGTAGGCCTACATGATCAGCTTGGCTACATATTGCATATTACATGCGTCATATGATGATTTTATATATATATAGAGAGAGAGAGAGAGAGAGAGAGAGAGAGAGAGAGAGAGAGAGAGAGAGAGAGAGAGAGAGAGAGAGAGAGAGAGAGAGAGAGAGATTTCCTTATCCATATCCTTATCCAAAGGGAAGAACAAGTGGCATTTAAACAGAGAAAGTTTCAAAAAGAGGCCTGAGCACATGTCATGGAGAGAAACTCAGCAGCAGATGGCAGTCAAGGGTGCTGTCCGCCTCAATGCCAAGGGGGCTTCAGCGTGCAGAATGTTTGTGTAGTTAATTGTGGCATCAATAAGAGAGTACTGAGACCTAGCCAACAGTCATTGAGAAACACTGACTCGTTGGTTCCTGTGTGCAGATTATGTTGACAGTTAATAAACAGAAAATGAAGTGTTCTAATTTCTCTTCCTGTTTTTTTCCCCTCTTCTCCCATTTTAGAGTCACATCAGTAAATCAGATCATGTCACTGCGATCTTCATTCTCTCACCTAAGAAGAGCGATGATCTGAGCAGATAAAAAAAAAACTTTTTCCCACACTGTTTGGGTCTAACAGAGCATTTAAAGGAAAAAATCGATTCACTGAGGAAACATATCCGTCCACGAGGTGCCGTTGTCTTAGTTGTTTTCCCCAGATGTGAGGCCCTTCATCTGACAGGTAGTGTCAGCGCTCAGGTGAATACTAATGCTGAACCGCTCTGTCACCAAAGCAGACAGCTGACCTCAGAACAGCCGGCACAAAGCATGTGCTTTTAAAGGGGTCATAGTCCTCTTGCCCCAGACCTCCTGCTGGCTTGTATCTAAGAGCATGGGGAGGCGAACATTTGCATTTCAAGCAAAGAGGAGAGACTTCAATGACTTCAAACCACCAACCCTGCATGATTCATTTTTAGAACACCTGCGGACTTGTGTGGTCATGAAGCTGCCTACACAAATGCAAGCAAATCCACGTGAGCAGGGAACATGCCTCTGTTTAGACAAAGAAAGGTGAATCTAATTTCACTGATGTTTCCAGGAGGATTTTATATAAAAGCAGACAAAAGCTGACAAAGAAAATTATTGTAGAAAGTAGATTGCAAGGCTTACCAGTAGGAAAATACATTTCCCTGGTGGTGGGAGACTTATTGTTACTTAGTGATTATAGGCTCTTAGTTATATTAATATCTTAGGTTTGATCCCATGAAGTGCAGAATCAACACCTTTTTATGTTTTACTTTATATGAGCAAATGTTCCATATATTGATATTTCATGTACAAAGTAATCCGATTCCAAAAAAGTTGGGACACTGTACTAATTGTGTCACGTGCGATCACAGAAAACGGGGTGCAAACAGGGGCGAGGACTCTCATAAAAAAGGGGATTTATTTACAAACAAAAACATAAACTGAAAACAAAAACCCACGAGGGGGAAAAACACATAATATGAAATAACAAAACATAAACTCACACAAACCAACATCGATCACGGGGAACTGGGAGACGTAGACAATACAACGATCCGACAAGGACTGCAAACACACAGGAACTTATAAAGGGGAGAAATCAAGCAGGGAATGAGGCAAACACAGGTGGGGCAAATTAAACCAATAACGAGATAACAAGGGGGTGGGAACTAACAATGACAGAGGCACATGGCCACACTAACAAAACCTACATGTGCACACAAGACAGGACAGGCATGTGACATTACCCCCTCCTTAAGGAGCGGCTACCACTAGGGGCGGGAGGGACAGACCAGGGGGCACGGGAGGGACAGACCAGGGCGGCACGGGAGGGACAGACCAGGGGCGGCACGGGAGGGACAGACCAGGGGCGGCACGGGAGGGACAGACCAGGGCGGCACGGGAGGGACAGACCAGGGCGGCACGGGAGGGACAGACCAGGGGCGGCACGGGAGGACAGACCAGGGCGGCACGGGAGGGACAGACCAGGGCGGCACGGGAGGGACAGACCAGGGGCACGGGAGGGACAGACCAGGGGGCACGGGAGGGACAGACCAGGGGGCACGGGAGGGACAGACCAGGGGGCACGGGAGGGACAGACCTGGGAGAAACAGATAAGGAAGGGGAAAACAAGGGAGAAACAGATAAGGAAGGGGAAACCAAGGGAGGGACAGGGAACACAAAGAGTTCAGGCGGCCAGCAGAGTTCAGGCGGCCGGGGGCGGAGTGGCCAACAGAGTTCAGGCGGCCGGGGGGGCCGGAGTGGCCAACAGAGTTCAGGCGGCCGGGGGGGCCGGAGTGGCCAACAGAGTTCAGGCGGCCGGGGCCGGAGTGGCCAACAGAGTTCAGGCGGCGGGGCGGAGTGGCCAACAGAGTTCAGGTGGCGGGGCGGAGTGGCCAACAGAGTTCAGGCGGCGGGGGCGGAGTGGCCAACCGAGTTCAGGCGGCCGTGGGGCGGAGTGGCCAGCAGAGTTCAGGCGGCGGGCGGCCAGCAGGGTTCAGGCGGCCAACAGGGTTCAGGCGGCGGGGCGGCCAACAGGGTTCAGGCGGCGGGCGGCCAACAGGGTTCAGGCGGCCGGGCACAGGGTTCAGGCGGCCGGGCGGCCAACAGGGTTCAGGCAGCCGGGCGGCCAACAGGGTTCAGGCGGCCGGGCGGCCAACAGGGTTCAGGCAGCCGGGGCAGCCAACAGGGTTCAGGCAGCCGGGCGGCCAACAGGGTTCAGGCGGCCAACAGGGTTCAGGCGGCCGGGCGGCCAACAGGGTTCAGGCGGCCGGGGTGGCCAGCACAGAGTCCGCCAGAAAGCGGGACCGCCCGGCTCAGGGTCCGCCCGGCTCAGGGTCCACGGAAAGCGGGACCGCCGGAAAGCAGTCCGCCGGCTCAGGGTCTGCCGGCTCAGGATCCACGGAAGCGGGACCTCCGGCACACGGTCCACCGGAACTGGGACCACCGGACTAGGAACCACCGGAACACAATCCACCGGGACTGCCTCTGGGGGCTCGGAGAAAGTCCTGTGCTTCTCCCAAGCCCTCCAGAAGGCCACCATCAGGTATCCTGTCACGCTCTCAGGCCATGTCCGGACTCGGGACCACGGATCAGGAATCCCGGAACCACGATCCACGGAACTGGGACCACGGAACCACGATCCACGGCACGGGGACCACGGAACACGATCCACGGCACGAGGACCACTGGAACACGATCCACGGCACAGGGACCACGGAACACGATCCACGGCACAGGGACCACGGAATACGATCCACGGCACAGGGACCACCAGAACCACGATCCACGGAAAGCGGGACCTCCGGCACACGGTCCACGGAACTTTGACCACGGACTAGGAACCACGGAACACGATCCACCGGCACAGGGACCACGGCACACGATCCACGGCACAGGGACCACGGAACACGATCCACGGCACAGGGACCACGGGACACGATCCACGGAACTGGGACCGCTGGAGCAGTCACGCGCGCGCGCCTTTCTTCTCCTCCTCCGGCAAGGACCACGGGAACCGGAACACAGACCACCGGCCCAGGGACCACCGGCACACAATCCACCGGAACACAATCCACCGGAACAGGGTCCGTCGGCACAGGGACCATCGGAGGGGTGACCCCGTTCTTCCTCCTCCCTCTCCCGAAGAATCGCGGAGGACTGGGGACTTGGCAGTCTGTGGGAAAAATGGGGGTGGCCCAAGAGGTGGAAGACCACCCCTCCAGGGCACTCCGCCCCCATCACGGTCATAAGTATACCCCACAAACTGCCAAAATGATAGTGTCCCCAGCATTCCCATCTCCCAGGCGATGACAGGATCATTTAAATGCTTGTTGAATATGTCCTTAAGCTCCGCCTGACTGATATTAAGCCCCTTCGCTGCAAACAGGAACCGGTAAGCAAACTCCTTAATGCTGTCTCCCTCCTGCTTAAGGGAAAGGAGTCTGCTTAATTTTCCTTCTCCTGATGCAGCGGAAGGGCAGGGAGATGGGAATAGGAAGATTCCCATTCTGCTGAGTCCTTTGATGGTCGGATCGTTCTGTCACGTGCAATCACAGAAAACGAGGTGCAAACAGGGGCGAGGACTCAAGTGCAGTAAAAAAGGGGATTTATTTACAAACAAAAACATAAACTGAAAACAAAAACCCACGAGGGGGAAAAACACATAATATGAAATAAAACATAAACTCACACAAACCAACATCGATCACGGGGAACTGGGAGACGTAGACAATACAACGATCCGACAAGGACTGCAAACACTCAGGAACTTATAAAGGGGAGAAATCAAGCAGGGAATGAGGCAAACACAGGTGGGGCAAATTAAACCAATAACGAGATAACAAGGGGGTGGGAACTAACAATGACAGAGGCACATGGCCACACTAACAAAACCCAAATGTGCACACAAGACAGGACAGGCATGTGACAAATTGTGAATAAAAAAGGAATGCAATAATTTACAAATCACATAAACTTATATTTTATTCACAATAGAATAGAATATAGGTAACATATCAAATGTTGAAAGTGAGACATTTTGAAATGTCATGCCAAATATTGGCTCATTTTGGATTTCATGAGGAATGCTACTGTAATGGAAATCGCAACATGGGCTCAGGAATACTTCCAGAAAAGTTGTCGGTGAACAAAATCCATCGTGCCATTCGCCGTTGCCGGCTTAAACTCTATAGGTCAAAAAAAGAAGCCATATCTAAACGTGATCCAGAAGCACAGGTGTTTTCTCTGGGCCAAGGCTCATTTAAAATGGACTGTGGCAAAGTGGAAAACTGTTCTGTTGTCAGACCAGAGGAATCAAAATTTGAAGTTCTTTTTGGAAAACTGGGACGCCATGTCATCCAGACTAAAGAGGACAAGGACAACTCAAGTTGTTATCAGCGCTCAGTTCAGAAGCCTGCATCTCTGATGGTATGGGGTTGCATGAGTGCATGTGGCATGGGCAGCTTACACATCTGGAAAGGCACCATCAATGCTGAAAGGTATATCCAAGTTCTAGAACAACATATGCTCCCATCCAGACATCGTCTCTTTCAGGAAAGACCTTGCATTTTCCAACATGACAATGCCAGACCACATACTGCATCAATTACAAGATCATGACTGCGAAGAAGAAGGATCCGGGTACTGAAATGGCCAGCCTGCAGTCCAGATCTTTCACCCATAGAAAACATTTGGCACATCATAAAGAGGAAGATGCAACAAAGAAGACCTAAGACAGTTGAGCAACTAGAAGCCTGTATTAAACAAGAATGGGACAACATTTCTATTCCTAAACTTGAGCAACTTGTCTCCTCAGTCCCCAGACGTTTGCAGACTGTTATAAAAGGAAGAGGGAATGCCACACAGTGGTAAACATGGCCTTGTCCCAGCTTTTTTTTTTAGATGTGTTGATGTCATGAAATTTAAAATCAACTTATTGATTTCTCAATTTAAACATTTGATATGTCATCTATTTTATATTCTGAATAAAATATTGAAATTTGAAACTTCCACATCATTGCATTCTGTTTTTATTCACAATTTATTTTATACAGTGTCCCAACTTTTTTGGAATCGGGTTTGTATATATTGCATTTCTGTATGGGTAAATGAAAGAAATACACATGCATGTCCACCATAAATTCTCATTAATGTAAGTAAAAAAAAAAAAAAAACATATACAGAATACAGTACACACACACACACACACACACACACACACAATTTTGATAATTTTCATGACATCGATCAGGCATAACATTATGACTAATATTGCGTTGTTGCCAAAACAGCCCTGACCCGTCGAGACAGACTCCACTAGGCCCCTGAAGGTGTGCTGTGGTATCTGGCACCAATATGTTAGCAGCAGATCCTTTAGGTCCTGTAAGTTGTGAGGTGGGGCCTCCATGGATCAGACTTGTTTGTTCAGCACATCCCACAGATGCTCGATTGGATTGAGATCTGGGGAATTTGGAGGTCAAGTCAACACCTCAAACTCAATGTTGTGCTCCTCAAACCATTCCTGAACCATTTTTGCTTCGTGGCAGGGCGCATTATCCTGCTGAAAGAGCCACAGCCACCAGGGAATACTGTTTCCATGAAAGATTGTACATGGTCTACATCATGTAACATCCACATGGATGACAGGACCCAAGGTTTCCCAGCAGAACATTGCCCAAAGCATCGCACTGCCTCCGCCGTCTTGCCTTCTTCCCATAGTGCATCCTGGTGCCATGTGTTCCCCAGGTAAGCCACGCACACGCCATCCACGTGATTCATCAGACCAGGCCACCTCCTTCCATTGCTCCGTGGTCCAGTTCTGATGCTCACGTGCCCACTGTTGGCATTTCCGGCGGTGGACAGGGGTCAGCATGGGCACCCTGACTGGTCTGC